>JARFIY010000017.1:1200000-1800000 GCA_036346155.1 Sinelater perroti | reverse complement strand
TGGCTTTGTGAAATACTACTGGGTTTCAGGTAAAGAAAGATGGAATCATAACATTTTTTCAGTTAAATTCTATTGACATTTATTGGATGCAACTCATTTTACTTGGTCGAAAATTTCTTCCTACGCTACTTATTGCACTGAACATCTAGGTGCATAGCACATGGGGGAATATCAATTATAATATTATAGTACATTAGGAACTACCAAAATACAAATTTGACTTGCAAATTACCACACCTAACCCATCAACATTTCTATAGTCCATTGCATTCCAAGATATCTTACAAAAGAAATGTTAAAACCTTTCTTTGAAACACTTTGTACATGATTGTAATTCTAAGCACACTGCCTGGGGTTCATGATTGATAACTATAGAAGACAGAACTGTACAAACCAATAAATTAAAAAAATATGCCTATTTATTAACTAAAAAACTGAGATATTGGCTGTTTGACCCAGACAAGATCACAGTCTCTTGGATTTGGAAAGGAATTTCATCAAATTATGTAGAGATAACATCAAAATATGCCCTCTCCTGTGACCATTTGCCTATAATTGTTATTATTAACCCAGTAATAATTACAGAACCATCTAAGCTTAGATTAACCAACGGAAAAACAAACTGGGACCGGTTTTGAGATGATACAAATGAAAATCTGATGACCATTGAGGTTAAATTGCATATGAAATGTTCCGTTTGAAGTCAATAAAATGGTTGAAAACGAAGTGCGAGAAAGCAGTGACAAAGAATTAGTAATCCAGTTGATTGATCAACTTATAATGGACTAAAAACTATAATTAAATAATTCAGGTTATTCAAAGAAAATCTTAACAAACAAAGCCATTCCATTTGGAAAACCACAAAGAGTATTAATAAAGCACAGTGAAACATTTTATCATTACATGGGTGAATGCTGACCAAGAAAAGGCACAACTGTTTGCCTGACATTTATCTCAAACATTTACACTTTAACCAACCAGATGCTATTGAAGTGTTTTTGTAAGTTTCTGACACTCCACCACTGCATTTCCCTGTAATGAAATCAAACATTAGGTAAGCACTGGAATATGACCTAATAGCAGCAGCAGTGCTAAAAGAGTCACCTGGAAAGGGAACAACATTTCTCACAGTGATAGCCAACTCAGTATTGTGGTTGGCATACTGGCCTAAACACTTCATTGTTTCTCAAATAATTTTGATTACTAAGCCAGGTAAATTTACTGTCATTCAATATTAGCGTTCATGAATGATTGGTAGGGAAGAATCTATGATCAATAGTGTTGCAATTAGTGTCAAGATTTTCTAATGCAAATAGCAATTCTCATAGTAGCATCTCATAACAAAACATTCAGACATAGGATTAGCTTATAGAAAAAAAATCTGTCTAACATTCGTTCACTCGTACTTCTTGATCTGAAACTGCATTGCAAATCTTAGCGGAGATGTTTCACTTGCTTCTTTAATTTGTTCTCTAATATTGTTCCATCGGATAATATCCCTTTATAATTCCCATATAGTCTATCATCTCTTCCTCTGTAGTATGAATACCGACTTAATAGAACTTAATTACATTTCTGAAGAAAGCTTTCAATTGCAGCCTTGTACCATTACAAAGCTTAAATGGCTAAACTCTTTTAGATGTGAGGTCTATTAAGGTATTCTTGATTGTGCTGAAGTTTGAAGAAATGGTTACTTTACTTTCAAATGCAGGATATGGGAAATAGTTTAAGAAATTGCCCAACATATGCATCAGCTATTAAATTAATCTATATGTTCTTCTTGAAGGGGAGTTTTTGATCAACTGACTGCAAATATAATGTCTTGCATGTCTTAACCTCATCTGCTTGCGACTCTTTAGACATTACAGGTAGTCTGTCGGAAGTTTCCAGTTAGTAGCATCACCTCTTAATACCTTTAAAAGCGCTTTTATTACAAAATAATCAGTCGGAAATCTCATAGCACTTAGACCATGTCGCTTTATTTTGTGATATTACTCAGAATAGTTTCTGTATAGATTAACTTGAGAGGGTGTTTAAAAGCAGCAACAATACCAGATGATGCAGCAACTTAATTGGTTTTTGAACTACCACTAAGAGCATCTAAGAAAATAATTTAAGGACCTATTTATACCTAAGTCTTCTTTGGAATTATCGGAAGAGGTAAACCATACTTTAGTAAGCCTTTTCTCTCGAAAGTCAACATCATGTCCTCAATCATCATTTGTATACCACATCCATTACTTGCAGCTCACACCCTTGTAACTTTCCATCTGCCATGCGAAGTCTTCATATTTCCCCTAAAAACTTAAATGATTGGAGAGTTGACAAAACACCAAGATTAGAGTTCCTAAAATTTGTAAAAAGAATCACACAGAGCAGTTTTTTTTAAGGTTGTGTCTTCTAACAAGCCAAACAAAAAAGGATATTGGACAATATATTTCGGGTTTATACTATAGGTATTGTTCTTCTCTTTGGGTGTTCTTGAGAAAACAAAAGGTATGTGAGGTTATACCCTTCTTCCCCATACAGGTTTCCTTTGTTTAAAAGAGATACCTTTTTTTATTTTTAAATAGAAGACTGGCTATAACATTGTGGCAGTCGGGAAACTTTTGACCAAGCAACAATATATCTGTGATTTTATTCCAAATAAAAATTGCATGTGAATATTATGGAAGGATCAGGACAAATAATAGTGAACATATGACGTGGTGTTCTAAGTTCTTTCATGCATATAAAGATGCAGCATTATTATTTTTCACAGTACCTCAAGATGAATGCATGCAACTGTCTGAGGTGTGTCTAGTTTTTTACATTAAGGGATATTAACTGATGAATATTGACAAATAACTATATATGTGAATGATTTTCACCACTTATTAAATACTATTTGTACTACATGACGTTCAAGGTCATCCTGAAGAAGTTTTTTTTGTTGGTGTTGCCTATTTTGTAGAAGTTAGTAACAGTATGCAGGATCACTTTTCAGAACTGTGATGATCGAACTTTGATCAATGAAGTATGCTTCCACGATATATCTAAGCTTTATTTGGTTCCATTGCCACACATGAATGATCAAATATTTACAATAAATATCAACTTTGAAATATACTGCATTTTAAATATATAGTGTCTCACGCTTCTGTAAATTATTATTTATTTTTGCACACATTAATATTATAAAACATATTTTGAAGATTATAGTAATGTGTAATCTTCCTAACTTTTAAATTGTTTATAGATTATTTTCACAAAAAGAATGGCTTTACCGATTTTCCTTTTGTTTAGCTATCACTAGTGACTTCTTCAACGGAACCAAGTCCAGAACCTTTGTTTGACCTGCACGATTTGCACGGACAAGCCGCTCTGCACGTTGCGGCAAGACTGGGCCAAGCGCAAGTCGTTAGAGTGTTGTTAGAAGCTGGGGCGGACGTGGACCAAGCAGATGCCGACGGGTGGACGCCCTTACGAGCAGCCGCTTGGGGTGGCCACACTGAAGTTGTGGAGCTGCTCGTGAAGCACGGCTGCACTCTCGACAGCGTCGATGCAGAAAACCGCACGGCGTTGCGGGCAGCTGCATGGTCAGGTCACGAAGAAATCGTTAAGATTTTACTGGAGAACCGAGCTGATGTGAACCTTACAGACCATGAGGGTCGTACAGCCTTGATTGCAGCCGCCTATATGGGCCACGCTGAAATTGTTGAACACCTACTAAATCATAATGCAGACATCAATCACGCTGATGCTGATGGTCGCACGGCCTTGTCTGTAGCAGCTCTGTGCGCGCCCCGCACGCCTGGTGCCAACGTTGTGGCCACGCTCTTAGAGCGAGGTGCTACGGTGGATCACAAAGACAAAGAAGGGATGACACCACTATTGGTTGCTTCATTTGAAGGACACAAGTATAACTTCTAGTAATATTAGTGATAATTATCAACTAATGTTTATTTTTTTAGGGAAGTGTGTGAGCTTCTGTTGGAAAACGAGGCAGATGTTGATCATTGCGATCATGGAGGACGTAGCCCTCTGTGGGCTGCAGCAAGCATGGGTCATGCACCTGTGGTTGCACTGCTTTTGTTTTGGGGGTGCTGCATCGACTCCATGGATTCAGAGGGGCGAACAGTTCTCTCAGTCGCGCTGCGCAAGGTAATATTTATGTTGCCAATATGTTTTGAGATTAATTTGAAACTTGTATAGGTTGTGTTGAAGTAGTAAAGCAGCTTTTAGATCGTGGTTTAGATGAGCAGCATCGGGACAATTCAGGTTGGACTCCGTTGCATTACGCTGCTTTTGAAGGTGAGTGTAATTCATTGTTATGCATCATTAGCATTTAATTTTTATCTCTAATTATAATTGCAGGACATCAAGATGTGTGTGAGGCTCTTCTTGAGGCTGGAGCTCGCATCGATGAAGTGGATAACGAAGGCAAAGCTCCATTAGTTTTGGCTGCTCAGGGTGGCCACACTGCTTTAGTCAATTTATTCCTAAATAAGTACAACGCACCCTGTGACCAGAGACCTCACGATGGTAAAACTGCTTTAAGGTATGATTTTTTTGTTGTAGCCAAAATCGCAAAAATTGATTGTTTTTTTTTTAATTGCTGAATACTTGATTAGATTGCTATTATTTTAATCAAACTTAGAGCTATTGTGATAAGTAACTCGATTGCTGGTGATCAAGTTGTTGGCAAGTCACTAGAAGTGTGAAATTTCGGGTGATTTTTGATGATTGGAAGGAAGAGCAAATTGTGTTCTGAAGTCCTCCTGTTGGCAGTTTCTAATAACTCACTAGCAATTTGGCTGCTGGCAACTCGCAAAAATCCTAATTGTGACTAACATCCTTCTTCATATTCGGTTTGTAAGAATTACTTATGTACTCTAAAACGCATCTAGCACGAGTTTTCTTCAAATCATTTAAGTAATGCGGGTCTGACTGTCCAAAATGATCTCACTTTTCTGAGTATGCTGGTTTCAAAGTAAAACCTAAGCGTTTAATTTTTTAACAATTAATTGTATGTAACAATTTGCATGATTCACTTCTTATATTCACTTGATAGCTACTACTAAACCTTAGTTCTCGGCAAGCTAAATTCCCTTTTCACTTAAGTTATTAGTCATGACAGTCTTTAGTGGCATTAGAAGTTGAGGTAGCACAAACTATATAGTTTCGTGGTATCAATGATTTGTCTTTTTGAACAGAACTGATTTTGTGGACTACTTTTGGTGTTGCAGTAATGTAGGTCTGTTAGTTGTTAATTTGTACAGTGGAATTTCGATTTATGTAACTGAAGGTCTCAAGACTGCTCATTAGAAAAATCATGGTTCATATACTTTTAAATTTTTAGGCTTGCTGCCCTCGAAGCTCATTACGATGTAGTCCAGATTTTGATATCTCACGGTGCAGACTTAGACTCGAAGGATGCTGATGGTCGTAGCACATTGTATGTCTTGGCACTGGATAATCGACTGGTTATGGCCAAGTTCTTTATACAACAAGGTGCAGATGTAGAAACAAGAGATTTGGAGGTGAGTGCATAACTCATACCTTTTATAATTTACTTCAGATAAAATTATTTTGGAAAAAAATGTTATTGTTAATATGTATATGATTTTACATTTTTTATTTGTGTAGGGACGCACACCTTTACATGTCTCAGCCTGGCAGGGCCACACGGAAATGGTGGGCTTGCTCTTAAGCTGCGGTCATGCTCAGGTGGATGCAGTAGATCTTGAGAATCGCACTGCACTGCATTCGGCTAGCTGGCAGGGTCATCATGAAATTGTTAAGTTATTACTGGAGAATGGTGCCGTGCCTGATCATACATGCAATCAAGGAGCAACTGCTCTTGGTATGTTGATTGATATTGGTTAAAATATAGTTACACTGAGATGCAATTTAGGGAATTCTATTTATTTTGTGGGGTATTCGCACCTTCTTTGGTATGTTAACACTTCTTTGTAGTAGTTAGACTTCCATGTTTCTTTCTAAATCTGAGAAGCTACTGTATATCTCTAATGAACAGTCAATCTTCTAACTCTAAAGATAGTCTTTATATGTACATCTAAATTGTTTAAGATATTTTGTATTGAATGTTTATAGGTATAGCAGCTCAAGAAGGCCATGAGCTGTGCGTTGTGGCTCTATTGGAGCACGGAGCTGACCCAAATCACTCTGATGCCTGTGGCAGGAATGCCCTTCGGGTGGCAGCCAAGTCAGGACATAGGGGGTGGTGCGCTTGCTGGAGGAGTACAACATGCGATGTCACAAGATGGCACACACTAGCAGCAGTGCCAACTCCATAACATCAGGTGAATTTCTCAATTCTACACTGCTATTTGAGCTAAATCAAGTGCTGCTCTGCAGGATCTACAGCTGAAACAAAGGCGTGCAGTGCTGTCTTGTATCCAGGGCCAGGAACATCTGACTGGTCGGACCAGCAGAGGAGATCTATGGTCTCGTTAGGGAACCACAGCTCAAACTCCAAGTCTAGTTCCAACTTAACAGGCTCTAGTCATTCCAGCAAGCACGGTGATCGGCAGAGAGAGACTGCGCCAACTCCTCAGGTGTGGTGTTGGGTTTTACAATCTATTTCAGTTTGAAAATAAACTTTCTGTTGGCAGCCTCTGTCTTTCACTCAGCAACTGCAGCAGTGCACAAGAGGAGGGAAAACCCGACCGCTGAGCAAGCTGCTGTCGCCACTGCAGAGCGAACCGCAAAGTCCCATCTATGCTTCCCCACCTCTGAGTCCTGTTCATGATGCACCGAACGTTTTTGGTAATCTTGGACAGGGGGAATAAGCGTAGTAATTTGCACATGATCAGTTATAGGTGCCATGAACATCTACCAACCAGTACTGAGGCACAACAATTTCTTTGCGAATACTCCAGACACACACTTTGCACGGGACACGCACATGCGCATTATTCTGGGCAACTCGGGCAGCTCTAGTGGCAGCAAAACTGACAAGAAGATCAATTCTGGGCAAGAAAATAGCAATATTAGTAGCAGGTAGGTCTCTATTAGAGTTGATAAGTTTTCTTACTGTGATGTTAATTGTGATTGTTGCAGTAATTCGAAACCAAAACGAAACGGAATCGTAACAAATCCAGCCCTGCGGTTAGTGGCAAACGTGAAGAATGGCCTGGACACGGCAGCAGCCAACTTTAGAAAGTCGACGTCCGGCGCCAACCCGAGCACCAAAACCAACAGCTTTCACTGGCGAAAGGAAACCCCGCTGTAAATTCTGGAGAAATGCACATGTACCTAGTCAATATTAAGGTGATGTTGAGGCTCAGGGGAGGCTGGCTGCTAACATAATTATCACTTGCAGATTAATTTCATACTACTGACGTATTAAAACGAGGAAGAGAACACTTATAATCACTTACGCTAGTCTTGTAAAAATCAAAGATTAATATTAGAGTTTGTGTTAGTTTTAAGTAGTGATTATTCGGCCTATTTTTACCGATGATGCGTTGTAGTGGATTGGATTGCGTGTTTAGTTCTTTTGTGATAGAGAGCTTTCTATAGCAGCCGGGAGCCGGGGTTGCTGCCATTTGTTGCTAGCAAAGACTGCCACGTTTGCCATACAAGTTTCTGCTTATATTTTTTATGCTCTGTTCTGTTCATGGTGGGCAGCCCTGGCTTGGTAACACGAAACAGTGTGGTTGTAGGGAAATTGTAATGGCTTTTTTAATCGGAAGGAGTATAAATGTTGCCATATGTTAGTTTTACATTTTATGTAACATATACTCGTGTATTTATTTAAAGTTATGTAACGTGGATTTTTATTTTAATGTGATCTCAGCGAGCCGTGAGGAGATGCAGAACCTACGGAGCTACCCGAAGCCTACTCCACGTTTCTGTTATGAAGCTTCCTTTATCGACAACAGGGCCTAACTGTGTCAACAGAAGACTGCCGCAAGCCCACGACCGACAGCAGTAGGTTCTGCGGCTCCGACTGAAATTGTCAGCAGGTTTATTTTTAGCATTTTTGTACGCTGTCGCTCGAACCTTGACTTGTTTTGGAAATTCTGTTCTGGGGACTCTGTCAATTTTCTGACAGGACTGTATATAATTTCGAACTTTCTTTGAAGGCTCGGCCGAGCGCTCCACCGCTGCGCAGCCGCAGGTTATTTTTTGTACTGCGACCGACGTCGGACGATTCCCCTTTTGTTTCCTCCTGTGCATTGTCTCTTTGTTATTCGTCATAATAAATGTTTAATTTTTATACAGATTAAAATTTGTGCACTGTATATTTCCAAAACAGTATTAATAAAACTTGTAAAACATACATCGGTCATTTTAATGTTGATTGCCCTACTGCACTTTCTTTGATCTTTTAGTCCTATATTCTTAAGATATTCTGATACAAGTTGATTTGTAGATTTATGTATTTATATACTAATTTTAGATGAAAGATGTACAACACATACATGCTTGTTAAAGAGATAGACCATGACGAAGGTCTTTTCTGTTGAAGTATTAGAGGAGGTTTTCAGATAAAAAGATTGATGATTTTTATGCCAAAGGAGTTATGACATAAAGAATCTAAAATTTAGGATACGTTCTTTTGGAAATTGTGAAATTTATTGAAGTAAACTTTCTACTTTACTTACTTTGGTGAGTAGCGCCACCACGGATTCAAGCTATACTAGGGTGAGATGTCCAATATACACTGCAACTCCTAAGTTCGCGGTTTTTCTAGCGCTGCAACTCATTCACCTTCTTATCTCGATTTTTTCTACAAATTGACATTTGATGTTTAAACAAATTTTTATTAAACAGAATATAATTACATCAATAGATACATACCACTATATATTTCTTACTGTAAAAGTAAAAGGAACCATCATAAGTATATATGCACACCGATTTTGGATTGAACCCCCCAATTGTTGATACCACTGTCTTATTATTAGTATTATGATTAGTGATGTGAAGTGGCTAAAAAACCTTTTAAGGCACAAAACAGCCCTTCCCAGTGAAGTTAGATTGGAAGAATCGATCGCTATGAAGAAATCTGCATGGAAATTCAGGAAAGTGAAACCCTAGCTACTTGAATGTCTTCCAAGTTACAAAAAAATCTAGTAATACTTGAAGTCAACGGAAGATTGTCCAAGGGATGATATGCTACAATATTATCGAAACCTCAATAATGTTTCTATATTTGCTGATGCAAGTTATTCTCTGAACACATTATTTAGAAAGATATTTTGTTCCACACTATAATTTAATTGAATTTAATATCAATTTATCTCAAATTTATAGGTTATAATGGGTCAATATCAATGTGGTCCTGCATGAATGATTCTTGAATAAAAAATCAATTGCAAACAATCTAAACGTGCAGATTGGAGCATCTTCCAATTCAAAATGATAACCATAAGGCAAATAATGATAATCATCTGATGCTGAATCTACAATGCTCGCTTTAGATGAGATGAAAACATATATATTAAGAAAATTAAGGTTTAGAACGTGTTTGCGTGTTTGAAGGTAGACGACGCCATACATATTATCTTATGCTACAAAACAAAAGCCCGGCACCAAGACAATGGACCCCTTACTCATCTGGTGAATTCAGAAACACCTAAATGAATCATGGAACAAATGTTATATGTATCCAGTGTTGTGTAGTTTACGTGGTTGTTATACTTGGACATGACATTATGATATAATCGATTTTTTGTTGTTGTTTTTCTTGAATGTCAAAGTTCCCACTTATTTCAGGTGAATAACATTGCAGTATGCAGACACTTTTCAGACCATCCAGCTGTTGTCTAAACGTCTTTCATAGTACCTACTGTCAGGTGAAGTGATGAAGCCGAATTTGCTGGCGTTGGTTCAGGTGCTCAAAACTCACTTTTAGTCTTAAAGGCCGAAATTTTTCGACTCCTAAAAAAGGTGGTGGGGCTTAATCAGCCAAGGACGATTTTTCCGAAACGGGTCTGAAGGTCATTCGGTCCGTTACGGCTTTATTTCATCAGTAGACTTGCCATCAACCCCAAATTCAAGATTTGAGAGTACAGTGTAATAATTTTATTACGTCCGGCGGAGCTGAAGCTTTTTTACGTGGGTTTTTGGAACGTACCTCCGGACAGGTGTTGCGTACATCATTATGGGCCGCAAAATACACTTGTTTTTGAAGGACAGTCAGCTCCGCGGGTTGAACATGGAGTTCAGAGCTTGTCGGGCTGCCTTCGCTTTGTTTGCGACCCTCTCCACGTGTGGCTTCCAAGTGTGCTTGGAGTCCAGAGTCATTTCAAAGTACTTGGCTTCTGTTCTTGAAGGTATCTCACGCTTAAAGATTCTGAGTGGTATGTCATCACACCAATTAAGTTTCATCCTGGTGGATAATAGGCCTTGTGCTCTTTTCGGCATCGATGTCTATTCTCCACTGGTGGCACCATTGTTTCATCGCTCTTAGATGTTGCTGGAGCCTTGTCACGGTCACATACGGCCTTATAGAGCTGGTGAACAACGTCGTGTCGTTTGCATATTAAGCTATCAACGTTGAGGGCGTCATCGGCATGTCCCATACGTAGAAGTTAAATAACGCCGGGGACAGGATGGGGCCTTGACGGACGCCGACTCTTCTCCGTAATTGATCCGAAACTTGCGGCCAGGCAGAAAGAACTGGATTAGTTACATCATCGGCAAGGGCATGTTCGCTGAAGCCATTTTGTAGATGATCCCCCATTGTGCCACATCTTGTCTAGGAAGGCTGTACAGGTGATTTTTTTCTCTGGAAGCCTTTTGAGATCTTCACCACTCGAAGTAGCTGGTGGACGGTGGAGTGGCCAGGACGGAAGCCGAACTGACCCTCTTGGATTAGTTCCAGGCCTGCGACGGGTCCTCAGACGTCGGTGGATTACTGCTTCATAAGTTTTCCTATGGTTGGCAGAAGCCTGATTGGTCGGTAGTCTTGGGGGAACGTGCCGGACTTCCCAGGCTTGCGTACCATGACCACATCCGCCATCTTCCAGGGAAATCTTCCGGGAAATAGCGGAAGCAGAGGACAGCGTTGGTGCTGGTGACGATGCAGGCGACTGAGTTAATTTCTAATAAAATATTTTAAACTAAAGCACACTTCTGTAGAAACTAAGGAGACTTTGTAGTAATTTCAAAATATATAAAATTTTTTGTATAAACAAATAATACACATTTAGAGACAATTGGCTGCCCGAAATAATTTTTTCATAAAGGTGGTTATGTTGCTTCTCAACCTACAAAGGTGGATCCACCAGAACAAGCCAAAAAAATTATTCCTACCCCCTAAGCAAACGAGGTGAACTAAAGGCAAGAAATTAGGCCATTTATTGGAACTATGATGCAGATACAACGAACGATTCAGTTAAAGCGAGCATCCATAGCAACATCCTGGGTAACCAAAGAGCTTATTGTAGCAAGCTGAAAAGAGAGCCGCCATTAAACATTGATTTGGCTAGTTTCAACCCCGCTTCACTTACTCTTGCAATATATTTCGCCTTGGTCCTCACACACGTTCGTCACTTCTAGAGGCTTGCGGCAGCAGCAACACGAGAAGCAGCAGCTGTGGAAGGCCCCGCCAGCAGCCATGATCCTCTCGGCTGCGTATACCTGCAGGCAATCTTGCAGGAAACTTAACACGTTTGTGGTTTGTTACCTTCTTCCTGCATCTCCTGCAGTTGGGGGTATTTAGCCTTATAGCGAGCCTTCGCCTACAGCTGAGGCTGCACCTGCAAGGGTCTGGCGCGCCGCACTCGCAGGGCGTGCACGGCTCCGGTGGCTCAGTGCAGGGGATGTAGCAGATCCTCTCGGGGGGCGGCCGCTCGCAGCACTTCACTGGGGGGTAGCAGACGGCACTGCAAGGTGCCAAGGGGCAGCAGATTGGTTTCTGCTCCTTAGGAGGGCACGAGCAGCCCGGCTCCTTTGGGGGGCAAGGGTTGCACGGTGGAGGCGACTGGCAGCACTTTACCGGCGGGCAGCAGATCTTCGGCGGGCTGCACTCCACGATTTCGCAGGGTGGATCGCACGGCTTGGTCTTGCACGCGAAGCGGCACGGGTCGGGGCAGCAGTCGCAGCAGCCAGGACAACTTGAATTGTAAGCCTTTGTTACTCGATTTTGTTGGTTGTATCACTTGCGGTCACTCATTTAAATTTTTCACTCTGACGCACAGTACAACAAAGTCTTTAGTTCAAAACCAAAGACTATATGTATTTCTATGCTAACTTTCAAGTTGATATATTAAATGGAATACTTTTGACTTTATTTTTTCTTTTCCATATCTATTCAACTGTCCTGATTCCGATAAGGGTATTGATTTTGTTTTTTTTTACTTTTTCTTTTAGTTTTGATATTTCATTTCTTCTTTGGCACCAATCTCTTTTATATATTTTTACTGTTTTGTTACCTTTCGGATACTTCTACGTTTTTGTACATCTTTTTTTGTTTTTCTTTTCTACATTTTGATTCATTATCACTTGTCTATGTCTACTACAGTCAAAGATGAAACTGTAGATGAGTTACTCTTTGGCGCAGTGGTGAGAATAATAAAACAGGAAGGAAGTATAGAAAGAACAATAGGGAATATCAAGATGAATGTAGCTGACATACACATCCACTTTACTGTTGCCGGAACTGCTACAATTATGACGACAAAATGAAGAGTTGTAAAAAGTCTTGAAGAAAAAGAAGAAAGATGTTGCGAATATAAAACTGTAAAATGGCTAGCAAAACGAGATGTCGCCAAAGCACGAAATAAAGCTACCGAAGATTGCTACTCGCAAGGTGAGAAGATCTTAAGCGAAGAAAAGGCAAGACAAGATTTGGACACTATAATCTGGTTAAAAACCGTTACAGCAGCGTGGAAATTCAAAAAGAAAGAATTTGGGTGTGATGCGAGAAACATTTTAAGAAGATTATGAACGCTGGAGGAAGAAGAAAAGTGGGCAATGCTGCAGATAATTTTGAAAAAGTGTAATCTTTTAGAGAAGGTAAAGCTAAAGAGACACTCAACAAAATGCCGATAGGACCTGAAGGCACGCCAAATGAAGCATTCAAGATCCCGTGCAAAGAAGGTGTGCGACTCATTCGTGAGATTTATTAGATAGATGGAAAAAGAAAATTGTGATCTTGACCTACAAAAGGGCGACACGTTGGATTGCGGTAAGTACCGTTCTATTAAACTACGTCACACGGTGAATAAAGCATGCCGTGGAAAAAAAATTAAAGCATCAACTAGGAGTGGGGAGAGAGAAAGAAAAGAATAGACTGCTACATTTTGTCTTTATTGACCTGAAAGAGGCTTATCATAGGGTACCTAGGTCCCAAAGGAAGAAAAGAGTAAAAGCGTTATGCGGACTTTAACGATTCAAAGACTCCTTTTCTGTTATCTATGGACTACATCAAAGATCAGACTCCAGTCTATTTTTGTTCACCATTGTCAAAGTACTATAACATAAGGTATCCTGGATGAAGCATCAGTCAGTCTTGTTTGTAGACTACATTCTTCTGTAATCTTTTCTACTAAAACATTCAGTGGAAGTTTACAAGATAACTGGAAGCCATGAAGGGGATGAAAGTAAACTGCGGGAAGACTGAATATATGGAGTGAGTACGGCAAGAACTGGAATCTATCGATATATAGGACATCACCATGATGAGGAAGGCATCCGAAACAGAATACATTCTGATTGCGCAAAGTTGCGCGGCATTACGGAAATCCTTTAGGACAAGGAGAGGTCAAAGAAATTAAAAGGAAAACATCTGTGTCAAAGATAAACGGATGCTCTACATTATCAAGATGGGGATATTAAGGTGATCGCTGAGCGTGGCATTCTTTGATATGTGACACAATGAGAATGTTTGAGCCGAATATTGCCGACAAGATCTAGGAGAGAATATTATGCTGGTGAGGCCGTGTCGTGATAGAAAGCAGTGAGTAACAATGAATGGATCCAAATAAAAGATCAAGAGAAGATAAAATTAATTTATTTGGATATAGAAAAAAAAAGATAAAATCGATAGATTATAACGATATATAACTGTTGACACTATTTCTCCTTTCCTTTCCTCTTCCTTTTCTTTTTCCCCCAGATGTTGTTAATTAACTTTAATACGAGATTATTAGATGATAATCAACTAAATCAGATTTAGTATCGTTACATAACAAGTCTATGATATTCTAGAAGGTGCAAAGGAAAAGTTTATTCTTGAAATTGTCAATCGACTGGTGTTAGAAATTTTATAGTTTGTTGTATTGGAAATAATCAAAGAAACCAAGACCATTTTCAGAGCAACTGATGAAATACTAACTTATCATAACATTGCACTTTGTGATTTCTGTTGTAGTAGTTTTGAGTTTCTCTCGGTATGGGCAGCGTGGCCGACGCAGGCCGCAAGCGGCAGCAACGGACAGGGCTGCACGCCCTAGGTCTGCAACATCGTTGGGGGGCTGGCTGTCTGCACTTCGGCATGCTGCTCACTCTGAAAACGCGCAAGCTTGAATGTGCCAGAAGGTCTGATGCAGCGCGCTTACCACACCATAGGGTGCAACTGCTGCAGCACCTCTTTTGGGGGCAGGTTTTCCTCAAATAGTAGGTCACAGGCTTACAGCAAACGCTCCTGCAGGGCTCGCAGCTGTACCTGCAAACTTTCGGCACTTCCTCGCAAGGGTCGTAGCAGCAACTGCCGCAGGAGCTGTTGCACGGAGGGGAGAGTTTGATGCAGAGTCCGCAAGACGGGCACAGGCTGCAACCGTCGTCAACGGCGCATTCTTTCTGGCAAGGAGGGGGCGCGCACGGGGGCCCGCTGCTGAGGCAGCTTCTGTAGCACGCGTCGCAGTATATCTCCCCCCGGTATGGGTTGAAGGTGCACGCGTTCAGCAGCTTCCTGCACTTGTCTGAAAAGAGGCGAGGGGGTTTTGTGGGGGGAAGGCTTTGGCATACTTACAGCAGCTGAAGCAGAAGCTGTGCCAGAACTGGTTGCAAGCTACTTTCTGCTCGTTGCAGTACACTCTTCGGCCACAACGAGCACACACGCGCATCTTACAAACGGCATTTAAGTGGGATGGACTTGCTTCTGGCCGAAGATTGAGTGGAACAGAAATTTTTAATTTGTACACTCCAGAATAACTGACAGGTCACAAGAATTTTGACAACAAAATAATGACTTAGATTGGATTGGTTGCTAGATTTGCTGATAAAGCTGACCTGGATGTCAGTAGTTATCAACTCTCTATTCAGTATAAGATGATTATGAGATACTACCAACAAATCCTTAGGGAAACTTGAGTTTTTTTTGAGACTCTTTGGATGTGAAATATGCTAAGGCACTCGTGAATGTGCATAGCTCTAAAGAAATCGCTACTTACTACTTTGGAGAAGTAAACTCAGAGAATTGAGCAATATACACATTGCTTCTAAAATAACTTTGATTTAATTAACTCGCTTTCCTCTAGGTACTGCAGGTAAAGTCTACCAGAAGTCCTCCCGTTATTTTTTCCTCTTGGTGTCTTTAAAGGTCTTGCTAGAGCCTTAAGTCCTCTCATGTGGACCATAATGTTTTCATTTCAAAAAATGAGTTTATAATCTCTCGGCAATTGAATCATATTGCTTTGTTTGTGATATTGTACAGAAGTTTAATGTTATTCAGGAAAAGGTACCTGTAAAACTTTAACATGCACCCAAATGTGATTAAAACAGGATCTCTTTAAGGGGAGACAATAGAACAGGCCCCTGAGCAAATGTCAGACAAAATTCGGAGAACCGATATTTTTTCCATCGAACAAGCTTATAGTACGACTAATAGTAATCTGTCATTGGACGCTAATTTCCTCTCCTCAAAAGATGGCTGAAGATATACCTACTTACACGTAGTGACAATGGACGACAAAATGAAGGACAATGATAAATTCTTACACATAATATAGTTTTTGCGAAAATCAGGTAGTCTAAGTAAATTAGGGGGAAGGGAGGAACGGGAGGGAGGGAAGGAAAGAGGGAGAGAGAGAGATAGAGAGAAGTGATAGGGGAGATAGCGTAGATAAGGAAAATAGGGAAGATAGGGGAAATTGGGGAGGTAGGGGAGATATGGGTGATAGGGGATAAATAGGCTGATGGATTTGGATCTTGTGGGTGAAGAGTTTTAAATTCTTCTTCATTATTGAATGTAACCACTTAGTCTATTGCCGTAGTCTTGTTGGACACATGGTATCTTTGCTATAACAAAACAAAAGCGAGTATTGTAGATTGTTGTGCATTGTCGACCAATTTTCCCATCAAATGCAGTGAAAATGTTTGATATGCCTTAGACTATTTTTCCATCTTCATTCAGATTATTATTACTGATGTTATTGTTATTGTATTTTTTTGCCTTTGACCGTAGCACAAAGGGTGTATCATCTCAGTATTTTGTGTTGGATTAATTTATTTCCGTCTCTTCTAACTTTCATAGACCGTTTCACCTCGATTATTTTGGCCACCGTCCACTTGCAGAAACAATCACCGTTGAACGGGCTTGCCAATGGTTATCGTTTGAGAGGCTTGTTCTGGTGGATCCATCTTTGCAGGTTGACAACCAACTGCCTCCAAAGGGTAAGTAATTTATGTATTTTATTATTGCTCTCCGTTTAGCGATCTCCTGCAAAAATCTCTATGTAATCAATACATTTTTGCTCCCGTTACATGTTCCTTATTATAAATTTTGTTGAATTAATTTATAAAAAAATAAAAGATATTAATTCTGTAGATCGATGACAAATTGAGAAGATATTCATCCGAATACAAAATTTTAACTACTTAAGTTTTTTTAGAGCAAAACCATTTGTTCTTTTTCTCATCGGCTCAAACTTGCTATTTGAATGACTTCTTTAGCACTAGCATATTACAAATTGTTTGGTTTGATACAATTCAATCAAAAAATCAAGATTGAATATTTCTTTATTTGTCGTAGAAATCTTATCAATCTTTAAATTAAAGTTTTTATCGCAAACCGTCAAAACTACTCACAAACATCTTTTCTCTACAAAATATTGAACTTTTTTGGTATTGTAAACCTTCTACGCGGCACCGCACTTTGGTTTGAACCCCTCATTTTTAACCGCACCTGGATCTTATTGGAGTTTGTTTGCAAGTTTCTATCATAGGCTAATGCCTGTTCCTTCTTTGGTTGAACCTTTCTGTTATTCTACGATGAAGTTGTCACACCATCTCTTCCTAGGTTTTCCCACAGTTCGTCTTACTACCGGCGACTTATCTCTGGCAATCTTAACGATTCTGTTGTTGGTCATTCGGTTAATGTGGTCATTTCATTCTTTCTTTCTTTCATGGATCCATTTGTTAATATTCTCTACGTTATAGGCTCTTCTTATGTTGATTTAGAAAAATCAGCCTTTTCCACTACTAGTGTTCAAGTATAATAAAAGGTAACTAAGAGTATCAAGATCTTTATTATTTTTTTGTTGGTGTTTAAAGTTATGGTGCTGTCTGGTCATGTTTTGTAACAACACTTTATGCATTTGTTCCTTCATATTTCTGACGAGCTACTTATTACTCTACATATTTATAAAATCTAAGAATCTTCTTCATAATATAGAATATAGGAAAGTATGGGAAGTATTTTTGTCTACTTTTTTCCATTTTTGAAGAACTTTGAGTGCATCTGTCTGGTAGTATATTAGCCATGCTTTAAACATGAAGTTGTGTGACTGGTAGAGTACTGAACGAAGGTAGTACAATTGACTTTTTATTTTTCTAACAGTACATCTGATTTATTATGGTTTCTGAAAATACTTTCTCCAAACTTCTATTATACTTCTCTGTTTTTTGTCGTTAACTTGTGATTAGGGCCTGTCTATCTTTTCTATTGGTTTTCCCCAATATTCATGAGAAGTTCTTTAAGAAGTTCTTTTTTTGAATTCTGCTTTTAGTAGCTTGTGATTACCACATTTTGCAAATTCTTCACGTTTTTTTATCTTTTATGTTATGTCATTCTCCAAAAGATCTGAGTGATAAATTTATTTACTTCTAGAATTATTTGAGGTGTGTGCTGTAGGAAATTGTACGAAAGACTTTCTAGGGTATATTCCTTGCAAAGTTTAGTCTACAAAACTTACCATGCCACTAACTTGAACGCCACTTGCATACTATTTGAAGAGGGTCTTATGAGAGAAGACAAATATATTGGTGTCACGTGCAACTGAGAGGAAGTCCCGTTTGAAGCTTGCTTTGGTCATCCGCGGATGACCAAATCAACTCTTGCTTCTATCAATGACAGTTTTGCAATAAATCCCCCACTCTGACCTTCAAATTCGAGAAAATAAATAAGCGAGACTTACAGAGCCGTGACTGCTATAAATTGTTTATTGCCTTGTAAACACCTTTCGCATTGTGCGCAGCATTAGATTCGGACGGCGCGTTTTTTGCATTTCCGACCAGCCCGCAGAGCTGCGCCACAATAGCAGCACGACCGCCCCAACGGGGCTATTGTCGCGCAAAATATGCGCATAATCACTCGCGTTTCAACAGAAAAGGTGCGAAGGTCGACGCCTTTGCTGCAATTTCCGTTTTTTAGGGCAAATGTAACGCGGCTCCGATGGAAATCGCCCGATAAATCACCGGCGGGCCCGCCCACCGCGCAGCTCGCCGCTTTGTGCAAATAACGCAATAAAGCTGCGAGGCAGCCCCCGGCCCCCGGCTAATTTTTGCTGCTACGACTTGTTCTAAAAATGAATTAAAGGAAAATATAGATTACAGCCTGATATAAAGCGTGATTTGGGAAGCGGTGGGAACTTTCCAAAAAAAAATCTGAAACTGCCGATAGTACCATTAATTTTGATCAAGCAAGGTAATTAATCTTGACTACCATCATGTCAAATCCCATCTAAATATATAAAGTCGTTGTTGAGTTATTCTGTACACGGATAGATAAAAACACTTGATTAAAAAACAATTTTATTTTCAAAACAGCGACCGACTATTAAAAACAACAAAGTATTTTGTGCATACTACCCTTCCATATAAGCAAGACTTTGAAAAGGGGGAAAATTAATTTCTGAATGAAACATCAAACTTTAGTGATATAACATTGCTAATGAACTTTAATGCAATACTCAGCTTCTGGTGAAGTAAAGGGCATTTTTAGTAGATAATAGAAAAGAAACCTTAAAAACAAATAAAGTACTCACTCCTTGGAAGCAGTAGACTGTCCTAAATAGTTTATCTGCAAAGGCAATTAGATTTCTTCTTGACCTGCAAAGGCGGATCCATCAAAACAAGCTAAGGAAACAGTTTTACCCTTAAATAAATAATGACCTTTGATGAGCGGTCGAAGTAAAAGCGACGAAAAAAACAGCGACTGGAAATAGTAACAAAGCAAACGCGACGGTAAAGCATGCATGGGGTGTAACAATGAATTCGGATAACCTATAAGACATTGATCAATTGAGCAAAACTTTTCAAAGGGCTACCAAAGGTAGTACACTAATTAAAACCATCAACATTGGATGAACTATTACGCGCAGATTGGTTTTACTTTACAATAGAGAGAAATGCATTAAATGATCCTGCAAGCTGGACAAAATTTTTAGTGAAATGCGTAATGAAGCACAAGATTTTGATAAAACTAATGAAGGAGATAAATGGGAAGTTTGCTCCACCGACTTTAGTCCTAGAACAAAAAGTACAAATCCGAACAAATTAATGAATGTTTGGGGAAAACATTACTAGAAGAGTTCCTACATTTGGTCAGCATTCTACTAAACAAACAACTGTGTGCCCTCCTAAAACAGAAGTCAAAGATGCACACTTTCTCCCCTATTCTTTAAAACTCATATCTTGAGTAAGATTCTCCTCCACAGGAGGTATAAAATAACAATCCACACTACCTCAAAAATTGTTTGTAAGGTTAGATGTAAACATACATTTAGTAGTCAAAATGAAACAAGAATCATAATTACAGATCAATTGTTTAGCGATAGATAGAATATCCAATAGCTGATAAATAATAAACGACCAAATGAAAGGCAGATAAATAATCTTCACAAAACTGTGACTTTGAAGAATAAAGAAATCTCAACGTTTGTAGTAAAATCAAGAACACATTCAAGAATTAAAAACGTTTAAGATTTAAGAACAGATGAAAAGTATAGAGAGAATAGACCGATAAATTCAATACTCTATGAGGAATTATAAGGGAAAGGTTAAGCAAATCACGAAAAAGAGTTGCTTAGTGAACAACGACTAAGGTGGACAATTACTTAACTGATGACTACGTTTGGAGGATCATAATGAAGAAAATTGTATTGCTTGACAAGCCGTTCTTCTTCGGCAAAATCAAAAAAGAGTTTGATTCCCAAAATGATATTATTGATGACAAATGATGCCTTTGCGTAGGATTATGACCTCAATCAAAAAGACACGACGATGGAAAATCTAAAATGTTAAAACGGTAAATTCTACTTCAGAATCTCTTGATGGATTAAGGGAAATTATCGAAAGAAAATTTTTTTCATTGTGAAAAGATCAGGACTTTCACCATCTTTGATTATGATAATAAAGGAATGGAGATAAAATATGATTTAAGCTTTAATCTTCTTATAAGGAATCAAAAGTTTTGTATCTATTAGTTAGCTATAGTTAATGAAGTTAATACTTTGTATGGGTATTTTCAAAAATTTTAGTAATTTCTAGACGGATGGGTTTTGATCTAATTTCACTTCTTTGTAATGTTGCATAGAGAGCTCTTTTAAATAGGAAGAGTACTTGCATAATCAAAACGACGCCTTGATAAGGTTTGCACATAAATATCTAATTCTAACATTTTGATTAAATTTTCTAAGCTTCTGACATGGTTGGTTAAGCCAAAATTGATTAGTCAACAATCTCAGAATCATTTGTTGATTTTGCCCGAATAAATTGAGTTGGTCAAATTTTTGTTTGCTGGAAGGTTAGGAGTCAACCTCGCCTTTAGTTGATACAGACTTAGACACGCTGCTCAACTCAATTGTCTTCCATTCCCAGTCGAAAATAATACAAGGTGGTTCAAATATGACAGGGACTGATTTGTATCTAAATAAGCAGCACTGCGTAGCAGCTGTTAAACCTTGAGAGAGTGGAGCTACAACCCCCACCCTCTCTCATGCTCGGGTTAGAACCTGTTTGGCTTTGTTTGGGAGTTGCTAGAGTGATGAGTGAACAGAAGGTACCGCGGAGGGTGGAACAACGCAATGCAATCAAATTCCTCGTTGGAGAAAAAAGTCCCGTCTGCTGAAATTTACTACAGACTCCCACAATAGTGTAGGAAAGAGTGTCTCTCACGGATCCGTATGTTTGAGTGGTGTAAGTGCTTCACAGAGGGCAGAAAGCGCGTGAAGAATGAACGGCATGATCATCGGCCGCGAACATCCGTCACCAAGCCAAACATTGTTCGTGTAGACGCGCTTATTCGTGAGAATAGGCGTAGTACTATCAAGAAACTTGAAGCGATACTGTCAATCAGTGTTGGTAGTGTAGAAGATGTTAAAATCACCTGCACTATCGCAAGGTGAATGTACATGCAAGCTACCGGTCGACTCCTACAGCAGTTTGAAGACGAAGTCTATAGTGGATGAACCACTTCATTCCTGAGTCCCAGCAGTCACACGAGTGACTGCATACCAGTTCTTCCAAACCCAAGAGAGCGCGGAGGAGTCGTTCGGCAGGGAAAGTGATGTCAAAGTTTTTCTGGGACTGGCAAAGGGTTATCCATGTAGATTTTCTGACGGATGCCAAAACAGTCAATGCAGCGTATTACTCGGACCTTCTGGCAACAGACGTGAAGGAAAAGATTCGATCCAAGCGGAAAACAAATAGAAAACGGGTACACTTTCTTCAAGGAACCCATAAGGCCAAAACAACAATGGGAACCTTCCGGAAATTGGAACGGAACCTCCTCCCACATCCGTCGTGCAGTCCCGATTCGGCCCCAAGCGATTTCTACCTGTTCGGAAGGCTCAAATCAGATTTCCAAGTCATTGTCAGTCATCCAAACTGTTCTGGAGGGGATACGCCGCCAACCAAAAGCCTTTTTTTGAAAAGGACATCAGGATGCTTCCAGAACGTTGGAAAAAAATGCGTCGACTCCGGAGGGGAGTACGTTGAAAACTGATGTGTGCAAGTAATTTTTTGACAATTTGTTTTTTTGTAAAAAAAATCAGTTCCGGTCATATTTGAATCACTTTGTAATACCCACAATGATTGGATATCCAACTGAACTTATGTATCAACCTTCTATTTGATTGCAGATGTCTAATAGCTGTCAGGGTTGGGCGATGGTGCTCGCACTTGCAAATTGGACGTGTTAGTCCAAGTGCAGATCCTGATAAACAAGCATTTGGCAGACAGACTGAAGTAACCGCCTCAATAGTTGTCTGAACTTGCGTGTCTCGGTTTAAAGGAGTGATATGATTTTGGTGTGAAGCTGTCCGTAATGTCTACTGAGGGTAATGAACTTGGTGTGACGTTTGAAATAAGTGATTAAGAAGAAATAAAAACGAGCACAGTAATTACAACTAATTCTTTTTTCAGGCTACGTGGGTTAAGGTGAGTTTCCCTTTTTGATTAGCTACAACAGTGGAGGCTTGTTTTGTTAAATTTCAAATTAAAAGTTTGGCAACGAATGTTGTTTGATATTAAACCCATATCACAGGGTGTGCCCGAAATAATACTTGCAAACTCTGGGAGTAGTTTTGTAAACCCCAGATATCTTTCACTACTTTTTTATACTCTACTGAGGGGGCATCCTCATGCTTTTGATTTATTGTTGCAGTTAGGAATTTTGAAGTTGAGTCACAACTATGTAGGACATAAAGAATTAAAAATTTACATAAATAACTTTAAATTAATAAAATACAAGAATCTTAACTGATTGGTTTACTTTCCTGCTGTAGTTTTGATGTTGAAAGTACTATGAAACTTATAATACAGAGTGCACCAAAAAATAAAATTTGGCGTGTATGGATCTGGAAAGTTTTAGGTTTTTAGTTGATTTTCTCTAATATTTTAACGGTAGTTTGTTTCGGTTTTTCTCTTTGATTCATCGTTGTAGCAGAGAATTTTTCTGTTAGTTTTCGTTTCAAAATTTGTATGCTTGCAAGAGCCTCGGAAACGACTCGTTCTGTTAATTTCACAAAAATTATTTCTGATTACAAAAATAAATAAAACCATGAAATGACATTTTGTGAGTTTGCTGCAGAAAGGTTAGTAGTATTAAATTTGTAATACAGAGTGTGCCAAATATATTTTTATATGAACTGTAGGTGCGTTGACGGTTTTAGATTTCTTTTATTGCTAATTTCCTGGTACTTCAACGACAATACGTTTTTATTTTTAATTTGTAGCTTAAATTGAGGATTTTTTATTCGAGCTTTTTTTTCGAAAATTTTATACTTACATAAAACCCGCAAAAAGTTCTATACTGTGAAATTTTAAATTACGATTTTGCAAAAATAATTTATAATTCGAAAAAATAAATAAAACTGAACTGTAAATCTGACGCTGAAAGATTTATCATGTTAAATTTGTGATAGAGAGTGCGCCAAATATATTTACATGTGAATTAGAGAAATCTTGAGGAATTTAGGTTTATAAGTCTTTTTTCTAAGACATTCCTATTTTTTTATGTCACTTTAGTTGCAGATTTTGTGTTGAGTTACTTATTTTGAAATTTTTATCCTTGTGCCATACCGAGAAAAAATTAGATTTGATAAATTGAAATTTGAGTTTTACATAAATAAATTGAACAAAAAAAAAACAAAATTTTCTTTTAATTAAATTTGTAATACAGGGTGCGCAAAATGTATTTACAGATAAACTGCACGAATCTTGACGGTTTTAGAGTTCTATGATACTTCGACTATTAGGAGTGTCTACTTTTTTTTAATCTGTTGTAATAGTTGATCATTTTTGAACTGAGCTATTTATTTTGAAATTTTTAAGCTTGCAGGAGACTCACAAAACATTTGATTTGTTAAATTCAAATTACAATATTACAAAAATGTGTACGATTGGTACTGGAGATTTATGGTATTAAATTTGTAATACAGAGTGTGCCAAATATATTTAGAGGTGAGCTAAGAGAATCTTGACACTTTTAGGCTTCCTTAGCCAACTTTTTTTGTACTTTGACACATAAGCGTTTCTATTTTCATTTTAATCCCTTGTTACAGTTGAACATTTTTGAATGAATCTTTATATTTTGAATTTTTTGTTTGGCGGCAATCACCAAAAGATTCGATTTGTGAAATTTTAAATTATAATTTTATAAAAACAATAGATAAAAATAAAATAGTAGTGAGCTTTTTTGCAAGTTTGATACTGAAAGATTTATGATTTCAAATTTGTAATACAGTGTGCGCCAAATATATTTATCCACGAATTGCAGGTATCTCGACGGTTTTAGATCTTTTGACTGTTGTATTTGACTATAAGGCATTCCTATGTTTTTAATCCGCCGCTACAGTTGAACTATTTATTTCGACAATTCTATACGTGCGAGAGACAGGAAACTTTGGATTAAATTTAAAATTATAATTAAAAAAAATTGTAGTTAAGAAAAATGGGTAAAATGGAAGTGAAGTGACTTTTTCTTTCCAAGTATTTTACTGAAAGATTTATGACATTAAATTTGTGATATAGAGTGTGCCAAATATATTTATATGCGAAGTATGGAAATCTCAAACGTCTTGAGTTTCTTTGACTGATTTTTTTTGTTAGTTTGACACTAATGCGTTCTTATTTTTCTTTTGTAATATAAAAAAAAAATTAGAAACATTATTTTGGTTAATAAAGTTTTTCAGGTAACAGAGTGGGCCAAAAATGTTTTTAGGCAAACTGTAGGGCTCTCGTAGGTTTTAGGCTTCTATACGTGATTTTATCTGTTAATTAAATAGGTTGCTTTTAGTTTTATTGGTCCATTATTGCGGCTGAGAACTTTTTATGTGTGGGGTTTTAAGAAACGGCATCTTTTAGAGACTTCAAAATTTTTTTTATCCCAATTTACAGTACAAAAAACGCATCATTTTGAAAGCGGTACAAACTTTACAGAGTGTCAACTAAAAGTTGTGAAGAGCAAAGTTAAATAAGTCATAAAAATCTAAGTACTTTTTTTAAGTTTGTCTAATTTGCAAAAAAGCAAATGATTAGTTTTTAATTTATCTGTACCGTTAAATATAAAATGGCTACCGATTCAGCATTTTTTAAAGAATTAGATAGGTAGATTAGATAGATAATTCCTTTTTCTTCTTATTCAGGATTTTTTGATTCGTAGACCATATAGTGCTATCCTTTTCCTTCCATTGCTTGTACGTATGAAGATGCATTAGTCTTATTTACGTGGCTTGCAAACTGAAGGTAAAAGACTTATAAACCTGTAAGAAGATACATGCCTTGTATTATTGCTAGGCTTAACAATTTTTAATTTTTGGAGCCAGTAATGGAGGCGCAGTGTAGTATAACAAATTTCCGAATGCCTTTTGTAGGAGCACCGCCGTCTAGACGTCTGCGGCCGCAGTCTTTTGTTGCGCTCCGCCCTTACGGTCGATCAGCCTTTCAACCGCGCTGTTTGGACACTTTCGAGGACTCCAACAATATGGAAATTTCCAGACGTTTCTCGTAGGCTCTACAACCGATCCTGAATTGTTTAAATATCACGTAGCAAAGCAGCTATGGGAAGTCGATACAGTGCTAATGTAATATAAATTGTGTTACACATAAATATTATTGAATAATTTGATTTTTTATAAGTAAAACAAATAAGCGGTTTTAATAAACTTACACGTATTGTTCGCTATTGTCGAAAGCGAAAACGTTACAATAGCATTGAATAAATAAGTTAGCATTACAATACCTTTCTTCGGAAGTTCCTTCAGCATTTTTGGTAGTATTTAGTCTAGTCCGGACAATCTTCTGGCGTTTAGGTTAGTGATTTTACTTTTGATTTATTTCAGTAGTATTTCAGATTTCTTAGTCTGGTACAGCATCGTTTAGGAAGACGTTTGCCAAAGAGGTCAACCCATGGGCCAGGTGTAGAAGTTTTCCTGCGAATTTGAGAATTAGTTTGCACTGGTTTTAGCTTTGCTTTGTTATTAAAGATCTAGTCTTGGAATGAATTGCTACAAAAGCTTCTTTAACTTGTACTTAAGTTTAATTGCTCGTAAGCAGATGGTGTATAGATCCACTGTCACTGCTTTGCTCTTTTCAGCACTAAGTTTTTCGGTCTTTAAAGATATGTTTGTGATACTTTTATAGGTCTGTTGTTGGAGAGAAGCATTATTGGTCACTTGTTGTAGAGGCTTCTTCTCGTTCTGGACCTATTAAATATTTTCAGTAGCATTTGTGTTCCGTTCTTTCCCATGTTGATGACCAATTCTGTTGTGATTCTATTGCTCCTTGGTACCTTGCCATTTTTCAATTCTTTAATCGCTTCTACTGTTTTTTCCTTGGTGATATCATTTGTTCCGTTTTCTAGACTTATTGCTTCGCAATTTAATTCTTGCGACGTTTCTAGTTCTTGTTCTGTTTCTACTACCAGCAGCTTTTAGATGTATTCCTTCCAGAATTTTATAACTTCTGTTTGCTTCTTAATATCTCTTATCTTTTATTTTTAATTGTTATATCTGCGTTTTTATTATTTCTAAAACTTTTTAGAACTTTGAAGAATAATTTTTGGTTTTTTGGTCCTTTCCAAGTTTGTATCCGAACTCCTTTCATATTTTTCGTTTAGATTCTTTTATTAGCTTTTTAACTTTTATTCTTTGTTTCTTGCACTCTACGTAATTCATTTCTGTTCTATTATTTAGGTGCTTTTGCTGCTTACTTTTTTAATTTTTGCTTACTGTGTTACTTGCTTTCCGTCTTCTACGTCGTAACTAATTTATCGTGCTTTAGTTGAGCCTTGCCTCCTTTTTGTTTTTCAGCCTTGGGATAATTGTTTTCTCTCTTCTTGTACTTCTTTGGGACAGTTTTTGATATTTCAGTATTTTTTAAATTCTTGGTATTCTTTAATATTTCCATTTTCTTGTTGTACTTTGTAAGTTTCTTTATTTATCTCTATTCTTTTGACTTCTAGATCCTTTTTGTTTTTTTCTCAATCCCCATCTTGCGAAGTACGCTTGAAATTTTCTCCAGTGTCTCTACGTAATTTTTTCTTTCCTCCCCAACTGCTTCCTTCAACGTTAGGTTCTTTTTTCTAATTTCTCTCTCGAAGTAGTTTAGTTTTTTTCCTGTTTTTCGACTTGTTCTTTTAGCTGTATATTTTCTTATTTCATCACATTTAATTCCGAAGCTATTTATTCCAGCTTCGTAACCATGTCTTGTAGCCTGTTCTCTGTTCGTTAGAGTATCTCTTCTAATTTCTCCATATTTCTTCTGTTTCATACAGTGCTAAGGGTTTCTTTGGAGATTTAGAGACATTTTTATATTTTTATAGTTTTTTGTGCGTAATTTTTCTGTGAGTGTGTTATAATTCTTTGTCGTATAATTTGATGCCTCTCCTGGAAATTTACACGTGGCTTTAGCTTGTTTATTTCTATTTTCTTCTTCCTTCTTAGCCTTATTTATAAATTCTTAAGCTCAACTATTCTTATTTATTATAAGAATTACTTACTTATCTAGAAAGGTATGATTGTTCTTCTATTTTACTCGTTTAACTTACCTTTGAATTTTCTGTCTTACGTTTTAGATAACGCGGTATGGATTAAATTAGAAAATTTTAAAAGCTCATCAAAGAACTTCATTTACTTTATAGAACATTCTAAATCACTGTATTAACAGACACATGGACTTATGACTGAGCTTAGTAAGATACAAATTACGTGTTTTTCATGGCCTATATTGGTCCTTGCGCTTAATTTACAGGAAACGAAAATGAAAAATGAAAATTAGAGGCCGGGGATTAATTAAAATGTGTAAGTCGGAGCAGAATGCCGTGTGAACGTAGTAAAACTGTCAGTTTCCTGGCGTATTTTTAAGTTAATTGGATCTGAAAGGCGCATTTCCACTTTTATGATTTTCCGCAGTTGATGTCAAGATAATTAAATTTTTAAAGCATTTTTCACCCGCCTGCGCCTTCGGCTTCGTTATGAAGGTACACTCGGATTTAAGATTCGCCCCTTCATCAGCAGAAAATAATGTATTAAGATCGCCCGCGCCGCCCGGGGCCGCTCGGCCCGGAATCGCAAAACGGGCGTTATTGGCGTCCTACTTATCCCGCGACCGAGCACTGGAGGCCGATCGGCCGCCCCTTATTAAGATCTGCAGCTGAAAGTTAATCCGGCGTCACGCGGCGCCGAAAGTTCCGGCTCCTTATTTTCGTGGAAATGAATTCGCGATCGCTTTTGCGCGGGAGTGTCCCGGCAAGTGTATCTGACGGTGCGATTTTTCATTTTGATATTTTGACAGGGGTGCCAACTGACCAGAGGGATGGCGCCCTTTGTTGTATATTGGATACATGCTCGAAGTAAATAAATATATTTGGGCGGGGGCCCGGGGATTCGCTGCAGTCCGCGCCTGGCGCGGCGGAGCGCCGAAGGAGCGTAAAAATAAATTCCAATTAAAGGGGGATTAATCTGGGGTGAGTATTTATAAGAGGTACTTGAGCCCAAAGAAAGAAATTAGTCCGAGATAAAATTAGGAATAATTAAAGTGAGCTCGGAATAATTTTTGCCGTGTCAAATACAAGGCGCTGCATTAAATGGGATCGAAGTTTGGCTTTTGCGGGGGTTATTTTTGTTTTTCTTCGCGTATCGAGGCAGCGGTTGTCACAAGGGCTTCCCCAGAGAACCTCCCAAGTAAGAAAAATTACAAAACTCACATCCAGAGTTGGAAAATTAGCCCACATTTATCGTTACTAGCCATTGGTTTGTCAAGATTTCGGGTTGTGATTTACAAAAATTGGATAAATGCGATCCCGCCATAATGCCAATTTTAGTTAAAATAACATTTTAATAGGTTTGTCTGCAATATGCCACTGCATGGTGTACACTAATCCACATCGTTGTAGACCGACCCTTAGCATTTATAGTATTGCCAACGTATATTTTATTAATTAGGAGAGTAAATTACAGAAACAGTTGCTTAACCTTTGTAGCAACCTTATTTTTGATGGAACGATAGACGAACCTTTTCTCCTCACTCTTTTATGATCAAAATGGCACCTTAAAATTGAAATAACTTTCAGATCTCTTTGTCGCGTAGCTCGAGACGAATCTAGATAGAAAAGGCGTTTTGTTGTACTTTGGATTTTAATAAAACAAATTTTCTATTTACTCTCTAAAAACCATTACTGGTAATTAATTTGGATAAGACACTATAGTTTCTGATTTTTTGTTTTCTCAAATTAACAGTATTATTTAGAGCACAAAAATTATTGGCACTCTTCCTTGAAACTTCAATTGTGTCACAGATTAAATCACACATCTAGGTCGTATGTGAAGGTGCCTCAAGATGGCGTTGGTAAAACGTACAGAAGGAACGGTAGTGAGTTATTCGTGCAGCACTGCGAATTCAGCTGTAGATAAAGCAGCAAACGATGAAAGTAGAGAATCACAGGCAGCGATGGAGGGCTTGGTTTAAAGGCGGAAGGAATTGTGCTGATGCGCGCAAGCCGCACACCACCCAGCGTGTGTGTAATTTGGTCACGGCAAACGGGGAATAAAATGCACTGTAGACGGAACATGTTTATCACGTAGAATTTTTCATATCATCATCCATGAAGAGCATGAAAGCACAATGGTTTTTATATACTCTCACCGTTCATAAGAAGTAGAAGCGTGGGAGATATGCCAGTAGTCAGAAAACATTTATCGTAGCAGTGTGCCTACAAAAATTGAAAAAATAATGGAACTGCAAAATCACCTTAATACCATTTTTAGTCAAAAAGAACATTTTAAGGAGTTTTTCTGCAAAACGTCACTGCATGGTTACGCGAATCCACATCGCTATAAACCAACCCTTAACACTTAATTGAGAAGAGTGAGCCCATGTAGTGTTGCCAACGTATACATTTTTCTAATTGAGAAAGTAAATTACAGAAACAGTTGCTTAACCTTCTTATCAACCTTGTTTTTACGGCAAATCATCAATTGATAAACGAACTTTCTGTCCTCAGTTTTTCGTAGTCAAAATGGCGTGCTAGTTTTAGACCAAAAAGACTTTTTGTCGCATTTTGAATATTTAAGAAAACAAATTATTTATTTTCATAACAATTCAAAAATCATTATTGGAGGTTGCGTTATACAATTATCCAAGAAGCCACAGTTGGGGATTTTGTTGTTGGATTGATTACCTCCTCGTCAGAACATTAAAAGCGAATAGTACTGGGGGTCACTAAAACGACTCTGGTAACGTATCAAGCAGAATTCTCACGTCATTTTTTCAACAACTTTAACAATTCTTTGCAAGAATTTCTAATTAAGGCCAAAAGGTTGGTCTCTTCTGTATGATATAGATTTTTAGGTGAAGGTGGTGAGCATCGCGAGACTGTTGAAGACCCAAAAAATCCCAAGAAACAAGCAAGTGATGATGGTGCAATTTATAAATGAGGGGATGCTTGATGCTTTGGGTTTGATTTGTAATTTTGACGCTCTAGAAACTTCTGAAGATTCAAAGAATTTGTCAGTATGCAAGTCAACAAGCAAATGATGGTGACGGAGCTGATAAAGAAGGCATTGATTGATGATTTAAGTTGGACTTGAAATTTTGTAGCCCTTTTGTAGACTTTTCAAAACACAACAATTTGCCAGTATGCAAACAACAAATACATAATGGTGTAGTTGATAAAATTTGAGATAATTGATTCTTCTTCTTGTTTTACTCCTATCGGAGGTTGGCAATCATCATGGTTATTTTGACTTTGTCTACTGTTCTTCTGAATAGTTCATTTGAGCTGCAATTATACTATTCACGCAGGTTTCGCAACCAAAATATTCTTTTTCTACCCATGCTACGATTCCTCGGTTTTAAGTTGTGATTTTGGCACTTTTTAGACTTTTGAACATAAAGATAAAGGTGGTCGATGCCTCGATTTTATATCTTGATAGTATCGCTCTTGAGATTTTTTAGAACCCAAAGAGTTTGTCAGTATGTAAATGATGGTAGCGTAGTTGATAAACTGTTAAATATTTATTCCACTGAGACATAGGAAAGTCAATTTCATTTTTATAGGAACTTATAAGCTGTTGATGGATCCACAACCGTGCCTTCGGGTTGTTAAAAATATGAAAATGATGACATAGGAAAAGATCTTGATTGTAGGGAGGATCTTAAGTATTTCCCAACCAAACCTTCAAAGCGCACCCACCAGATGGAAATAATCATGGAGAAGGATAGTACTCTAGGGCGTTTCGACAGTATGGCGTGCCTCAGTTTTCGCAAAATGTCTTTGTAATGCATCACACTGACTTACATTGTTCTTAGGTAGTGGGCCTTTGCAGTCGAAGAAGAACGTCACTACGACTCTGCTGGAACTTGTGTATATGGCTATGGACTTGTTTAAAGGTAAGAGGACTCTTATGGAGCTCTTTAAAGATGTGGTGGGAAACTAAACTTACGTTAAACCAAAGTTGTACAAGAGAAAAAAACTAACTACAATTAGAATAGCAGTAAATAGCAAAATATTTTTGAAATACAGTACACAGCTATGAAAACCACAACAAAAAAGAAAAATTTGGTATGAAATCCAGGATTTGAAGCCGAGGCACCTCTCTTCAATCGCATTTTCCCTTACTGGCGTACAAATATATACTTGACAAACCTTTAGGTATGGTGCTTAGGCACTTGGTCACTTGATCATAGATAAGTAGAAAATGTGCTGGACTGAGATCAATGATCAGTGAATCTAATAATGGGGCATTTTAGTTGAGCTACGTATAAATTTTACAATATTTGGGAATAGAAGTAACTTGTGATGTAGCCTAATGTGGCCGCCGTGTTAATATAATACCCAAATTGATGGAGTTCGTTGGGGAGCTCAGAAGCGGCTGATGATCTTTAAAATGGTTTTATACATTTATTCTTGACTTACACAAAAGACGACAAGATCCAATTAACCGGCGACGATTTTCCCGAAATAGGAAAACGGGCTGGCGATGTAATCGCTCTATTATTTCGTTGGTTTGCGGGTCGTACATTGTCGACATAGTGGAGTTATGTGATGATGCGGTTTCCTTATTTGAAGTGTGCTGCTGCATGATATGCAATATGACGAAGACGTTGGCAGCAGTACTTCCACGGCGAGACACAGGGAGTACCATTAGAAGCGTGTCCATAAAGGAGAAGAGGGATGCAGGCTTAGATGAGTGCAAAACTGGTTAGCTAGTTGGGAGTTTCTGGTGGCGGGGCGCTACTGAAGTTGGCCGCTAATGTTGACATGGAGATTTTTTAGCTACGTGGACTTGGTTGCAGTAGCTGCCGTTGAGACCTAATAGCTTTGCGGATTTGCAATTAAATCACGCACAGATCATTATATTGAAATGGTCGGTTTAAAATTTACGGCTCATACTGCTGGTGCTGGTTTGGAAGCTTAGAAGCGGAGACAAGTCCTAAAAAACAAAGACGAGGCCGAGCATCTTCCATGACACCAAGTCGTTTCCTACCACGTAAAGTTTTTTGAATTTTTGATGTGGTGGTGTCCATGTCTATAATAAATAACAATAGTGATGTACCAGGGATGTTAAAAGTAATGTTAACACTCTTACCAGACAATTAAGATAACGAATAACACGGAAGATCTAACTAAAATAGAAATAGAATTGGACAAGACGCTAATAGAATGGGTATAAGAAACCAAAAAAAGATTACATAATGGAGTCTACAGGAAAGGGAAAAAGACGACCAAATACACCAAAAGAGTTGCTGGTATAACATACATACAATAGGGATAAAATCGAGAAGGAGAAAGAACAAGAAGCAAAGTGCTAGTTTTTTTTTGTGTTAGTCTAGTTTCTTAACCTGTACACGCTTTTATTATTTTTAACATTTTTTTAGAGGAGGCTGATCTTTTGATAAACGTGCAGATCACTCTCCTCTCCAATATACATCACACAGAAATTACAAACAGAGGATCTTTAAGAAAAGTCACAATTAAACGTCTAAGTTATTTTTACATGTACAGTTAACAATTTTTGCATGATTTTAAATTACCATTGGGTTTTTGCGTGGTCACATGGGGAACATTTTCTAGCATTTTCTATCATTGCAGATCAAATCTTCATCTTTGCACCAAACACTGCAACATCCTCTGTGGCAGCAGTCATCGCCGTCATCGGCATCACCATCTGTACACTCCACAGCGCCGCAATTTACTCCTACCACTCGCATTATTACTGAAATGAAACAATAACGGGGAGAAGCGCAAAGACCTTAAGATTAGAATTACCGCAAAAGAACATCTTGTTGATAAAGCGGAAAAAGCTCGATATGGGATTAGCTCCCAACGGCCCCATACTATATTTATTTGGTGTGGTAGGGGATTTGCCTGCTGAGCAGGCGAACAAGTCTAAAACACTTCAACATTATGAAGAGTCTCAACCATAAAATAAAAAAAAACTTGCTTGCTACTACAAGTAAAATAAAAAATTTGAGGAGGAAATTCATCTTCGATTTCTCGAAATACCTCAAGTGCATATATGGTTGGCTACTGAGAAATGCGCATTTCACAATTTAATAGTATCATAAAATGCTATAGCCCTATTTCTGCATTCTTCATGGTCTGTTTCGTTTTAATGGGCGCTTTTAAACTCTTTATTGTTAGTGTTTTGTTTATTGTGGTTTCTCTTAGTAATACAAGGAATGATTAACTATTACGATGATTAAACGGTGACCTAAAGAAGGTCACCGTTTAACCTAAAGAAGATAAAGAATTCATATCTTCATCATAAAGAGTGAGACGGAGTCATTTACATTAACTGATTTAGATTAAGAGCAGCATCATTTTTTGTCAGTTTACTTATCAATAATCAGAATGATACGCATCAAATGGATTATTTTCATTCCGCTTTATCATTTATTGATTACAAGTTTCGGCCTGACAGATTAATAATTTAGTATAGTACAGAGCCAATAATTACTAGCAAGCATACAATATTATGTTCTTTTATTAGGAAGAAGGAAGTAGACATTTTATTAGGTGGACTCTTCTTTAATGTCTAGGCACTTTTGCCATCGCTTTGGCAGCTTTTATAAAGCTGCTGCAAACAGTTCTTTGGGTATAGCTCGTCGTTGGAGGAGACTTTTTACTGCGTACTGTCTCTTCCATTGCGTCAAACAGAGCCTAACCTCAATATCAGTGCGGGGTGGGATTGATGTGCTTACGCATTTCTCGTGGCGGAATCGTAACACTGACTCTTAGTAACTCACTGGTAATGCTGTTACCAATGGACGGTCAATCTGTTAGCAAAATCTTTGCCCGATTCCAAAAGATAATCGTTGTTTGTTTTAGAGGAACCAAATGGAGACTTTCAATGCGTTCATTCTATAGGCTGGCATTTGTTTTCACACATTTCTATTGGGAGCTGAGAGCATGGAAGACCCATGTGTACAGACTTTTGTTATCTTTAAAACCTTACAGATGCTGACATGCAAAGTTCTGCTACGTCTGTTGACACATCAAATGTAATTCGCATGTTTGCCCTTATTGGGTGGATAATGTATGTCGTGTGCGTGTTTGCCTTTTTTCAACAGTCTGTCACTTTTGAACTCCAATTTGCAGTAAAACATTGTTTTGAGACTCGATGCTAACACAGCTAAACTTTGTATGGATGCCCAAAGAAGTTATTTCCTCGCTTTAAAGATGCCACACCAGCCATAGCTGCTCGTAATTATCTGCTTTTATGGATTTCTGCTTTATTCACAACTGCACTCGCAGCACTGTAGGTTTTAGCATTGTCATCTGGTGGCATCACTTAGAACTATAGTTTTTACACGTGCATTGGATACAAATTTTAATTTTATTAATTTTAATTTGTTGAAAACCCGAGTTTTAAGGGAGAGTGTCAATCATTTTTGATTAATATAACCACAACGGGTCAAGTGCATTATATTCAGTCGGAAAATAAAAACATTTGAAGGCAGTTACCTACTCCAAAGATCTCTTTCTATATTATTACTCATTTCGGAATGATTCTAGTAACATTTCAGCTGTCCCCTTTTCCGCTCTTCTTTTTTTGTGATTTTTATAATTTATTACTGCAGATTTGTAAACGTTGCACAGGTATCTTCTGCCTTGCTTTTTGCAGCTTTGTTTTACTTTTGCTCTTTTCTTTTTCTACTTGTCTCAATACAACACCCTATGTGTATTCTATGGGATCTTCTAGTTTAGGGCATAATTTACGTTATGGGAGAAAATGGAAGTATCTGTGGTTATTTATTATTTGCGTCATTCGGTATGTGAGCTCCTCGATAGTCTTTAAAGCTTTGGATTTGAGCTTTCTCGTCCACATTTCTATTCTTGTTTTTTTTAGTATTTCTTTGTTCACATAATACCCTCCCCTTCCTCTTATAGATTGAGTTTAAAGTGATGTTTAGTGTTTTACATTTTTTTCTATCCAAAGAAAGTTGGTTTATCTAGCTGTGTATTGTTCTAGTTATGTTTGCGGGTTACGTTGATGTGTTTAGTATACTTAGGATTTACTCTTATATTTCTTTTCTTGGTTTTTGAGATAACCTAAAAATTTGAACATTGTTGGATGGAGAAGGAAGATTTCTTTTTGAGGGAGTAGAATAGAAAATTTTTTGAACCTTCTAGAATCCTTTGACTGTTTCTTTAATTTTTTAGTCGAATTTTTTGACAATTAACCCTTTTAGTAAGAACAAAATACTTTACAGAGATGCTTTTACAGCAAGTTAGTACTAGAAGTAGCCGATTTATCGTTTACGGTCCATATTCAGAACACTACTTGGTCCTACAACTTATTTTTTAATTTTTATCTTGAGTATACCTCTGGCTATCTTCTTTTGAAAACATATTTCTTGGTGCGTTTATTCGAGTACAAGAGCCGCCAAGTTGGTGAAGAAGAGTTGACGTATGATTCATTAATATTTTTTAATATTTCCTATCTACTGTTTCTTTTTTTAAATTGATGTTAATCTTTTCTACAAATTTTTAAACTTTTCAATTCGAATTTTCAGCTTTGTCCTGTAAACCTGTTTTTTCTTCTTGTAATTGTTCTCACTGCACTATGTCTTAAGTTTAACAGACATATTAGTTCACGAACACACCTTTTCCCTTCTTATCTATCCACGCAGCTATTGGTATATTAATGCATTCTTTTATTATCGTTTCATTATTTTTCGTTTTACTTTTACCTTTTTTTACAACAAAATTCTTAAAGCTTTTGGTTTCACTTTTTTAGTGGGCCAAATTATGATATGCAAATAATGAGCAAATGCTTGAAATATAAGGTTCTGGCGTGTTTTAATACCACTGTTTTTAAGAAGAAAGCATTTTGAAGTTCCCACGAATCTTCTAACAAGACACATGACTATTAAAAAACAACTTTGGAAAATGAAGAATCATAATGATGACCTAAACTGCAGAAATTGTTATGCATATTTATGTGCAACACATATTGGACCAAAGGACATTGTCTTGCAACCAGTGGGAGATTTGTGTTTTGTAGTACAAGGACCGAAGACCAGGAATGAGAGATTATCGGGGTAAGCACAATAAGGTTTAAGGCTGGGGTGTTCTCAGCTTTAAATTCAGTACAGGTTCTTCTTTTTCTAAACTCAAACACAATCGTCCAGAATACATATTCTGCTATCTGCAACCCCATTCTACGATACGTTAATTCATTGTATTATCGAAATGTCTTCTGTTTACAAGAAGTCTCTTGTGGTAGTCAACAGTTTCTTCAGGACAGGTCCCAAATGCTTTCTTTTTGTAAATGAAAGGAGTTTTCTCTAATATGCCTTGCTAGTGGTTATAGAAGAACTAACTGATCGGTTTTATTAATTACGTTTTTTCCTTAGGGTAACCACCTGCTTGGGGTACTTCCAACTAGCCTATATATAAGAGTAGAAGAAGAAGAATCACTTTTTTGTATTTACTGTTTTCAATTTACCTTTTCAATCATATCACACTCACTAAACTCGATCAAATTTTCTTTTCTGGAATCTGCAATTCCCATTTAACGACCCACACCATCTATTGCATTATCAACATGGTTTATGGATTCCACCCTTCCCCCAATTTGGAAACCAAATGATTGTTCAATTCTTTCACTAAGGCTTGGGTACATTCAATATAAAATTAGATAAGCTATAACTGTAGGATTGACTGATTGATCTTATTGATTACTTCTTTACAACTACTAGCCCTAAGAGTTGAGAAACCTGCATAGTTTTTTAATTTAAAAACACAAGATGTGTCTGGTTGTTTCCCTCTTCACTCGCATGAACGTCTTGAAATGGTAGAAATTGTACTAAAGTTCCGTTTTTTTTTTTAAATAATTTTTCAAATGATCTGTAAGTAGAGATGCTGTAATACAGCAAAGTTTTTAAGTTAAATATTTGCAAGAAAATTTAGTGATAGCTTTGGTACTTATTATTGCAATGATCAACTATTGCAACCATTTTTGCACTTCTTTCCTTCATCTTTATCAAACGTCAAAGCATGCACGTGTTATAGAAGATTAATATTTGTATTGGTGAACAACGTTGGGCTTATTTATTCCTATTAACCAATTTTTACTATCTCATCTATTTACAAAACTATGTAACTCGAGTTTACTTCCAAACTGGGGGTAACGACTACGATGTATCTATAGCAATACTTTATTGTGATGTGGTTGAGGAATTGTTTGAGTTCTTAGGAGAATATATTTTATTGTTCTATCTATATATATATATATATATATATATATATATATATATATATATATATATATATATTTACGGTTGTGGTAAAAAGAATAGTGGATTAAAAAGATATGTGTTCAACCGCTTTGTCTTCACCAGATAGATCAAAAGTAAAAGTTAACGACACTTTCAAACTTTAAGTTCTTTCTTTTACTTTTTTATATTATTATATTAAATAATCATCTATGCAATTAGTAATCCCATTTTTAAATGTAACTTAAACTTGATACTCATATGCCTAATAAACATATATGTTTGGGTCAAAAATGTTATCTGCAGTAAAAGAGGTTTTTTTGAGATATAGTGCATACGGATAGACTAACACAAATAAAATGCAGTCTACTACATAGTGACCATCAAATTTAGTGGTCAATAGGTTGCAAAAAATATAAATAGAGATAGGAAAGAGTTTCTAAACCAAATTAAAAAAGATAATCCGCCGATAGCTCCCGAGCTGAGCGCTGATGCCATTGAGTGGATAAGCGCATCGAAACCCGGATAATTCCTGCCGCTGTCTGCGGAATAGCCGCTCGATTCTTCACCCTCCGCGCTCAGAAGCTTAGGTACCCACATATCATCATATATAAATGTCACTTGCAAGTTACATGGGGTAACCCGTAATGGGGTATTTAAACGCCGCCTTAGGGTAATTGCTATTAATAGAGTGTGTTTTGGACAGCCCTTTGAATGTTATAGACATGATAATGAGACCATGCAATCTTCAAAGCAAAGATTTTCCGCGCTTCGCCGATCGCGCAAGTGCGCTACTTGTGCGGATTCGAGCGCGGCTGCTGATTCCCGCACTGGTAATTAGCCTGGCGCAGCGTCTGCGTTTTTAGAAAAACCCATTAATTAAATTAATGTTTTTGAAGCGCGGTATTAATTTCCAATTCGAAAGGTATGCAAATTAATTTTCTGCCTTAAGTCTCAACCATTTCTGAGCGACATGCAGAAGGCTTTTTCGGATTCTTCTGATTTTAAATTGTTCACAATGCCAAATGATTGAAATGAGTAAAAAGTGTATTTAACATTAACTTACCATTTCACCACAAGGAAAATATTACAGGGGAGTGATTGTAATGCTCCTTCTGGTAAAAACCAACCTTGAAAGGAACAAGCTGTGACTCTGACCGGGTGAAAACAGACACAAATAGAACACACCACACTTTTAAGTGTACCCCACCAATACTCTTCTCATATTGTATTAATTGGAAAATATTTAGAACGAAGGCAGATGGATTTTTCATGCTATCAGAGAGGACAACACGAAACTTGTTCTGCTTTTATACCAAATTATCACATACAACCAAAAGTAACAACCATAGGTTAATTGATGGAAATTGTAAAGTCCAAAATCTACTCTAAAAAGGTTGTGACCTTTGCAAGACAATCATGGTAGATCACGACCAATAAAACCTTACCATAAAAGTCTCATGACAACTCTCAAACACGTGTAGATAAAAACGACGAAAGAGTTTATATTATCATATTAATCAGATATCACTTTTTTGGATCGTCACATATTTTAAAGTGTACGATTTTACTAAGTTGACAATGATAAAAAATTCGACAAAGCATCAAATATTGTATTGTTCTAAACTCTCCAAGCTTTCGTCATGATGGAATTCACAAGCCGCTTTGCAAAAAGCGATGACCAGTGAGTAAGAAGACAAATTTTTATCAAACTTGTGGATAAATGTCTCTCTCCTTGTCGCAAATCTGATCACTCATTAGTGGCTTGGACTTCTTGGACATCATACTTTTACTCTTTATGCAAATTTTCTAATAACGAAACCAACATTCCACAAGCAGAAAATATCCAAATTTTCCACTACAACTCTTCACTAAAATTATTATCCTTGCTATCCCAATCAGTTGAACAAGAAAAAAGAAAGTCATATTACCAAAGCTTTTCTGAAATCTTATACAAAATCAGACTGAAAATCACACTTCCTTTAGTGAAAAAGTTAGTCTTAAAGAGAATCCCAAAGAAAACTAGAATTGTGATAGTTCTAAAGCTAATGATCTTTAGGAATAAACTTAATTCCACTTTACTTAACTCCACCAATTAAAAACCGAACCAAAGTCCAAAGACTAGCACATCGTAAGAGTTTGACTTTTGATGTCGTGAACTTTGATACCCACTTTTGGAACAACTTAATCTATGGAGCCCATATATACAGGTAATATTTTTTGTGCCTGATGATATTATTTGAAACTCGTAAATATAGAACAAAGAAAAAGTAAGTTGCTAGTTAGTTTAGAACTCAAAAATAACTCCTAGATGTGTGAGTAGAAAATGTCCGACCACAAATTGAACAAAAGCTCAGGTCGCAAGTCCAACCAAACAACCCTTCAAATAAAAAAGGAGATAAACTGTAAACATTCTCAATAACTGACCAAAAAAATCAAATATTGATGCATTAGTACAAAGTCAAATAAAGATGTCCAATAATTGAACATTAAAACTGGATAACAAATAGGCGAAGATCTACACTAGTGCTATAATGAGACTATCTTAGCGCACTAGTGTTAAGACTAATCAGGGTGCGGGTGGAGCGGGATCAACAATAAAACTTGGACGTTTGTCATTATTACTTCGAAGTAAATGCAGATACTCAATTATTTTTAGTGACCGAGTAGGCTACCCGCGAGGCATCAGAGAGCTCCGGGAATGGAACCCAGGTCTGTCCGCACCGCAACCCGCGCCTCAACCATGAGACCACGCTGGCATATCTGATTTGATAGCAAATGCAATAAAAATCGTAGTACAAGGGATCAAACTAGGGACGTAAATAAAGAACTCCGTAATGCAAAAATATAGCTATAAAAAATTTAGAGGAGTGATAATTTTTAAGTTAATAAAATGTTATTATATTGCTGAGGGTAAAAGCAACAATGAGCTCAAATAACAATCTAGAAGAAATTATAAACTTTTTGGAGTAGCGATTTGGTGGCACCACCAAATGAAAGGGCTTTCTAGTCTTTAGTATAAGATAGCGGAATTTTTAGAGCTCCTGCTGAATCTGACTAACTAAGAGTTTAGAAGGACTTGTGGCAACAACTCACAAAGAGAAGAATTGTGAATTCTATTTTTATTTTTATCAGCTGATGTATTTTTTCGTGACAGCCCGATGATTCAGGAAAAGAAACAGAATGCAAGAGGGAAACTGCCTGATTTGAAAAAAATCGATCGGTTTAAGATAAAGAACTTGGCAGAAGAAGGTGCCCACATTTATTAATGTGTAAAATTGATAGATGTGAAAGAGGCCATCCACTTCTTTGTAACAGATAAAGAAAACAAGCAAAAAGAAGAATTAACACTCGCAGAAAAGGAATAGGTGTAATTGGTCAGAAGCATTAGTTATAATCAACTGTAAGCAAACTGAGAAAAATCAGTGAGCCGAAAAGCTGGCGGAAGACATATTGATAAAAATTAGTGACTACCGAAAAGCACCAATGTTCTGGAAAACTAACGACTTAGTTCTTCCAAGGAGTACTTTGTAGCCTCGTCAAAAATGGAATATTTGCAGAAGAAGATGGACAATTGATTCAAGATAAAAGAATACAAAATAAAGAACAAATTAAATGGAGAAAAACAGTGGTGTGTAATAGTCATCAGTGGCTTTCACCCTACTTTGAAAGAACTAACCAAAATAAGTCAAGTTCCAACCATGTACTGTTGCAAAAGCTTGATCTGGGGGCAAACTTTATTAACGCCTGTTTAAAGCGTACGTGTTCATGACATGTTCAACATGGTGAGAATTAGACAGGTAAGCGGAGCTGCCGTGCGATTTCTATGGAAAGGAAGAGTTCGGAACAGACCTTCAGACGTTATAGTGCCTGGTGCTGCAAGTTTTCTGTTTTAAGCCCAATGTATTAAGAAGCCCAGTACAATGGAATGTCAGGAGGAATTGCTAAAAACAGTAGATGCAATTATGAAACGTTGTGTTGCCTATTACTTGGATAACTGCATGAGATTTACCATTGTGGAGGATGTGACATTTAAGGTTGGTTAGAAGAAGTACCAAAAGTTATAGCGCCTGAAGAACATGCAATTGATTTGACCAAGTACAAAGAGAATTCGAAAGTGTGTTTGATCCTTTAAGGTTTATCACTTATTTGCTTTAGGATAGGTGATGGAATTCAGTTGTTTAGATCAAGTAGCACAGATGGTCATTGTTTTTATATTAAATGATGGAGATGTCCGCAGCAATATTACCAAGATGCTTTGCCCTACATGTATCAGGTTGTCTAAAACCACAGCTTTGTGCGATGTGTGAGGCAAACCAACCATCTGTTTGTGCAATAACGTAAACATAGCTTTGCATCTGTGAAGGTAGTATTAATTTTGTTTCTATAATAGGAGCGATGGATTAGGCATCGATATCAATTGGATTGTTATTTGGAATGATTTGAAAAATACACTTAGAACTTCGAACTGATAAAATTTTAGGCTCCAACGAGAAATTTAATTGGTGACGAGTATTAACAATGGAGACGTGGACGATCATTGTGAAAGTAGAGTTGTTACCACTGGTGGTGTGTAATCAAAATGTTCAAGACTTTGAAAAAAAAATTGAACCATGTAGGACTTGTATCATAGCGCGATTAAGTTTTGGATTGAATACCTTTAGGAATCATGTTTCAAAGAGCGAAAATAATTAAAAGTTAGTAAGTCATAAACACCACAAACCTGTGACCAGAATCAGTACTTGTAATTTGTTTTAAGACAAGCAACAAAGCCTTCTGCTATCTGTGGTCAAAGATATTGGTCTCTTGTTATTTTTGCATGTATTTATGACCATCAAAAAATGTAAAGAAATTTGCAAGAGCTTAATTGAGTGTCTAATATAAGGAATACAATATCAAATAGATTGTTTACTTTTGTCGATTTGTGAATGGAAGAAACCAAGAGCAACGGTTTAGAATTTGGACGATACTTGTTGTTAATTGATTTTTTATGACCCCTTATCCCAAAGAGATAATTTCAGAGCGATTCGTGATATCTCCATCACCATACTTTGAGGGGTCTGGCATGATCAGCGAAGACTACCATCTTACGAAGTAAAATCTTCAGCGATCTTTTTCAAAAGTATTTGAGTAGCTCGTTTGGTAATGACTGTTTTGTTGTCAACTGAATATTTTGTTGGTGTAGAACGATCTAAGGAAATCTGGAACCGCAATAGTATTTTTTTGAGCAGCAGAGACTGCATTAAGGAAAAAGGAACAACTGGTAGAAAGTGACATCGATTGAAAGTTTAAATGCAACTTGTGTAATCAATAAAGGCAATCTTTCAAATTAAAATCTCCAACGATCAGGTGTATGTCTTAAAGATAATGAATCACTCAACAGTGGATTTCAAAAATCAATTAATAAGAACGATCACCTATACCAAACTTCCTCTTTATGGATACAACAAGTAGTCAGCCGGCGTCAGAAATTTTTAATGCCAGCGATCTATGTTTTAGGAAGCTATGGAATCACATGGACCACCAAAGTAAAACCACGACACTATACATTGTTATGGGTCAGCTAATCTTTGTATTTTATACAAATCCCTAAAGGAAAGTAGTGAAAAGAACGGAATAGTGCAAGTTATTGTTTGAAGATCAGTGCTGAAGTGCTCCTAAGGTCAGTTGAGAAATTATACCACATCCCTGAATGATGAAATGATTTTGGTTTCTTCTAGTGATCAGTTGGAAGAGGATGGGAGTCGTTTTGTTACAGTTGGCACGCTTACATGAAGTCATGATGTTTCCAATTCATTTTTGAGCAGGTGGCGAACCAAAGAAAATTTATCTCATCCATAAGGAGCATGTGGTAAAAGTGTCTTGCTGAAATTTGGTCAATTGGTGGTTGGTAGTGGTTTGCCATAACTTTTTCGGCGGTTTTTGATAGCTCGCAATGCGTAACTTCATTATAGAAATCAAATTTCCCTTATTAATCGATGTCGATGGTTTTTCTGAGTTTATCTATAGTTTTTGGGTTTTGTGGTAGCCTTATAAAATTGCCTTTTTGTCTGCCGTTTCTAGTAAGATTCTTATTTTTCCTGGGGTAAATTTTTCAGCGTTGCGCACAACAGCAACAGTTGCACGAGCAGCCGCCAACCCCTGAAACAACGGGGACGGCAGTTAAGAGCGAAAACACCGAGCAGCAGCGCCATTAGGCAGCGCAAAATAGCAGATTTATTGGGTAGCAATTTGCATGTGAAGACGTCAATTAATCAACAATTAACCGCTCGGATGGAGAGATCAACCCTTTCGAGTTTCGGTCCTTTGTGTTCCATTCCATTTCGCAGCTCGCTGCGCCCGCAGAATAACGATACTCGCATGCATTCATGGTCGGGTAAGCCGGCGCTCACACGCACCGCCGCGGAGCCCCGGACTTAAAACCCCAAAAACGCCGAAACGGCCCGGCCGCTCCTTGCGAGCTAAGGCCCATGTGCGCGCCCCCCGCGTCAGGCGCAAGCGACGCCGGCGCTATTAATCTTTTCGTCGCTCATTGTGCCCGATCCGTAATAAAACTTTATCGCCGCCGTAGCTAACGCGATATTTATGAAATTCGGATTGAATGGACGGAAGGGTGGTCGTGGGGATGACACCGTCGCGAAGCGCGTGCTGCGTTTTAGCCGTGAAGCGCCCGTAATCGTTGTTTAAAATTTAAGGGGATTGGCGACGGTTTGCATTTATGCGGCGATAAATTTGTCGCGCCGATCAGCCCCGAAATGGATAGGCAGCGCCATAAATTTCAAGCTTTTTAGGATAAGCTAGGAACCATTAAGACTCCCACAACTGACCTACAGAGAAGGTGAAGAAGTTGCCAAAAACCACTTCTTGATTAACAGCGGGGTTTTCTTATTTGTGATCACTTGTTCTTTACCTTTTTTTTATTAGACATTAGATATAATGGATAGATGTTTGTGGTAACAGATTGCACCCCTCACCGTTTTCTTCTCTTCTCTTTGATTTTTCCTGCTCTTAAGTTATTGGATAGACAGTAGAATACTCTACTTGTTTGACTTTGAATAATTGGATTTATCAAATGAATGCTTTGTCAAGAATTTTTAGTTAAAACCCTTATTATGCTTATAAAAATCATTAATAGTTATTAGACTAAAGTTACATCATTCTTCCTTTTACTGTCTTTTATCAATACGCACTATATAGCAACAGAACAAAATGATACGCTCAACAGATAAAGTTTACACTTCCAAATCCTTTGTTTTTGGTGATGATATTTTAAAGAACAAACATGATACTTTGGAAGATTTTCACTACAACAGTTGAACTTGGTAATTTGGTAATTTTATTCTAAGAAGCATACCACTGACGCTTGTGATGATACCTTTCCAAAAAGACAAACAATAAGCTACTGGAAGACTCTCCTATTACACTTATGGCTATGAGTTTTAAAATACAAATATATGGTGATGTCTCCTTAAAAGCATTTTCACTTAGAGGCGGAGAAAAGGCTACTTAAATTGATAGACAGGAGATGGTCATTTCTTTTTGACATGCATGGGTAATAGGTGTTGTAATGCTTTGCTCTTAAAAGAAATGAACAAAACACTTACATTTATTTAACTTATTTCTATAAACTTGGTGATTTAATATATATGAACACTATGGCCACGGCAACATTAAAGGACAAAATAAACAAGACCAAGAATAAACGAACGAAAGAAATACCAAAAAAGTAAATGTAAATAAATTTAAGAGAAAACATATCCAAGAAAAATACAAAAGAAAAACCAATGAAAAGTTGAAGTAACAAATATTGATGCAACGGGGATGAAACCCGTAAGTGTAATTGCGGGAAAAACAAAACGGCAAAAAAAGAAGACAACTAACACTTGGAGAGCAAAAATCACAAGAAAATGAGAAGAGGCCAAAAGACATGGTATTCCAAAAAAAGGAGTATTAGTACATTAAGAAACTTTCGGAACGGCGAAGAGATGATTTATTAGAAGACCTTTGCTGATATTTGACGTCTTCGTGAGAGGATTAACAATGCAAGATTTGAATAATTTTCACAGCAGTAAAGTTTATTTAATAGGCTAACTGTCATTATATACGGTAGGATCGTATACGACGGGTAAATATTTCATTGGCAGTATTCTAAGGAAAAGTGATGTTACGTTGGAAGATGTTGGCGGTGACAAAGTCTATCTAAAGGCAGCGTCCTGTAGGATAAGAAGCAACCTTTATCGTGGTATCTTGAAGGATAAGCAAGCAATAATTTATTGAAAGAGTTTTATGGCATTGAATTTTCTTTGAAGGACAAGCGACAGCTACTTAATACGATGATGATTTAGCGTTTGTTGACAATAACATCTCCACAGGAGGGTGAAAATGAGACCTTGAAATGATTTTCACAGAACTAGAATTCTCTTTGAAGATCATTATTCTGAAGAACTAGTTTTGGTGCATTGGAAGATATTTACTATGATAAAGTCTATCTTGATGACAAGCGAATTGGTTAAGTTCAACTATGATGTCTTACCAAGAAATATAATTTGTACGGTAGAGAAATCTTAAGTTATATTAATGGGCCAGTGTCCTGTAGGACAAGCGATGATCTTGGTGCTGATATTTTGAAAGATATATAATAATGTATTGAAAGTGTTTTACAACTTGGATTTTTTCCTAAAATTGGGCGATAGCTACTTTAAACGACTATGCTCAGAATTTTTAATGTTTCAAAATAATATCTCCATAGGATGGTGAACAATGAGGAACTTGGCTGGGCTAATGGTATGTTGAAAGACATCCACGGTGCAAAGTTGACATAGAACATGAGCGAAGACTAGTTATTCCGACAGTAAAGTGAATCACTAAGAGGATGAACGACACTCCAAAATCAATTTTATGACCAAGGAATTTATCTGAATGACCAACAGTGACAGTATTCTGTAGGACAAGCAACGGCCTTTACGTTGGAAGATTATCATAGCGTTGAATATTCTCTAAAATGAACGAGATGCACATTATATTGCAATGATATCTCCATAGGAGAGCGAACAATAAAGTTAAAATTTTTATAGCGGCTAACTGCACTTGGAGGGTCTTAGGACTGAAACGGGAGAACCACACCGTTTACCCATAAAACTGCGGGTGGAGCTACTATCCACATCCGTGGGAACAGATGCCGCCTATAGTAACGATGTGGTAGAGGTTCACGCAAGACCTCGCCGGCAACTCGTCAAACGAGGCAAGAGAAATCCTGCCAACACGAGTACTATCGACTGGAGTATTTGTACATCGATTAGGCCCCAGGCCTATGGAGACGTTAGACCACATGACGTTATCCCGTTAAAACTGCTATGCAGTCCACCCAATCCCTGCACAGAGGCAATGGCGACGGTAAGACGATATTGGTAGAGGATCGCAAGCGACCTCGACGGCTGCTCGTCAAACGAGGTGAGAAACTCTACCAACACGAGTTGGCCTCGTTACTTCACGGCGCAGGTTCGTAAAGGCGCATTCTACCCAATCCCACAATTGTGGGTAACGGATGCGAAAAGCCCCAATTTGATGTGAAGTAGAGGTTCAGAGTGACCTCGACGGCCGCTCGTCCAACGTGGTAAAGAAACTTTACCTACACGAGTGGTAGTGCGTCTCACCCCGTGGCGCGAGATACCCGTAAACTGCTAGTGGAGCTACCCAATCCCACAATTGTGGGCAACGGATGCCGCTAGTAGTAACAGAGGGGTAGAGGTATCACGTGAGTGACCTCGACGGTACTGTCAAACGAGGTAAGGGAACCTTACCGACACGAGGACTAAGGGAGGGGAAGCCAGCCGAGGCGGCTTCTCGGTTCCCCTCGATGGTTTTGGACTCTTAGGGTAGTGGCACCGCTTTTAGGGACAGGAGGGCCTGGTTAGCCTCGTGTGAGCGCATGCCCTATGGGGGGCTTGGCACCCCACCACCCGTCAAAAGCCAGACCGGCCCAATGTCGGTCCTTGTCGGGTGGCGCCGTGCTGTCTCCGGCTCACTGACTGACAAAATTTAGTGGTTAAGTCTGAGACGGCAAAATCAAAAATAAAAAAAGTCAAAATTACAGATGCCGTTTTACGAAAAGGGTGAGCAGTGAGCCTCCTCAAAGGTTCAGTGTCCATCAATAAGGAGGTGTCCTGTAGGACAAGCAACAATATTTGTGCTGGTATATTTGGAAGAGTTTTACAATATGAAATTTGCGAATGTGTGATAGACACTTTACACGACGATGATCTAATATTTCTACACAAGAATGAAGAATCATTTTTAGGACGGTTAAGTCTACTTGGACAACCAGTATCTTCAAAGACGACTGATGTTGCGTCGGAAGAACATATCTGTGGCAAACTTAACCTAAAAGACAAGCTTTGAGGATAAATAATGAGAGATACGAAATTTATCTGGTTGAATAATTCCCATTGATGCGGCCACTTAACACGATAATGTTTTATCATTTGACAATATTTCCACAGGAAGGTGAAGAATCTTCCAGATGTAAAGTCCTGGAAGACTGATAATGGTGCGTTAAAGACGTTCACTACAGCACAGTCTATATGGAGGAGGAACGAGGACGTTTTATTCCAATAGTCGAGTCAGTTGGTTGAAGTCTAGTTATAATACCTCCCCAAGAGGGTGAACAATGAAATATTCAGATCTTTACGGCAGTAGAATCTATTCGAATAACCAATGCCAATTAATTTGACGATGACATCTTTATGGATGGGTGAAGGCATTAGAACAAATTTTGCGGGAGGAATGAAGACAGTGGAGTGAATTGGGCGAAGTCTAACAATGACATCTCATCAAAAGCATAAATAGTAAAATGTTGAAATAATTGTTATGATGGAGAAGTTTGTTTGGAGAACCAGCGTCCATAACATGCGGCAATGTTCTCTAGAACAAGCAGAGACGTTTCGATCTGCGTTTAATGATTATTTCTTTCTAGGATGATGGATAACGATAATATCATCTACTAGAAAGATAAGTGTCTTGTAGCAGGAAGCAAATTTTGAGCAGTTTCCTAAAAGACACCGAGAAAGGGTACACAGATCGGAAGACCTTCCTGGCGACAATTTTTTTCTGAATGATGATCGATGATATCATATAACAAAGAGAGATGGAGGGAGAGAAAGAGAAGTGAGGGAGATGAAGAGAGAGGGATAGAGAGAGCGTGAGAGAGGGGAGAGAAGGAGAGAGTGGGGAGAGAGATAGAAATAGAGAGAGACGTTAGATAATTATCATACTTGAAGGACGAGCGTTAAAATGTTTACTAGTGCTTAATGATGGCATCCGCGATATCAATTTTGCAGGTGACGATGTGTAGTAATACAGGGTGTTCAAGAAATCTTTGTCAGTAAGTCAGCCAAATTGCTGGTATGGGTTTGGAAGTTGAGGAGCGGCTGCTAACCTTAAAGATATAGAGGAACCGGGTATTTGTAGCCGAATGCTGTTATACCCTTACTCTGACTTTCTGTAAAGGCGACGCGGCCCAATCAGCCGGCGGCGATTATCCCGGAAAAAGACCGGAACTGGACCACTGAGCTTGCAACACGCTCATGCTCCGGTAAGCATCTCGATAATTTTAAGTTTCGTTAAAAATTGGAAAAAAAGCGACAAGCTGGAAAATGACTTGCAGGATCCTTTTGCCGTGCCCGACTATACGTTCGGGCCCTCAGATTTTGAACCGCCGCATTGACGGCGGATTTATGGCGACACGTTACTGCAAAATAAAACACTTTTCACGACGATTAGTCCGTAAATCAATATTTATTGGGTCGGAATTGATTGCGATTGTATCGCGACACCTCCAGGTCGAGGGGCGACTTTAAAATTTACGGCCGAGGACCGTCTGGCGTGAAATATGGCCCCTGCAAGTGCACGGCGCGGCTCCGCCGATCATAGAAAATTCATAAAGCTCGCAGACCGGCGAGTTTAATGCAGCTCATCTGCGCGGCTTAGGGCACAGCCGCCTGTGTAATTCATGCAAATTTAATAATTCTAATGAGCCGTGCACCCCTTATTTATATTAAAAATATTTTAATAAGAGCGCGCTCTGTTTATCTGTGCGTGTTGGCATAACATGATTAGTTACGGGTATCTTCGGTGTTTAATTCGTTTTGAATTGTGGGGGGCGCGACTTCTGCTCGGCTCTTTGCAGGGGCAGCTGGGGCGCGCTCGGAGGGAAAGAGTTGCCTGGCCTAACACGGCGGTCGTTAAGGCGAGGCTCAGTTTTGAAACGGATTAAAATACAGTTGCTACTTAAAAGATGTCAGAGAGAACTGATCATCTTGGAAAATAATTTTATCCTACAAAGTTCTAATCGGCCGGCGACGATTTTCCTGTAATGGGCCCGGTGCTTTAGAGCTTCATTCGTCTTTTTAGTAGACTTGCTGCTAATTTTAAATCCTGGATTTGGAAGTAAGAGCACGTTCGTGTCGCTAGAAAACAACTGAAAAGGCAAGACATTGGTGACCAGTCATCTGCGTTTTTTGAAATCGCTGAACTTCAACATTATTTTATTAAAGCAACATTTCACATAAATCCATGCAACTAACACTGATAAAAAATGAAATAATAGAACTGAGTCTATCCGTCGCTTTTTCAGCTTTGTGTATTTTCGCGTGACCCCGAAAATGCTCGAAGGTTTACCGCACCGGACGATAGCCGCAGCGCAGCGGTCGGCTGGCGGGATACGCAGAGGGAAAACTAACGCTTTGTAATTGCATCTCGATATTACCGATATATTAGTTTAACTTGGTAAATATTGAGGCAACGTTTAGTTTTCAACATTTATGACTATATAGTCGGTAACTAAATTTAATATGACTTAAGATTTATATAATTTTTTTGATTCTTTGTCTTGTATTTCCATCTGGTTACCTCCTTCTCCTATAAATCCTCCAACACAGCCGCTCTCCATCTTTTCTTTGTTTTCCCATTTTTTCTTTTATTTGCAGGTTTTATCCTGGCTATTTTCTTTATTATTTTTGTTTCAGTAATTCTCCCAGTGTGTCCTAACTACTGTAATCTGCTTGCTTTTACATTTATGTCTATTTGCGGTTTTTTAATACATTTGATTTCCTCATTTAGCCTTTTTACATACTCATCTTTTATCTTTCTTTCCCCCGTGATTCTTCCTAAAAAAAAATTTCTGCCTTTTTAGTACTTCTTAGTACATCTTTAGTACTTTTTACTCTCTAATCTAAACTTTCCACAACCTGGTTTTGGTTCTTCTACTTTACCTAAATTGGTTTGAAAAATCGCTTGGTCTCTTTTATAGTTTCTAGAACCAATATATACAATTAGAGTTTAAGGCACTCTAGTCTCTTAGAGAAGAATTCGCACCTTTCGTACTCTGTATTTAATAAACACATATATCTATATCAAGTATAAGGAAGTTTGCTTGAGCTGTAATTTAGTAGTTATCATCTTCAAGTGTACTGTGCGTATCTAAATATTTATTTATAGTTAGGATCAGTACGAAAGCTACATGTAAAGTATCTCAAAACCTGAAGGCTTACTTATATTTTGAGTGAAACAGTGACACTTTTAGAGTTTAGTTGCGACCCTTCTCAAAAATAGAGGTTCGGCTTGCTTTAAAGTCGTGTAGTTATGCCTTCAGAGGCTCATAGGTATTTGTATAGGCGAGGTTGAAAATTTGGAACATTGGTAGCGAGATGCTTTTTGTTTGAGCTAACTTAATATTTCACAAGCATCTAATTTGGAAAATGTGTGTCATACTTTTTATCATTTTTATTTGTTGACCATAAAAACTGGAACATGCAAGTGTCAATTCATTAATTTAACTTCTAAATATGTTATGGTGCTGTCTATAGAAAGACGCATATCTTCACATTTTCAAAGAGCGATTTGGTGAACATTTACAAGGATTTTTTTTATAAAGATAATATTGATAATAGGGTTAATGAAATCTAGTGGAAGTAGAACAAAATTTCGTGGATCAGCTACCTAGCAACGCTTACTAAAAAAGTCGCTTAAATTTTTAGACTTTATGAAACCTCACATTATCCAGGAGAACTTGAAGATGATTATGGCTTGTACAGTATGCGTTTCCATACTCTCGGCGCTTAACAAAAGCAGATGTGCGTGGGGTTTTTTTGAATGTCCAAGAATAGAAAATAAATTGTAATTTTGGCATAAGACGCTAAAAAGAACGCCAATATATCGAACAGCACCATATAAGAAACCCTTGTGCCAAGAAGCCTCAGTCTGGATAATTTAATCCAAGACAAATGGCAATTGCTTTTGGACTAGGAAAGGATTTTGCTGATGGATCAATTGACTCATCGTAAACACATCGTTAAGTGGTACTACGCCACGTCACACCATCACTACACTGTAGGCCTGTCGCCCATTGTCCACCAACGCTCTGTTTGACGCGGTGAAAAATTCTCTTTCAACGGCGAGCTTCATGTGTGATATTGCATTACATATAAAAAATGATTTGCACCAGTTATAGGGAAGCTGTCGAAGTGATGGCAAAAATCAATAGATAAGAAAGACAAATACCTCTGATTAAATATGTGTTTATTTTTCCTAGTAGATCAGTAGGAAAAAATAATTATAGTACCCTAAGTAATTTATTGGATAAAAATCACTTTTTTGGGTGAATTGACATGTGGTAATCACTGACAGAGCTCTTCACTACCTCCAACTCCTTGTTTTAACTTTAGAATTAGCTCAAACTCACTCTCCAGACATCTTGATATGTGTGAATGTGTTGGTCTATAATTCCAATTTGCCCAAGAGTCTCCATCATTCATAAAACCGACAAAACTGCGCAAATTTGAGTTCTTTAAGATGGACAAATCGATCGCCGGCGATCAAGTTGACTACCTAAAAGGACCCTTATACTTAATAGCGGTCTTCTGAATCAAAGGCAAATTCTGCAGCAATGATTTTTCTTTGCTTGGCTTCGATAGAGTGAGGAAGATTAAACCCAAACAGCGAGATCGTAGTGTTTCCTAGTTTTTTCTCTTACCCAGAATTACTTTCCCTTGAGAAAGTTGACTTCTTAGATCAGCAATGTTGGGACTGTGATGTGTAAATGGGCCACCAGTGACCATTATGAGCGTTCGGTCCAGTACACAAGGTATACTCTAGAGCTTTTGGTAAAGTTTAGTGTGCTAAATCTGAACATTAAAATAGTAAAAAAATCAGAAAATTAATGGCTTCTGAAACGGACTTTTAGTAAAAAATCTTTGTCGCCATAAATTAGGCTGGAAAAATTCCCACAAAAAGACCGCCTTAAAGTGCTACCACTGTAATTAAGTGAGTGATTGAGGGAAGATTGTAATGTTCATGGAAATTTATTAGACCTAGTAGAAGCATCTTTTACTTCCACCAATTCTATTCGTGTTAAAAAGGAACAGGTTTTCTGTTTCTAGGGTCAAAAGGGGTGACTCTGATGACAAGCAAGAGCAGAAAAAATTAACTGCAGAGTTCAGTATAGGCATCAGGAGGGCAAACTGAGAATCCCGAACGTAGTTGCCAATTGCTTCTAAAGACTAGTCATAGTTTTAACAAACAGTTTCTTTCGAGCGCTTCTCATTCATGGATAGAACAGCATTGTCTATATCACTGGGGTATTTGCTGGGTAGTACAGGTATTAATATCTAATCTAATCTAATTGATTATATCAAACGTACCAGTTGGGGTGGTAGTAGCTTTAATATAAAATTGTTGGAAAATGGGAAGTTAGAGGTAAAAACCAAAACCAATATTTGCCTAACAAATTTAAAAAAATAAAATTTAACCATAACTCTATTTGCCGAACGACACTAGAAGCATTGGTTCTAAAGGACCTTTTTTGTGTTTTTTTATTTCTATTTTATATAAGCTCACAAATTTTTATGTGATTCGCTGACTACATCAGAGCTTCTTGTACACTCTAGAAACTTTTGGTGTGCAGTTTTGACATTTTGTTGAATTCAGGATGCACACAGGCAAATGTGTTCTCTTTTAACATTTTTCATTAGAACTTGCTCTTTTAGTCTGTTTTCCAAAAAGATTTGCTTTTACCTAAAGATGTAGAATATAACTTAGCACTCATAGTACAGATGCTTATGAAAGTATCATCATTACTTGAATACTTATCTAACGTCGACTATCAGCCTTTTATTATTTAGTCTTTTTACGGTGAAGATCCTATTGTTGATTCACCAGCAGTACTCTAAACAAAACAATTTAATCTATAGCTAGAAGCGCCCTACTAGATGGGTTGGCGATAGACTTAAACATATTGGCGCAACCAAACCAATTTTTCTATCAAAACTGCACCCCTGTCTTTTGCATTGTCAGTTTGTTGAAAGTCATCTATCATTCTAGAACTTCAGACATTCCAATAACGTAGGCTGAGGTTTACCCGGTAATCTTACGAACGGAAGGTCGGTAAGGCATCAAAGAATGTTGAGAGGCACATTTACCTACTGCCCGGTTTATCCTTTCTATTTATAAAGAGATAACGGAAAATGCGTCCCAAGAAAGTGAAAATTTGCAACTACGTCTTTGATCTAAATAAATTTCTAAAGATATCCCAAATAGACTGACAAACATTTGGATTAAGATGTTTAGATGACTATTGATCTGGTATTGCCTACGCTTTTGTCCCAATGGTAAAATAACTATTTGGAGGGGGGGGATATATTACGCTACTTTTTTTGTCCCAAAAGAATCGTTTCCAATACACCAGATTGCATTTTCGTTCCATTTTTAAACGTTATTTACAATTTATCCAATAAAACGGTTGCCAAGCCTCCTCCGATATTCTCTTGATCACAAAGTGTCTTTCTCTTCACTAAAGGATTTTCGACACTCTGCTTTTCGGTATTCAATGCCAAAGCTCTTGTTAAAAAATCACCTTACATTTTCGAGGAATATCATTGTACTATCTTGCGGCATTTGTTTCTTTCCTTGATGCTTCCAGTCTACCTAATTTTTACTTTAGAGTCAAGGTCCTGTTCTGGCAGCTATCGTTCCTCAACACACAAGCCTTCTTTGGTCGCAAATGATTTTATCAACTAGGCATCTGCATCGATTTCCAATTTTTAGTATTTATCTTTTGAATGCTCCCCCAGATTTTCTTCCAACATTTTTTTTGCGTTCAATTTTAATTTTTTTTCAAACTTCTGGAATGTGTTTTTACGTTTATTTTTATTTCTTGTAGATAAACTTCTAGTTCTAGAATGCCTTTTCTAGGCTTACAACAAATTTTCCTACCACGATGTCTCAAGAGATTTACACCGTCGATTAGAGCCTATCGCTGTAGCGATAGTTTTGTTTTTTAGGCGAGCGACTTTGAGTTTATTTAGCAGTGTGTAGTTTGTTTCAATAGTTTTCTTTTAGAACCAAACGTGCGAACTCGCTTAATTAGGCGTGGCGTTCAAATTTCTAGAACTCTCGCGACTGGCTGGTCAAAATCGTTTGGAACCTTTGAAATGTATCTTTTTCTGGAACGTGCCGCGCTAGAGAAAATCTAGGCTTCTTTCATGCGTTGTCCATGGTTGTTCTCTAGTCTTCAAATGCTTCTCTTATTTTTTTAACTACTTCTACTTTTCCACTTTTTCTGTTTTGCTTTTTGCACCTTTTCTTAAAATTCCATGAAGGATAATAGGCAATATTAAAGAAATAAGAAGGTTCAAAAGATAAAATTGCCTTTCCTAGTTTCACATTAAACAAAAAAATAATAGAAAAATATGCCCATCTATTAGAGTAAAATGGAACGATTGCTCATAAAAGTTTTCCAAAACGATAGCATGTGTGCATCTCTTCTATGATACGTCTTGCTCAAGATGAGTAACTGGTATTAATATCGAATTGAAATTAGACGCCAGGTACAATTAAAGTAAATATCGTTTTTTGTAATTGGCCATTTATTCTTCTCTCTTGTCTCTTTTTAGTTTTCACCAAGCATCCTTTCAGTACCCCATAATTCCCCCCTTTTTTCCCTTATTTTTCCATTTACTTAATGTTTAGCTAAAAATTGTTTACAAGTAATTCTCTCCATACTTTATTTTTTTCCTAATTCTCTTCACATTGGACAACTGTAGCATCTTTGCAAAACAGGAAAACTGAAAAGGGCAAGTTTACTGCTCTCTTCACCAATATAATTATTATTCTTCTATATAGATTTTTCTTCTTTAAATCTTAATCTAGTCAGGCGACGACCATTAAAACAATACCATAATAGAAATGTCAAATGACAGTTTTCTTTAAACTAAAAATGTACCGCATATATAGAAGAGTGTTTATTACTGTAATTGGAGTCAAATTTGATTCGGATAATGAGTTTTCCGGATAAGTGACCATTCATAAAATTTTTAATTAATATACTGTCTGATAGCAAAAGAATTTTTGCCAAATATGGCGGGAAGGAAGGAGACTAAGATTTCTGGACCTGTGGCCACTGGAGCATTATCGCCATTTTGTCCAGCCCTGGTATGGATCCTATTTTTCATTTTTCTTGTTTAACAACAATGAATAAACGGCGCTTTCCGCCCCGGCGGGGCCCTGGCGCCCCGCCGAGCGCAGTTAACCAAACGCAGCGCCGAGACAAATAAACGCGCGCAACAAAATACACGGCCGATTTAATCTTCATCGCTGCAAATATAACTTCCAGGACGCGGGCTGGAGTGAATAAAAAACTAACATATATTCGGATCGTTTCAATTTCTGTTCTTGGCATATTTGAACGTTAACTCTCTATATAATATGAATGCTTTAACTTTGCCCGGTTTTTCCAGTCGTTCAATGCGTTCTTGCTCGGGAAAACCGAGCTACACCATAAGCCAACCAAATGGCTTGCATTATAATGCATATATAATGTTATATTGCAAAAAAAGTTGCTGGCTGTGTGCCAACTCGCTCCGGGCTTCCGAGCCGTGCAGGCGATTAGATCGGGAAAGCTCCTGCCCTTTGTACGAAAACGGGTTAATTCTCCGTAATTCGCCGTATTTGCAGATTTGCTGTCCGGAAAGTTCAGCCGATTGAGCTTGACGCTCAAAATTTTTCTCATAACCAGATAAGCCACCAGTCAGAGAATAATGTTTTATTGGAAAAACAATCGTCCGAACCAACAAATCGAAACATAAGATATTTTGATATACAAAGAAGTCAGGCTATTTTTTAAAAAAAGTAAAAGCACAAAAAAGGATTTAATTAATTTTTTAACACACCATGTTAGTAATACAAACAAATAGGTCTATAAGGAGCAATACTAAATACAAGATGCTAATTGAGGGCGTGATCTAGAATCCTACGTCAAAGGATCTCTTACAACATTCAATGGTCAAAGGTTTTTAGAGTGGCAGTTCAAATCAATGGAAAAAATTAAAAATTGTGTAGATTTAATTTTTTTCTAAAGACACAATTTTTCTTCAACGAAAATAACATCACCAACGTAACTCTAGTTATCTTGCTGACTCAAACCAATTATAGAATCAGGAACTTGCTGTGTGAGCCAAAATGTTATTGTCATGATTAGTCTAAAAGCCTAATAAAAATTATAAATTTTTATGGATATTCCTGTTGGAAGTACGTTGCCACCAAGTGAGTTTTACTGAACAAGTAGAACTGCAGTAAAATTGTGAAACCTTGGTGGTGAGGTTCTAACGTCTCGCGTGGGAGCATGCCCTGCGAATTGAGATGTTAAAGCTGCTTTAGATTAGCCCTCACTCTACGATTATCGCGCATTATTATCTGAATGATTACCTTTTGTTCCAAGTGTCAGCACATTATTGGAACTTACTAATTTTTTTAAAAACTAAAGACCTTCTATTAGTTTAAAGATTGCTTGCAAATTCAAGTAAAAATTGATATTTCTTCTCTTTTATTCCAATCAATTATTGGTGTTTTGACTTAAGTAAAGGTTCGAGGCTATTAGCAGCTACAGCAAGATTAGTCTTAAAAAAGACTTGCAGAAAAATTTTGAACCAAAAAGAGACTTCCGGTTGCTACAATTTCGGTGGAGAGTTGGCACGCAGCTGGGACGCAAACGACTTAGTGCGATATTAATCTTCGAAAGTCTGTGGCTGATGTATATTATATTGGATATTTCGCCGGAAAAAGCAATGCTACATTGCAATACAAAGCGGCTATTACATTATGACGTTTCTCTATGTTAATTAACAAGTTTGTAATTGAATTTGCGCGCGATTATTCGGCGCGATTGGGCTGCAAGCGCGACAGCCAGGGGATCAGAACTTTGATGCGGCGCCGAGCTGCTTCAGGAAGTATTTGGCCCTAATTCCAATCATTATCGTGAAATTTGTACGCTGAAGAACACACATGACGTAATCGGAGTCTTATAAAACGTTGAGATTTTTATTCAAGCCAGCTGAATTACATTTAGTAACAAACACACGTTAAAAAGATAGAAACAGCACGATATTTAAGGTATTTGCGTCTATTTTTTAGCTTGTAATATTTAAGCGTTGATACTGGAACTATCGATTTCCTGGAGCCAGGCTTTTCCTTTAAGAACTGTGGACCATCGCAGCGAAGAGACAGTTGCAAATGAGTTGCGCTAGGTGCGCTGGAATTAAGTTGCGAGAATTCTAGAATAATGTGCGCGAGTATTTAAACGCGTATGAAAAATGGCTTAGAAAAGAGCCGCTTTGCGGGTAGTACGTCAATTAATAAATGGCACTCTATAAATAAAGAGGGTACTAGAAGTGAGAAAAAACAAGCCAAGCTGCACAAACGCAATTTGGGAGAGCTAAAAAATAAGTTAGAACAGTGAAATTTAGAGTCTATCGAGATGAAACCGTGCTGCAGGTCCTGATCAGAACCCACACACGTATCTAATCATAACCACTAATTCGAATTTTGAGAAAAAGACTAAAATGAGACTAAAGAGAATTAAAAATGTTTCAAAAATATGATACCTATATCTTTGGGTAAAAAATTAAAGAAAAACTCGGAGAATGCTTTAAAGGAGAATTTAGAAGAGAACTACAATCATTAAAAGTTAACAAAAGAATGTTTTAAGACAATTACAAACACAAAAAAATATTATTGTTGGTTTGAAATGAAATCAGATACGATCTAGGAGAATAAGATATTTAACGGAATTAAGAGTGGTGCTGGAATGGAATCGCCGAGGAGCAAGATTCCAATGGGAAGCAAATAAAAAAATGAAGGGCACAACGAGATTCCTTAAAGTTGGAAGGTGGTCTTTTGGAGAAAATCTTGGACAACGTCTGTGGTACAAAATACAGATCGCGTATATTAGTTCCAAGAAGTCACGTGTCAAGAAACAACTTAGTAGTTTAAATGACACTTTAGAATTAATATGACGTTGTTTAAGAGCGGTTCTACTAAATAAACTGCAAAGAAGGCATGAAGAAATTATGCTAAAAGTGCGATAGAAAATAGCAACTTTGGGAAGAGAAAGTTCTTATAAAACAATCTAATTTTGAAAGCTTAAATAAAGGGACGGAACAACGGGCAATTGATCTCCAAAAACATATGACGACGATAAAGTTGTAGCTGTGAGTAATTTTACTAATGAGCATGAAGCATACGCGATACCAAATCAAGAACCGTCCATGGTTAATTACTACACTATGATACAGTTCTTTCTACAAGTGACATACATTATTGCTGTTCTGCGACATAAAGGCTTAAAAAAAGAGCAGTCTAACGGCATGGGCGCGAAGAAAAGCGCTCCGACACAGAGTCGCGAGGATTCTAGAATAACGTGTGTGAGTATTTAAGTGTATGCGAGAAATGATCAAGTTAGAAGCTAGTATTTTGGAAAAAACCTTGTGAGAACTTCAATGACAATTCAGAGCTAAGAAACCAAGTGCCAAAAATCTTACATTATATATATATATGTGATGGGACTACATTGGGAACACAACGCGATTTCTTGAAGTTAAGTTTGTTTTCCAGAAAGAACCTAGGAGAATGTCAATAGAACAAAATTCGGGTCCGATGCCGAGTACAAAACTTTTGCATCATATATATGATGAGATTACAGTGAGAAGAATCAGCGCACTGAACCCAGTGATAAAGAGTTATTAAGCACAATGGATTTTTGCGTTAGAAGATAGTTTTTTGAAGAAAACCTTAGAGAATCTAGACCACAATTACTACTGCCGAGAAGCTGCGTAACAAAGTCGTTCATCACCTACATAATGGGACATCAGAAAATTATGGGATTAAGAAGACTTTGCAGAAGGTTTGCAAACGAAGGAAAAGCTGAAAACGATTCCAAAATTGAGAGTTCGCTGGGTTGAGAATTTTGAAGAAAAAAACATTTAGAAGGCCATCCAATTTAGAAAACCCAAAGAAGTCACCATTTCTGATCCATCTTCAGTCTAAAACGTACCCATCCATGGTCTATTACTAACTTTAACATTAAAACACATGAAACCTCGGAATAGTATGACGATTCCTTTATGGGCCTCTTTACAAATGGTATAGGTTGTACCGGCGAAAGGAAAGTTCCAGTAACCTGCTCGGCACGCCGGCAGGGCCGCCCAGGGCGTGCCCAAAGTATTTTATAATAAATATAATAAGAAAAAAACATGAAATTAAAAACATACCAAAAAAATGAGAATATAGCCAGAGTATTTAAATCAAAAAGGGTAAGTTGATTGGGCCAGTAGCCAACAGGGCAACAAAAGGGAAACAACAAATAAGGCCAGGAGAAAACTAAAGCATCAATGGAAATAGCAACTGGTTAAAGGTATGGAACATGGAAATTATAAAATAGTAAAATGTAGAGGAAAATAAATGACAAAGCAACAAAAGACATCTGAGTTTAAAGCACGACAGTATAAAGTGGAGTAGAGCACTAGCACTTATAGCCTATAGAACTCATAGATGGCTTTAGTTCTGATAGGACCGTGCACACTTAGAAGAAGAAGTAGATGGTCAGGATAACTGCTACTTTATCTCTAATATGTAGTGGTCAGTTTGCTTTTCATCTACGGTAACGAACCGTTCAAATAAGTCCATTGGATTGCAATTAATTAATAAGCTTTTTAACTATAGGCGTTTGGTTCAAGGAAAGTATGAATACAAATTTGTTTTGAAAGAGAGAATATATGAACTAATTCAAAGGGTCTGAAGAAAAGAGAAGATACCGGATTACTGGTAAAGTGCCAAAATAGTGCCAGTTCTAGAAAAAGAGATAAGGCCAGCTGAAATAATTATGAAGAAATCTCTCTGCTAGACGTAACCTACAAGATAGTAACAACACTTATTAAGAGAACATTGGAAGCGATAGTACAACCACGAATAGGAGAGTACCAAGCCGCTTTCAGAAAAGATAGAGGACAACGAACCTGCTGTTTATAATGAAAAAAACCTTAACAACATACCCACGGTAGTCCTATTTATCGACTTCAAGAAAACATATCACTCTGTGAAAAGAAACAAGACAAACGTGATACTTGAAGAATTTGAAATATCAGAGAAATTAGAGCAATGGAAAGGTAAAAAAAGATACATCAAAGAACTTTAAAATTAAGACAGGTTTCAGGCAGAAAAATCCTTTTTCAACTTTGTTTTTTAACAGACATTAGAAAGAATTATTAGAAAGAGTGGATTAAATAGAGAAGGAAGGACATATATTGTACAAAAGTCATCAGTTAATATTCTATGCAGATGGTGTAATAGCCAGAAATAAAAAGGAAATCAAAGAGATAACGGGGAAAATGATAGACGAGGCATAAAAAATAGAACTACAGGTACACCAAGAAAACATTACAGTAATTAGAATAGATAGCAAAGGTAAAACAAAGAAACAACTTCAAATCGACACCCGCGGGTAGGGGTGGAAAGTTTAGATTTGGGGAACAAGACGAATCTGCTTACTTGGGGGGCGAGAATTCACAACAGATGTCAAGAAGATAATGAAATAATGCAGGGTTAAGCAAAACTAACAAAACAGCGGGAGCCGTGAGTTATATATTAAAAGCAAAGCAATTATTATCTTGGAATGCGGAGATGGGAATATACAAAAGCGACATTATATGGGTGTGAGACTTGGGTACTCAATCAAAGGACAAAATAAGTACTGAAAAGGTGGAGAAAAATTCTAAGGAGAATCACAGGAGGAAGGAAGACAGAAGATGGATATGTGAGAAGAACAAATGACAAAATCTATGATATTTTTCTCATTATCATCTTCTTTCTTTCGTACCCGTAGCTGTGGAGGTTCCATGATATTTTCAAAGAACCGCAAATAGACATGATTGTAAAATCAAGATGCAGTGGCTAGGACCGATTGAGAAAATGACCGAGAAAAGAATAGTAAAAGAAATAGCCTGGAGAAACCCTAAAAATAAAAAAGAGAAGAGGAGGCCAAAGAAAGATAGTAAGTGGGAGTGTTGGAGAATTTACAGAAGAAGGGTAACCAATTGTACAAACAAAGCAAATAACTGAAAGAGTTGGATCTTATCACCAAGCTTTGGGTCTGGAAGGCTTAGCCATTATGGGAGCTATGATGCGTGTCCAAAAATAATCTTCACCGATGGTGCTGAGTCCCTATACATTTCCTCCAATTTCAAGCCTTCAAATTTTTAAATAATTTGTTTATCACTGCACGAAATTTGTTTTCCTCCATTTTCACTTCGAAAGTCTCTCCCTTTTGGATAAATTTTGCTTGTTTTATTTGAAAGGGTTGCACTTGTCGTGATGTCATCAATCAAATTGTGGCGCCATCTCGTAGAAATGTACCCTAATTGTTTAAAGGCCCTTGTACTTTTGTGAAAAATTTTGAAGAGCATATTTATCTATCTTTAAGAAAACTATCTATCTGTCTATCCGTTTATATGATAAGTTTAAAACGATTTAACTTTTTAGAATAGAACTTGGTCCAAACTGAGGTAGAGATAAAGGCTACCATTTAATCAAAATATATATGTTGCTGCTTTAGAGGATGGCAAGTTCAAAAGTGTTTGCCGAAACTAATTTTAATACAGCGATAGTCTAGGCGAAGTGCCATTTGTATTCAAGACTGAAATTTTAAATTTAAACATGGAGACCCGCAAAAAGTTTAATGGCCTCTAGCGAGCAGCGCGCAAGGATCCACGTCCGCCGGCTGCGTTATTTAAGAATTATATCCGCCCCGACGCCTCAATATTGTATCTTTTACGCCCTTGTCTTCGAATAAAAACCATCGAGATCGTATATCAGAGGTCTCGCAACTCCTGGATCGATGGAGTGCGAAAGATGGAAGATACGGCCATCATTGTCCCATTAGGGCAGATGCCGTCGGGATAACTTTACTTATACGCGGCCGGCGCCGGGCGCCTCCGCCGGGCCGGCGGCCTTCCACTTTTCCGGAGAGCGGCCCTGGGCGCGCCCGGCGCGGTCTCGCCGTTATCAATCTCATTTCAATTACAGGTTTGTCATGCTCGTGCGCCCTTTAGACGGACGCCGCTGCAGCCCGCAGGCGGCCGACACCCTTATAAAACCTGTCACTAACAGAATCCGCCCCCTCTGCCTCTCCATCCATTAGTAATGCGATTAACACGTTTTTGTTAATAGTGTTGCAAGTTGATTGATTTTTACCGCAAGGCCCCCGCCCGGCGCCGCGCCGCGCGACTTTCGGCGAAAAGTCTGAAATCGAAATCTGGAGCGGTGCAGCGCCGGGCCGTTTACGGCCGCAATAAACGAGCGGACATAAAGCGAATTAATAATGAAATGAAATCGTAATGGAGCAAATGCGGTCCGTTTTTGCGCAGCATGTGCCGCCGTAATCTTATATTAATAATTCAATGTTCCCTCTATTATAGTAATAAAGTAATATGTCATAAAGAAGCCGGAACTGCTACCAGATGTCGGCGATTTAATATCATCCCCAAATCGCGGGGCTCGCCATCTTCGGCCGCCTGGGCGGATGAGAGTGCACGGGCGAGCGGAAAAGCTGACAGCAATTTTCCGGAATTATTATAAACTCCCTCCTTCGCGACGCAATAAGGCCGCCGAACTTGAGGCCCGATTCTGCAATTAAAATATTTTAATTCGCCGCGGCACAAATTAATCGCGAGGAGCTGCCCCGGAATCGATAAGCAATGGGAGCACTTGATACGCAGTACGACGATTAAACAATTGGATGAACAAAGCGCCAAGTTTACAAAACAAATTCAAAATTCAGCTTTACTTGATTATACCGAAAGAAATACAAGGAAAAAAAATAATCTCATCCAAACATGCGTTTCAACATCAACATCAACATCTTTTTTCCTTCAACAACTGTATATTACTTATTTTAGCCCACATAGACTAAAGTCGCCAAACACAACATTAAAATAAAAATTAGGAAAACCCAACCGATAACCCCATCAAAATCTGCGTTTCAACATCAACATCTTTTATTATTCAATAACTGTATATTACTTATGTATTTTGGCCCACCTAGACTAAAGTAGCTAAAGATAACATCAACATCAAAATTGCAATGTTCAAACATTAGGCGAGAGAACGGTCCAACTGATAACCCCATCAAAATCTACGTTTCAACATCAACATCTTCTATTCTTCAATAACTGTACGTTGCTTATTTTTGTGTTTCAACATCAATATTTCCTTTTCTTTAATAATTGTATGTTACTTAGTTTGGTCCACATAGACTGAAGTCGCTAAAGATAACATACAACATCAAAACTGTGATATTTAAGCATTAGACGACAGAAAAGGCCAACTGATAACCCTATCTAAATCTGCGTTTCAATATCAACATCTTCTATTCTTCAATAACTGTACGTTGCTTATTTTTGTGTTTCAACATCAATATTTTCTTTTCTTTAATAATTGTATGTTACTTAGTTTGGTCCACATAGACTGAAGTCGCTAAAGATAACATACAACATCAAAACTGTGATATTTAAGCATTAGAAACGAGAAAAGGCCAACTGATAACCCTATCTAAATCTGCGTTTCAACATCAACATCTTCTATTCTTCAGTAACTGTACGTTGCTTATTTTTGTGTTTCAACATCAATATTTTCTTTTCTTTTATAATTGTATGTTACTTAGTTTGGTGCACGTAGACTGAAGTCGCTAAAGATAACATACAACATCAAAACTGTGATATTTAAGCATTAGACGACAGAAAAGGCCAACTGATAACCCTATCTAAATCTGCGTTTCAATATCAACATCTTCTATTCTTCAATAACTGTACGTTGCTTATTTTTGTGTTTCAACATCAATATTTTCTTTTCTTTAATAATTGTATGTTACTTAGTTTGGTCCACATAGACTGAAGTCGCTAAAGATAACATACAACATCAAAACTGTGATATTTAAGCATTAGATAACAGAAAAGGCCAACTGATAACCCTATCTAAATCTGCGTTTCAACATCAACATCTTCTATTCTTCAGTAACTGTACGTTGCTTATTTTTGTGTTTCAACATCAATATTTTCTTTTCTTTAATAATTGTATGTTACTTAGTTTGGTCCACATAGACTGAAGTCGCTAAAGATAACATACAACATCAAAACTGTGATATTTAAGCATTAGACGACAGAAAAGGCCAACTGATAACCCTATCTAAATCTGCGTTTCAACATCAACATCTTCTATTCTTCAATAACTGTACGTTACTTATTTTTGTGTTTCAACATCAATTTTTCTTTAATAATTGTATGTTACTTAGTTTGGTAAGCTGAAGTCGCTAAAGATAACATCAACATCAAAATGTGATATTTAAGCATTAGACGAAAGAAAAGGCCAACTGATAACCCTATCAAATCTGCGTTTCAACATCAACATCTTCTATTCTTCAATAACTGTACGTTGCTTATTTTTGTGTTTCAACATCAATATTTCTTTTCTTTAATAATTGTATGTTACTTAGTTTGGTCCACTAGACTGAAGTCGCTAAAGATAACATACAACATCAAAACTGTGATATTTAAGCATTAGACGACAGAAAAGGCCAACTGATAACCCTATCTAAATCTGCGTTTCAACATCAACATCTTCTATTCTTCAATAACTGTACGTTGCTTATTTTTGTGTTTCAACATCAATATTTTCTTTTCTTTAATAATTGTATGTTACTTAGTTTGGTCCACATAGACTGAAGTCGCTAAAGATAACATACAACATCAAAACTGTGATATTTAAGCATTAGACAACAGAAAAGGCCAACTGATAACCCTATCTAAATCTGCGTTTCAATATCAACATCTTCTATTCTTCAATAACTGTACGTTGCTTATTTTTGTGTTTCAACATCAATATTTTCTTTTCTTTAATAATTGTATGTTACTTAGTTTGGTCCACATAGACTGAAGTCGCTAAAGATAACATACAACATCAAAACTGTGATATTTAAGCATTAGACAACAGAAAAGGCCAACTGATAACCCTATCTAAATCTGCGTTTCAACATCAACATCTTCTATTCTTCAATAACTGTACGTTGCTTATTTTTGTGTTTCAACATCAATATTTTCTTTTCTTTAATAATTGTATGTTACTTAGTTTGGTCCACATAGACTGAAGTCGCTAAAGATAACATACAACATCAAAACTGTGATATTTAAGCATTAGACAACAGAAAAGGCCAACTGATAACCCTATCTAAATCTGCGTTTCAATATCAACATCTTCTATTCTTCAATAACTGTACGTTGCTTATTTTTGTGTTTCAACATCAATATTTCCTTTTCTTTAATAATTGTATGTTACTTAGTTTGGTCCACATAGACTGAAGTCGCTAAAGATAACATACAACATCAAAACTGTGATATTTAAGCATTAGACGACAGAAAAGGCCAACTGATAACCCTATCTAAATCTGCGTTTCAACATCAACATCTTCTATTCTTCAATAACTGCACGTTACTTATTTTTCTGTTTCAACGTCAACATCTTTTTCTTTAATAATTTTATGTTACTGTGTCCATAGACTGAAGTCGCTGAAAGATAACATACAACATCAAAATTGTGATATTTAAGCATTAGACAAAGAAAAGGCCAACCGATAAGCATATCCAAATCTGCGTTTCAACATCAACATTTTCTATTCTTCAATAACTGTACGTTACTTATTTTTCTGTTTCAACGTCAACATCTTTTTCTTTAATAATTGTATGTTACTTAGACTGAAGTCGCTGAAGATAAAATGAACTTCAAAATTGTGATATTCAAATACTAGACGAAAGAAAAGGCCAACCGATAAGCATATCCAAATCTGCGTTTCGACATCAACATCTTTTTTTCTTACTATATATAACTATATATAACTACATGTTATTTATTTCGGGTTACATAAAGTTGCTAAAGATAACGTCAGCATCAAAATTGTGATATTCAAGCATTAGACGACAGAAAAACACAACCGGTAACCCCATCCAAATCTGCGTTTCCGCAATATTTTTCTTCAATAACTGTACATTACTCATTTTAGTTAGTCCACATAAACTAACGTTGTTAAAGGTGACATGAACATCAAAATTCTTATATTCAAGCATTAGATGAGACAAACCACCCAAATCTGCTTTAATAACTTTGTGTTATTCTTTCTGCTTCGTTTTGAAAATACTACACAAAGCACAGTGCTCCAGACCATTTTATTGATAAAATTGTAACACTAAAAGTACCAAATTAATAAATTCTATATAGGCTTCTTGTGCAGAGGATAGCTTCGCACAGTTAGACATTACAACTTCAAATATAACTTAACCAAACGAGATAACCAGGTAACATTCAAATTCTGCGTCTAAACATCGACATCTTCAAAATCCGTGATTGATTTAATCACTTCAAATGATTACGCATAATCAAAGTAATGAACTTGAATGTTACCAAAAATAAACCCTAACTTCACTATCATCAAAAATCAGTGGCATTCAAAAACTATGGTTGATATGAGTAACTATATCTTAAATTATACTCGAACAAATCAAATAACCATTTGCGGTCCAAATTAAGGCATATAAATAAAAGTCAAATGAGAAAAGTCGGCAGCATAACATCAACATCAACTGCAGTAATTCCGCTAAAATCAGAATAAAATTAGACTTAACTGTGTTAGATTTTATTTATAAAGTTCAACTAATAATGTAATTAAAACAATTCCAACTTTGAGTCCTAACATCAACATAATCAAACGACCCCTGCTATCGTAAATGCAGTTTCAATTTTATTAAATAAAATTAGATAACCGTTTAAATTAGAATTATAAAAAACAAATAAGTCAGATGAAAAATTCATGCAATTTGGACCATAACATCAACATCACCAGAAACACCATAGCAATCAATAGGTTGCTATCGATAAATGCAAGTTTGATTTAATTATGTTACATGCGCTTTTGCAGTCCAAATTATGACTTTAAATAGAAATCTAATAAAAATTTACTAATTTACGCCTCAACATCAACTCCAAAAACCCCCAGCTTCCACTGGAATACAGTTACTATAATGATTGCAGCTTAAAATTTGATGGAATTGAACTAGTTAATCATTTATCGTTGACATTATTACATACAAATAAAAATCATCAACATCGCCAGAAAACCGTAGTAATCAACAGTATGGCTGTTATCGATAACAGCAACTTCAAATTTAATTTGAGTCAGACAACCGTTTATCGTCTAAATTGTGAAATTCCACTAAGAATCAAATACAATACATCAAATCTGCATCATAATATCATAATCACCAAAAAATAACATTTGATAGTTATTATCTGTAAAAGTAGTTTCAAATTTAATTCAATTTAGTTAGATTAGCATTTATAATCAAAATTGTAGCTTTTAAATAAAAGTCTAATTATGAATACTAACATCAACATCAAAATCCGTAACATTCTATATCTGCAGTTTCTAAAGGCAAATGCGGCTTTGACTTTATTAAATAAATTAATTAACCATTAGTAATTTTAAGTTATAAAATTAAAACAAAAGCCAACTGGAAAAAATCATTAAACCTACGTCATAACATGAACATTACCAAAAAAAAACATAGCATTTAACATCTACGGTGGCTACGGTACATGCAGATTTAAATTTGATTTAGTTGACTTACATTTCCATTTATGGTCAAAATTAAAACAATTATCTCTTATCTCCTTATTTGTTTATATCTGATTTCTCTCTATCATCTCTCCCATGTCTGTCTAAAGTATGTTTATCTATTCCTTTAATTTTTTCTCTTTTACTACTCTCTCCACTTCTCTTTTTTTCTCAAGAATTTGGGAAACAAAGTTCTTGCTAAACAAGTTCACAAACTGTACAAAAAACGATTATTTCTTCAAGTCTGGGTTAACTAGTAGTCTCTAATAAATCTCATAGCTAATGTATACCTGAATATTGCATATATATAAGAAAAAATCGTAGATTAGCTGCCTGGCAAGATTTCCGTTAATAATCTTTTTAAGGCATTGTTCAAAGGAGCAGAAAATGGACATTAGTTTGTCCATTTAGTGGTACAAACGAATGGCGCTGTTTCTACCCCAAAGAGTTTTTCAATATACGTATATTTATGTATTTTATAAATTGACCGGTTACATAGCCAAATTAAACAACAATAAAGTTTAGAAATGTTCAAATAATGTTAGTCTAAACAAAAGTTGGGCAAAATCAGGCTTCAGCAACAACTCGCAAAAACTACGCAATCGGCTAACCGAAAGAAACACCGTCAAATGTATCCAAGAAACGAGATACCAAAACTAGCTACCTGTGACTAACATTCTCCGCAAACTGAGCTTCTCCATTGTACTCCTACTGTCTAGTCAGGCTATTAAACATCGTTAATAGAAAGCAGAATTTTATGAACACAGACTTTGCAAGTAGCTCATTCGTCAACAAGAAAAGAAGAAAGTAGAAAGTGGCGTGGGCCAGAATGTATCTCGAATGAATCCCGTATATTGGAACAAGATACTCTACAGTGACAAAATCATCTGAGTAGAATTATGTGGACTTACTTGAACTCACATCGACAATTTAATATTCTCGGACCAAACGTAGTTTTGTACATACATCAGCTATTCATACTTGTACCAACATCAAGATAACCATCTTTCTGGATTGATCCAGCTAGTCTCTCAACTTGCATCTGGTCGAACATCGAACCAATATAATGAAGACAGGTTACGCCACCGTAATCTAATCGTGAATGAGGGTTACTTTACCAGCCGGCTCAAATGGGAATTAGTCGCTGGTGAATGAGTATATGTAGTATAGAGTATTGTCGCCTTTGAAATGACTGAGTGAGTGAGCAGCAAATCTGCATCAAATTTTATGAAACGCTGAAACATTATATAAGCAATAAAAAATTAACTGGAGATGAGAAAATCCAAAGTGTTTCTAATTTTGACGAAAGATCTTGATATGGGATGTGCCACAACTACTGCTACGAGAGTAGAAGGAATATTGTGCTGCATTTGTAATAATTTGCTCATGCTCAAATACTTATTTAAATGAAACTGGGATTACGAACAACACATAGATTTTTTTGGACAAAACATTATATTTTGCATACAGTTGAGCGACGCTTGCAAACAATACAACGGGCAAATTCAACCAACTTAAGAAGGAGTAACGCAATCTTGGCTGATGTCAGCTTATGATATTTACGTTCCATCAATACTTTTTAAAAATATACCTGAGGATGACGTCATCATATAATACAGAAGGAGACCTACATCATCTTTTATTGACAGTTTTGCAATTTTGTATTAAGCGGGTGATACAGTAGCTGAAGAATTTCGATGCACTTTTTTCTTCTCTTCGGGTATGTCTTCCTTGATGGATCCATGTTCACTGCAGCATATGGCTTATTGTGATTACCCTAATTAAATAAATTCACAACCAATCTGTAATTGATGTCCCCCGAATCAACAGATACAGGTCCTTTACAGGGTGTGTCTGGAAATCTTCCGGTTCTGTGATTGGTCTCCCGAATGTATGTTGCCTTTTCCTGCACAGCGCATCGCACTTGCATAGGATATATAAGGCTGTTTCTGGTTCCTTGCTACAGTCTGCATGCAAGATCACAATTGAATTTACCAATTTTCCAGAGGTGTTCTTTTACAGTCGCATGTCCTGCAAAAACCCTATGGTTATCTTTAGCTGTGGCCTACTTGGGTTAAAGAGTTCTGCAGCTTTCTTTTGGCAAGGTCCCTTATTAAAGGTTTCGCTGAAATTATATCGTGGTCGATTCTTCCAGTACATTCGATGATGAGTGCGTGTCGTGTCCTCTTCTTAATAAAGCTTTGGGCAGCACTTCGTGAAATTCCTATAGCAGGTTCTGGGCCGATATAAACCTCACTAGATCCCTGCCTAGCTAATTCACCGGCTTCCTCATGTTATGTTCTTATTGACAGCTTTGCAATTTTGTAGTGAGCGGGTGATTTAGTAGCTGAAGAATTTCAATGCATTATTTTTAGACACAAATTAAGTTTTTCGCTAAATACAAAAAGGATATGGTATTTCATTGTTGAGTAACACACCATTAGAACTGGTAATGTTATGATGGGGGAACAATCCCCGACGTGATCAAAGAAAAATTAACTCAACTATGTTTTCTTCTATGGAGTGGTTTCAATGACCCATTATTCAACAAAATAATGTTCGCCCACTTACAGGACAGATTTTCTTACTGTCTTTGTGTTATCGACACTTGTTTTTGATCCCCCCAGTTTTCAATCTTGCCGCTTGCTAGGGCGGTGTCTACTTATATTATGGAAGTTTGATGTAAGTCCTAAGAATTGTAGGAAAAGTATGGCATAGAAGAACAGAAAAGAAAAAATTATAATACCTTACATCCAATATTTCAGATATGTTGACTAGATAAAGAACAAGACTGTGGTACTGAAGCTATTTATTTTGAGATATAGTTGAATTGAAAGAAAATAATAAAATCTCAATCAGGAGGTCAGTCTACAGTCTTCTAATCACATATCGTCATGCAGTGGGATGTCACGTTTGCTTGTTATGTAACGTTGTCTCTCAGTTCATCTGTTAGTTTATTATTATTATTAAAGATAAATTGTACTAGTCTTCCAATTGAACTGTGAGAGGAGTAAACATCTTAAAAATCAGTTTGACGATTTAACTACCTCCTTTATCCCCGAGTTGCATGCTTGTACAAGTTTGAACAGGGAATGCTTCCTTTGTCATTATTTGGACCGCTAACTTGACTCTTTTGAAATATTCTATGACGTACCAGCTTTGGTGAAATGTTAGAAACCTTTGATCCTCAAGTATCTATCCTGCAGTATGACATTCTGAACCAAGTAGAATCTCTATGAATATTTTTTGTCTCCTTTCTCAACGGTATAATAGCCAGCCTTACTGGCGATTAAGTTGTATCTTGAAATTAAAAGGTGTTTAAACAATTTGGACGGTGATTTCCTTCTCGTGCTGCGATTGTTAGTGGTTCCAAGAGAGTTCTGTATTTACAAGACTTGTCTAGATGTTAAAAATTGTTTACGATTCTTCCAAAGGTCAACACCAGATAGTGGTAATCACCAACACCTTGCAATCAAATTCTTTCCAAACTTCTATTGTGAAGTTAAATGCAATTGGAAATTGTGAAATTGGTAACCTTATGTTTGACAAAAAATCAGGCTCTTGCAGTCTGAAAAAGTGGCAATACGTTTATTTGGTATCCTCAGCTGTTTTGTAAAGCTTTACAACATCTTACCTTTCTTTTGTCTTTTTAAAAAACGATTTAAGTTTCACTAGAAGAACTGAGAATAATTTTAGAAGAATGAAAATAATAAAAGTATACAACACTAGACGCACAGAACACTGCAAAGCAAGTAATAAGGTAGACGTCACGAGAAAAGGAACTACAAAACATAAGTAGCATAAAATCGAGAGATCGACGGTATAGGAACATCCAAATAATTCTCTTCTTGTTTTTTGCCTTTTGTGTATTTCTAATTAGTGACTAGATTTATTTTTTGCATCACCAATACAAATTCTTAAAAGCTGTGATCAATGGTTTAGATAATTGTTCCGTGAACAGTTCCATCTAATTGTTGTAACTCTTAACATGTTTATTCTAGGGTTGTATGCCTTTGATTTTCATGTACATGTGTCTGTCACTATTTGAGTCAAAATAATACAGATAGTAGAGTGTATTGAAAGTATTTTGAAATACGAAACTGGTAACCGTAAATGGTTATGTTAAGCTTTTGAGGACGTTTTCGTAACCATAACAAACAGCAATCATATAATTGTCGCCTGTTATGTTTCCCCCTAGAATTTGAAGGTATGATGCTAAATTGTGTGCAAAATACACCAAAAACTTGCCCATAATGTACTTGCTTTGAAGAACACTGTGTTAGAAGTATAAGTACAACCAAGTTCAGTTCTCTCGATAGATTATCTAACACTCTGCTATTCTATCGATCTTTGTACAACTGTTTACGGAATAGCCAAAATAGCCATGTCTGAAATGAAGAAAATTCGTTTACTGTTCTATGTCTGGTCACCATCATAAATTCTTTCTCATTTGAATGATTCACATTACCTGCTGTTTATTCAAAATGTGCTGCCAGACTTGTTAGACACCATGCCTCAAAAGGATGTGGTTTCAACCTAACAATATTTTCCTGTAAATTTCAAAGAAGTCCTCCAAAGATGTTGTAACGTACCATCGGTTTGAATAGTTGCGCTACGGAAGCATTAGATGCGTTGATTGCCTTACGAATTGCACTACAGAATTCAAGTACAGCCACAAAGCCAGCAAAACATAGTTTGTTTGAAATATAATGGAATATTTTTAGGAAAATATCGATATATGACAACCAAAAGAAAGTAAACTTAACGACAAAATAAATGAACCCGGAAGCAGGTGCAAACTTGAAAAAGTCCTTGAAGAAATGGCCCAAGAAAGATTACCAGAACGATGATAAGGTTGTGCAGTCTAGTTTGAATTGTGTGACGTTAGAAGCGCTACAAAAACAACAGCAAATTATTGGAAGAAGCAATTATCAAGAACAATTTGACTCATTAAAAATGGAGTAAATTAGACGATAATGCAGAGGAATAACAAAAAATCAAAGACGACACAACCTTTGTACTGCAACTTCTTTACACCAAGAACGGCAAAAGACGTGACAACTGGAACATTAGTGGAAATATTTAACAATATTCCAATGATCCACCAACTTGAGGGAAAACGATCCCATCTCCCCTTACCCTAACTGATGGTATCCACAATGACCAGAATTTTTTAAAGTGCGTCGAAAACAGCTAATATTACAAGAACTTTTAATTCACACAGGTATGGACCACGCTGTTGTAAAGGAATTATAAATTTTAAGGCATCAAAAGTTAAGCTACTTGTAGTCTACACTCTATTGTGTACTCTACTATTTAAACCAATGAGCCAAGAGCCAAGAACCATATCTGGACTCAAGAACGAATAGAAGGATCCAAAAAAGTTCCCCAACTGACCTTAGTCCAAATTTTAAAGGCAGAATTATTATTAAAGCTAAATTTGAGCCAAGTTGCTTACTGTTACCAGTTTTCATAAAAAGATGATGAACTAAAGTATAATTCTGTATAATGGCCATTTGAGCAAAGCTTGCTATACAGAGACATCAAACTGAACGCAGTACCTTCCTGTCTTATCATCCAGATGCCTAGGTGTGATCAAAGTTAGGAGTTGTAGGTTGCCTAGTTTTCTTTGTGACGTTATTGCAGTTTAATGATTTTATTTTACTTCGAAAATGTATGATTTGATGATTGATAGTAAATTCCTGTCAATGTATGCGAATGCAAAAAAATAACTAATCGCCAGTCTCTACTTTATAGCATCTTTTATGCCAGAGGTGGCTAAGAAGCTAAAATTATTTCTAAAATCTGGCTTTGAGCCACGATCTCTTTGATGAGTTTGCATGGATCGACAAGTTCTAAAAGTAAACGAAATACTTGTAGTCTCGTCGTTTATTGCGTACAACCACCAGAGATGCAGATGAACAAAAGATTGATTTTAGAAATTTCTTTCTAAATGTCCATATCAGGTTTTATAGCATTAGAAAGTGTGAGAAAAGCTGTTGGTTGAACGGAGTGGGAATTGAATAGGAACGGGTAGATATAAGTCATGATAATGGGGGTCATTAATTGGCGCTGCTGCTTAAAGATCTATAAATGCCATGTCCATTACTCATGTTAAGGTCCAGTTGAATTGTACGAGAAAATATGTAGCTACTTGTGTGGTCGTAATGGCCACAAGACCAATGAGCATCAATATTAAAGTATCAAATTCGTGTACTACAATACAAAAGACCTATTAGTCAAATTTTGAACCCAAAAATTTTCGTGTTGGTTATGTTTAAATTATGACATAGTGCACATGGTTATGACTTCCATCAAACTCCACAGAGAATAGTATTTCTTCAAGATAAGTGATATTGAAACGCAATTGTATTTTATACGTACAGAAACCCCTGGACAAATTATTCCCAATTGCAATTACATCCTAAACCATGTAAACTCTAAATTTAAAAGAATTTGCTGTGCCTTGGAAGTCAGAGAGGTAAACGAAAATGACGTGTTTTACTTGAGCTAAGGGGATATTATTTTCAAACTTTTTCGGTTTCAGAAAACAAAATAAAGATTTTCTTTCTTTGTTTGTCGCGCTTTGTAGTATCCAGTTAAGGTAATAAATGTGAAATCAATAAACACCAAATAATAAAGATTTGTAATTTCAGCCGCCATCTTAAAACAAAATGGCAACTACACAAACCCAGAGATTAATTTTTTCTCGACCCCCGAAAGACGGAGAAACAAACGAAAAGTGGGGTATAGTACCATAGTGACATCGACATTTACATTTCTTCTCGTCTTCAAAAAATAAAATGACAGCTAGTCTTTTATTGTCACGCTATCGGCTAAATATCCAAGTTGATTTAAAAAAGAAAAACACCCTTTTGTTTGAAAGTATTTTTTCTTTACTTTTGGAATTTGGAAAAACACACGGAAATACCTTCTAAATGAATATTTTTAAGGCTAATTTTGTTCATCTATCTTTCATGCCTTGACAATAAAGCCAATTTAAAAGCGCCTTTTTGTTTCCCTCTTTATAAAAACCTTATAGAGACCCTCTGACTTGGTAATCGCACAAACTTAAAAATTAAAGCAATTTTTTGGGTTTGGAAAATCGGAGAGACAAATGAAATACGACGTATTATATCATGTCTAAAGTTACATTCATGTAAAAATGAAAGACTCCATTTAGTTTCTCTAATACTAATAAAGGACTTTTTGAAGACTATTTCGCCTTTTAGACACCATCTTAAACAAAATGGCGGCCACACATATCTTAAAAGCAAAGCCACTGATTTCTCAGCTTTCAAAAATCGGAGAGACAAACAAAAAAGTGCTTTTCTCAATATGGTGGATAATTTTTTTCATCCATGTGTTATGCCCTGTATCAACCAAACGATGTTTTCCTTTTTAGAGTGCCTATCCGTTCCAAATGCCGGCGATCATTCTAGCTATCGTTATTTTATTTACTACATTATGTGTCCTAACTATTCGAGCTTTTGTATCTTTCCATAATCACTATTTTGGTGTTTTTCTCCATCCTTCGAAGAACTTCTTCATTAGTTACACAAAAACTTTTTGGTCAGCTCTCAAAAGTCGAAGAGACAAATGAGAAGCGGCGTTCTCTACCTAAAGTACATTTTGTGTATAGTTTTCTTTGCGCATTGTACAATTGGCCTTTTGAATATTTTTTTAGTCTTGTGATTACAAAAAACAAAATGGGGGCTGGTTTTCTTTATCTGTATATCAGTCCCTATATCGGTGGTTAAAACAACTCCTTTGTTTCTCTGCTCACAGAAACATAATGGCAACTAATTTTCTTCTTTACATATTTTTAAGTAACATTTTCATAGTAACCAAACTTAACATCCTTATAAATGGACAACCTCTGGAAGACATTCTCGCTTTCTAATTTTACATTGTTAATATAATTGTGAACGCAACTTTAAAGGAAGTTGTAAATGGTGTACTAAGATTTCCAATAAAATTTTAATGCTTGTTATCATTTCAATGATCTTATGTGGATTAGTCGATCAATTTTAAGAACACCATCCTGACGCTTCTTATCCAATTATTAAGTGATAACGTACCTAAAAACTCTTTAGCTGTTGAGATACCGCTTCTGTTGTATATTCAAAAGTTTCATTGACTTATTCTTTGATGTTAGTGTTCTGAGTGGTCATTTGAAGCTTTTTCATATTCTTGACATCTACCCTACCCCCTCCACCGCTCATCTTTTAACTTCTTTGGTGTAATTTGTATTTGAGTACAACGAAATTTACATTGGTTGTGACATATGATACTAACGTAATAAATAACGTAATTTAGTGCACGTTGGGGAACAGAAGCGAGACAATAAAGCCGCCTGATAAATAGAGATGTCCTCCTTCCTCAGCGCCACACAGCGATATGTTCCATCGAGTCAGCTTTAATGTTTCAGAGCGCTGCCAGAACGAGGCTTAACTTTTATCATCGAATATACAAGCGTCGCGGCGCAGGCGGAGCGTCTGCAATTGACACCTTTCCTGGCGTCTGTGGGCCTCTTTCTCTCGGGTATATCGATCCTGCTCTCGTTCAGAGCTGCCCGCTCGGGCACCATTAGAACTGATACTGCAGGGCCCGGCGACTTCACCGAGGCTGCTATTTGGGCGCTGGCGAGCTGCATCAATCACCCGAATGGAAAGCGATTTGTCATCGCACCTTTGTGCGCCGCGGTGCCACACGGAGAGGCACAATGAAGTCGATGATCAATAGAAAAGATTTAAATGCTCTGTCTATCGATCATCGTGTCAATAATGATACGCGTATTAAATGTGTATCAATTATTGTTCAATGCGTTCTCATGAATCGGGAGCCCGATTGCAGGATACGTTGCGCAAACTGCGCTCGCTTGTGAAGTGTAACGAATTTCCAATTACCGACCGCGAAGCTGGGCAAACCCAAAGGTTCTTGTAGACGTTAGATCCCAAAAATAGGCTTCCAAACAGTTTTTTGCGAATTTATGCACGGAGAAGCGAAATGTCCGTACCATAACTCGATAGGATCGACAAGTTCGTGGAAGGTTTAAATTTTTAGAATATTGTGGATCATGATCTAGGAGAAGATTTGGAGACCTTGAAAAGTCATTCTGGATGACAAATTTATTTAGACGTTTTGACCTTCAATTCGCTTAGTTGAAGGTTAACCAAAAGAAAATCAACCCCAGTGACTTCTCAAACCTAAATTTTGAATTTATAGTACAGTCAATTTTGAAAATATTTCCAAGAACAAAACTCAAATGTAAATAAGCCTAAAGTGCTAAGAGAGAGAAAAAAAGTTTCATTTCATTTCAAGATCTTGCACTTTAAGGATAGACCTTTTGGTAAAGGAAGTAATAAAAAATATTCAAGAATAAAGCCAAAAAAAATATTGAGAAACCTGGGTAAAAAATACCAAGAGATACATTTAGTTTCTTAGAATAACCAACGTTTTATTAAAGAACAGGATATTGTTCAAATAATCAGTATTAGAAATAATCGATACGATGAGGTGGGGAGCGGGGAGGAAGCTGAAAATTTCAAAATCGACAAATTTGTAAAAGATCTATAAATAAATAAAAGGAAAAATGGGAAAAATTTGGGCTGTAAAGCCTACTGAAGAAATCGCAAAACTAACACAAGAAAAGAAATGTAGGAAGACTATAAAAGACAACGTAAATAATACATGGAAGAAAAATAAAAACAAAGAATGACAACACGATGATCTAAACTTTGATATAATGGAAAATGCTCACTTAAACATTCAATAGACAGCAAACTGAAAAATTGATTTAAACGAAGAACTTCAAAGGCAATATTTTGTTCTTCTGGGAATCAAAATACAGAAGTGTATAAGCCTTGTCATGGCAGAAGATCTGAAAATTTTGAGAGAACAATAAAATGGAAAATGATCTTTTATCTCTATTAGATTCTATTGGAATTTGGAAGTTAAAACAAAACAAAAAAAGATCTAAAGCAAAACGAACAATGACAAAATCGTAAAAAATTCTTAAAAAGACTAACGTTTGTGTCTTTGTGATTTCTTGTGACCACAATGGCCACAATGGCCAGAAGATCTACGGATCTACGAATGAGTGAAGCAAACTTAACAAACCAATATTAAAGCAAAAGAAAAATCTTAGGACAAATTTACAAACAACAAGACAAGGTAATTGAAAAGGAACTTTGTTTCTCTCCAAAAATTACATGTCTTGTATTGCTTGTCTTTAGATAAAACAGAGGTTTATGCTTACCAGACGATGAAAAATCAGTTACTGGAAATTAAAATGAAAATAAGGAAAACCAAGCTGGGAAAAACTTCTCCAAATATTTTTTGACAACGTTATCTCTCCAAACCAATACATTAGTGATCTACAGAGAAGTTATAGTACACACAGTAGAGGAAGTTGCAGTTCAAACCAATTTATTAGTGCTCTTGGGTAAAATTATAGTAAACACAAAAGGGCGACCAAGATGCAAAGCACAAATTGTGATAGTCACATTTGGTGAACTCCACTCTAATTGTAATGCCATGGAGAATAGGTTGTTGTCAGCAATACCTGAACTAATAGGAATTTATCTTTTAATATTATATTAAAAGAAAGATAAAGAATAACTTGATGGAAAAATGTTATTGATGTTTTTCACTCAAGATATACTTTTTTCTTGTTTTTTTCTTTATTTGTCAAGTTTGTGTAATGTCTTTTCACTTGGTGAGAGGTAATCAAATGTTTTGACCAAAACAGTTGTTTGTGGTCAAAATCTTGAAAGTTATAAGTACTCTGTCAAGTTTGTATGTAAAAATCCAAAAAAGGCTGAGAAATACATCTCAAAATTTTGTATTATAGTTTGATTTATTTTTGTTTGTTTGGTGTTGGTTCGTTTCATTCACACCAAGTCTTGGTGAAGACTAACACTAAAAATTTAATACATAATTACCAAATTTACCAACTATTAAGAGTAAAGTCAAAATAAACCAAGAGCAAGTCAAATCAGATGATAATAAAATTCCAGAAAGGAAGACGGCGTGGAAAAATTGTTTTTTCTTTTCTTTCTTTATTTCTTTAAAACCAACAATCGCTAAGACTAAACCAACCTTTATGCCTTTATGCATATAAAAAAATACATTGTGAACGGTCTGTCCGTGTATCCGTCACTTTTTTCAGCGTTGTGTATTTTCGTGTAGCCCCGAAAATGCTCGAAGGATCACAACGCCGTGCGATAGCCGCAGCGCAGCGGTTGGCTGGCAGGATACGCGGCGGAAAAGCTAACGCGTTGTAATTGCACCTCGATGTTATCAATAATATAAGTTTAATTTGGTAAATATTAAAGCAACGTTTGGTTTTCAACACTTATGGCTATATAGTCGGTAACTAAATTTAAAATGACGCATGTGCTGTCAAGCTAACGTTTAAGACCTGAAAGAGGTACTCAATAATGGTTCGGTGTACCTGCCAATTCCCAATCACATAACCATAGTTGATATTTGACAGCTTTATAAGAAAACGTAATACTCAACAATGTTTTGTTTTCTTACAAACTAACAGGTTGATGCCTTGAAAGTGATCATATTTTCACAAAAACTCTTACTATATATGACTATTAACGTTTTCAGTTGATTATTCAAATGGTAATTTTCTCAATCACCATAATCTTAAGGTTTTTCATGTTTAGATGGTGCCAGTATGCTATAATTTGGGAGCCAGATGTTATTTATGAGTTTTCGCTTCCTCTAATGTTACTCTGAACTCATCGTGTGCCTCAAACTCATTTGAGTGAAGAAAGTTTTTACTTTCGCGCCTGCTTTTTAGTTGTTGTGTTATTTTGCTTGCAATTGGTTGCTTGACTTATTTTCAAGTTCGTTTTATTGGAGGAATATGTCGTTATATTTGAGGGAGGGGGGAATGAAGTGACCTTCTTCGACAGGCCATTCTTAGCAAGATCACTGATTGGTGCGGCCCTTTTTGTATTTTGAACGGTGGTGACATCTCATTACTGACAATTTTTGATTTATTTAGTTTGTTTGGATCTTTCTAATTGTTAAGGCTGCAATCAAATGTGTGCTTAAAATATACGTAGTGGGGTTGGTAACTGAGTTTAATTGGCGTCATTTTATGCGGTACAAGTATCAACTCCGGATCGGTCGCCGATGTCACTGCTGTTAGTCAGGTCGTTCTTTCGTTCTTTTAAACCCAGAAATTTGTAAGCAGAACTTTGTGTGGATTTTTCTGATTTTTACTTTTTCAACTATTTCTGTATCCGACGCTCGGAAGGGCATGAAGGATTAGAGAAGAAGAAGAACTATTTCTCTTTTTCTTAATTTTGTTTTTTTTTTAGTTTCAAGACTCGTTATCCTATATTTGCTTTATCTGCTCATGTGGAGAGGTTCAAATTAAGAACCGACACACAAAAGGCTCGACATTAAGCGCCCAATCTACAACCAGCTTCTACATCGTTAGCTAGGTGCGAATCGACAATCGGCCGCTCGGATCGTCAATAAATCAAGGGCATAATAGAAAGTATCATTCAGGAGGCCGCGAGGCCCCGAGCGCGCCAGCCCTACTATTTGACAGAGAGCTTTGTGCGGCGTGACAAATTGCGCAGGTCGATTTTTTAAACGGCAACAACAGCGTTTTGTCGCCATTATGTTACATGTAGGGTTATTACAGGCCGTTTGCATTTTAAAGCGTTCGAGTGCCCTCGCGCGCCGAAAAATTAATTCATTAAGAGGCCTCTTCCGAGAGGCCGCGCGTGGGAACCCCCGGCGCGCCGCAACTGCATTAGCCGCAGTGTTTGCCAACATATGTTTCGCTAAAAATCCCTAAAGTACTTGCAAATATTGGCGCGCCCGCGCCGGGTCAGGTTACAAGGGCAAGAGGGTTGCTGCAGGAGTCTTGCAGTTCCAGTTTTGCCTTAAATTGTGGTCCGGCCGCCATTAGGGCCGCGCTATGTAAAGTGCGGTACGTGTGCGGCGCATGTACACGGCATGCAAATAGAACTACCCTTTGCTTGGAACAATATTTACCCATCGGCCAAACGTTGAGCGCGGCTTCAATTCATACTGCTCTTTTTATTGTTTGTTTGCTTAATTTTGCATTGAAATGTATACGCAAATGTTTAGCCGGGGCTCCGCCGCAGATTTGGGGGCCGCTTTAATGTTTTTATTATAATTTGGCATGGTATTTTAAGAGCACCCAAGGGTCGTACTACGTAAAAATTTAACCCTTGCTTTTTCTGCGACAAAATATTTTTTGCAAATGCAAGGTCTTATGGGAAACTGGCAGGTGCCTCGTTTTCCTCGTTACATTAAGGGGAGTTTGTTTCTTGCAGGACTGAACTTTGTATGGTCCAGATGGACAGTTAAGCGGAAAAATTAAGTCTGCCTAACTAAAAGCTCCAACACCATCCATAATATTTGGTCAATATAATAATGAGGTCAAACAAGCTAAGAAGAAGAAAAAATAAAAGATCTAAATGATACATTTGATGATTAGGGTAAATTTCTATGAGAGGGCGCCACATTTATTTCGTGACGTCACCGCAGACAAGTGTTGCTCTCCAAACCATATCAAGTTAAACTCGAAGAAATGGAAGAACGCAAGTTTATGCAGTAATAAGTACTTTTATTTGAAAAAATGGAAGCTTGACCAGATGAAGGTCGAATTGGGCCATCTTTAAAGACTATCTATTTCTAAATAATTGACTTGCAATGTGGCCGAACGTGTACTGAAAATGAAGCCTACTTTCGACGTTTAGTTGACATTACCACAACAGAAGTATGTTGATGACTCAAATACAAACCAAATTTGTTATGGCCTACGAGGTAATCAGAGAGGGACGTGGCATCTGTACGTTGTTTCCTCGCAGGATACCTCGCACTGTCACTTCTTTAATCAGTAAGATAATGTCAAAGCAGATGATACCCTTGCTTGTTGGCAACGAATTATTATCAACTTTCTCATGACAAAAGAGGCAAACAAATAAAAACATTAAAAAAACTTAAGGGATATTTCGGAAGTAATACCTTTAAGAAGATTTAATTTTTGGAAATATTTGCTTTGTTCACCATCTCGAGGATGACCATCGTGTAACGATTGCTGAATTTACTTCTGTGGTTGGAATAAGCTACGGCAATACTCAGGTAATCCAAGATGTTTCATGGTAACGCCCAGCTTCATACAACAGGCCAAACTCGACAACAAATTGAGGATTGTTCGGGACTACACTGGAACACCCTCCGTAAAATCAGGACTTACCACCCTAGAGTTATCGCTTACTTGGACCACTAAGAGAGGCACAAAGCTTTGACGATGATGTTGGCTAAACTTTTGATCATTAAAAGTATACAAAATTACCGACTTGATAGGCATCTCAGTCTAGTATATATTTCCTTTATGAAAAATCGTATATTAAAAACTACGTGCAAGATGGCCGCTGCTACTCGCGACTATCAACAAAAATGCTTTGTTTGACAAAGAACTTCCCGCAAAGATTCGTTACCGTAAACGACACATAAATCTGCTGAGATGAAGTGACAGTCTAAACAACGGACAACACAGAATAAAAGCAGACGACAAAGACCGTTTTATCACCAGAGATGATAACGGCTGCAGTTTTTTGAGATATCAGAAAGGTCATTCTTGTTAGCTAATTAAAGGTAAATAAATCAACATCAGGGCCGTTTGGAGAAAAGTCTGAATTAAGAACAGCAAAAACTAACGCTTATTAATGCTCTTCTAGTCTAGCGTGGCAAAATTCAACTCCAAGTGACATGCTTCTGGTCGCAAACCTGAAAAATTGGCTTTGACGATTTCTCACTCAAGAAAAGATCTGCTGCTACACGCAAAAGATGAAGCAACAATTAAAACCCCAGGCAACGGAGAGTAAAAGAACACTGGGAACAACAAAGACCGTTTTAACCAAAGATGGAAAAGGTCACTGTTTTTTGAGATCTTAGAAAAGTCATCCTTTCTTAAGTAATTAAAGAAGGAGAAATTAACAACAGGACTGTTTGAAGAAAAGTATGAATTAAGAACAGCAAAAACTAACGCTTATTAATACTCTTCTAGTCTAGCGTGGCAAAATTCAACTCCAAGAGACATCCTTCTGGTCGCAAACTTGAAAAATTGGCTTTGACGATTTCTCACTCAAGAAAAGATCTGCTGCTACACGCAAAAGACGAAGCAACAATTAAAACCCCAGGAAACGGAGAGTAAAAGAACACTGGGAACAACAAAGACCGTTTTAACCAAAGATGGAAAAGGTCACTGTTTTTTGAGATCTTAGAAAAGTCATCCTTTCTTAAGTAATTAAAGAAGGAGAAATTAACAACAGGACTGTTTGAAGAAAAGTATGAATTAAGAACAGCAAAAACTAACGCTTATTAATACCCTTCTAGTCTAGCGTGGCAAAATTCAACTCCAAGAGACATCCTTCTGGTCGCAAACTTGAAAAATTGGCTCTGACGATTTCTCACTCAAGAAAAGATCTGCTGCTACACGCAAAAGACGAAGCAACAATTAAAACCCCAGACAACGGAGAGTAAAAGAACACCGGGAACAACAAGGACCGTTTTAACCAAAGATGGAAAAGGCCACTGTTTTTTGAGATCTTAGAAAAGTCATCCTTTCTTAAGTAATTAAAGAAGGAGAAATCAACAACAGGACTGTTTGAAGAAAAGTCTGAATTAAGAACAGCAAAAACTAACGCTTATTAATACTCTTCTAGTCTAAGGTGGCAGAACTTAACTTCAAGTGACATCCTTCTGGTCCCAAACTTGGAAACTTGACTTTGACAAATCCTTACTCGAGAACAGATCTGTTACTGCCCACCAAAGACAAAACAACAGTAAAAACTCCGAACAACGAAGACTAAAATTACACCATAGATGACAAAGACCGTTTTATCACCAGAAATAGTGATGGTCACTGTTTTTTAAGATTCCAAAAAAGTCGACCTTGTTAGCTAATTAAAGAAGGGGAAATTAACAACAGGAGCGTTTTAAGAAAAATCTGAATCAGGAACAACCAAAACTAGCGCGCACAATAGTTCTCTTCTAATGTAGCGTGACAGCAATCAACTCCAAGTGACATCCTTCTGGTTCCAAACTTGATAACTTGGTTTTGACGTTTTCTTGTTCAAGCGAAACTTTGCTACTACACACCAGAGATGAAGCAATAGTCAAAACGGTGGACACTGGAATTTAAATCTCCTTAAGAATGTTGTCTCTAAAATATCTATCGTAGAAACAAAATTATCTCTTGCGCCGATACTATGGTACTAACTAAAGGTAGGTAGTACGAGGTACCCTGCGGTAAAAATCTTCTTCAAGCATCTTTACCTAGCTTCATTTATGTCGTTTATTCACTTATATATGTGTAGAGACAGCTTTGAATATCTATAATACCAAGTAGCCACCACATTTTTTAGTCTAATTCAAGGTTCTTCATATTTTTTTCATCTGATCTTAACATCCAATGTCATACCGAGATATTTTGCTGCATTAACATGAGTGATTATTTGTTTGTAGCCTTAATCTCTTCAGAAAAACAAGTACAGGGTTAACCTAAGGATACTTTCGTGTAAAGCACCAGCTTTAAGGTCTCTTAGTTCCGAGTACTTATCGCCATATTTTACTTTAAATTGATAGCCAGGGATGTATGATTCAAGAAGGCAACTTGTTTGCCCTGTTAAATGTCTAGCTATCTTGTATTAGAGGTTGTATCAAACGTTTGGACCACATTTGAAAACACTGTTGCATATGTGATTAGCTGCGGTTACTTGGGTCATATTTCAATCAACACATATTTATCTAGCAAATTTCTCAAGAAGCATCCACCATACGCACACTCGAAAGCCTCTCGATTATCTTTACCCGTTCCTGGTAAAAAACTTTTGCTCTTTGCTCCTGGTTTTCTTCTGCTCGTTGCAGATTAGTAGAACGTTCATAACGTCGTTGACCTCCCCAAAGGCGCATAAACTTTGATCCTTTAGCTTCCCAATTTGACGAGACAAGACCAAAAGTTGCCATGCTCAACACATGCACGGTGTTTCGGTGCCACTTTGCTCCTGTCTTGGCTTGCAGTTGTAGGCATACTTTGTCACAAATTCTACAGATATAAAATAATAAACCCCTATTCTAGGTAGAGCAATATTATAGCTATTTTGGTTTCTATAAAGAAATATAACGGGCTTCTTTTTGTCACACAACAAAGTAAATTAAAAAAATAATAGGCTAGTATAACATTGAAAAGTTATATAGGTCATTCCAGGGGCGTTTTGCAAAATATTGCAAACGAGGCGTTTTTCAACGGGAACTAGTAAAAGATTGCCAGCAAAGTTAAATTCCCGCTTTTGTATTAGAGACGGAAGATAACGCTGATACGAGAAGAATTTATATCGAACATATTCAATCAAAATAAACTTGGTGATTAGCATAAATTAATACGGGTACGAAAAAAAGAAGGATCTGAACAATAACCAAAAAGAGAGACGGACATTTTAGAAAAAGCAAAAAGTATATTAGATTTCCAACACTAAAACTAAAATAGAAAACGTTAGGAAAGAAAAAAAATAGGGGAATTTAAAGGGATTAAAGCTATGGTTAACGCGATGACTGATAAAATTAAGAAAAACGCGAAAGAAAACAAAAAACTATAGGAGGAAATTGGAAAAAGTACAAAAATAGGCAACTGAAAAGAAATAACTTATAGAAAGAATTGACCAACTTCAAAATAATGATAAAAAAGAGAATTGGAAGTGCGGGCTGGTAGTGGACGGAGTAAAATTTGAAATGAACCAAAAAGCAACTACTCACCTATAAACATGGAGTGAAAACAAAAGTAAAGACAGTAACTATTAAGTGTATAAATAAGTTCTCAGCTTTAAATTTCACACGACGCAAATCACCGTTTACATGTAACGTATTAGTCCGCCCTCTTGCGGTTTTAAAGCAATGACATTTGGTCTTTCGAAACATCATGCGATTTGACGTTTGATGCACATAACCTCAATAATCAGTTGTGTTCACGATGGCAATCACAAAAGAGCATATTCGATTTTCCATCCACTTCGCGTTTCATCTTGAGAAAAACGCTGCTGAAGCCAGCGAAATGATTTGTGCTCCATATGGTGAGAATGCTGTAAGTCATGCAACGTGCAAAAAGTGGTACCAAATATTTCGCGGAGGAGAGTTTAGTCTTGAAGATCAACCACGCGCTGGACGCCATCAAACATTTGACACGGATGAGCTGCAGACATTGTTGGATCAAAACAATGCGCAAACTGAAAAAGAGCTTGCAGAACAGCTTGCCGTCACTCAGCCGGCCATTTCCATACGTTTGCATGTAATGGGTAAGATAAAAAAGGAAGGCAGATGGGTTCCGCATAAACTGTCCGAAGACAACAAAAATCGACGACGTGACACCGCACTCGATTTGCTTTCAAGGAACCGAAAAAAGGATTTTCTGCATAAAATTATTACGGGCGATGAAAAATGGATCTTGTATGACAATCCCAAGCGCAAAAAATCATGGGTAGACCCTGGCAAACCTTCGACATCGACTCCAAAGCCCAATATCCACGCCAAAAAGAATTTGCTCTGTGTCTGGTGGGATTGGAAAGGTGTGCTGTACTATGAACTGTTGAAACCAGGTGAAACAGTTACGGCGGATCGCTACCAACAGCAACTCATCAATTTGAGCGGCGCAATCCAAGAAAAGAGGCCATTTAGTGGACAAGGAAGTCGCAAAGTAATCCTGCTCCATGATAATTCCCGACCACATGTTGCGAAGGCGACGCAAGAACACATCTTCGCGTTTGGCTGGGAACTTCTCCCACATGCGGCGTATAGCCCAGACATGACCCCTTCCGATTATCATTTATTCCAGTCGTTACAGCATCACTTGGCTGATACGCACTTCAAAACAGAAGAAGAAGTCCGAAAATGCATAGATAACTTTATCGTCTCGAAGCCGGTGAGCTTCTATCACCAGGGAATTCGCAAGCTACCCGAAAGATGGCAAAAGGTCATCGATGCCAACGGAGAATATTTTGATACTTAAGCTTTTTTTGTTTGTTTTTAAATAAAACTTTAATTTTGCAGAAAAAAGCTGAGAACTTATTTATACACCTACTACACTGAAAGATGAAGGAAGCATAACTACAAATCTCCTAGTATAAAAAATTGGAATTATAAACAGACAGTTACAAAAAATAAATATGAATTGAAAAGACTAAATATTTATATCGGCAATCACTTAACGTCGAAGAAAGGGGCATATAGGCAGAAATGAAAAATCGAGAAAGAAGAGAGAAGTATGGAATGCAAAATAAAAATTGGCAAGAAGAACAGGTGGCATATAATTTAAGACATAAAAAACACAAACAAAGCGAAAGTTAAAAGAAAAGATAAAGAAAGGCATAGACTAAAGAAAGGTAAAGAACAATAAAAAGAGATTATCGTAGAGAAAAAGAAAAAAGTGAAAGATAGAATAAATCACTACATATAAATTCTAAGAATAACAAAAACTTGCGGTTTTGGTAAGGAATTAAAGAAACAGAAGGAGCAAAATGAGGAGTAAGAATAACAATAAAGCCAAAAGAAATTATAAATAAAGAATATATAAATGAAAGGCTATTAAAGATAAAAATGGACTTGGAGAAAAGATATGGAATGTAAGAACAGCATAAAAGAAGAAAAAGATAAATTTTTCGAAAATGTGCGAAAAACAATAGACGAAGGAAAAGGAAAAACTTTTTATACGAGATTTCAATTTACGAATAAGAAACAGAAGGTAGATAGAATAACAAAAATAAGTGTAGTGTTAACAAATATGAAATTTAAACATAAATATAGACACAAATACACAACATTCGTAGAAATCAGTAATAAAAAATTAATTATTAACTACTTCTTAATGGGTAAACATACATGACAAATGTATAGTATGTTAAAGCAACACAACAAACATAGATAGGAAGTAACCACTAACTGGTAGAAATGGATCAGAACAGAGAAAAGAAGAAAAAATAAAAAAATATAAACTAAAAGGACCTGAATACCAGAGAAAATTTATTAAAATATTAAGCAAGCAATTTAGAAAAACTGAAAATAGAAACAGCATAAAAAACTTAAAATAGTATACTAAAAGCTGCTATGGAGAGTTGAAATAAAATATGCTTCAGCATAAAAGATTTTAGAAAAGAAATTAAAAAAAGCATAAAATATATAAAAATGGCAATTTGAAAAGCAAAACACGGATACAATTTTGAGAAAGGGTGCTATGGAATTGCCAAAAAAAACAGACTTTAAGTATGATGAATTTAAACGGAAATGATGGAAACATAATAAAAGAAGACTATATAATGGAAAAGCCAGCGTGGTCCCGTGGTTGAGGGGCGGGCTGCGATGCTGACGGACCTGGGTTCAATTCCCGGTGCTCTCTGTTACCTGGCGGGTGGCCTACTCAGTCACTAAAAATAATTGAGTACCTGCGTTCACCCGAACAAGGGGTAATAATCGCGGTCGTCATAGGCGCGGTGCTTGCCACACCGCCCCGCACCAGAGATGGTGCGCAACGACTGGCAGAGAAGCAACGTATGAGAGCCTTAACCTCTCAGTTCGCAGGACCAGGGGAGCCTACCATTATTATTATTATTATTATATAATGGAGAGACGGAAGCAATATTTTAAAAAACTAACAGCAGGAACTAATAAAACGGGAGTTCAAGAAGAAATAAACAAAATGAAAGAAATACAAAACTATAGTGTTTACCACCGGAAATAATAAAATATTTAAGAAAAAAGATAATCAAATTTTATAGAATAACTAAAGAAAATAGTGAAGACCACCAAAATAGAAAGAGAATGAATTGCAAAAATAATTGAGAAAGGAATAAGGAGCAGGATATAACATACAATAGAAGAGAATCGAAGTGGCCCTAGACTTGATATTTACTATTAGACAAGCTGGCGAAAAACTTACTAACAAACAAATAAAAGGCTTTGAAGAGAGACAAAGAGAACATATCTATAAAGAATTAGTGACTTGAAACTGTAAAAATAATAAAAACAATGTGCTAAGTTTCTTCCCGTTTTTAATAGTGCTAGACGAAGTCGTAAGAAATATAAAGAAAAAGAAGAGAACATCACAATTAGAAAACTGGCAAATGAGCAAACAGGAACAAACGAACTTATGTTCGCAGATGATATGCCAAAAAAATCTACAATAGAACATAAGCAAGATAAACATAAAGAAAACAAAAGTGCTTATAGATTTAAAAGATCTAAACTACGGACAATTGCTACAAAAATTGTAGTAAAAAAATGGAACGACGACCAGAAATGTTCGGACCTTACCATGTACAGAGTGATTAATAATACGCTTCAGAAAGTATTTGCTTATAACTTCTCACGTAGCTGACCGATTTTCAAAATTAAAAAAAATTATGTAGCATAGTCTATGGTATAGTTTAAAAAGTTTTCAAAAAGCGAATCTTCACTAGCAACAAGATGGCACAGCCTACTTTCAAAAGCCTCATTTAATGCTTTAAAGGTGGCTCTTCCAATGAGCGAAACTTTATTTTTATGGCTATTTTGAGAGTGTCTTTGTATCCCTATAGAAAAGTCGAATAGATTTATGTCAAGGGAAATATGGTGGCTATCACTAATACAATTATCACCGTTGAGCATTTTAGCTCTCTTTGCTCCCTGTAGAAACTTCTCTTCATGCATCTGGTGGTATGTTTGAGAGTTCATATTGCCGTCAAAGAAATGTGATTCAAAAATTTTTTTTCCTGAAATTGTACACCAGATGATCACTTTTGCTAAATGGAGAGGCCTTAAAATTGCAAGGTGAGGATTTCTTCTCATCACTAACTAAATTTTCGAAATAGCAATCAAACGGTCTTCCACTTTTTCAATTATCAATTGGCCAAATTGGAAGCTTCTCTCGATATTCTGCCGCTACAGCGGCTGATGGACTTGAATCTTGTACGGGAACGTCTTCAAATCTTTTGTCAGGATAGTTTGGATGCTCCCATAGTTGATCCGCGTTTGTTGAGCTGCTCGCCAAATGAATGGTTTTTGAAAAGATCTGCAATACATCCTAGACACTGCCAGTTGTCTCAAATTTCTGAAATAGCGAGAAAAATTTTCACAGACTCTTGTACGTCTGTACTCGAAATTTCACTTACTCTTTCTCACCTGATTATCGTCCTTTCAAAATGTTTCTCGTTGCCTAAGGAAGACCCCTTAAAGGCCCATAGGACCATGACACAACTGCTTCCAAATTCGTAAATTTCCCTAAATAAACAGCCTTTCTTTGAAGGTTAAAGATACCAAGCTTACAGTGATCAATGGTTTGCTACAAAACTTCAATTAGCTAACTATTATGTATAATAGGTAGCGCTGATCTACTATCTCTCATTTGGATTCTCTCATTTAATGGGTAAATAGTTTCCGACACCAATTATTGATCACCTTGTATTGTACCTGTACGTAATTTTTTACTAGCCATAAATCGTTTTGATCTTTTGTACTCTTATTTTGTCTTGACTGTTTAAATTTTTGTTTCTCTTTTTTTAAGTTTTATTCTTTGCATTTCTCTTCTCTTTTTGAATTTTCAGGCCCGTAATCTGCTTGTTTTGTAATTAAAGAAACTTTTTCTGCTAAATGCAAATGTAGGGAAATTCGAACGCATGTTTCGGCTGGCGGACAGCTTTTCCGCGGAACATTTTCCGTTTATTTGCAGTTCGCGATCCTTCGGCCCGGCCAGCGCCATCGCGTAATTTGCGATGACATGAGCGAAATGAGTTCGGAAACACCGGACGTAAAACATTTAAATTATCGGGAGCGAATTTGTTAAAATTATTTTGAAAGGCAGCTGTCAGGCGCAGGGCAATTAGGGGGTATCGCGCGCTTTTTAGCTTTATTTTTCCGCCCCCGCCCGGGCCTTTTCTCGCCCGCCGGCGCGTTTAAACGATAGCCTAATTAATTGCCGCGATCGCAAGACGCGCGCGGCCCATCCATGGCGCCGGGCCATGGGGCTTCATGGCATTATTATCGGCGCATTATAGTGGCATTAAAGGGCGCGCCGGGAGGGGGCGGCGAATAAAAAGCGAATAAAACGGGAATGATAAGAGCGATTATGTTTGATTACGTACAAAGGCGGGCTCTGCTTACAAAGTATTTTCATTGGCTCTAACTGCGCGCCCCACCAGGGCCTCAAGTCTGTTTTAAATCAATGTTTTAGATTTTTTTCTGGAAACAGGACTCTCGCTCGGGCTCAATGACTTGAAAAATAAATGGGGGCGGAAGCCGCGCTCGCCATTTTCTTCGGGCATTTTTCCTCGGCGGGACGGAGGCGGCGATCGCATGCCCCTGGTGCCTTCAGGGCTCTCGCTCCTGTTTTGCAGTTTAAATTCATGGATTTTTACAATTGCACTAATCACAATAAATTAGCATCGTATTAAGAGCAAAATAACCTCGTATGTCAACCATATTTAGAAGGTTCGGTACGAGGTTTGTCCAAAATAAAAAATAACGTTGAGATGGGTTTTGTCATTTTAATTTACAATTTGGGTATTAATTTTTAAAATTTGTTACAAAAATCTAGATAACTACAGTCAGTTAAGTATCGATCCGGCGACAAATTTCTCGTGTTAACTGCTTCAAAGTGAACACTTTTCTTCCATGAAGCTTGTGCTCGATGGCCACATACTCTCAATCGGATTTACTTCGGAGACTGTGACGGCCAATCAGATGTAACAACGTCGGACTGCTCTTTCCACTCGATGCAAAGCTTGCTGCGGTGTTTGGAGCCGTTGTCCTTCTGCAAGATCCAGTCCCGTTTTCTTGATGAACCAACGCTCGGCGGTTGGTAACAAATATTTCTTATATCTCTAGCATTTTAAGTTGTACGTAATCAGACGCACCGTTCCGAAACCCAGTTTGAGAAGCAGCTCCAAATATGCACTTTATACTGGGCGTTTAACGGTCCGCTATACCAACCTGTTAGTTGAGGTTGACCGGGCTCATGGGACCATAACATATCCCCAAACGTAAGCTTCGCCCTTAAAAAAAAAACGTTGCTCCAATCTTGGTCGATATTGTCCTTTGCCTAAGTAAGTCAACCTGACAAGGGTTTCTTTACTGAACTACGGCATTTGACATCATGCGCACAGATATAGCGTTCGGATAGCTACGTACGATATATTACACATTTTAGTTTCAATTTTGCTTGACGTAATGTTAATCTCTTGTTCCGCGAAAACAAGTTTTCGATTTGTTTTTCGACTTTAGAGGACACTTGCCTATTGAGCTACGTTCCGGCCAGTCACCGACCATTTTTGTTTTCTTATATCGCTGCACCCACTTGCTGATTAACGTTTTCGCCTTATTCATGTACTTAGCAGCCCTTGTATGAGACATTTTCGGACCTTTCGGGTGGGTACAGAGGAACACAGTTTTGTAGCACAACGCGTACGCGGCACTCATGATGCTTTACACGTTTCTCTAGGAAGAATTCAATGTTATCTGAATCTTTTGTGACAAAGCATCGAATTAAGGCGTTACCTTTTAACAACTGCTAACTATGTCGAACACGTTCTAACTTAACTTACTGTACAAACTATAGTACATAAGGCACTAAGACAGTTTTGTAATAAGTCACAAGAGATAATCGCACATTGTGACAAGTTCAAGTTTGCACTGTAGCCAGCAGGAAGACAATTTTGCATGTTGTTTAAGTGTTACTCACTATTAATATCTTAATACCCGTAGATGTAGAGATAATAATACCTTTAACACATCCAGTTTATGTCTATTCTTTGGCTTTTACAAATTTCACCCATTCTGTTCTGCTCGCAGCCATTTCTTTTGCATCCTGCCTCGAGCATTTCAGCTATGCTTGTTTTCCAAGATTTTCTCGGTCTCTGTCTGCGTTTTCCACTCATTTTCTTGACTCCCAAACCAACTTCACTTGTCTTCCATCGTCCATTTTCATCATGAGCTCTGCCTACTTTAATTTTTATATATTTCTTCTTTTAATGGTTCCATCACTAGTTCCTTCCTGATGATTTTATTTTGTCTTTTTTCTATTACATTAACTCCTATAACTGTTCTTAAGTATTTCATTTCGGTAACTTGTAGTCGGCTTGACAATCTTTCATTTAATATCTAGTTTTCTGTCCCGCATGTGAGTATACATATATACTGTTTGGTACATTGTCATTTTGGTGTTATTCGTTATCTCCTTCTTTTTTACTAAACTTTTTCTAATGGCATGGTATGTTTATGTTATCATTTTAATTCTATTCCCCATTTCATCTTCTTGTGTTTCTTTACTGTTTATTATTGTGCCCAGATATTTGTACCATAGTTTTTTCTTCATTTTCTACCTATTAGTTGGTTTTTTTGTGATTATCATTACCTTTGATGTTTTTATATTTACTGTTAGGTTATATTTATTTTGAGTTTCTAACCAAGCACTTAAATTCTCCTCCAAATTCTTATATATTTTACTGACAAAATGCAAGCTTTAATTTGTACTGCATACCCACAAGATAGATCTTTGTTTTACTCTACCCCTCTTTTATTACTTCATCTAGAGTAGTGGGCGCAACTTTCTCTCTTGTTTTACACCATTTGGGTTATCAAATATATTTCGTGCCTTTATACGAGTTTTTAATTATTTTTAGAAGACCATTGTCTACTGCTTTACTCTTTAGGTTCTTCTAAATTCTTTTTCTTCTAACTTTATTAAAAGATTGTCTTATATCCATAAAGCTAAGAAAAAACGTTTTGTCTTTTATTATTGCTTTTTCATTTATTTGTTGAAGGGTAAATGTATCATTCCCTGTAGTCAGTGTAATCCCTTGTGTCGTCACTCTTATGTATAGGTAATATGGCAGCATTCCACTCTTTCTGCATGCTAAATTCAAAATTTCCAGCGACACATTTTTTCCCCTAGGTCTTAAAAATTTCAACAATTCTGCCGCTATTTTATTTCTTAACTTATGTAATGCTTCTTCTAAATCTTTCGTACTTATCTTTTCTTCACTCACCTCTTCAGATCTTATTTGTTTCTATTCTTTCTTGCTTTCGCACTCCATCTTGTTGTTTTGTTTATCATTTAACAATTCATTAAAATATTGGTTTCATCGTTCCATAATTTTGTCTATACCCGTAAGCATTGTTCCGTTCTGGTCTTTTATTTCTAGCAATAAGTGTACATTCTTCTTGTTTCTCATGCTTTTTAATATTTTCTAAAATATTTTTTATTGTCCTTGCCACTTTCTTAAAATTTATGTCTCAGGAGTTCTGTTTTTTCTTTTATCATTATATTGACCTTGTTTCTTTGATCTTTGTGAGTAGTATACATCAGCTGGTCCTTTTTTCAGATGCAATTTTTATCTTTCATTTCTTCTCTTTTACTCCACCCTTTCATAAATTATTTATATTCTTTTTCTGTTAATTCCGCATACTTTTGTTTTAATTGCATTTTTTCTCTTCCTAGTATCAGTTTTATTACTTTTTTATATTTTGCCTTTCCTCTTCTTTTGAATATGGCTTCCAGTGGGAAATGATTGCTTACGATTTATCTGTGCTAACGTTTTGTTTTCCTCAACTCCTCCATATATTATTAGTAAGCTTCCATCCCCAGTATTTTTCTTCCTTTCCTTTTTTCTTAGTTTCAGTGATGGATACCGCTAAATAATTTGAATTTCTTATAATTTCGGTCAATTCCCTTTCTTTGCTACTTATATTCCATGTACTTAACTTTTATTGCTTTTGTGTTTGATCTTTTTCTCTTATTACAGCCTGTTTTGTTTGCTTTATGTTTATTATTTGTAGTGTTTTCTTGAGTATTGTTTATTGTGCTTATGCTAGTTTCTGTATATTTTTTGCTAGTGTATTCCTATTTATTTCCATTTTCATAGCCATGTTCACTACTTGCATTTTACTTTTTGATTTGTTGCTAGTTTTTGTAGTCTGTTTTTGCTTCTCCCTTTTCGGCTTCCTCCATCTTCATTGGACTTGACATTGTTTATTTCTAATTTCCGGTAGCCAATTCGTAACTTCTTTCCTTTGTGCTTTTCTTATCTTGCTGTCTTTTTAATTTCTGGCTGCATCATTTGTTCTTCTTTGGTTAAATCATTTTCTTTCTAGTCTGGTCTTGTTCTTCGTGATTTCTAGCTTTTCCACGGATGATGTTATTTCTGCAACTATTATTTAGCACTCAACTTCTTTCTTGATTGCACGCATTTCTTTCCCATATTGTTTGTTGTTAATTATTACCTCATTTCGTGTGCTTTAAATTTCTACTCTCTTTGTCCATTTCTTCTATTAATGTACATAGTTTGTCTATATTTTTTTGTTTAAGTTTTTTATGTGTTTTTAATTACTTTTTTAGTAGGGAACCTCGTGTTACTCTATTTTGCTTAAAAACCTCTAGCAACTTTAAACTATCTTCTTTCTTTCTACTTATATAATTTTCTAGGGGGGCTGGACTGTTTTTCCTCGCTATTTTGTCTTTCCGACTTAACTGTTTTCTCTTAAAAATAGGTTCAACATTACTTTTAAATTTGTTGCAAACTTCACTCAATTGATTTTGTTTAATTTTCACATCCTCACTCTAAATTCTAAGTTTAACGTGCGCTTAATTCGCGACACACCTACTATTCTTCACTCTCACATCTCCGTTTCTTTCACCTGCTTATCTTTTCACACTTTCCTTTGTGTTTAAAACTGAAAATTCGCTAATTGCGGAACGCTTTCCCACGCAATTGTTGACACTGCAACGTCACATCAAGGAATCTTTCAACACGTAGAAGAATATTTCGACATTTTAACATCGCCAATTCATGCCACACAGCACGACCACCTTCAAGTGAGAAAAGTCTGACCTCTTTAATACCCCGTATCTTAACCGACGCGTTTTGTGGTGTTACGAGATGCTAAATAAGTTTTAACGTGAAACATCTTAATATGTGAACAGCATCGTAGTATATGACGGAACCTTACTTGAAGAACAGAGACAGTTTTTCAACAACGAGCTTCTTTTAACCACGGGGAGAGGAAGTCGCAACTTAAAAGAGTGTTAAATATGAAAATAGCTTTGCTCTACTATGAACATCACTCTGCCGCCGAATAACATTTTTGTAATTTTTCTTGTGCTTTTTGCTTATAAGCCTTCCGTTTCAGATCACTTCTTATTGAAATGGAACTTCCAAAAGAGTCGCTAGCTATGTTTCAATAAGAAGGTCTCATAAATGAGTGGTAGAGGGAAATAGACGTTTTTAGCGGCACGCTACCACTGCATGATCGCTCTTCGGCAGTGACTCCCAGGAGAGTCACAACTTAAAATAGTCAAAGTTTTAAGTATAGAGAAAAAAAATCTGTGCTGTTTTTACGAACTTTATATTGCTTACAGTCTTCAATTCCAGATGACTTTTTGTCTAAATGAGACTTATGAAGGAACCACAACCTATGGCTTAGTAAAAAAGCCACACGACTGAGAGGTAGGCAAAAATAGACGATTATAACAATACTCTGTTACTATATGATATATAAATAGTTTTAAGTATTGAAAAAGTTCTGATCTACCAAAAACTTCACTTCTTAGTGCTGATTTTATTTGTATTTTTACTATCTTTATATTTCTAGTAATTTTTCAGTTTTAGATTACTTCTTTCCAATAAAGTTTCGAAAGAGCCGCGAAGTGCGACTCAATAAGATACGATTGAGCGGTAAACAAAAGAAATCAATTCTACAATCAGGCTGTGGTTGCGTAACCCTCTTCACATTAGCCGACTTCTGAAGTGACTCCCGGGAAAGCTACAACTTAAGATCAAAATCTTACATATCCAAAGAGTAGTACAAGGGTTTACACTAAGGTAAACATCACTTCAATGTCAAATAAAACTTTTTTGGTAATTTGCATGTGAGATCTTCATATTGCTAGCAATCTATCACTTGCAGATCAATTCTCACCCACTTAAAACTTCCGAAGGTGCTAGCTGTAACTAGTAAGAACATCGCACGACTCATCTTCCAATTCGATCGATTTCGACAGCAGCTTATGGGAATCACAACTTATTGGATCGACATTTTCGAAAAAGCCACGACCTGCGGTTTAGAAAGACGTACGACTGAACAATAGGCCAAAACAAGCAATTCTAACACCACGCTCCCATTGCGTGATGTCTTTTTTGATTCCGCCGACATTGGCAGTGACTCCTGGGAAAACCTCAAGTTGAAATTTTAAGTACCAAAACAACTTTATCTTAAATGTGCTGAATTTGCTGGTGTTTATATTGTTAAAAATCTCACTACTAAGAGGTGGATGAAAATAGCCGATTCTGACTCTACACTGCCACTGCACGATCTCTTCAGATTCGGTCGACTTTTGCAGTGGCTTCCTAAAAAGTTACGACCTTAAATAGTCAAAGTCTTAATTATCATAAACATTACTTGGTAGCCGAATAAAATTCTTTTTTGATGACCTTCCTCCTGCTTTTACGATCTGCATATTGCTGGTAGTTTTTCAGATCTAAATCACTTTTTGTCAAAAATAGTCACAAGTATGGCTCAGTAAAGAAATCGCACGACTGAGCTTTAACCGACCATGACAATGGCTCCCGAGAAAGTTACGATCTTTTAAACCGTCACTTCGCCAGCGAATAAACTTTTTCTGTACTGATATTTCTTCATACTTTTGCTACGTATTTTTTGTAATCTCTCAATTCACATCTTTTTTTACTCAACATGATTTAACTAACCTTTGAAGTGACTTCCGGTAGACCTATAACTTTACAGTCGAATCTTAGGTATTGAAAAGTTTGTTTTACTGTATACATCATTTTGTTATCTAAGTCACTTTTTGTCCAAATTATTTTAAGGGCGCTTTTCCATCATACAATCTCTTCCAATTAGGTTGGCTTCTGAACTAACCGTAGGAAGAGTCACAACTTAAAATAATCAAAGTTCCAAATATCAAAAAAGTTTTACTCTACCTTAAACATCACTTTATTGGCGAATAATTTTTTCTGTGCTTATTTTTCTCGTGCTTTTACGACATTTATAGTGCTTCTAATATTTCAGTTCTAAATCACTTCTTCCACAAATTAGTCTTCCGAAAGAGCCACGAGCTGCAACAGAGGAGTGAGAGAAAAAAGCTTCTTAATGCCACGATCTTGAATAGTCAAACTCTCAGCTATTGAGACAATCATGGCTCTAGCGTAAACATGGTTTCATCGGCGAACTTAAAATAATCTTTAGTATCAAAAGAACTTTGCTCTATCGTAAACCTTGTCCAATAAAATTTCTCTATACAGATTTTTCTCGTGCTTTTGCGGTCTTTATATTGGTTGTAAGCTTTCAGTTATAGATCGCTTCTTACCCAAATGAAGATTTTGAAAGAACCACAAGCTCCGGCCCAGTGAATGGCAAAAATAGCCGAGTCTAACAACACTTCGGCTGCAAAGAAAGTTTCAACCTTAAACAGTCAAAGTCATAGTAATCAAAAGTACTTTGCTCTACCGTAAACATCACTTTATCGCCCAATAAAACTGTTGTGCCGATTTTCCTCATGCTTTTGCGACCTTCTTATTGCTTACGATATTTTAGTTTTAGATCACTTACCCAAATGAGTCTTCCGAAAAAATCATTACCTGCACTGAGGGGTGAGAAAAGAAAACTGGTTCTAACGAACTGTCGCTGCATAATGCCTTTTGATTCGATCGACTTTGAAAGTAGAATATGGGAGAGCCACAATCTTGAATAGTTAAAATCTCAGTTATCGAGAGAGCCATAGCTCCAGCATAAACATTGCTTCATGGCCGAAATTAAAATAGTCTTAAGTATTAAAAGAGCTTTTATATTGCTTGTGATCTTTAAGTTCGAGGTCCCCTCTTACCCAAATTAGGCTTCCGAAAGAACCACAAGCGGGACCTCAGTAAGGAGATCGTACGACTGAGCAGTGGGCGGTAGGCGATAGGCTTTGGCTGCTGAGAAAGATTCCACCTTAAACAGTCAAAGTGCTTTGCTCTACCGTAAACGTCATTTCATCGCCCAGTAAAATTTTTGTGCTTGTTTTCTTCGTGCTTTCGCATATAATGCAGTTTTAGATCATTTCTTGCTCAAATGAGATTTCCGAAAGAGCCACGAACTGTAGCTGAGTAGAAAAAATAGCTGTTTCTAGCAGCACTACATATTAATACGGGCGACTTTCGAAATGACTCTCCGAAGAATAATAATTTATAATAACCAAAGTCTTAACTATGAAAAGATTTTTAGTATATCGTAAACATCACTTCCTCATGTTTTTACGATTATCGTGGCAATATTCTAGCTTTAAATCACTTCTTGCCTAAGTAAACCTTTCTATGAAGTTGTAGGAGCGTTTAGCGAAAATAGCCGATTCTAGCAGCACAGGGTTACTTCATGATCTCTTTTAGGTCGATGACTTTTGAGTAATACTCAAAGCGACCGTAAACATCACTTCATTAGCAAATAAAATTTTTCTTTGCCATTTTCTTGTTGCTTTGCTTTAAATTTCCAGCTCCGGGTGTGAAAGAGACACAAGCCGCCATTTATATCACCACTGACGCAGCTGGTGTGGTTTCCTGCCGCATTCATTTTCACTTCTAATCTCTTAAACTGATGGGTCAATTGCCCCAATATAATATAACAAGAGAAGTAAGTATGAAAGTTGTCTCATGTTTTATTCTTACCAATTTTTCCTAGAAGAAAAAGTTATTGACCTCCATCATCGAACCATTAGTATTTTTGATTTAAAATAATTCACTTATTAAACGAAAAATGTCGATTAGACAACCAATAAAAAGCCGCTGGTACACCTTTAAATTTCTCCTGCTTTAATTTTTTTATTACGGTCTAACTAGAATTTTAATTTTCTAATTTAACATACAATATTTAGATTTGATAGCTTGCATTTTTTACTTCTTACGCCGGAAAAAAAATTGAATTGTTAGCTATTGAGCAACTGAATTTAATCTAAGGGTCCATGAGCTGCTGTGTCTTTTATTTTTAATTTTCGCTTTATTTCTTTTAGGAAAAACTATTTTGCTTATTTAAAGTGTTCTATTATTTTTGTTTTTTTTTTAATGGCTACTGCATATACTTTCATGATATGGATTTCAAAATATTTTTTTCTTTTTTCTTCTTTTCGAAGATCAGTAGAATCATTTTTTGATAGTAAAAGTAAAAATTACGTTTGTAATTCTTATACCATAAGTAGAACAATGGGCGATATCCTAGTTCCTCTTCTTCTATTTCAGCTTAGTTATATTGAAATTACTTAAGCTTACTTCTCTCCCTCTAACATTTCGTAAGAAAACATATCGAACGACAGAGAAACAATATCCGATATTGTAAATAGAACATTATTTCTGCGTTGAACTTTGCAGACGATTATAGTGTTCTAGCATATTCACAGAAGACACTAAACTATAAAATACGAGGGTTTGGGGCATAAATTAAAGCAACTATTTTTTCGAGGATAAGGAAGCCATGCATTCAGAGTGCGTGTCCACAACAGAAGATGGCTCTGTGATTTTTTGTAATCACGCAGAGAGCAATCAGTTGTCATTCAACCGCCGTTCAGGATAGATGTGATCCGAATCAAATAACGCTTGTGTATCAAAATAGCCGATCTGAGTAGCAGAAATGCCAGATAATTGGTAGAAGTTCTCGGGAATAATACTCTTCCATAACCAACAGTCGCGAAGTGGGTAGCAGTTTTAGCGAGGGCGCGAAGCAACCAGCGACCAGCAGCACGCGATACGGTTTTTGGATGTGCAGTAATAGATCACATGTTGGAAACCGACAGCTTCTACCAACTCTCTCTGGCATTCTCTAGCATTTGTGCCACGAAGAGCGGCTATTTTGACTAACAACTGATTTAACACTGCTCTCTGTGCAATTACAGAGCCACCCTGTATTGTAAACACACACCATGGAATGCACGGCTTCCTTGAGACACGACATTTTATACCATCCCTTATCTTTAAAAAAAAAATTGCTATGACTTAAGCCCCAAGTTTCGTATAACAAAATATAAAGGTACAGAGATTATGAAACGAATTTATAGGTACAAAAAGAATAAGTAGAAGGCAAAAATATGAATTTTAAAAATTGCAGTTGTAAGAAATTTTGAGCGATAAACAAGAAAATAGAATCACACTAATTTGTATAAGAGGACTTAAACAGATCAAAAGCTGGACTCCATCCAACTACATTTTTTGGTAACTTTTAATTTTACAAGAGTTTTAAGCTTTAGCACGCGATAAAAAGATTCTTAGATCTTACCTATACAAGCTAGAGCAAAAATGCATCAGAAAAGTCTACAAAAACCTCTAACAAAATCCAATTTTCATTACTAAAGAGGAACATAAAGATAAAATCAAAATCATGACCGACAAAAGTTCTGTGAGATGTATAGTCAACATGTAGAAACAAAACTGATAATAACAATGGAATACATTTCAGGAAGTTTGATAAGAAACTTTAAAGTGTCGGTAAATAGAAGAGAAAGAAGGGGAAACAAAAATGCCATTTGAAAGTATTGCAAGCGATCAGAATTAGCATCATAATGCTTTGGTTGCAGCAAACAAAACAATCGAAACGGGGTTGCAAGCGTATGGGGCAGCGCAAAGGGCTGAAAGTAGTCTAATTGGCAGCGCCGCAACAAGGAGCGCCGACCAAAACACGAATGAGCCGACAGCGCCGAATACGGCAAAACAATTTAGGGGCAATGCATTAATAGTCCTAGGAAGGACAATAAAATTTAACTGTAAGAAGGCCCACCCCTTAGGAAATCGAAGGCCCACCCCTTAGTCCCCACGGGGTGGCCCGCGCTCGTATCAGTTATATAGCAACTTCTGCGCATTCAACATAAGCCTTCGCCGCCACGACCCTCGGCTGCGGCGTGCTCAATGTGCCGGATCACGAATCAATTCATTATCACCACTATCGCCCCGTGACGCGACTCGAGGCCTTGGCGCCGCCGCCGCCGGACGCCCCGCAGAAGCCGCCGCGAGGCCAGCCCCATGAGCGGCGCAAGATGTACCAAAACACGCTGCAGTTCTTCCACCATCAAGAGAGGATGCTGAAGGGGTTGACCAACTCGTCGTCCTTCTCGATGGAGAACCTGCTGGCCAAGATGCAGCCGAACGGCAAGCTCTCGCCCGAGAACCTGGTCATCAACATCAACGGCCGCGGCGCCGACGAGGCGCGCGCCGCCGAGCTCCAGGAGAACTCGAAGAGCTCGCTGAGCCCCTGCGAGGGCCGCGCCGACGGCGCCGAAGGCGACCGCCTCTCGCCGCTGGAGAAGGCCGACTACCTGAGCTTCAACACCTGCCTGAAGAGCAGGATCTGTTCGCACTGTGGGCGCCTGGACTGCAACTTCCTGCAATGCAGAATGCACAGTGATAGCGTTATCAAAGACAGCAAGCCCGTGCTTAAGTTTAGTGTCAGTGCCATTTTAGGGAACGACGAGCCTGACCGGAACCTCAGGAACGGTAAGCTAACAAAAATCGACCTGCATCAAAAAATTTTGTTTGAATTTCGATCACCCCCCGTATACTACCTTTTATACAATCTTTAATATTATATTTATGTTTGCTTATGTATAGCTATGTCTATAAATGACTTTTTAGTTCCATTTTATAATTTTGAAAATTAAATATGCATACAGGGGCCAGACGAAATGTTTAATCTTAAATAAAATTTAAATGAATTTTTTACCGTCACCTACTATACAATTTTTAAATTTTATTGTCTTCTACAAGCTTATTTGCTGTTATATCACTTCTAGCCCACATTTTATAAGAGTTTGTAACATTTGTTGCTATTTTCAGTTGCCTCTTTAACCTACTGGTAAGTCTACTCCATATTCATTGCGTTGGTAAGCTAAAAATGAGGATCAAGGAGACACCTTAATACGTCTTTAAATTTTATTCTAGACAAGAGTAAGCGGAGGTTTCTATTTTGTTTTCGACTTTTTCATTTGAAGTTTCATACGCACACATTTTCTTTAAATAAAAAAACTCCGATGATTACTCTAAAAAAATGCGTGAAGTAAGACTGAAACTTAAACATGAACAAGAAAATTTTTCGGTAATGAGATCAAATTTTTGGTTTGCCAGTGTACTATGGATCTTACTGTTATTACAATTATCTAAGCAAATTGTCATGCGACATTAGCAGCATTTCAAATCAAAATAGACGGGAAATTGTCCAAAGTTTTAAAACAGTACTCTTTAACCCTTTACCCACCCCAAAAAATTGGTTTTACTAAACTTAATGACTATTACAATAGATCACAAAATTTCTCTTATCTTTTCCAAACCGTAATTAAATTTTAAATTTAAAGAATGTCCGACTAAATTCCGAACTAGAAGATCTAATTTTAGCTTGTACTAGTCCAAATTAGTATCAAAAACGACTATAAGCGTTGTTTTCCTTTTTGAAATTGGGAAAATCAGCAATTAGCGTTGTAAGGATAATTGAAATTGCGTACAAATTGTCGCGTAATTATATAGCAAAAAAAGAGTTCTTTAACAAACTTCATAGCTTCTAGTGCTTAGCACGATTCGGTTGAGGCTAAATCAACTTTCGTCATTTTGTAGCCGCGCTAATTTACGTGGTATAATCCAATCTGACCTGATCCTGTCTAACCATATCTTAAAACTTGTTGATGTAATTTTTTTTCCGCAGCAACAGATTATAATTTAATTTTTTAAGCCCCATGATTGATTAAAGTTTTAGGGGTAATTAAAAAACTACAACAAGGGCATACCATTGGATTCTACACAAATTGTCGCGCAATTATGCAAGAATTGCACGTTTATCGAAAATTCCTCCAAGGGTTTTTGAACAAACTTGGTGCTTCTAGTGCTTTGCAAGATGCAACTGAAGCTAATTCAACTTTTATCATTTTGTAGCCCCACTAATTTACGTAGTGCTGTCCAAAAGTTTTTGACCAGATCTTGGCTAATCGAACCTTAAAACTCGTTGGCGTAATTTCTTTTTATTGGAGCAACAAATTATGATTTTAATTTTTGAAGCCCCACGATCAATTAACGTTTGAGTAGTAATTAAGACAAAAAAGGCATAACTTTAGATTTTGTACAAATATGGCATAATTGTGCAGCAAAGAAATTTTGCAACAACCAAACATCTGCCAAAAATCCCCTGAAGGGTTCTTTAACAGACTAGGTGTTTCTAGTGCTTTGCAAGGTTTAGTTTAAGCTATTAGCATAGCATGATCCAAAAGTTTTTGACCAGATCTTGTATAATCAAATCTTAAAGTTCGTAATTTTTCTCTTTATTATCAGAAAAACAGATAGTAATTTTAATTAACGTTAGATTCTGCACAAATTGTGGCATAATTATGCAGCAAAGAAAATTTTGCAACAATCGAACATCTATCAAAAATCCCCCGAAGGGTTCCTAAACAGACTTGGTACTTCCAGACACGATTCACTTGAAATTAAATCAACTTTCATCATTTTGTAGCCGCGCTATTTTACGTGGTGTAATCCAAAAGCTTCTGACCAGATCGTATCTAATCAAAACTTAAACTTTTTTTATCGGAACAGTTTATGATTTTAATGTTTTTAAGTTTCATTATCAACTAACGTTTTAAGGATAATTAAAACACAAAAACAACAAACAAAGAAAATTTTGGAGCAATCTAATAACTGCCGAACATCCTTCGAAGAATTCTGTAACAGGATTAGTGCTTCTGATTTTAATTGAAGCTAAATCAACTTTTATAATTTTGCAGCTTTGCTAATTTACGTTGTGCGATTCAAAAGTTTTTGGCCCGTCTTGTCGAAACAGAACTTGAAACTAGTTGACGTAATTTTCCTTTTTTCTATCTAAGCAACAGACTGTAATTTTAACTCTTTAAGGCCTATGACCAATTAACGTTTTACGTGACAAAAAACTTAAAACAGGATTTCATACAAGTTCTCGTTCAGCAAAAGAAATTTCTCAGCAACCGCACAGTGCCTGAAAATTCCCAGATAAGTTCTTTAACAAACTTAACAGTTTCTACTGCTTTGCAAGAGTCAGCCGGAGTTAAATCGACTTTCATCGTTTTGTAGCCCCGCTAATTTACATAGTGCCATCCAAAAGTTTTTGCCCCGATTTTGTTTAACCAAAACTTGCAGGTTTTAGGCGTAATTTTTTCCCTTGCTGTCGAAGTCGTGTTAAGAAAATCTTTTCATAGACAAAAAAACCTCGGTAAATTTATTGAATTTCGCTTTTTATACTTTTATTGTTGACCCCAATGGTACCTTAAAACCCTTAAAGTCCACTCTTAGAAAATACCATATGAAACTGCAAAAATCAGATAGATGACATTAACAAACTTGTTAATTCTGATAAGATTTTTTACAATATGAAAATAGATTTTTTCTAATTTTTATTTCTAAGATGTCCATGTTTAGAATTTGTTATCTTGTTTTTATTATTAACTTTATGAATTGTCTTTTGATACCTTTTTTGTAATTATTTTCTTCAGAGCTTAAAAGCTTTTCGCACAAATCTATTTTTTGTAAAAAATATCTTTGTTTTGGTCCATTAGCTTTCAGTGATTCTTCCCAACCTAAAACTCTACAAAAAATGACTGCATTTAATTTTCTATTTTTGAAGTTTTAATATTTTTGGTATAAATCCTTTTTTTATTATTTTAATCTTCACATGATTTGCAAGCTTTTAATACCATTTTAGTCTCGCATTCTGAGAAAATAGTTATCACATTTTGAATTTTAAATAAGAATGTATTGGTGGTAGTCTTTATATAAAGAATAGTTTTGTTCTTTGCTCACCTCCCCCCCTCATTTTGTTGTTTAAGTATACTTTCAACGCCCATCCTTTTTTTGTAATTTTACCTACAACTCTACGTATCCCAATCAATGAAGTATTACTTTCTCAATCTAATTATCTACACCTCATTTTTTTAAAGCTTCGAACTTTCTGTATGATTAATTTTATCAAAACCAAAATATCCGAAAATGTCTATGAAATTCTGCAGTCATTGAACTATACGGTTGGCGGTGGGGTTCCACTTTTTGTCCTGTTTTTTCATTAAGACCTTGTCGTTTTCTTAAGTGAGAAGTGATTTGGACAACTTTGTGATCCTTACATTTTATCGGCATGCTGAAATGTGTCGTTACTTACGATGATGTGATGTACTGAAGGGGACTTGGCGCTTATCAAGGGACCATTGCTACTGAAGATGCGGAAAGTTCGTTAAAGACAGTATTTAAAATCCTCAACTGTCAGTACTATTATTGGGTTTCAAGATAGCTACTTTGAATACACTAACGAAGACATACTCTAGCTCTAACGTCGAACGAAGTGTATCGTATGACAAGGGAAGCAAACACAGAACATTTGAACAATTCGAATCAATTTTATTGAATACCACAGAAGCTACATTTTGCCTTCTTAACCAACTTAATAAACGACAATTCCTTCCTTGGGCACAAATTTCATCTTAGGGAAAATCTAAAAGTACACACAGTACCATAGCAGTATTCAGCATATTAAGAAAAGTAAGCAAATCGAATAGTGCTTTTGACTTTTTTAAATTCAAGTCCTCTTAAAAGTCTTTTATAATTGCTCTATGCGAAACTTCCATAGTTGAGTAGTGGCACTATTTTATTGTACCGATTGTCCGGATTATCCGGAATATCTCCAGTTTATTCAATTTTTCTCAAACATTTTGGAACAATTTTCTCTTCTGTATGAGCTTAAGAACAACTAGCATATAGAATTTTAAATCTAATATCAAAATTTTAAGGAAGGTACGAATTATACGTGGTCCATCCCAAAAGTAACAGACCATATAATTTAAAAAATTATACGCCATTTCGCTTCAAAACAAGCACCTTGAAATTTCAAAGCATTTTTTAAAGTCCTGTGTTGGGATCGCTAACGATTGCCTCATTCTATTAGACTGATATCGTTGATGGTGTGGAATATTTTTCTTTTCAAGGATGATTTAAGCTTCGGAACAAATCTAACCTCAAAACAGACTTTTTTAGAACAAGTTTCATAGCAGGATCTTCGCTCAAACTTTCACATCCTAGTTTTTTTTAAGGTCCTTATTGATTATACGTTCAACATTTGACATCAATCTGCTCGTGTTGCTCTTTTTAGATTGTTGATTGTACTGTTTTTGAAAGCCTTCCAAATCACCCCATAGTTTTTGCAGACAAATGTTGCAGCTTCGCTCCTCTACTCGCTTAGTCGTTGCAATTGCCACAGTAAGTTTACGCATGCGCATTATAATCTACTGTCATCGGCTGCCAAACCAGGGATCAAGACTACGCAAACTGTTCTTGTTATATTAATATTGGCTCAATATTTTCGGGACAAATCTCTATCGGGGACAGAAACGAATTAAAATAAACTCAAAAATATGCCTTGGAAATTTTTCAGCACCGCTGACTTAGGCGACGGTTCCTTAGCGCCGATTTTATCCGGGGGCAGAATTTATCGCCGCCGGCAAGCATCGACGACGCCATGCAGAACGCTGCGTACGTCCTGGCAGCGACGCCGCGCCGCGTGGGCGCGCGATAAACGGCGCGCGTATTCATAAGACGAGCCGCTCGTCGAAAATCCAGGCCAGGACTACAAGGGGTTGATTTGAACGGCGTCAGCTGGCGCGGCACTTAGCTACCCTTACGGCGGCGCCTCTATGCCCCCGCCCATAGGGTGCAGTTTCCTCCGAGCCGAAACTAAATCTTTTCGGAGGCCTGTCGAAAAAACATGCGGCGCATTTACACGTATTAATTCAAACGGCGCGTTCCGAATGCTAAATTCGGGAATAAATTGACTTTAGAGGAATATTCGGATTTTATTTTATGCCGTTCCTATGGCGCGACGTCGTATAAATCAGGAAAAATGGAGGAGGGCGCATTAGGCGGCCCATTTACATACGCGGCCGAGATGGTCGCGCTCCAGCCCTGAAAAATTTAATCAATCCCTTTTCGGCGCCGCTTTCCATCTTGCCGCTTGCTCTGCTCCTGTCAACCGGCAGTTACCTGCTCGTGACACTTCGGCGCTGTTGCAACAGCCGCGGGAGCGCCGGTAGCCGGAACTTGAACAATCGGATACGCCAGCATTTAATGGATATTCTGATTTTTACCCCCACCATCCGTTGTTCGGCAGTACCGAAATTAACTGAAAATGCGTAAAGAGCATTCGGCTCATATATCTGGCTACCAGCAAAAATAAAAAAAATAATTGAAAGTTTGAAATGAAGACACTCACCAATTTCCACAAAAGTTCGAAAAAGTTATGTCGAAATTTCAAATTGCCCAAACTATCATAAGACGTAGCGTAATGCTTTTCCTGCATATAGGATCAGATTTTGTAATCCAAAGTCCATTCTTCAGGTGTAATGTGTTCGATATGAGACATTCTTAAACAGATTTGACCTTGTAATCCTGTGTTAGACTTGATGGGAAACCTAAAATATGTTTTTGAACATCGTTGTTAACAACGCTCTTTTAATACACTTAGTTTCCAATCTTGATGCTTTCTTTCCAAAAAATACACTAAGCCAGACCACGATAACTTAACTAGGGGAGTCTTTTGACAGGTTACAACACTCCCTTAAGGCTCGACCTCCTAATGGAAGATGGTACACACACTTTCTGGTGAAATACATGATGACCAAGGCAACTGATTAGCAAGATTTCTATACATTTATTAGCACAACTTCTTTGGTGCAAAACCAATCTTCATGTTTAAACTTCATCAGAAGCTCTAGACAGCACCTCATATTTTGAAGAATGAGCCGCTTGTGGCTCATGAACCATCTGCACATTGTAGCTGTTGCATAGGACCCTTGTATTCTTCAAACTAAGAGCGCTTGCACATTCTTTGGGGTTTTATTGGCTGGTAATCCCAACTAAAGATTCAATATCAACTTCAATAATAACAGCAATAAAAGTTTTACATGCATGAGGAATATATTTATCCCTTTCTTTTTTTTGCAACATTGCAAACTTACAGGCCAAGACAATAAAGTAGGTAAAAATTGTAAAATTCCATTACCAAAAGATATCATGATCTTTAAATGGTAGATGAAGAAAAATGGTAATTTCTGTCGCACTATACTTTGAAGAGACCCTACGAACAGTGGTGTGAAAGATACCTAGCGCTTTCATTGAGGACCTACTTAAGAAAAATGTTCTTAACCCAGAAATACCAGTAATTGGGATTGGTAAAGAAGTGCTCCAATTACTAGATGTTACGCAGGTTCTCATCATTGTGCAAGAGCCTCACGAAAGAGGGCCATTAGGCAGTACCATGGCTGTCAAATCTTATAATAATGCTGTTTTATATTGTATTAATTGAATTAAAAATCACTACTTGAAAGAATGCTCAAAATTGACCTTCACCGTCTACTTGAAGAAATTTCTGTGATCGACCCCCCATTATCTTTATCATCCATTTTAACAAAACCCTAGTAAACTTTTTACAATCAGCCCCATCCTCATTAAAGTTAAAGCAATGATTTGAGAGAAGCGCTTTCGTAGTGATCGTTTTACTCCACGACCACCAAGAGTACAAAAATTGAATACTAAAATCAAGACTGCTATCAAGAGATTTACAAATCTTGGACTCTCAGTTATATCTAAAGGCTTATAAACAACCTCTTTCTAATCCCATACATCTATGGAGGGAACAGTATCGCCCATGCTGCTTTAGATAAATATAGCTCTTGATACACCCACCATTTCACTTATTTAGGTGTTGCTTAATCATAAAAAATATCTAGAAATAAGGTCTTTTGATATTTATTTTGGGCCCACTTCCTTAGCAGCATCTTTTTTTAAAGCTCATTGTCGTCAATTCTTTATTTGAAAGCATGCTTTTGAAGGTTTTCATTGACCCTTATTTATCTCAAAAGCTACCATTTCCAACTTGTGAACAAGAATATGTTAAATCGGCATCTTTGCCGCATTGATTAAAGATTCAAGACACAATACAAAATTGGTCGCACCCACTTCTCTTAAAGCTCCAGTATTTTGTTTGAAAGGTTAGAATATTATTTAGAAATAAGTCTTTTTTGCTTCGATTCCGTGTTCCATACTTTTTTGATTTCGGGAAATCTAAGTACTTTTATTAAACCCAAGCTTCTTACTTTCGTTTCTACGATATTGATCTTTTAATTTGTTTTGGCGTTCTTTATTTTTTACCCTTTTTAACAATAAAACAGTACAATTTCTTTTTTTATGACTTGATTGCATTTTTACTAATTATTCTAAAAGAATTTGTTTTTTGCATTTTCTTCTCGTTATCCTTCAACTTGTAAAAGCAAAACTTGACTGGAACTACATCTCGACCATTGCCTTACCTGAAACACATGGTCAATTCTAAAGTTTCATATTTTTTGAATATTGCTAGAAAAGAAAGATATCAATTGACACAATAGATTTAGATCAAAACCATACAGAAAATCCAATCCAAGTCACTCTACAGCCAGCACAGAATGCGTGAAATGTTAAAGTTTAAGAAAATATTTGAACGCAGTTCTCTATCGAAGCACATAAAGGCATGAAAAGGGCACCAACCCCTAGAAGGTGGTAGCTCTTTTACAAAGTTTTGGTTTGGTTATTTTTAGAAAAAATTACGTTTTTGGATTTTTTGCCGACAAAACTTGCGATGCAGTAACCTTACTGTTAATTAATGCCCTACAACCAGCTTTGGTGTGAATAAAATCTTGGAGTTTCTTCTACCAGAGTGTGTTAGTGCATTTAGAAATGTGAATGTTACTATTGGTAAGAGGAGAATAAAGAAGAGAACAATTCCAAGGACGTGCCGTAACGTTTTGCCGTTTAATACTGAACTCCCTGTACTGCAACATCTTAGACCAAAAGCGTTTAAAAAACTTACATTTACAAAATTCAGGTTACAACACTAAGAAGAGGCTTTAATTTTGCCACCATTGATCTGTATATTGTTTCATCAGACAATAGGTGAATTATGACAATTTTAAGACTTTTGTAGATGGCTTTACATGCCATAAATACATCTGGTCTCCAAAAAAGTTGACGTCACGATCTTTATACTCCAGAAAACCACAACGATCTCATCTTGTTCTGTTAGAAGATTTACAAAGAAGCTTAGTTATTTTTCCCAATCTGTAGCTTTACCGCTACTACTCTACTCTTTTCAAATAACTGAAATGTACTTGCCATTCAAAACCTACCAATTTGTACAAAAATCCTGTAAATTTTTGATAATTTGGCAGGATGTTAGGTGTACTCCAAATCACAAATTAAATTTTTGAAAATGATATTAACAGAGGGTCTGTGGTTTCATTTCCTATCCAAAGAACCGGAAGCAGAACGTCTTTCCATGGGTATATTAAACAGGAAAGCTGCGACTTAAAATTCCGTTAACTATCATAATTTTTTCCATAAACGTTTATTTTTGCTAACCGGGATTTTTTGTAATGAACGCTACGAGCCGTGAAAACCAAGAGCTTTTTTCGTAACCCTGTTCCATTCCTTACTGTTACCACAGGTCGGAAATTTCTCCATTCTAGACTTTTCGTATCCTCTTCTGTATCTTCAAGCTACCTTCTTTTTAGCCTTCCTCTTCCTTTAATATTTCCCATATCTGCCAACAGGATTCTTTTTGACATTCTTTGGTCTTCCACATATAGCACATGGCCCGTCCATTTTAATCTTTGTTCTTCTTGTTCGTTCCTTTCCTATCATATATACCTCTTAGTGTTCTTCTTTCCTATACCATTAACTTTTGTTGCCTACCTTTATTTACAGTCCACGATTCGCTTGTATAAATTATAAATTTAGTTTCACCTTCCATGATACCAAGATACCATTCTATACTGTTAAATTTTCAGTCTCCACCACGTTTGTCTTTTTCTGTAAATTGGTCCTGTTCTTGGTCTTTGTCACAAACGCCTTGATAAACCTTAATTTGATTAGCAATAATTCTTACCAAAATCTTACAAACGGTTCTTCATAATGCTGTTTCTCTCTAATTTCGACACTGTGTCCTCTTTCCTGAAGACAGGATAAATTGCTTTGGATCGATCCTGTAGTATTTGGTCTGTCAGCCATATTTTATTTATCAGTGATTATATCTTCTTATGTAGCCGTTTTGTGTCATACTCACATTTTATTATTTTCTATGCTTTTATTGTTCTTTAGCCTGTCTATATCATCTTGTATTTTTTTTAATTCTCACGTATACATTTGTTCTTCTACCTGTCCTACTTCTTCCTCTTAGAAATCATCTTATCTTATATTCAGTTCTTCCATAAAATATTCTCTAGGTCTTTCTATTACTTCTTTTTCTCCCTCATGAGATTTCTTTGTTTATCTTTACCATACTTGCGCAGTAACCTTCCTTAATTTTCTTACTTTAAAAAATGTTTCACTTCCTTATTATTGTAGTGTTTCCCAATTTTTTCCATGCTTTACTATCTTTTTGTTCGTACGTTTTTTTTTTATTTTTACGATTTCTTGATTTAATACATTCTTTTGCTTTTACACACTTCCTCATCAGTAGTTCTTTCTCTTCTTTGCTTATGCACTTTAAGTTTTTCTTGTTTGAGCTTTAATCTTACCAAACAGTGATCAGAGTCAGCGTTCGCTCTTCTGTAGCTACTTATACCTAGAATATTCAATTCTTTGGTTCTCTCTATTAACACAATGGTTTACTGTTCTGTTGTTTGGCACTCTACAAGTCTGTTTGTTAATCTCTTTCTCTCTTTGTTTAGTTTCTTTCAGCTACTAAATTTACGCTGTTTTTTTACCTCTCGTATTAAATTATTCATGATCCTTTCCCTAAAGGTTTCTTTCTACGTGCGTATTAGTAAGTTTTTTGCTATGTGCTTCATAGCAATTCTTAATTATTGTACCTTCCCCTATATGTTTTTTAACTGGTTTTTTCCTTATACTTTTTTTTAGTTTATGTTCAGTGTTACGCTTTGTTGTTTCCATTGTTTGATCCTTTTTCTTATATTATATATATACTTTGTTACTGATAGACTGCTGCCGTCGTTTGTCTTTTTTCTTTTTTGTTCCTAATTTTTCTTATTCTTTTACTTAACATATGACTTTTTGATTTTCAGTTCAATACCTACTTCTTGTTTTAAGACTGCTTTACTTCTTCTTTAACATTTTCTTCATCCCAGTAAATATCTTTCTGCTTTTTAAAGCTATTCTTTGTTTTCCTTCCTAACTTTTCTTACTTTTTCTTTGTGTTATGATTTTTATTTCGTTCATCATCAGTGCCAGCATTTGTTTTAGTTCATCTAAATTTTACGCGATGAAGCTTCGCTCTTTACGAGTGATCTGAGTGTCTTCAATTTTTCAAAAATAGTGGACGAGTTACTCACTTTTCCTTTTTCTTTCTTCCCAATTGGAAGGTTTGCTCTTTTCTACAACGCCGTGGTACTTTTGCATTTGCATTGTAGCCCTTGCAGTTACCGAATTTATTGCAGTACTGGCATCGTTACTTTTCTTCTTCATGCAAGGTTATTTTTATTATCTACTTTTCCTCGGTGTTTTAATTTAACTCCTCTTTCTTTCTTCTTACTTTCCCAACACTTTACTCACACTTTTGCATTAGGCCTCTACTTCTGTGAAATCGCCGCAATCAAGTTAGTATAATAAGATCACATGATAATAGCAAAGTTTTTTAGGTGGTTTCAGCAAGACGGCGTTACGTGCCGCACAGCTAATATAACAATAGATTTATTGCGGCGGAAGCCCTAATACTGCTTTTGATTTTGCATAGGATGCTAGAAGAGTTCGGCAAGTGATGGTCACACATTGAGATAAGTTCAGATCTGTAGTGAGGCCAGCAAAATAGCTTCTGGACTGTGACAACGAAGAAAGCTTGCGATATAAACTTGGTCAAAAAACGGCTCCTGTGCTGGAAGATAATTATTTTCATTGTACGACCGTATTTAGATGATATCAGGAATTTCAGAGAAGAAATTTTAGCCTGGATGACATGAAACACATTGTTGCTTTCAGCATACTCCAACCAGATAGAAGAGTGTTTGGTCATGTTTGCATCGAAATTCATACTATTCTGAACAATTGTTTTTATGTGAGAAGGGTTTGACCTTTAGATACACCATGCATGCTTTAGCCGTTGTTGAGATGGCACGACGCGTTTCGTGGTGGGGCAAGATGTTCAACAAGTTTGAAAATGGTACAGATCAGGATTTATATTAATGACGTGCACACTAAAGCTTCGAACAAAGTTTTCTGATGATCAGGACCTACTTTTAGAAGTTACTAAAAATCTTTATTGCTTAAAGATGCCTTTATGATAGTCAACTGGAATCCAACCAAGGTCTAGGACAGCATCATACCATCATCTTTACAGGTCATCCATGTACTCTACTGTATTTTGCTCTGTTGTTTGTAGTCTTTCAACGTCTCTTTTTTTATTTGCTTTTTACCATCTTCAAGGTTCTCCAACATATTTTCACATTTTGCGGTTTTTTGCAAATGCAGTTTTCTCTTCCCTGCCATGTTCATTGTTGAGATAACCGAAATAGAAAACATGTAATGAATGAAAGTGCAGTTTGTTTTTTATCTGCGCATTCCTGCAGCCAAAGCCCTGGAAGAAGGGCCGCCGGGCTTTGTGCCCGGCCCCCCATTATTAGCAAATTTGCGACAAATGTTTACTTCTTCCCGGCAATGAAAGACGCACAAAGGGCAGCGAAAACACGCCGCACCGAGCCGAAAGGGCGCAAAAAGGCGCGTATTATTTTAAACGATCGGCCGCGCAAAAAACGCGCCCGGCCATAACACGCTGGAAAAACATCCCTTTATGCGTGTATCTGTTTATTGTGCGCAACAAACCGCCCATTGTGCGGCCACAATGGATTTTTTAAGACTAATCCGACATGAGACCGCGGCGCTGCAGAGATTAGGGCGCCCGGCCGCCCATTAGGGCGCCGAGTCGCAAGTTCGCCGGAGGATTCGCCCCGGCCAGCGCGCCAATGAAGTCTTGCAGCACCGGGCCCCGCTGGGCGTGCATATTATAATGTAACGATTTTTTATCCGGCTCGGCTTGTTATCCTGAATAAATTTCGGCCGCTATGTATTATTGATACGCCGGACGGCGGTCAGGGCCGTAGCGGCCAATTCCCGCTCACCTGGAGCATCGGGGTTATAAGGTCACTGCAAAATTTCTGTCGCGGTTTGCTAATTGGGTTGCATACCCTTTTAACTGTCACATTCGAAAATAATTTCTGAAGAAAAAGTGCGTATTAAAGACATTTACATGTTCCGCAGATGGTCTTATTTATAAATAGAAAGGATAAATAAAATCAGGATACATCTCTGATTATAAATTATTAGATCTTGTATTGAAGCCTAAAAACCAATTTTATTCTAGGTTTTTTAGTCCATAGCTCTTGTTCACCACTCTCCGATGCCTTTCCCGTTTAAGTTTTTTTTGTCAACCTCTAACCATTTCTTCTTGGGTCGTCCTGCTCTCCTTGTGTTCTCCAATTTCCTCTTAATTAGCCGTTTTGGTATTCTGTTCTGTGCTAGATTTCGGATATGCCCTAGTCCCCTCATTTGATTTCAGCACTTTCTTTCCACTTAAGTACAACAAATTAATCACTCTATCTTCATTTCATTTCCATTCTCTAATTTTATTATTAATATTTTTGTTGTTGTGTTAATCTTCTTTCCTGTCATTATCAACTTGGTTTCTGCCATATTAAAGTGCAGTCCTTTTTTCCTGAGCTTGGCTTCTATATCTTTTGTTTTCCAATTGTAATATGCCATATGCTATATACTGTTGACTTTTGTTTATTGTCGTCTTTTTGGTTATAATGTCACTATCTTTCATTATCTTTTCTAACATCGAACTCCTCTTTTCACTTCAAAATTCTTTAGTATCTCTATGGTATCTGATTTTACCTTTAGTATGTGCTATGGCGAATGGGTACCAGCATCTTGTGAAATTCTCCCCGTTTTCCAGGTCTTTCTGATTATCTCCACTGCTATATGTTGTGTATTTCTTAATATTTGATAAATTCGCTTCTTTTTTTATATTATTTCTTTGTGTGATTACTTCTTTTGTTGGTGTCTCAATTGTGTCTATTGATTGTAAAACGCGGATTCCCCTTTTTAGTTTATTCACCCTTCTTTATGCTTTAATGCTTGTTTGCAATATCCTTTTCATCTTTGCATCAATAATTTGCTGTCTCCTATTACCTTTCCTTTTTTTTTAACGTGAATATCTAGAAAATTTCTAACATACCTTCACTAATACCATGTATTGATCTTAATTTTTTATTCTTTAGTAACACATTCTGATTACCTTATTCTCCATTTCTTTATATTAATACTAAAGCTTGTTTTTAGCATTCTTGTTTCGTTGGCGTTGTTGAAGACTACTACCTTCCACTATGTGGTTATATTTTCTTTTTGTTCTATTTGTTGTAGGATCAGTACATTTATTGTGCCTCCGTCACTAAACACTACAATCTTAGTTATGTTCTGTGCAGTCAGAATTGGCTCTCTTTCATTACTATCTTTATCTTCCCTTTTAATATAAATTTTGAAGTTTTCCTTGGACACGTCACGTTTTTATCAATCCTTCTCTGCATTCCAAGTTTCTGTATCACTTTCTACGGTAAATTTTTGGTAGATTATCTTGACTCCCTTATTCTTTCTTCTTTTTTCATTTGCCTTTCTCTAATTAACCGTTAACTCATTGTCGATGTATATTTTTTAAGGCCTTTGAACGTTTTTCCATTTCGTTTGCCTGGTCCTTCTGATTATCTTCAGTATTTTATGTACACTCTTCCATACTCTATAAATTCTGTTTTCGCCCAGCATTTTCCTGTTCTTTGTTTTTGTATTATTTCTTCTTTGTAAGAAATTTTTCCTTCGTTGGTACCTTAGGTGTGTCTACTAATTATAAAGCTAGTGTTACTGCCTTTCTTTTCGTTTTTTCACTATTTCTCCCAGTTAATGCTTATTTGGAATAATTTACTGTCTGCTGTTACCGTATTTTCTTTATCTTTAACGAAAATAAATCTACTATTATTTCTCTTCTTTATTCTCTTTATTTTTTATAAAAGTTTCTTATTTCTTTGTTAATGTAGTTCTAATTCTTCAATTCATTTTTCTATTTGTTGCCTCTTTGGTAGCTTGCAGCCTTTTTTGTATTTTCTCTTTAACATCATTTCCTTTCCCCGATACTGTTATTGCATCCATTAATTGCTTCCACATTTTTTTCAATCTCTGTTGTCGCTATAAAACACATAAATCTTTTGTCAGATTTTTTGAAAAATTAACTCAAAATTTTTTTTCTTCTCTAACGCATCAACTATCTTCTGTTGTTATACTTCTTCTTTATTTCTTCCTTTTATTTTTACTTTTTCTTAATTTACACCGTAAAATGATCAGAACTAGCTTCCATTTCTCTTCGTGTTGCTATACGAGTCAGCAGCTTGACATTTAATTTTTTGATGAAGACGTGCGATCTGATTGTTTGCTTTTCCGTCCTCTAAAGTTATGTGCTTACTAGCTTTTAATTGTTGCGAGCACCATTTTATTAGTCTTATGACGTTTACTATTCTTGCCGATGCTAGTAAAGTGAATTTCTTCTTTTCCGATCATTGTAATGTTACCTCCTATCATTAATTTAATATTCTGAGTTGGTGGCTGATCGCATAGTTTTCCTTAATCCTCATAGAACCAGTTCTTCTTCCCTTTCTCTGCCTTTTATGTCGAAATTCGTTATTACCATATTTTGGTCCTCATTTGTGAATCTTGAGTAACACACTCTGATTACCTTATTTTTTATTTCTTCATTACTTAGAAAGCTTGTCCCTAGCATTCTCGCTTTTCCGCCGCTGTTGAACATATACTAGTCTTCCACTCGCGTAGTTGTGTTTTCTTTTTGTTTTGTTTTTTTGTAGGCTTAGTACATTTATTGTCAACCTTCTCACTCCCGTTACCAAATATTTCAGTGCTCCTTCAGAATTAGCTCTCTTACTATCTTTGCCTTCACTTTTACTATAAACTTTAAATTTTTTCTTGCACACGTCATGTTTTTATCAATCCTTCTATCTCTGCTTCCCAAGTGCATGTATTACCTTCCATAATAAATTTTTGGCAGACTACTCTTTTGTTCGATTTGCCTTTTCTCTAATCATTCTTTGTATTTTTCGATCTTTGCTGTTAACTCATTGTCAATAGACATTTTACTGCCTTTATGATTTTATTCTGTGTCTTTTTTTCTTCCTTGCCTTGACCCTAACTTCTTTCTCTAAGAATACTGAATTCTTAGTTTAACATCTTGTTAATGGAAGACAAATTCTTTTATCACCACATTATCTTGTTTTTCTGAGCTTTCCTTTTTTTAAGTCTTCCCTCAAAATTTGCCATTCTTTATTTTTGTTCTTTCTTGATGTTCTTATTTTTTGAAATACTCTTGCCTGATTAAATTTATGTCGTTCATTACTAACGTTAATTATTCTTTTTTCCATCTGCATCTTTTTTGAAGTCTTTGGCTTTTGATTGGTGCTTTTGCAGTTTTTTGGATTTTGTAAACATTTCGAGAAAGGCAATCACTGGATTTTTAAAATTTTACAACATCTCTGAGGTAGTTGCGTATATACAAGGCAGTGCAAAATTGCCTTCTTAATGTTAAAGGAAGGTTTTACTAATTTTGTAATAAAAAGAAATGGCGAAAACTTTTGAGTTTATGAACACCGTAAAAGATCGGTGCAGAAGGACATGCCATTGTTTATTCTCCGAGGAGATCCACGCTCACTACATTGCTCTTTACTTATTTATACTAAAATCCTCGTTTTCTTCAAGACAAGATTGTTGTAGAGAAACTTTTCGAGCGTAACTGGCAAAATTCTTTGAAAATTTGTGGAAGCGTGCCACGTGGCGCATTGGACTTCCACGTGGAGTACGTTTTTGAGTAGGTTTTTGTTATTGGAACAACAACAACCCTTGAAATATGCATTAAATATCTTTCCATGGCGAATATGTAATTGTTTAGTGTGTGGTGAGCATACTTGGAGTCATTGGTCTTCACTTTTTAAACTACATCGACGAACCTAAGATTAGTTTAACTATACGTAATTTTCTATACAATAAGCTTTATTTTGACTTATATTTCTGAATAAATAAGCCGTGCAAAGGTTAACTAAAAACCCAATTGTTGAGCAACTTTTTCTTTAAATATGTTAATGACTTGTCAAGGTCATTTAATGGGCAACAATATTAAAAACTACGGCAAAAGAAGCATGTGAAGAAGAAGAAAAAGAAGAAGAAATACATACATAATTGAAAAAATAAAAATTCTGGGCGCACTCTGTACAAACATAACAGTAATTAATACTTAGTTACGTTTAATTGTAATTAAAATAAATAAAGTAATTTTATTTGAACAAAATATATTATCATTAATTAAGGGCTCTTATTATTTTGTTAATTACAAAAAATTAATTATACCATATGTAGGGTAATTGGTAACATACCAATACAGCGAAGCCTGTAGACCTTCCAAAGCTGGTTTATTTCAATGTGGAACCATTGACATAGCACTTTTGCTATCCCTAAACATAAATTTGCCATTTTTGGAATTGCCACCGAATTTTTTTTGAACCCTAGTTTGTATTTTACGGCCTTTTATAATTTTGCGTTTCCAAAAATCTTACAGATGGTAGTTTAGACGTTTTTGTTTCTTATAGTTTATTATATTATTGTTTAATTTTGCTTATTACTTAATTGCATTTAATTTAATGGCTTTTGTAATTCGGTATTTTTTATTATTTTTCTAGGTCGTCTTTTCAACTACTTCAGAAAGATAAAGGGATGTAAAATTAAATAAGCTTTAGTTCGCATGTCCATTTTGTTAATATACGACTTTCTGTAAAAAACTACATTTTATCATGAAATTTAATTTTTTGACGGGCTCTTGTATACATCTACAATTGTTTACTTTTAATTAATTTAATTATTAAATTATGTACGCCAAAGGACTGAAATAAACAGTTGGATTCGAATTATAGAAATTCTGAAGTGTACAAGATTGTATCAAAAAATCATGTTTACTGCTAAGTGGGCTGCATACTTTCAGAGAATGTAACTAAAAGTCACTTAAAATTTTTTAATACAAATAAAATTGAGTTCCATGCATGTACAACATTTGGAAAATTACAACTCGAACTGTTACTTTTTAGGCTTGATATTTCAATTTCTATTTGATGGATCCTTATATACACTTGTTGTGTGATTAATTTAATTTGGAAAATTCTGTTAACTTAAAAATTGAAAAAAAGCTACCCGATGAGGAAAACTCTAAACGCGTTAGTTTGTTTTATTTCAAAATATACAAGGGTGCATCGAAAAATTGTGTCTATGTTAAGAGGGTTGCATATTTTTTTACTTTTAATTTATCTAATTTGTCAGAAAAATTATTGATTTTTTTAGGCGATTTTAATGGTGCAATGTAATCAAGGATTTGTAATCTTTATATTAAATTTGTCGCATTATTTCTTTAATAATAGCTAAATTGAGCCTCGAAGCCTTAAACGTCACTCAAACCGTTCGGCCTCGCGAATTCGCCCCGGCCGGGAATCGGCGCCACTCGAAGGTGGGTGTTACCGAGGTAACGTCTGAAGGGCGTACTTGCGGAGGTGTTGGAGTGTGTGACGTCATTTTCTCCACCGAAAGCAGCCCCAGGCCGACAACTTTCGCACTTCATGCGTTATGCTTTATATCTTTTCGTGCGCCGGCCGCGTAATTCAGCTGTCGCCGCTCTAATTGCTGTCGCCCTTCCACGAAGCGCTGAAATTCGCTCTCCTTGCAGAATCCTTAGTCCCCACGACGCCCCCCAACCTCGTCGGATTGGGGACGTACTTGAACAATCATGCACCAGGAATTGCGAAGCCCGTGGCCAGCAGGCCGCACTTCAACCCGCACTTGCTGCTGGCCCACTGCAGGCCGCAGCCCTATCTTACAGGTTTGTACTGAAAAAGTCCGGAAAGTTCTAGAAAGTTCTGGTCTTTTCCATTAATGATGAAGAGACTCACCCTACTGGCATGTCGATTGGTTTTTGATTCTAATTGCCTGTTTAGTGTCAGCTCCGGTTTCGGGCGCCCAAACAACCGTGTTTCCTCTCCCGGGGACCTTTCCATGGGCTCACAGCGGGCGAGGAAAGCCGCGGAGAGGCATGATGCGGAGGGCCGTCTTCAGCGACCTCCAGCGGAAGGGCCTGGAGCGGCGGTTTCAAATCCAGAAGTACATTAGCAAGCCGGACCGGAAGAAGCTGGCTGAGAAGCTGGGTCTTAAGGACAGCCAGGTGACCTAACCACTTTATATTAACAAAAAGTAAAATTTGTAAACGTTCCAGCCTTGGTTATCATTCCATCACTGACACTTTTTGATGCCAGATATAAACTCTTGCTTGTTGCATCCGCTAATGACTACTTTTAAGAATTATTGGGAATTTTCAAACGTTTACAGATACCCGAAAATAAGGAGAAGCGAGAAAAAAAATGTTGAGATAATATTTTAAATTCTAATCTTTTCTTTCGATTGCACATGTACTTTGTTGCTGTTATGCTGCCAACAAAACAAATTAAAATAGCCAAATATAATAAATAACAAAATATAATATATAAAATAAGATTACGTCAACCCCAGGTGAAGAAAAAATTGAAGAAGAGGCTTAAAAAGTATAAATAATAATAAAGAAGACAACTACCTGAGGGGTTTATGTCAGAAAGTAAACGGAAAAGTTTTTAATGCTACAAATTTTGGTTAAAGTAGTAATCAATGCTTAACCTTTTTTATAACGTTTTCTTTACTCTGTGTCTCTAATAAGGAACAAGAGAAAGACATATATTTAGAACCTAATAGCTCCCCAGACTAATCACACGCACCCAAATTTGAAAACAAATAGCAGCAAAGGTATACTATCGTGTTAAAAAATTATGTATTGTAAAGGCTTTGATTGGTCAAACATTTTCTCATGCATATCTTTGTGAAACCAAAACTCAGATCTATTCGTGGCAAGATGGACGATGCCTCCCTCTTCATTAATGAGTGAACTCAAAAAAAATCTTTGTTAACAAACACCTCGAGAATTTTCCGCTTGTTTTCGTAGATTGTTTCAAAGAAGGTCTTAACTTTGGCAACTAGGTCTTTATGTTTCTATTGATTACCATGTTGAAAATATCACTACCACCCAACTCTTTCTTACTCCTAGAGACAGAAAGTATTTTCGTTGGCAGTGATTTTATCAAGTTCCAACAAAAACAGATAATGAAGATAAATCACACAAAGTTCCTTAATTGTATGTGGTCTTCTTCCCGTGAACACGTTGAAAGATAGCATGACTACAGAACTAAACGTGTTCAAAGCTCTAACGGAGGTGATATTGTGCAACTATTTGTTATAATGAAAACTCGCATAATGTGTAGCATCTGATGCACTTTTTACCGACTCCGTTCATCTTCAGAAACACTAATCTTGTTTCACACATTTTTCCCACAAAGATATCTGATAAATCTGGAGTGACATTACCAAATTGTTACCCCAAATCACTTCTCTTCTCGAATGAGAATGGATAAATCTGGTAGGAAATATCTTCAGTAAGGTGTCAGAGTAAAAAGTAAACTAAGTAAAATTGATGGTTACAATTTGCGGTACTGTGAACAGTTTAGGATTGTTTAAACCACGTACGCTTACCTGGATACAAAGATCTTGTTGATATAAGTCTTATGATAATATCTTTCCAACTAGAAATAAGTACGTGTGTAAAAGTGCCCGTGTCAACAGTGAATCGGATTACTATTAAGTTTAAAAGAAGCGATAAACGCTTTTTGAAGACCCCCAGAACGAACAAAACGAATAGTAGTAAGAGAAACTATTAAGGGTCTCAAAAAATGGAAGCACCATTCAACGCTAACTGAACCAAGAAAAATTACCAACAGAATTGAGCAACAGAGATGCGGTTTCCACCAGATGACCTCTAGCGGACCATCATTTTTTCTGGGCGATACTAAAAATTTAGTAATGGTGGTCGAAACTGGATGTGGAGGAGTTTATCCAATTATTTGAATAATGAAATATGAAGAAGTTTGGTATGATAACAAGTTATGTGTAATTGCACCATAAATTACTTCGTATTTTTAACAATTTTCAATAATAGCATACTCCTTAAAAAATCCCAACACTGTTATACGCAAGCGAAAAATGGATATCACAAAAGAAACACGTAAGGAAAATCGATGCAATGGAGATATAACTTAATGAGATAGAATTACTAGCAAAACAACCAGCTTACAAAAGAACGAATAATAAGCAAAATACAAAGAAGACAACTAAACTGATTCAGAGTAAATACATGACTAGGATGAAGCCAAACAGATTAACCAGAAGGGTTTAAGAGCAAAAAATCATAAGAAAAAGATAAGAAGAAGGCCAAAGAGAACATGGTTATAAGAAATAATAAATGCAGGAAAGGGAAGGGGCAAAACCATAGAAAAGGCATTAAATAGAAAGCATTGGAAAAAATAGTTGGATGTATAAAAAACCCAACTCAAATCCGACACCCGAAAAAGTACAAGAAATGGATGAAAAAGAAGAAGAAACAAAGAAAAATGGCGTCTCTTGCTATTGAGCACATGCAACACTCGCGGAGGAAGAAGGGTAACAAATTCTGCAGTACGGATTCACAAACCTAGAACTTTATCAAAGCAAATATAGAAAAACTAACAAAAACCAAAACAAATAAACGTAAGGCTACCGAATAGAAAGACAAAACAATGAAGAACATAGCTCAATAAATAAACTAGAGGCCACCTACAGATGATATGGGGAGACAACTTAAAAAAGAACTAGAGATTGGAGAAGAATTAGATACGTCTGACACAAAATTTGAAGACGATCTGTATCTAAAGATAATTTTAAAAAGACTAAAGAAAAAGAAGGAAGTATAATACCACCAAGGGTAAAAATAGCAAAACATTGTCAAAATCCAATCAATCGGTATTTTCCCCGAATAATTACCATCCTGCTATAATTAAAAAAAAACAGCTAAAATAATGATCTTAAGAAACTTTAAAACGTCAAAAGGAAGTATGACATTATCCGAGATGACCAGTTTTAGGAGTATTGGAGACTGTTGCTAAAAGCTTTAACACTGACATAGTTGGACCCAATTTTTTCAAAAAGAAAAACATTGTCTCGAGTAGTGGTAGTAAGAATCTTCTAGCTCCTTTCAGTATGTTCGTGGATGGCATGAATTACTGAGGGCATCTTCTAGAAGCAACAACTCCAGATATTTCCGATTGCCCACTGTAATTTTTTTGAAATTTGCATCCGTTAAGATTAACAGACATCGCTTGGATAATAAGAATTTCAAAATATTTCAAAACTATATTGGGACGCTTACGAAAGGTTATATTATCCAGAAGCCACACACTAAAATCCGATTCAAACAGTTCTCAAGACTACAAAACGGGCTCAAAGTAAACCAAGATGTGTACCATGATGTTTTGGAAGGTGTTCTGGTGTCTTGAGCCCAGAAACATTTTGACTATCAGATTTGGGCATTTCAGCAGGATTGACAAGATTTACGAAAGCCTGATGAAAACTTTTTTGATTTTATTAGCCCCCAAACTCACCTATCTAAACCCTATGAACTATAACGTCTGGTCGATTCTGGAGACCCTAACCTGTGCAAAACTCCGTCATTTATGAGCCCTCCTTGACCTTAATTTTGTATTTTGACAATTTTTGGAGTTCAATTATTTAATAACAAAGTTACAATTAAAAATTTTTGTCTTTGTAATTGATTATGATTTTATGAAGTCCATTTAGGTCATCTTGTACCCTAACTAACGGTGAAATTGCATTACATAAAAAAAGGCTAATTGATTAAGAATGGTTTTACCATAGTATTTAACAGAATTTTGTATTGTACTATGGAAAGCGTTTTGACAATCTCATGTCTCCTGTAGTTTTCTGTAGCCTCCTATCGCCTCCTCTTGCCTATTGTCGCCTCCTGTCGCTTGCTGTCGCCACCTATCGTTTCCTGTTGTCTGTTATTGTCTCCTGTCTCCGGTTTTATGAGTTTTGATGGCTTCACCTCGTAACGTTGCCCTAAAACACAATTGTTGTAAAAAAAAACAGTCAGACATTATGTTTTTGAAGTAAAAACATAATATAATCATCTACAACAATAGCCGAGTACATTGGGACATATACTAGGTAATGTGACTTAATTTTCAATCTTTAATGTCAATGGATAGTAGCAGCTATTCAGATTCATATATCACTACAAAAGGTGCCTGTTCTACCAATGTGTGTACACAAGTTAAGGAGGATTCTTTACGAACTCACAGCTAAGAACAAGAACAGACCTTGTGGTATTACTCTCCAGATGCAGGAAAAATATCTTACGCCAGATTATGACTTGTGACGAATATGAAGTTTTTACCAGAATGCAGATGAATTGTCAACCAACACGGCATGACCAAATACGTACGCCAAGAAAATATTGGTGCTTATATGAATTCCCTACATGTGATGTATGATACGTTACCAGCAACAATTGACATTTTGGACGCGAAAAGGCTCCATTCCGACAAGGAAAGGTCCTCTGGCACCTAGCGTATTCGCCAGATTATCACTTCATTACATTGCTGACACCCACTTTACTTTTGTCAAAGATGAGAACATTCTGGTTAGTGTATCAACTCCAAAGTAATATCTTTTTTCCAAATAACATTCGGCAGCTCCTTGAAAGATACCATAAGGATTGAAACAAAAAGATCAAGAATAAAGTTGCGTTCTTGATAATTATAAAGCTTTCGACTTTTGGAAAATTCTTTCTAAAGAGACAGTTAATCCCATTTTTTTTGTTTGGGCAACGGTAAGCCAACAAAGAAATTTTAAAAAATGGTGAAGAAGTATAAGATTTTTTCTTATAACTTTATAACCACGAACTATTTCTAAGTTAGAAGAAATAAAGGAAAAGATCAAATCTTTTATAAATATTGATCTTTAGATCTTTTACTTATATTACTTAGCAACTGTTTTTCGTTGCTAAAGGAAATCAAAACTTTCAGCTGTGATAAATATCATTTTCTAGTTAAAGGAAGAATTGTGTACTTTAGAAAAGAAACAATTGCAAGTTCCTATTTTAGCGCTAATTTCATGAATTGCAATCACGTGGACTCGCCAGCCTATAACCAAATGGCTATTATGAGATTTTAATGGAGAAAATGAAAAATCATAGTTCTCAAACGTCTCAGCGTCTTCAGAATTAAAAAAAAAACTTTAAGTGGGAGAAAGATCTAATTTACAAAAGAAAGACAAAGAATAACCGCTTCCGAAATAAGATGAAGTCTAAGACTCAGAAGAAGGCAAGACACCAAACGATCTCCCAAATTTTTGAGCAAAGATTTAAAATTAGTAAAGAAATTCTCAGCCACAATATCGCAATAGAAGTAGGTGAAAGATATGTTTGGGGAAAAAAGAAAAGAGACTGAAACTGTGGATGTCTTACTCTATACCTTGTTTCTATCTTTGCGACTATCTAGCAACTATTAATAGATATGAGAATTATTTGGTAATTAGAGCAGAAGAGTCAGTTACGCATCATTTCTTGTCAACAAATTATTTTTGTTTTGAGGGTCAACGTTGAGAACTGCAATAAGTTTTCAATGTTTCAGTATTGAGAGTCAATTTTTCATTTTTAGGAACATGAAAAAGTCAACTGTTAATTAATCGAAACTATAGAATCTTTAATTTAATTTGGGAATCCTAAAATATTGGGACCATCATTTGCCTAGCTCTATGGCTAAAATTTGGCTTTTGTTTGAAGATTGGCAACTGCCACGATATCGACAAGCAAATTGTGGCGCCATCTCATAGAAATTTGCCCTGATTCTCAAGCGACGCTAGTATAAGACGACTTGCAGCTTTTATTTTGTTAATTATCAGTATCTTAACTATCCAACCTATTAGACGTTCCACATTTATATCCAGAAGTAGAATACTACGGATCACTTTCAAAAAAGCAAGAATGTAACATAGCTGCTTTAAAAAATGAAGTGCTGATATTTTTCTTCTTGCAAGGCACGTTATTGGCACTCTATCAGTTGCCAACAGACCATTCTTAAAAGTTGCGATGCTATATTTTTTGTTAGGGCTATGGTAGATTAAGTCTGGGGATATGAAAATCTTTTTTCTGTATCTTATATTATTTATTAACTATCTACACATAAACTCTTATTAGAAGATAATTTTTTGAAAAACACAATTGTTTTTTTGTTTTTTCTACAAAGTCTTTTCAAAAGATTTGCAAACAAATCTTTTTTGATGTTTCTATTCTAAACGTTCCATGAACAACCACAAGGAAGTAGACCATTAAAGAATTTTGGAGAATCCTCCATGTTATGCACGTAAAGTAATTCAAATGTTTGATGTGCCACAAAAAGTGAAAAAAATAGTATCCTAACAGTTCGTTCACTTTTTCAATCAAAATCATTATTATGTTAAACTTTGCACTGAATTCTTTAGGGCGTCTTCTAGAATACGAGTCTTATTCCTGTATCTTTTATTAGATGATTTAAATGTCCAATGGACAACCACCAAAAGTAGACCATTAAAGAATTTTAGGGAGGCATCCAACTTGTTCGCGTAAAGTAATCGAAATGTTCGATGTGTCACACAAAGTGAAAACTCCAAGCGCTGCATTAACAAACGGAAACCCCAAAGAGGTCGAAGTTCTCTATGAAAATCAACTTTGCAGAGGTCAGCCCGAGGAAGCCATTAAAAGTCACTTAGTTACCGGTAGAGGTTGAGGATGGATTAAATGGAGATGTGAACTGGCGAAGATTGAGCAGGCCCGGAGCCTTGCGAAAATCAGCGCGTACCGTCCCCGGGACAGCATTTGAATTCGAAACCGCTCCTTTCGGATATAGAGACGTCCCCTTGTAACGGCCCTATCAAAAACATATGTTACAGATCTAACGCAGTGGTTATTTAGGGGAGAAAGAATCCATTACTGTGAGATATGCCATCGATCAGGCCAAGCGGCGGTTGACTTCTGCCTCCGCCGAAGGCAGTCGCTTAATTAATTTTTCGGCCCGGGCCGGCCGCGAAAAACGCAGAGCGGGTTAATTTTATTCATAACAAGCGCTGATAATTAAGCGAAATTTAATTAGGTACGAGGCCGCGCGGAAGTTGGCGAAGTTAGATTGGAGCGCGGAAAACGCCGAAAAACAATCAGGGGCGCCATAATTATAATTACGCGCAACAAAAGTAGATTTAATCGCAAAGGGTTTGATTTAACAGCCCCGCGCGGCCGCGCGCCCCGATTTAAGGGTGAAAATAACGCATAAAACAACTAGGCGGAACGGGGAAGACGCGCGAGAAGAAACCCGGCCAATGGCAAGGCGCCGCCCCCCACCGCGGCCGGCGCGGCAAGCTGTGAAATATATAGCCGCCCCTAGCGCCGGGAAAAAGGCCACCCTGTTCCGATCCAGCGTTTGTTTTCCTCGCGCGCGGCGTCTTGACGCCCGGAAATTGTTTATTGCGTACGAGGGGCGCTCGCTAATTAACGGAAAGATGCCAGGCCGTGCGGCCCGATTATGTTTTGTTTTACCTACACACTTAACCCTAAAATGCACGTGTTTTATTAATATTTTAAAATTGTCACAAAAAATGAATGACAGAAGAACCCCATACTCAATTCACATTTGTTTTATATTTTTTTCTTTTTCTATTGCATATTATGTCGTTGTTGACAGAACTCCTAGACAGCTTCGATAACTCGGCTTGATTTTTCTACGCACCAAGTTTATTTACAGAATTTTTCGTAATCAAACTAATTAAAGTTACAAGGTACACCCAGAAAGTAAATTAAAAATTCATTTAAGATAAATAAAAAATCTATTTTTGAAATATTTAAACTTGTTAGATTCTACACGCCACACACCAGAAATTATGCTCCTGGAAAAGTTCTACAAGGGTTATGAATATAAATAAAAACCCAAAATTAGGTCACTGACAGCCGAATTTTGGGAAGGGAGTGTATCCAATGATTCATACAGTTGACACAATTCGACTTACAATTATTTTCCTATTACAATTGGGTTAGCAATTGCTTACCACAGCAACATTATCTGTATATAGTCATATCTTTCAAAAGATAGCAAAGCTCAGTATCGGTTACCTGAACACCCATTATCCGGATAACCTGTTTTGTCGAACAAGTTCAGTAAATGTCACAATAGAGCGAGGGCGCATTTGCAGTTATCCAGAGACAGCTTGATATCACATTTTGCGCTACACAGCCAAAATTTTGTTGCTGAAACTCACTTCATTAACTCTGCAATCTTGTTAAGCTTTCTAGAAGATTTTCTTGGCATTTTTGTTGTTTTTTTTATTAAATTCTTTTGGTGTGTGGTAGACATAGTCATTAAAAAGTTTCATTTGGTTATGTATTTGGTTTTAGAGTTATATAACAGAATGGTTACTTTGTCATATTAACTTGTTCTTGTTATAATTTTTCAATTTTCTTTTTTGAGCATCTGAAATTCGAGGTAGTAACGATATCCAGAATCTAAATGGTATTTTATAAACATCAACGTTGAGGAAAAACAGTGACATTCGGAATATATTGTATAGTTCGATCCTTACCAGAAAAAAGAAAAATAAGACAATTAAGGTATGTCGAAAAAAGATGATCAAATGTTTTAATGAAATCTTGTTTTGGCAACATATGCGACCTCTCACTGTCAACACATAATCCATTGTTACAAGCAATCGTGTAACATACTTTTTTCTCTGGTTTGTTCTACTTATAGATAAGAATTTGACTTTTTTATTTACCTTAACATGGCTCTTCTAGATGTCTTACAGTATTCTATGGAAAAGTGAGTCTTAACAGACTTACTAAATGAGACAAATAACATAAGTTTGCTACTTCTTCTAAAAATTAGCTTTTAAACATTTCTTCTTCTTCAACCTTGGTCTATCCATTGTTGGATATAGGTCTCCCCTTTTTTCTTCCACCCGTTTGCTTTCCATTGCTTTCCAGCCACTCTTCTGATATCGTCAACCCATCTCTGTGGTGGTCTCCCGACTCCTCTTTTTCCTTGTCTTGGTCTCCATTCTATCATCTTTTTTTTTTAAACATTACTATACATAAATTCTTATCTAAAGTTTGGTTTATAATCAACCATAGTGCACCAGGCATCGCTTAGGGTAGTTTAGATTGTGTCCATTCTATAATGGTTGATCTTACCACCACAGCTCTAGGTTTGATTACAGTTTTGTCAAGCAACTTCTTTGCTTTTGTACCAAGAAGTAAGGTTAATTGCTGAACTTTGTTCTTGAACGGACTGTAATATGTTGAGAATTATTTTCGTTCATTTCTATTTTCTATTTTTAAATTCTTCTTCTAATTGAAAGAAGTTATGACTGGGCCTTTATATAGAATATGAAATATAAGATGGGATCCAGCACGCTTCCCTGAGGAACTCCAACTTTAAGTCAGTGAAAGTTTTTTATTGCAGTTTTAGTGATTCTATGAACATTGGATAGTAGTTTCCGTATCGAAAACTAAATTAGTACGTAGAAGTTAGGTTTAGGCTGAGATTTATATGTTAAAAAAGTTTAAAGGCATAGGATAACAATCTAATGAGCCTGTAGGATACAAGATACTCTTTTCTTGGTTTTTGTACGAAGAGTATCTCAGATATGAGTCGTCGATAAAACATTGTGCACTAAATTTTTAGGAGGTTCTTTGAAAGTCTGAGAAATCATCTGAAGAAGCAAAATTACTAACCTCCTCTACCATGTTTTCCCCTCCCAAGGGACGTCGGTTATAATTCTCAGTACTTTAGGCTGGAAGTTTTGTATGATTTTTGTACTTAACGGTTTTACACAACCTTACAAGTGCACACGCTTAATTGAGTTTGATTTCAATTTACCTTATTTTCCTAGTCAAAACCCAGATTAAAATCTGGAATGGTGTTTTTTATACCAATTCCATTGTTTAACCAATCGGTATGGGCAACAGGCTTGGGGGTTAGTAAAATGGCAGGTTGGTAGATTGGGTGGCTTATCAGGTTTGGGAATTTAGGCAATTTGCGTAGCAATTCAATATAGATACAGTTTCTCTAAGTAATGGACCGTTGGACTTATAAGTTTGGATCTGGACATTTATAGCTTTTAATTTATTTAATATCTTATTGAACTTTTCTAGGGGGAAAAATTTATATTTGAGAGAGAGACAAGAGTTGTCAGGAGATGTCTAGAAAATTTTTGATTTGTTATCGGTGACTCCAAGGTTTGATCTTAAGGTTTGATAAAGTTGTTTTGAGAATACAACTATTTTGTCTTTATTTGACCCAGTCCAAATTCTGTTTCGTTCCGTTCTTGCTATATCAGTAGTTCTTGATCCTTTAAATTTTTTATCGTATAATCTTTGGACAAGCCTGTAAAATGATCGTGCGAACTAACTGAACTTATCATATTTGAGTTTACTTGCTTGGTTTCTTAAGGTCCATCATCTTTTTGGTTTTTTGTTTTCCAATCTCTTTTAAAGTTTGTCAGTGACGAACAACCGCATTCTGCAGGAGTTGCGTAAAATATTACCTATGTCGGTAGAGATCTTTAAGTTACGATAATAAGATGCGTTTTCCTCCAGGTAGTATGAGTGTCAGGTTCAGTTTTTTATTGATACAAATTTTTGGTGCCACACTTTTCTCAATTTTGTAAACATATCAAATATGTTGCTATAAAACAAGGCTTAACTGCATATTAGCAGATCTGATTATTATGACCGATTCTTCTGGGCAGTGCCGTCAGGTTGGTTAAAATAGAACTGATTTGGAATCTACGTTTGCTACCATTATTTTAGGCATTTATTTATTACTAGTGGTTGAATATCGCTTTAATTCTCCAAGAGGCTATTTATTTGGACGCTAGTCAATTGAGTATTCGATTTTCACGCACCATCTCTGATTCTAAGCGATCTGACAAGCACCGCACCTTAGGCAACATTATTATTACTCCTTGTACGGAGCAAATGCACATACCCAATTATTTTTAATGACTAAGTAGATCATCTGCCAAGCATTTGAGTCTAGCAAAACCAAGCGTCTCAACCGCTTGGCCACACTAGTGCCCCCTGTCTTACATATTAAGCTTAAATTTAACCTGGAGCTAATAATATGTGTTATGGCCCAAATTAACATGATTTTCTAAGTATCTAATGGCAACACTTGATCAAAACTGGGACAAAACAAATGTAACTGCAACAATTTTAACGTTTGAGTTAAAAACCCTCTATCTTTCTCTCTCTAACTACAACGCAGTCTAATAGTGGAGAGCATCCACATTAAGAAAAGAGCAATTAAATTGTTGGCACAAAGAGAACATAACAAGCGTTCATAACCTCTTTGTAGTTGAAATTTACCAGAAACTAAGAATTAGCTGTGCTAGCATCCATGCAAGCTAGTCAAAGCTTTTGAATGAAAAAAAGCAACTTCTCGTCCTAAAATTTTCTAACTGTGACTAGTGGGCTATGAAGTGGGAGGGAGGGGAGATCTGAATGCACCACTGCACACCAAGTCCAAGTGGACTAGTAAGGAGGATCGAAAGAAAGACGAGGGGAGTGAAGGAAATTGTACAAGTAACCTATCAGTTGAGACTTTCTTACCCTAGACGTGTTGTTTATTGTTCTAGACTACCCTCAGACACGTTTTTTGGACTCCGTTTTTTCGTAGTATGTTTTGTCCACTTAAGAAGGTTTGGGGGTAGAGTAGAGCCTTTTTAATCCGAAAATTTAAGGTTTTTATCTGTCCATAGCTTTCATTAAAGTGCAAAAGAGACTAAGGGTAATACATACATACTTTAACTGAAGGAACCTTCGAAAAATGACAGCACCAAATCGGAGCAGATCATGTTTAATCCTTACCAAAAAGAGGTAAAAGGAGAAAATTGGTTCAATCCCACAACGACTGCGATAAAAGTCACATTGGCTTCTTGACTTTTTCAAATAGTGAAAATAGGACCACATTGTCCACGGCGGCCATTACCATAAACACAACACATCACAAAGTTGTTTTTCGCGCAATAGTGGCGATAATACATGGTCGATTTGAAACTTCCTCGCCGTGTTAAACAAAAAATAAAAGCTCTAACAATCAGAGCTGGGTGCAATAAAAAATTAACCAGACAACATATAAGCAACTCCATTTTACCTATAGAATCGTCTACAGACAATGAAAAATAGATTATGCTATCTGTCACAGACAGTTACCTGTAATGCAAATGAAAAATAACAGGTAAATTACATTTTCGTTTATAAGACAAGGAATGCATTTTATGATTAAACTATTATCCGGATTAACCGGACTCCGGATAATCGAAACTGTACTGCACATTTTATTTCAACTCATCTAAACGCTTACCCTCCGATGGCTTTGCATCTACTCACAAAGACACCGAGCCCCGCGTGTATCCGCTTCGGCCAAGATTAAAGATCGATAAGTCGCAGAGATTGAATTAAATCGCCAGTCGCAGCCACAGCCGCGGCTGATTTATAGGATTTATAGGCGCTCGGCTGCTAATCGCCTCCGCGTCATTATGCCAACTTCGCGGCGAAAATTCGGCCTGCGCCCGGCAATTCGATGCATATCGGGGTTATTAGCAGTTTTGGGGCGAATTGCGGGCAGCGGCGTAATAAGGCAGGGGCGAGCGCAATTAACATAGCCGTAGTAAATTAGACGTGAAATACGGGGCTACTTATTGCCATCTGCAAGTGCATGCAGGGATAAACATCTCCGTCAGACATCTAATTGTTTAGCAGCTGCGGCTGCAGCTTTGCTGATCTAAAACCAAAACAGAACACCGCATTATAGGAGGGGTTCGCTTTTATAATTGTTTTATTTGCTCATGTCACTTACAACTTTTAACATTCCATTAATCGCCATAGATGATTTGATTCAACTCTGCTGTTTGAGAAGGACACAGCGCATAACATTTTTTGGGTTATTTAGAAGAAGAAAAAACATTTTCACTGGTTAATTAGAAAAAGCAAAAAAATTTCTGTCTACTGGCAGAAGTTTAATGTGCTGCCTAGTCGTTGGTTAAATTGTCTCTTCGAATTAGAGGCTTCATTGACTGAACAGAAATGCAAATATGTGTTGGGAAAGTGAAAAGAAAGTAAGAGTAGTTAAATTTGGGTAAATAATCAGAATACGGTGAGGAAAAATAGAGATTAGAAAGTGCTACTGATAAAAATAATCTTCCATCAAGAAGAGAAACGACGTTGCCAATACGGCAATTGTGAAGAGCGAAAGTACATTAGAGAAGTGAATAAAACAGGACGTTCCATTTTGGAACAAGGAAAAAGAAGAACAGTGAGTAACTTGCTCACTATCTTTGAAAAATCAAAAGACTTACAGATCACTTGTAAATAGGGAAGTCTCCTTAGAAAAAGATTTAGATGAGATAAAACAAATACTTGCATCGATGATAAACAAAATAAAAATGATAAGACGTAAGCACGGTAAATACAGAAAAGAGATAAGGAAAGTAAGAAAAGGAAACAAACAGTAAATCTGGAAAACAAGATAGGGCAAGAAGAAAAAGCAGAGATGAAGAAGAATATAGTGATTACATATATCCACATCAAAGAAAAAAATATGAAAGAAGTAGAACTATTAAAATAAGAAATTTTAAAGAGTAAATAAAAAAAGCCTGTATTAAAAAGAGTTGAACAATTACACAAATGAATAAACGGAAGAATAAAAAGCTAATTAAAAACAAAAATAGGCTTAAGGCAAGATAAGTATATATAGATAATGATCTGTAAGAAAAATTAATAATCAAGATCAAAATAGTAGATATTAACGAAAAAGAAAAAGAAAAACAGTCGTAGTGGTCTATCAGACGCTAACCATAAGGGCTTGGAATCTAACAAAGGCTGAAGATCAGCTAACAAACAGTTAATAGTAGAAAGAAGATAAATCATTTGAAACAACGAGGAGTGAACCTTAATATCTACGTGGAATATACAAGGAACCTTTACAAGAGAATTTAAAAAGAGAGGTAAAAAGAATATACGTTAGTCTTAGCGGCTGTGCAGGAAACCCAGCAAAGGGAGAAAGAGATTATATATATTTAAGTTTATACTGTATGGAGAGGCAGGCGTGTAAATAGCCGCTCTCATGGATGCGGTGTGGGATACGATACCGATGCGGCTCGTAAGGACCAAAAAATGGAGAGACAGGCGTGTAAATAGCCGCTCTCGTGGTGCGGTGTGGAAACGTAGTACGGCCCGTAGTGGAAGGTCAGCCGATAAGGCCAAAATCGTCCCTTAAACGGCCGTCGCGTTAGCGGATGGGGGCGGCTACCGATATCAACCAATGAATTGCCAAATGGCTCACCTGAATCGGCTTCGGCTTCAGCTTCGTCGGCGATTCCAAGGTGGCCACCTCTGCGTTGCGGATCTGGTATCTTCGGGATGTTGAGACACGACCAAATTGGCCGAGCTGCGATGCGTGAATATTTGCGGGGATGCGAAATGTTTCTGATGTATGCGGGTTAAGACACGACCGTACTGGCCGCGCTGCGGTGCATGAATATGAATGTATGCGGGTTAAGACACGACCGTAGTGGCCGCGCTGCGGGGCTTGAAATGCGAATTTATGCGGACTGAGACACGACCGTAGTGGCCGCGCTGCGGGGCATGAATGCCTCGGCTGAGCAAAAGCCCATGCCGTTCGTGTGCGACGGCAAAACGTAGCTGATATCAAAGGCTCGCATGCCGCCGCGATATAAAGCGGTTCAAGGGCGAAAAGGCCGCCACACCACTATATTTAGCAGCAGAGATAAGAACAGAATGTTGCAAATGGACTTTGTGTTGAACAAACATGTAAAGAAAACAGTAATTGACTTGAGACCATTAAATAACAGAATGTGTGCTATATGTTTTAAGAGAAAGTATAGGAAACTAACAGTAGCCAATGCAAATGCACTATCAAATAACAAGAAGAAAAAAATTTAGAAGAAAAACTCAATAAAAATACATTTTTCACTTTGATTACTATCTGGTATGAATAAAACTTAAATAACAAAAACCTAAAGTGCACAAGAAAAAAATAAATAAGAAAAACTTGTATAGGTAGGCGCTTTATATAAAGAAAAAAGATAGAAGAAGATAATTATTGAGTAGAAGGGTTTAAATATAGAACGAAATTAGCTAAAACTAAGGAAAACTATTCATTGAACAGCAGAAGGAAATATGGAGAAGGAGAAGAAAGGAGATCGAACTAAATGACTTGACGAGTAATGTAGTAAACCACTGACGATTAGATCAAAATAGCATCTGGAAAAATATAAACAACCAAAAAGAAAATGTGGAAAAGTTAAACAATAAAGAAGTGGAAAATGTCTTTAAAAAACTAAGAAAAACTAATAAAAACACTGCAAATACCAGGGATAAATATGGAAATTTGGTGAGAAGATAAGTTGTAGAAAGATGAAAAGAGTATTTTATAAGAAAGCTGAACATCGGAGAAGATAGTTTACAATAAAAAAGTGAGACAGTTAGAAGAACAAATAAACCCACCAAATAAAAGAAGTCACAGAAACGCCAAAGAACAATAAAAGCCTAGGAAACAATTAAATACCAGCAGAAATAGTCAAACATAGAGGAGAACAACTGCCTAAAGTGATACAAATACTAATAAAGAAATTAGATCTGGTTCTAAGTAACTTAGTAACTAAGTAACTAAAACTCAGCGTTTTTATATTATTTTGAAGTTATAGACAGCAGCTGGATAAGGGAGAAAATTGCAGTAGCTCTCTACTCAGCTTTTCTATCGCCTTGTTTGTTTTTTCTTTAATAACAGCAATATTTTCGTGTTTTTCTAGGTAAAAATTTGGTTCCAAAACCGGCGCATGAAGTGGCGGAACTCGAAGGAGCGCGAGCTGCTGGCGGCCGGGGGATCCCGGGAGCAGACGCTGCCGAACAAAAACAACCCGCACCCCGACCTGAGCGACGCCAGCGACGACAAGCCGAAGCTCGACCTGAGCGACGTGCCGGACATCTCGCCCGTGAACTCGCCGATGGAGCGGCAGCGGCCATCTAGCGACGAGAAGGGCAATCCCGGCGCCACCCCCAACGTGCGGCACTGCATCGCCTCCCCCAACTACTCCCTGTATGAGAACATGGAGTACGAGAGCTCCACCAACGACAGCGAAGAAGAAATCAACGTCACTTGATTTGTTTCGCAGATATTCGGCGGGGCCCCCGAGACCTTCTCTCGATTCCCCTTGGTTTTCTCGATATGTTTTGGAGTCTCTCCTGGCTGAAGCGGTGGCGTAACTCAAAAATGTATTTTTGCTTGCAGGATCGGGAAAGGAGCGTAGAGGGAAACGTGAAGCGCCACTGTATGCGTGTTAAATGTAAGAACTGTAAAGTATCGGGGTTTCACAGCAACCACATGTATATGTACATCATGGGGTGTGTACAATCAAAACTCTTTATTGCTAAATGTCTATATCCATTCATTTATCACAATATTCTTTTCGGATTGATGTAAATACATGTATTATGTACAAAATAAATTCTATGTGAATCTTACTGTGTTCATAAAAAACTTAAAGCTTAAGTTACTCTACTGTATCCCACAGCCACTTCAAATGGTCATAATCTGTTCAAAATCATTTTTCATCCATGCTCACATCGTCGAGTTTTTCTTCCTTCTTTGGCCCAGCCGCACCTTCTGTTGTGTCGTTTTTCTTCTCGTACAATTCTTCTAATCCGTCAGCTTTAGTGTCTTTCTGTTTATACAGTTCCCTAAGCGCCAGGGTTGCATCGTTCGGGATGACTGATTTGGCATCAATCTCTCCGATCCCTAACCCAGGTCTTGGTTCAACGGGCAGAAGCTCAGACTCCTTAGCCGCCTCCATACTCTCCTTCCATTGCTCGATCCACTTTTCACCACCAGTGCTTGGCGTCTGCAATCACAACAAATAAAATTCCGGCGGTCTTCACCAAGACACTCACCTGCTGCTTGGAACTTTGCTGCAGCGCGTACAGGGTGTTCCTCAGATTGTGGGGTATGTTCCTCTTGCTGCTCGAAGCGCTGGAATCCTGATTAGCCAAAGGTTGCGTGTTGGTCTGCGGCCCCAACTCTACCAGCACCTGAAAGTCCGCTCTGTTGCCGAGCCTGAAGCCCCATCCTATCCTTGAATCGGTGCCTTTCTTTATCGTGGGTATATTGGAATATATAACGGACAGAAGAGTAGGTAGCTGATCAGGAACGATAAGTGAACGGGCCCCTGCGACAGATAAAAAAGAATTTCAAGGTTCTCCGTAAGTAGCGAGTGAGCTAATTGTTTTGCATTCCCGCATACTTTATTTGCAGAGACCAAGAGACCAACGGAACGAGCTTGCCTACTTACCCAGGATCTGTAGAACTAAGCCTAGCAATGCGAGTACAGCCTTCATGCCTTCGTCTAAATCTTCCTGCAACTGAAAGAATTGATTAGAAAATTGTTTTTGGCCCAGACAGGAGTAAACCATCAAAATTGAGCCGAAAAAGCCAAACAGCGAAGAAAGTGAAACTGATTTCTCTATCTAAAAGAGAAATTATGGGATCGTTTATATGCGCAACTTAATGGGCCAAAAAACCAGCGCGATAGTCAAAAAATGAAAAAAGTGGAAAGGAGAAGGAACGCGCGCTCTTCGACCTCACCTGCTAATGGCACTCGACCGGCGGCGTCTTCCAAACAACTGAGGTAATTCGCTATCAACTGGGTCAAGAAATGCTCAACTTTCCCTTGCTGCCGACAGTTAACTTTGATTTCTAAATTTCTTTGCGGCCGCGCTGTGCGCGCCCGCGAGCTCGAACTTTACTTCCGCGCGCTCCAGCGTCCTTGCGCTGGAGCTTTTGAAAAAATTTTCCGCCTCCGGCTCGGAGAGAAGAAAGTCGCAGCTGATTCAACAGGGGTTTCCTATTATTAACCATCAAAGTACGGTGATGCAACCGCACCATGCTTCTTTGGAAAACGAAAGTTTGGCGGCTGACCATCGCTATTTGGGTTGCCTATCGTTAAATATTTTTAATTCTGTTATTTACATTCCAATTTCCATGTAGAAATGGAGATTTAAATCCGATGACTCCAAAAAACTGAAATAACACCATGATAATTTCTAGAATAATTCCTCAATTTATCCTAAAGACTGTTGGCTAGGGTCAAAAAAATTAAGTAGTGAAAGGATTATGACAAATTGTAATGAAGATCTTAAAACACAATGAGGTACAATACAGCTACGGTTCTTCTGAAACGTTTCAGTAATGAAGATGGTCAAATAGCAAAACAAAGAAAAGTTACCTAGTAGATCTGGAGTTAATAAAAAGTAAATCAAAAAAGCTTGTAAGAATAAAAAATTAAAGACAAACGAGATCAAGGGCTTGCTACCCCTACACATAGTACTAAGAGGATCGGCAGCATCTTTTTTACTCACATATTAAAACCAACAATTTATTGAGGAGTCAATACCGCCATCTAGTCATAAAGGCAGTAAAATAAAAAATCCAAGGAGACTTGAAGGAACAATCAATAAATAAAAACCTTAAAATAGTTAAATTGATATTAATTTTTTAAATATTACAGTAATTTCTAGTACCTTTAAAAACAGTTGAAGGTAACTGTTGCAAATATGAGAACGATAACATGTATAGTAGTGACTAGCGTCCACAGATGTCTCTCTAATGACATAATTGGTGTGCAACAATAAAAATTACCTTTTTGATGTTTTAGTTTTTTTTTTATTTAAAAACCCCGATAGAGCGGCAAATATTAATATTGTAATAATCTTCGATCGTTGTGAACAGACCTTTACTGCAGCCTGTTCGATGAGATAAGAGCACATGGTTCCTTTGCGCATGTGCCTTGCATCTCCCTTCCTCTCAGGCGAGCCGCATAACTCCGTCGCAGATGGGCCGAAGTTTTCAAGCGCCAATTTAATTCATCCCAAATATCTAGGCCGTGTGGTTCAATTAAAAATTATAGTTCGATTCATTCGCGCTCTATTTACCAGCGTGGGCGTCATTATTTTAATTACAATGCGGGTGGTGATTTTTATTCGAGACGCTACTGGCGATTAGTAGCCGTGCGTATTTCGTTCTGCCACCAAGCGGGTTATGATGAGGTACGATAACGGTTGACATTGACAGTTTCTAACATGCGCTGGCTTGGTTTCGTGCGAGAGAGGTTCAGTGCAGTCATATTCGCGTCGAAGGTGTTTTGTACAAGGTAAGTGAATCTTGCCCGGACCTAGCAGCCGTCGCTTCGCCTAACAATTGAAGGTCGCGCCAGGAACAATGGAGTTTGGATATTTTTTGTGGTTATGTCTTGCGGGACGTTTCGCCCTATTGTGTTGTCAACGCGAGTTCCCCAATTTTGCCGGACTCAATTGAGCTGCAAACGGCGATCTTTGCGGCGAAACAATTGCAGCGGCCGATGCTCAACTTTTTCGACCGCAAAGTCGGGAGTACACGGTCGGTTTGTTTACATAAGGCAACGTTGCGAGAGCGCGGCCAAGCCCGTCGGGCGCCGCGCTCGAAAATCGATAAATTGCATTATTAGCAGCCAGCCCAGCCCTGTAATTGCGTGCCAGGGGGTTACGTGCGTCTCCCAGTCTCGCGCGACCGAGAGGATCAACGACATCTGAGCATCGCCGACACATGTGACGTCCGATTTGACTGCAACCTTGCCGAGGCCGGTCTTATCGGCGTTTCCAGGCGTGCAACGTTTCGACTAGTTCAGCGGCCCTTCTACGCAAGTCAGGTCCTACGTTTAAGAGCGCGCCACCGTCCCAATTGAAAATTGCAGTGATTGAAACTTATAAACAATCAACCAAAAGCTTAAGGGTGGCTGGTAATCCGCCCGTACCACCACTTGGTTTGAATTTTCCTAGCGGACGTCTCTGGCACCGTTCGGAGAGAAGTAAGAGGCGGGGGTACTTAAGCTGCATATTCGAAAGTGGCCGAAAGTGCGATTGCCGCATTATTTATGAGCAGATCGCAATCGGGTGGAAGTAAACAGTGAAAACGATAGGCGCTCGCAGCCGGGTTTTCTCCCGTCGCGACAACTCAAAAACTGGAAAATCGGAAGAGCGCTGCCTTGACCATATTCTTTCTGGGTTAATTGAATGTGCAATTCCGTTCAGTTCTCGGCTAATGTAAATGACGCGATTCTAATTAGCGGCGGTTATAGCGGCGTTTAGAATAAAAATTAACGATTGCGGCCTTCCACGTAAATGTTGAATACGGGGCTCTTCAGTAAGCTTGAAGAACAATTGCTAAACAGCCAATCGGAAGCGAGTTACGGGATTGTCTAGCCAATCAGAGATAGGATTTGTTTTTGTTTGTTGATTATTTTTGTAAGGACTTTTGATTGTTTTGTTTTAGTATCGTCGTTTTTCTAATCCCCATTTTACGTGGACGAATCAGTTATAAACTGATTTTTTTATTTTTGAAACAAAGTCAAATATATCTCTGTAGATAATCTGACTCATAAAATACATTTTCCCAACGGATAGATAGTTTCTGAACCCCTCTCTATCGTCAATAAATCGCGCAGGATCAGGTCTGTTCTCCAAGTATTTCTTTTAGTGGTCCAAACAAATGATAATTGCACGGGAACGAGTCAATTGCTGGCATCCTCTCAAAAAACCTAACAGCTAATCGAAATTAAGTTACAGAATGATCTACCCAATCAGAGGAGAAATGGGAGGCATTTGTTTTTATTTGTTGATTATTGTTGTTACGACTTTTTGGTTCTCTTTTTTCGTTGTTGTTTTCAACGCCATCGTTTTTCTTATCAACGTTTTACGTGGGCTAATCAATTATAAACCGGATTTATTTTTTTAATTTATTAAAGTCAAATCCTGACTTATAAGATCCTTTTTCAAACGGATAGGTAATTTCCGAACCCTGCTATTGTAAAGTGAATATGGCAATGCCACCACCCACTCGTGCACGAATCAAGTATGTTCTCCAAATGCTTCTTTTAGTAGTCCAAAGAAATGATAATCGCAAAGCGACAAATCAATCTCAAATCTCTAAACACTCGATCAAAAGCAAGTTACGTCTAGCCAATCAGAGAAGGGAGAGGAAGGAAGCATTTGTTTTTGTCAGGACTTTTGATTGTCTTTTTTTATTGCCTTTAATACCGACGTTTCTGTAGTCACATTTTACGTGAGCGAATCAATTATAAACCGGACTTAATTTGTTTATAATTAATTGAAGCATCATAAAGACAAATATATCTTCGCCAAATTTCTGTTTCCAAATATTTTTGTTCCAGTGTTCTTCCCGTCGTATCTTCTTATCAGAAGAGTCGTGATCATCATGGTCTATTATTCAATTATATTTTTGACGATGTTTTCCCATCTTGGTCGGTTCTGGGCCTCGTGGTTAATTTGTTGTATTAGCTTCCTTATTACAGTTTTGACTTGATCTAGTCATCTCTTCGGTGCCTTCAGTACGCCCTTCCACCATTAGTTTTTCAAGACTATTGCTGTCACAACTTGATATGTGGCCGTAGTATTTTAAGATTTGTCTGTACACTATAGTAGCCCAAAACAAATCCTTAATTTTTTGTCGAGTTTGGACAACTGTGTGGAACCGGAAAGTATCGTGAAGTAAAAAGGATCACTAAGGTATTCCTCAAGAAGGCGGCGAACAATGAGTATTCTTCTCAGTCACGCTGGTCTTCGAGCGAAGTCTGTGATCTTCTTCTTCAGCTGTTCTTCGAGTCTTCTTAAAGGCGAGTCCCCAAACTATGCTTTAATTCTTCAAAATTTTAGGCCGTTCTATGCCCTCTACCCAAAATGTATTAGCGTTACTCTATTTCTCATACGAGCGACAGGGACATTGAAAAGCAAATTACGAAATCTTTCCTGGAATTTCATTCACCATCTGAAGGTATTAACGTTACTTGATTTCTCTTATGACCTATAGAGACATTTAAATAGAAAGCGTTCTGAACTATAAATAAAGCATTAAAATCATAACGGTTACATACCGTATCTTTCATTCACTCCTGATCTTAGATAAATAATAATGGAAAAGGCATTAAAGTTGTTCAGCTTACCAGTGTTATGTATCATCATTTGAAAGTATCAGCATCTCTTTATTTCTCTTACGAACCTTAAGGATATTTTTAATTGAGAAGTCGTGGAAGAATATTCTCTGTACCATAGATGAAGAACATTGGAGCATTATAGATATCGATCCTATCTATTATGTATCACATATCTCACCATCTGAGGGTATTGCCGCAACTTTATTTCTTTTGTAAATTTTGGGGACTTTTAAATAAGAGATTTGAGAAGAATCACTCTTGAACTACAGATCAATTATTTTGGAAGAAGTTTCAGTTATCGATTCCCCCTTTGTTCTAGCCACATGTCATCACATGAAGCTATCGACATCGTTTGAATTCTGTTATGAGCTGAGGGATATCTTAACTGAAATTTGGAACTATAAATAAAGAAGAATCTTCAAGGTGCAGTAATGATTACTTGAGTATTACCACAGCGTATTTCTCGAGAAAGCTGCGAATAATGCGAATATTAACTTCAATCACGCTGGCCTTCGTTTTCAATTGTTTCTCGCTCTCCCAACAGTTGAGTCTTTTATTATTGTAGCCGAACTGTGCCTTAAATTTTTTTCAACACTTCGGTCGGTTTTACACTCTCTGGCATGAAAAACTTCAGAAGAATACGTTGCGTAACCGACAAAGATAACTATTTATCTGAAGAAACAAGAATTCGCGCTCCTCTCGGTTTGCCTCGCGACGCGTTATGTTACTTGTAGTTCCTACTTTGCCTTAACTCCGTTTTTTAGACTCTGCGGCATCTTGCTAATAAACACTTGGGGGTGTTTTCTTCTCTTATATTACTACCTTTTCTATTTACTCTTTCTTATTTTATTTTGTCCATTCAATACCTTGAAGCTCCAATTTAATATAAGCATCGAAGAAGTTAACTAACCCAGTCATCCAACCTATAAACAACGGAACATCACACCTTGACCTTAAACTTGGATAAAAAGAAGAAATAGTTGTTAGCAGTCTCACAAATCGGAGGGGTGTGACCTCCGTGGATATTTATAAAATGGCGATAATTTGTAAATGAAGCGCAAATATTTGAATAATAAAATCGTCTGATAAACATGAAAAACGACTAAATTAAAACAAAGTCAATACGAACTCTTAATTAAGGTCGACTTTTAATGATATGAATAAATCAAGCTAAGGTTAAATGAGATTCGAAAAAGCAATATTAGAAATTAATTAAATGAGGTTATTGGAAAACCTTGTTAAAGTAAGTAATAGTTGAGAAGGTCTATATACCAAAGGGGTGTTTTAGGATTTTTGAACTGGATGAAATTTTTTGCCTTTACCCTAATAGTTTTCGCGCTTTAACAATCTGGAAGATTGAAAGCACTCGTCTTTGTATTGAGAAAATATGACGCGCTTCTATGGTAGAAAACCTCATTGATATTAGATGGTCCGTGAGGTCACAATTGATTTTCTCTTCTTTTTATCGGAATGGATAGTACTATCTTGGAATTGTTCGTACCTCATATATAGTGGTTGGTCATTTTTATATAAATTTTTCACATTTTGGTTGACTCTTGCCTAGAGTTGTCTGAGAAATAGCGTGGTTGAACAATACAGTTTGTCTCTTCGATAACATACCTTAGCAACGCATTCTTTAAGGTTTAGACCTACGTACATTTTCCAAGATGACCAAAAGTTTTGTGTATGAAAATGTGAAGCTACTCGCAATATTAGAGACTGATGACATCTTTAGGGGGAAGGTTTCGATTAATTTGTCAAATAGAAGACGGATAACTTTAGGAAGGACCTGCAAAAAAGGCTTTATCACATTCTACTTCCAAAAAAAGGAAAATTTATTTCAATTGTTTCAACGACTTTCACTGACAAGATCTTGGAACATCATTTTGGATGCCATCTAGAAGCTTTTGGTATTTGACCTTCAGAAAGGGACTTTTTTTGTAAGATTAAAAGAAATAAATTTCTCATCTGATTTTCTACAACTGTAGATGGAAGGTTAAGAGACCAACCAACATGATGCTCCCTGAAGATCTGCACTGCAGCACTACATTAGCAGATTTGAACAAATAAAACCAGTTCTAGTTTTGTAAGGATGAAACGAATTACCCAAATTCAGATTGTCTCATAAAAGTGTCTTGGTCGCCTTGGTATCTGAATGTATCCTATAATGATATGTTGTTCTAATCAAAAACTTCTGATGAACACCAAGGTAGGTTATCTTCCTATTTTTCCGTTTGGTTGACATCAAACTACTTCATAGTTTCTACTTTATGGTTCAAAAAGATCAACAATAAACCTATCGCTAGACTTTTTTCTACTTGTTACACATGAAAACGAACTCGAGATTGCGTACTCTTATGGAAAAATTTGAATTTGACAAATGTCAGACAAAACTTCGTACCATGGACTAAAGCTGCATATTGTTTTTTTGAGGCTTGAAGATTTTAATTTCGATCTTTGACATTTAAATTATGAACGTTGAGTTGCAATTTTTATCACTACTAAGGATTGTAAGCTTTCGTAATCATTTCAGTGGTGCTTTGGATCGTAGGAGTGGTAATATTATGTAACGATTTTTTATTTGGGGGGGGGGGGCTTTAGTACTCCTATTTTATGTTGTGAAGTGTATCTACTGTATATCAACAATATATTCATAGGTGACATTGACGATTTTAAAAAAGTCAATGGACATCACAGATACGGATTAGGTATCTGATAAGCTCACTTCAGTGATGACTAGTATTGTGTTTAATTAGAATCATACAAAGTTTTTCAATCTTATTAGTAGTTTTTATCAGTATATGTTTGCACTGATAACTATTACATGGTGCATTGTCTGTCGATTATTTCCTGGCCTTCTTTTTAAATGAACATTTACTGCGAGTCTTCTAGAAAAAGACAGAGTTTTTAGCACTTCAGTATTGCATGTTTTAGTACTAGGCAAGGCATGGTTGAGCCATTTTTGGACCCTTAGCTTTGAAACCGAAACTACAGTGTGGTTTGGTTTGATCAAATCTTGTATTACAGTGCTCTATGAAAACATCCTCCAATTAATCTTGCATTTTTCTTTAGATCTGTTCATTCATTTTATATTCTTCTTTTCTCAGATGTTGACCTGTCGATACCTATCACAATTTTCTTCAGTTTTTAGTAATTAGAGAATAAGCGTAACTTGTGTTTTTCGAAATTTTGGGCATGGAGCTGCATCTTCAAGGTTTGTCCTTACTTGAATTCTTTGCTGTTATGTACCATATATTTTACCATCTGGAGGTACCAACGTCACTTTGTTGAGCTATTTAAATGAAAAATTGTAGAAGAATGTCTTCTGAACTATAGACAAAGAAAACTGGAAGGAACATTCAAGTTATTGCTTTCACTTGATTTGTCTTAACTTTGGGAGCACTTAAGTAAGAAATTGTGAAAGAATCTTTCTTGATCATTTAAAGTTATTGAACATACTAGTGAATTTCACCATCTTAAAGTATCAACATCACTTGATATTAGTATGTACTATGAGAACATTTAAATGGAGGTTATAGATGAGTTAGAGATAAAGAAAATTGCAAACTTTAACTCTATTGGTCCTATCGGTTGTATTGCCACATACTGCATCAATTTTACATCGTTTTATTTATCTGCTAAGTTACAAAGTTTTTAATTGAAAGTTGTGAAAGTATTTTCGTGAAACATTGAAGAGCATTCTGTTTTTTGTGCTTTTTTTAATATGGAAGCAAAATTTTTCTCTTTTGGTCCTGTTGATCAGCAATCACATTTCTCTTTTTTATTTCTTTAATGGCTATTCTAATTGCAATAACAACCTGAGCAGTGTCGGTGACGTAAACCTGCTTTCAATGGACCCCTTCTTTGTTTTTCCTTTAATTCCCTCAAATTTATTTTTGGTATTGACTTTGAAGAAGCTACGGGATAACTAAGTTTCAATTTTCTTTATATCTTTTCATAATGAGTACTTTTCAGTTTTTTGTTTGGTTCTTTGGATGGTGTCTCAATTCTTTTTTGTGTATTTTTAGCTGTGTGGTATGGTGCTTTGCTTCTTTCGTTTTTCCCTGCCTGCAGTTTTGTTTATAATTTTATTTTCAACTCGATGTTTCTCATACCATATAACAGGTCAAATCGGACCTTGGCCTGCTCAATATTCCTTCTCTAAAACCACCACTTCCCAGTTTTTGGTTGACAGCATGGTCTGTACGTCCCTTTTTATGTTATTTCATCTTTATTGCATTCACAACTTCTCTTGTTGATTACTCAGAAAATTCTTACTATCCTTGTTAGTTGGGTTTTGTTCTCGTTTGGAATTTAGCAGATCTTCGAAATCTTCGATCCATTTTCCAAAAACGAAATTTCTTTAATTTTCATTTTTGCTGCTGACGATTGGGCTATTTGATTTTGACATAGATTGGTATTTTCCGATATTGCTACTCTTGAAGTCTTTTATAAGTTTAGGAGAGTGTTATTGATGGTGATTCTTCTTTCTTCTAAATACCCTGTTCTTTATATTTAATCTTCGAGGTTCTCATAGGTTTTGTTATATATGTGTCGTAGTTTCTATTTTTCTCTTTTATTGCTATTTCATATTCCCATGAAACTTTTGCTCCCAATCTTCTTCCATCATCGCATCGTTATTTCTTGTTTCTATTACTCGTCTTCGATTTAGGTTTTTCCTCATTTCTCTTGACTATTTAATAATTTTCTTTTAGGCTTTCTACATTATATTTATCTCTGGCCTGATATCTTATTGACATCCTGCTGCTAATGTGGTTGCTAAGTAGTGTTTTGGAAGTTTTTCCATCCGGCGATATCTATACGTGTTTATAATGAACTCAATTAGTCTTCCTATTGTCGTTGGACTCTTGATATAGAATGTGCTTCCCTACGCTTAGTCGGTAATGTTATCCTTTCCCTAGCTTTGCTTTTAGATCTCCAATAATGATCTTTATATCACTCAAAAGGATTGCCCCATAGGTTCTTCTCAACATTTGGTAGAATGTGTCTTTGTTATATTCATCGTTCTCTTCCGTTTCAGCGTGCGCATTTACTATCGATATATTGAAGAATAATATTTTTAAGGGTGTAAATTTTTTTACCACGTTGCTTACTATGAAGGCTACACCCAGTTTATGGTCGCCTATTTCCTTTCCGCTGTGTAGGGCTGCATGAGTTTGGTACCCATCACGCATTTGCCCAGCCATTCTTGCTTTCTTTAGTTTTTTAGTATCTTCTATTCTTCTCTATTTTTTATATTCTTTCCGCTTCCAAAGTTAGCTTGTTCTTTTCCACGTATCGTTTGGTCCACCTCTTTTTTTTCTCTATTTTTATAATCCGAAGCTTGCCTTATTAAACTTTTTGATTTTCTGAGGGTGCCATCCAACTCCATTTATGTTTCTTAATTGTTTCTTCTATTCTTTATATAATTCGAAGGCATTTGTTTATAAATGTCTGTACTCTTTGTAACTATTTTTCACTACCTTCCACGTCTCTGCGCCATAAAGTAATGTACTTTTCTCATTGCTGCGAAATCAGCTTCTGAATTGTGTAGTGATTTAAAGATATTCTGTGGTACTCCTATACATTTATTTATATTTTCCGTAATATTTAGTGTTTCTTCTGTGTTTACCATATCCTTTATTTCTTCTTATGGTCTTGTGATTTGTATACATTTTAGAGAAATATTCGACCCATCGGTTCTTACTTTCCTTTTGGATAAAAAACGTTTCGCATTTTTCCTTTGTGTTTTTGAAGGTGTATTGTTTGATCCTATCAACTTTTTTGTTGTTCTATAAGTTTTTGAGTCATGCATTCTCGCTGCTTCTTCTGCCATGTTTGTTATTTGACTTATGATAATTTCCTTATTTTCTTTAATATAATCTTCCTGTTATTTCTTTTTTTAATCTTGCTGTCTTTCGGTTAGAAAATTTGCTTTTATTGATTTCTTTCGTTCAGTTATCTTTTTTGATTCTATTGATATCTATGGTTTATAATTTCTTTTCGTAGCATTTCTATTGCAGTTTCAAAAACTGTTTCCTAAATCGTCTCGATATTGTCTGTTGATATATTGCTTATATTATTGACCTTCTTTTCTAGTATATATTTGTATTCTTTTGCCATTTCTGGATATTTTAATTCATTTGTATTCAATTCCTTTTTCTTGATATTTATTTTCTAATTATCCTTTATACTAATTTTAATTTTTGCTAGTGTTTGATCGGATGCACAGTCTGTCTCTCTTTCTTTTAACGAATTTTTCAATTTTATTTGTACAATATGATCAATTTGATTTTGGGTTACTCAATCAGATAATGTCCAGGTTACTTTGTGTTAAAAGAGAGTTCCTTCCATTTATTTTTATTGCTAATCTCATGTTTTTCTATAACGCTCTCTATCTTATAATAGTCGCTTCCTACTTTTGCATTTGTATTTTACTTGCAATTTTTTTATGGAGAAATATATTTAGTCATACAAGTCTTTTTAAATATGGTCCTCTTGCTGGTTTGTTGGAGTATATACATTGATAATAATGTTTCTAAATTTTGCTTTGAATCTTGTCCATATCTTTCTTTCTGATATGCTTCCCAATCCTATTAAGGCTTTCATTGATAGCCGATTAAGCATTAGTACTACACCTTTTCTTTTTTTGCGTGTTTATCTTTATATCCGAAGTATAGTATGGTGGTACCACATTGAAGTCGCCTTTTTTCCATTCCGTTCCATTTCGATTCACTTATTCCTAATATGCCGGTGTTATACCATTTCATTTGATATTTGATAGACTGCTTCTTTCTGCCATTGTCTTGACGTTCCAGCATCTTAGGAAAGTGCTATTTCTCGTATCTACCATTTTCTCTGTAGTTTTTCCTGTCTTTTCTCTTCTTTTTTTATCTTTTTTACATATAGTTAGTTTTGTGCTATGTACTAAACTTATATTGTTTGTTGCGTTTGTATCTACATTATCCTTTTCTCGCCTTTGTTGATACTGTTTTCAGTCTTCTATTATGCGCTGCTAGTTCTTTGTCGCTTTTCTTTTAATTATCTTTAGCAATTTCTCTTTCGGTCTATCTTTTTTTGGGAGAGGAGGTTTTGACCTCCAGGGCTGTCGGTCCCTTGCCCGACTTCTTTTGGTCACCTCTTAAGGCAAGCCGGAGATGGGTTTATTCTGACTCCAAGCCACAGGGGCGTTTCCCACACACATAGACCAATTTTCTCCAAATTTATTATGAAGGTTCCTTTGCATGACAGAACACTATTTTCCATAGACGTTGATCAATTTCCACTAAATTTTGCAAAAAGTGTAAGATCAAGAGAACGGTTTTTTATTTATATTCAGACTCGAGAATCGGGGTTGAAGATCATCATCAAATTTAGAGTTTTTGTAGACCAAAGTCAAGTCGATCCACGATCATTTGGTCCACCAAAAGGTTTCAATTATCGAACTACCTGTTAATGAGGGGAGATGGTCGTTTTACAGTCGCTTCGCTCGTGCTATTTTAACAGCCGTGGCTCTTTGGTTCAAATTAGCTGGAAGTGGCCGGAGCGCCTAGAATTCATTGGAATTTTCGCCCAATTTAGACGCCTCTCGTTTCTTTGCATTGCAATCATTTTCAGCCGTGCGCGACTATTCTTACCCGCTTTCCGATTTCGTGCCCGGCGACAGCGGCGAGTTGTCCCCGGTACAGGTAAGCCGGCGCCAATTAGTACCTCTCTCGCGCCCGCCGCCGGACTTGTCTCCGCGTACGCATTGTGCGCGTTATTCGGTCATTTCTCACGTTTTCTATCCATTCTTATCCAGTTGTTAATGTCGCAGTGGCCCGGCGTACCAGTTAGCTAACTGTACTGCAGCAAAGCGCGGTTTCTTCGTGGTGGAAGCTCGCCGGGATGGCCTACATGGTGTTATCGCGCTTGAGGTAGATAGCGCGCGCCTCAGGGTTAACAACCAAACTTATCGGAGTGCATGTTCTATCGACAACCAGAGTGGTCGCCGGTGTTCCTTAATGACTGTTGCACAGATTGGCTTCGCAACGACGGTAAAAGTTGGAAACGGCCGCTTTTGAGGTCAGCTGAATGTGAGGTAAGGATTTAGACTATTACTCTATTACTTCATTACCATAAACTTGGCAGGTTTATGAGTGTTAGACCAAGTCAAAGATCATTTTTGAGTCACATCAGCGCTCTAGTCAATTTTTCGTGTTAATCAATTACTGCTGATCTAATGAAACATACGAAGTGGTCTCTTTGGAGAAGATGTAATGATGAGCATTACCAGAGACTTTCCAAAGACTTGCCAATGGTTTTCTGAAAATAATTCGTTCCAAAAGTGAGCCATTTCTTCTAGTAACAAAATTATCTACTCAATATTTTGTAGTTTTCATTTGAGTGCAGAGATGTAGTCACGGTTCTACGAATTCTTCGACAATATTGTCCAAAGGTATTGGAGGCATTTAAACAATCTATCGGAGCGTGAAAGTTGCAGCGAAAGTACTCGTAAGTTCTGTACGGTGCACAAAGAATTTTTTTTTAAAATAAAATAACGATTAGATCTACACCCTTATTCACGCAAATTGAATCTAAACGCGTTGCAACATAATGAAATTAAATTTCACCAGAACTTCACGGGTTAATTGGATATTGTTTTAAGGTTTATTCATTTTGTATAGTTTTTGCCTTAACCTTGTTTGGAATTAACGGCTTATTGTTTTTATAAGATTGGTGAAATTGTTGTTGTGTTAAATTATATTAGTTCGCTATGGTATTTAATTATTTCTTGTTTTGTTGGGGGTAGTCTAGTCGTACTTCGTGAACCGTTTTGAACCAAGACCTTTAATTCTTCCATACAAGATCGAACATAATGGAAACATAAAGTTCCTTTCTTTACCAACGAAGAGCATTAATAAACAAAACTTTTGTTTTTGGAGTTATAATCCACGAGATATTCATGATAGGACTTTTGGCAGTTACACTGTTTGGTATACGATGGGTAAAGTTTGTTTTTATTTTTTTGAAGCTTGAGTGCGTTACTGTCTCTTCCAATCGATTTTCGCATCGAACTTTAGTGGCTTCCAACTAAAAAACTTTTAGTTCCAACAAGATAGAGCTACAGCCCAAACAAGAAGAGCTTTGTTAAATATGTTACTTGGCCAGACCATTCACCGGATCTCGGCTCATGTCACTTCTTCTAGAGATATCTTTAAACTAATATTAACATCATCCTTCTAAGCCCTATAAATTACGGCAATAAATCAGGCATATTTCTCAACACACGTTGAAAAGGGTAATGAAAAACTTCAAAATAGCACTTGAATAGTGCATCGAAATGGTTAGGTGGTTAGTAACCTCTTTATAAACATACTAATAAAACTTTAAGATCTGCGATGTGACCCTGAAAAATGAATTTTTTGGGGAGTCTTTCCTCACCCCTATCTGAATAAATCTCAGTGTCCCGGCTCACCAGCGCTCAAACATATATGACGTAGTCTCCCATTGTGAAATTTCATCTCTAGGGCTCTGAAGGGGATGAAAGTGTTGTAGGTCGAATTTGCAATTAGTTCATTTTTGAGATATTGAGTTTTGGTCTGTAGTCTCTTCACCAAAATTTATGTACTTAAAAATAATAATCCGCAGACTAAACTTTAAGGTTTGAACTTTTCTTAAATATCAAGAGAACTGGATTTTTGGATTCTTAAAATTCTCAAATGGACGTACAATAACCTAAAAAAAGGAAGGAATTTTTTTACTTCAAGTTGTGGCAAGTTCAAGAAGTTCAATGAAGAGCTCGCAACGTCATCTTAGTCATAAACTCTGCAAGCGGTTTGGGTGTTGATTAGTGTTTAGAGAAACAGCTCACGTACTGGGAAATGATTGTCTTCATCGTACAACCATATCTTCGGGTTATTGGGAGTTTTAAAGAAGAAGTTTTAGTCTTGAAGACGTTGCGAGGTCTGTCACCAAGGAGAACATCTCTACTAACAGGACATGCGACTTGTTGCTAAATAGAAAAGTATTTGGCCATTTCTGGACTGGAAATTCAGACTATTCTGCATGACCACTTTCAACTGAGAGAAGTTTGTTTTGCGTTGATACATAATGTTTGTTTTGATATTAATTATAAGATCAAATTTTTTATATCCAGTTGCAATTTTATCAATTTTTTTGGGTTAAAGACCACAATGATCATTAATGTTTCAAGAAATAACCGCCAATAACCAAACTATGGCGTAAGTAGTAGTGTGGTGAGTAGATGACATTTTTATGGAATTCTAATTCCAAATAAATTAGAAATTGTGGCATTAGTTGTGAATATTAGTGGTTAAATATTTCAAAAAATGGCCGTAAATAAACTTACTAAGACATAAACAGTGACGGAGTTATCAATTTGTTTCAAAGATCGGTGGTGCTTTCCAAGAGTCGGCATATTCTTGGTAATTAAAAATGAATTTTATATATTTCTTATTCTTTAGAATTTGTCTTGATGGAGCTGTTAATTACAAAGTCAGATTTTTTAGTTGTGGTTTCATTGTAGTTCCTAGTGAAATTTTTTGAGTAGGAAGCCAGTTAAAGTTAAAAAATGACCGCCAATAACCCAACTAGAGTCAGCATATTCTTAGAAGAGCCTAATACCCCCTGACTTATTTATTTGAATGACAATTAAAAATTAATTTTGTAATTGAAGTATTTGTATCTCTTATTCCTTTGATGTATTCTTGATAGAGGTGTTAATTGCAGGATCAAAATTTTTATTTAAAAGTGGCTGCAGTTATAATTTCTAATGAATTTATTTTTTGGGTTCACGGTCATAATGACGATGGAAACCATATTTTACGCGGTTGCCAATTTTTTTCAAGACTAAGTATTATTTTCCAAGAACTGATATATTCTTGGATGAACCTAAAACTCCAGAATTTTACTTTTTATTGAATTATTCCTAAAGTTTGTTTTTACGGAAAATAGTTAACGATTACAGCGTCAATAGAGTGCATAATAGTTCAAGAAGGGCTGCTAATATGCAAAAGTAGTAATTTTTATTGACATTTTTTAAGGGGGAGGGGGCGATTAAAGATTATAATGACTATAGAATTGATGATATTTGAAGAAATAGTTGCCAATAACCCAGTCGCCATAATATTAGATGAGCTTTTAATACCCCAAATGTTTGTTATTTGAATATTAATTATCGACAATTTGGAAATTAATATATTTTTTTATTTGTCTTATTAAATTGTTCTTAGTGGATATTTTTAAATTTATGGTTTAGTTAAAGATTACAGTGACCATAAAGTAGGTGATATTTCGAAAAATATAGTGATGAACTTGTCAATTTTTTAAGAACTTATGACGTTTTTCAAGATATAAATAAAAAGAATTTTGAAATTGTTTTAGCATCTGCTTTTTTTCTTATTTTGAATTAGTTTTGATTGATTGCAGGTTGGGAATTTTTATTTCGTGAATTTACTTTTTATTGAAATTTTATTTTTAGATTAAAATAATGGTGATGATACAATCTGCGGTATGTCAAGATTCGGTGCCGTTTTCCAAGAGTTTGTATATTCTTGGCGGAGCCAAAAACTTCAGTTGTTCGTGATTTGAATGATAATTAAAAATAAATTTTGGCATTAACTTAGCATGCGTATTTTCCATTTTATTGTTCTTAATGAAGCCAGAATTTTTTTTGACCATGGCTTTAATTGTAATTTCTATTGAATTTTTTTAGTTACAATGACGATAGAATGATACCTCAAAAAATATCTCACAATAACTCCTGTAAGGTGCAGGTGACGATGTGATTCTCAATTTTTTAAGAGTAGGTAATGCTTTCCAAGAATTGTTATATTTACAAAATTAGTCTCGAAGCCGAGATACTTATGACCTGATTGGCATTAGAAATGAATTTTAAAATTGCCATGTGTATTTCGTTCTTTGAATTGTAATGTAACAGGGCCACAGTTTTTGTTTTGAAAGAAAACTGCAGCTAAAGTTACAATAGCTGCAGTTTTCTTCGGGAATGCGGGGTTAAAAATTAAAATTACTATAATATTTTTCAGAAATGGACATAAAAACAAACTACAGCATAACTAGTGATTGAGTTGGCAAGTTTTCCAAAAGTGGGTAATGTTTACCAAGAATTGGTATATTCTTGGATGACTCTAAAACTTTAGATTTGTGTGACGTGAATGGTAATTTAAAATTAATTTGAAATTGTGATATCCTTATTTCTTCTGCTTTTAATTCGAGTCGTGAATTGCAAGGTTACAATTTTTATTTAGTTGTGGCTTCAGTTGTAGTTTTCAATGAATTTGCTTTTATTGGGGTTGAAGATTACAGTGACGATGGAGTTTATTAAGAAATGACTGCCAATAATCGTACTGGAGTGGAGGTGGTGATGTGATTGTCAATGTTTTCAAAAATTGCTGACATTTTCCAAGACTTGGAGGAACCGGAATTCCAGTTGTTTATGATTTGAATGATAATTAGAAATAAATTTTGGCATTGCCTTGGCATCCTTTTTTTATTGTTCTTATGAAACTGTTAGTTGCAGGACCAGAATTTTTTGACCATGTAATTGTAATTTCTATTGAAATGTGTTTGGGTTACAGTGACGATAGAATAATATCTTAAGAAATAGCTCACAATAAATTCTGTAGGGCGCAGGTGATGATGTGGTTTTCAGTTTTTTCAAAAGTAAGTAATGTTTTCCAAGACTTGAATGGAATTAGAAATTGATTTTAAAATTGCCATCGTCTGAATTTCAAAAATGGTTACAAAGTAACCCAACTGTAGTAGAAGATTAAGTGGTTCTCGGTGTTTTTAAGAGTTAACGACATTTTCCAACAGTTAGTATATTCTTGAATGAGCCTAAAATGAGATGTTTGTGACCTGAATGATTATTAGAAATGAATTTTGAAATTGTTGCGGTATCTGTATTTGTTATTTTTTGAATTGTTTTTGATGGGGCTGGCGGCATTCATCGAAATTTTTTAGTGGTTTATTTTGTAGTTTCTAGTGAAAGGATTTCAATTTGAAAAAATGGTCGTTGCATATATCTATATTGTGCTTTTTTGAATTGTTCTTGATATAGCCGTTATTTACAGGGTTATAATATTTTGGGACTTAAGATGCACTTTCTTTGGAAGTTTTTTGAGGGGGTAAAATTGTAATGACAATAAAGTCGGAGATGTTTCGAGAAATAGACAGTGATGGAATTGATATTTTTTTCAAAAGTTCAAAAGTTGATATATTCTAGGGATGAGCCTTAAAACTCCAATTATGTATAACCTGTATGATTATTAAAATTGGTTTTTCTTGATAGGGCTATTAATTGCATGATGAGAATTTTTTATTTGATTGGTTATAGTTTCAATCAATTTTTTTTAAAGATGACAATGGCGGTAGACTGTGATATTTGATTCTCAATTTCAAATAGTTGCCAGTAACCCAATTAGGATATTAGGTCGAATTTTTCAAAAGTGGGTAACGCTTTCCAAGAATTGATATATTTATGAATGAGTCTAAAACGCCAAATGCATGTGGCCTAAATGTTAAAATCTCTTCTGTATTGACCTTTGCTTCAAATCAAAACCTATGGTTGACTTATTGTGGTGTTTTACTTTTGGCTTGGGATTGACCTGATTTTTCTATTTTTAAGATATATTTGATGTCGTGGAAGAGCAAGGTACTAAGATTTATGATAAAGTATATTTTTATTTTTGACTTGGTATCTGTTTAACTAGTAAGTGGAATGAAGAAGAGAAGAAAAAATGATGTAGGAAAAACTGAGGAAATGGATTGGAAGGTTGTAATTACAACACACCAGATTCTCTTTGAGCCATTTGGAGTTTTGAGGAAGGAAGAATCTTGAAGTATTTTTCGACCGAATAAAAATTTGAATTGTTGATTTTGGATCTTCGACAAATTTTAATCCAAATATGGTGCGAAATGAAAGAACACTAGTGCTAATTTTTATTTTACTTCTTTTTGTTCTTCTAAATTATAAGTCGAGATCTCTCAATGAGCTGCGATCTAGAAATCTGAATGACGTTATCAATAATGATATTTTTGAATGACAATTCAGGGTGACCTTTTCTTTAGTCATGAAGTTTTGGAATATTTATCGCAGTAAAGTAATATATGTATAACGACATGAAAAAATCTGTAACGGTGCGGGGTTTTAATAAATATGGGTCAACAAGTCCCAAAATTGCTGCGCTCGAGCAGATAATGCGCAACTGCTACGCATAATGGATGCGTAGAAGTAATGGAAATTGTAGTTGATACGCCGTGATGTGTGTCTGTGACGTGCTTTGTTAATGAACCATTCGTGTTTTTGCTCTGCGGCACCAGCCATGAAAGTGGGATTGTTTGCATGGTGCACTTGGAGACGAAAAGCATTTTTGAACAAGCCCCGATCGATAGAGTAACAAAGGCTGGACCTTAACAGAATGGATCGGCGTGAGTCATGTAAATGAGACGTTCGAAATGTTTGCCCTCTGTTCCGATTGGGGACTGTAAAATAGAGAAAAAGAAAACGTGTTTAATTTGTTAAACAATATGCATACAGATTGAAGGTGTTTTTCACACTTCTAAATTATTCCTTCGAAGTAATATGCAAAGTGCAAAGCTGAGATGGAAATGGATGTTTGCTTGTGTAACAAATCTAGGGACAATGTGCGCAGCCCCCGTACGCATTGCAGTAAGTTATAAGGTCGCTGCATAATTTCTGTTGTCCGTTCCTTTAAGGTAAAACGATGTAAGGTCATTGTTATTACAAGGCTGTCCTCTCTTAACTGGTGGTTTGTTTATTTAAGGTATAAAAATATTCATATTTTTTACGGACGAATTCCAACACGCCATTGCTTAATTAACCTTTAATTAACAACAATAATCCTTCGATTAAGCGGACGTTTTGTCCCTATTGATAAAACTAGAAAATTGTTTTTGTTGAGTTCTACATTTTTGCACACTTTTTATAAATCCATTGAAATAGTAGAAATTTGAAGCTAGCAAGGTATGCAACCAGACGAGCATGGCGAAGTGCGCCAGAATTACGCACCGACCTTGTATTGAACAGCCCATTTGGGCCCTCGGAACGCGTTCATTCGTTTAAACACCAAACTTGTGCAACAACGAGCAGAACGGCGATTAATTATGAAATCAGAACTGGAAAATGTGCGCGTTGCCGGTCTCCGTCTCGGTAATAAACGTTCAAAGTCTGACGATTCGATAGCACTAAATGCAAACAGAAGCAGTCTAGAAAGGAGGTCGTGCCTAAACAGGCTACCTTCCCAGCAAAAATTATGCAGCGCAACGGCGCGTTCTGCAATCGCTCAAAAATATCGGAAGTCTGAAACGAAAAAGTCTTGGCCAGGAGAAATTGTGGCGCTCGCGATTTTTCCCGAGGTTTATGTAACGCAGACTCGTAAAAATACTAAATTAAAAATGGGACATTAGAACGAGTTGATTAAATTTAATTGTTACTATCGGCGCGCAAATAGCTAGAATGTTTGACCTTGAAATTTTTATTGCGAGTTGTTCAAGAATAAACAAGCGCAATATTTTGTTTGTATTGGGAATTTACATATTAAAAGGTCTTACGAACGAGGACTAATCGTAAACGAAACTGTTTGGGTTAAAGTTTGTGTTTTTGTATATTAAGCGCGTTGTAGACGGTACGAGAAGTGGAATAACGAACAAATTCGTACAACAATAATTTCTATAAAATATATTCAAGTGCGTCAAGGTACTAAATAATTACTGAGAATAAAAAAGAAATTGTAATATCTTAATATATATGAGTTCATTTACACAGCACACTTTTTGATGGTTGCGAATGAAGAAGGTAAAATAACAGTCCTGATACGTGAAAAGCCGCAGGTCAATATAACCGCAAAATTAACAAAAAGGTGGAGCAGATAAATGGAGAACCACTCACTGGATCAGCCGAAATATGGTGGAATTGTGATGGGGAGACCAACAGAGATTGTTGTAGTGAGGGTGCTTTAAATCAAATGATTTTGGCGGGTGATTGTACGAAGAAGTTTTATCTGTTTGCTTCTATTGGAAACTTCTGGCTATAAGAACTAATGTGACTTTCTTCCTTATTGAATTAAGTTTGGAAATCTATTTTTGTTCTCACACTAATAAGAAGTTTAATGTTTTGACATACAATTGGGAGGGTAGTATATAATGCAGTTGGTTTTCTCAAAAGTTGATAGCGAGAATTGTGTATTAATACAAAAATATGTGCGTGGACAATAGTAAACACAAATAGGAAAAAAGAAAGTTTAGAAATGGATATTTAAAAGAAGATGCAAAATAGGATCTTCTTTGACACTAAGCACTGAAGAATTATGAGAACTGGAAAAGGGAAGAAACATCATTGAACCTTCTAAAAGGGAAAAAGCAAATGGATAAATTATGTAATGAGAACTGGTCCATTATCCAACATGTAAAGAAACATTTTTCTATTCTTTTCTTCGGTTGTTTATACTTTCTACAAATTTTGTGGTACATTTTTTTGTAGATACATGACCTTGAAGAATTTAGAGAAAACACTCGCTGGTAAGTGTATGGATAAAACAAAAAGCATGTGAAGAAGAGCAAGAAATAATGAACCATTGAATACCATGAAGCGTAAGAAAACTGGGAATACTAAGAAATACGTGATCTCTCCCAAAGGCATCGAGCTATATAATACTAAAAATTACAATAACAAAAACACTTGATCTTGCGACGCATCTTCTTCGGACGTTACGAATCAGGAAGCCTGAATTTAGACGACTAACTTTTCCTTTTTGCATCGTAGTTGTAGTCCAATGCCTCGTTTTCTAGTGTGAGCTTTTTGACAAAATCTGATTCGTTAATAGCAGTCTGAAACTTCATTAGCAACTGCAGTATAGTGTCCACAGTAGGCACGAAATGAATATACTTTTTATGCCAAGATTTTTCATAAAAATCTTACAGACTTTAAATTTTATAATTAGTAGTCTTCTAGAAAGTGGATTAACAAATTTCCGGCCATTTTTGAATCGTTCTGCACCATGCGCATATTCGTATTACACTCATTGCATCGCTCCTGAAAGTCTTGTAAACTACACCACGCGTGCTTATTAACCACCGTCTAACTTCCAATTAGCCTGGCCAGTGAAGTCGTCCTCAGAAGCGCACGCGCAATCCGATCTTTATTTTTGTTTCGTTAAATTGGCTCTATATTTTCAGAATTGTAAAGATGAAAAAGTGGATTGTCCATTTGAAACTTTACGTCCCTGTTTATAAAGCATCTCGTTTGTTTTCTACAAATGTATTAAGAGAAATGTACGAAAAGATGAACATGCATACATTTGAAAGAAGGTTGCTAACACTAAAACACAGAAGAGGGACGAACAAGAGTATGCTAGAAAAATCAAGAAAATGTAAACCATCGAAACTAATGATCTGGAAAGTGGACGAGTTAGAAATGGTAAAAATAATTGGAGAAATGATAGTGTGACCGTACGATAGTAGACAGAAAATGATGATACGGCTTGGTTGCGTCCTTTTTATAGATTTTTTATAATTCTTCTTGTTGGGGCGAACAGCTATTTTGCATCCATGTTTACCATACCCTATGCTCAGATCCGCTTTTTTAACTCCAAGGGCAGACGTTTCTTCCTTTTTTAATGAGGGCATAATATATAGAAAACATCGATCTTCAATAGAGTTCCAAGCTACAGGAAAACATGTCATTATGACCAATGCTACTGCCCGACAGTCTTCTTATGGCGAGCTTGTTGCGTCGTGATGATAATTTACATGATATGTAGCGGATGAAACATCTCTTCACCAGTTCATTTCATCTCCAAAGTTCTTAGTTAAGACAGTTTGCCCTAACCGGGTTATCGTTAGAATTCGCCAATATTTCTTCCACAACAGTGTATAGTATTTATATGCGGAAATCTACAGTCCCGCAAATATAAACGCTTATGAACTCCATTAGATCATTTGCTTGTATGGAGCTCAGATGTCTTCCTTATTTTTTTATCGCGTTCTGGGCAATGCTGCGTGTGCCACAGAATAATGAAAAACCTCTCGTAAAGGTTGTTTCCATTGGAATTATGGCAGCTTGACTTTAGGAGCAGCGGTGTTTTCTCTTGGTACTGGGAAAAAATCACCGAAGATTGAAGAGACTTCAGAAGACTATTACAAACTACATTAATCAAGACTGGTAGTTTTGACTAATTCGTGGATTTTGTGGGAAAAGATTACTAAAGGTTTCATCAAAAATTTCAATCTCTTTTACGAGGGGAAAATTTTCTTCAAATAGAGGTAGACCAAGTAATAGGAAATATTAATCAATAGTGAGTTTGCTAGTCTCCTCATTTATTTATTAGTAATTTCTCCAGATTATCGATCAAGAGCCCAAAAATGGCCTCGTATACTGAATACACTTATCATAAACCTCGAAAATTGGCTTGGTACTTGAGGATTTAAAATTAATGGAATGAGTCATGTTGATAAAGTTTCGATGGTTAAATAAGAATATGGATACGTTTGATTGGGCCGCATATACAATGCCAAAGGGGTTCAACCGCTTTCTATCTGTCCAATGGGGAAAATTAAAGCTCCGTAAGCAAAGCCAGTGTTTTAAATTATTTTCCGTAGGTTTTTAATCTATTTTAAATTAAGTATAATGTATAGGAGGTGACCTCGTGTTTTAGGCACTAGAAACGACTGCCAAAGGTAGTCTCACTTACTTTTTAGGAAAAAGTACTCATTATTTTCCTGGTTTTTCACTTTCTTTAAGCTAGCAAGGCTGCAGTAATACGTTTGTCTTCTTTATGTTTTTTTTTACCTACCGAGATTATAGTGAAGTTGGTTTTTACCATTTTAAAGACTATTGATTTACTAAGGTCTATAACGCTCCTCTGGCACCCATGACGAGAAATATTTTGTTGAAGACCCTTCGGAGACTAGAGGAAAATGTAATTGGCCTCCAAGAGTTGATATTCCGTTTATCGGTGTAGTTTTGTCCTGCTGGACTTGGAAGCTGACGACCTGATCCCAAAAGGAGCATGTAAGGTTTTTGAATTTGGACGAATAGATTGACTCCTTCGTGAGAAAAACTATATTAAGTTCTAGTTTTGGATATGTTAGTCAGAGAGGATACTCAATACTCCGCAAGGGTATAATTTAGAGACGATGGAGGAAAAGAATTTCTTAAAGGAGTTTACACCTTGTTGAAGATGTTGGGTGAAGGAGAGTTATATTAAAGGGGTTCCAAAAAGAGTAGAGGCCAAAGTCACGAATTAGAAAATGGGTCAGGGAAGGGGGAGTAGGAAGGAATTGTGAATATCGAATTAGGGTTAGGAGAGAAAAGAGGAGTGGAAGGGGATTTGATCTAGATATTTGGGATTAAATGGATTCGGTGAAATGTCGTCTCTATCAGAGATATGTAACAGAAGGGTTTTATAAGAGTTCCTTTTTCTTTTTTATTCTATGGCCGCCTCTATCCCATTGGGAAGAAAGATGCAAAATGTAAAATAAATTGCCCTTTGTAATTGACTTCTTTCTAAAGCTGGCTTTAGTGACGAAAGCCGTAGACGTTGACCCAGGGGCAGCAGCATCAGAATTAAGATTATATCTGGACACTTTTATACAGACCTAAGTTTTCTGGATGGACAAAACGTCCTACATTGCATTGCGACCCAACTGGCATCTAGTGGATGGTCTGCTAAAGTGACCTTATCCATACCTTACCCCTTCTCTTTAATTTTTTATATTGGAAAACCGTGTTGTTTCTTTTGATGTTTTGTCCTTTGACTGCATATACAAAAATAAGTTTCTTCGTTATAAATATTATTTCGATGATTTTTGTTTCTTGAGGTATCCTATTTAGAACTACACCCATGGTCCAGGATGCTATAGTAATCCGATACAAAATTAAGACGAGGACCTCAATGGTACGAGCAATTTATCTCTTTCTTTCAACATCATATGTCTTGCGTGTTGACAAGACCAACTTTATATTTAATATGGTAGCAGTACAGCAGGTCGATTATCCGAACTAATTGAGGACACGGTTTAAAAAAGTGTACCAAGACACAATTTTAGAAAAAGCATTTCTTCTAAGCTTGATCCAGATAATTGGTCATCCAGATGCGAGAGATTTTAGCACTTTCTGACACTTCTGTAATCTTGTGCACAGGAACTGTAAAAGCAACTATCGCGTTGCTTTCACATGATTTTCTGGTCGACGTCTTCCAAAACGAAAACGAACGTCATTGTTCGGCAACACGCCCGCAAATCTCTTTGGAAAAATCCTACTGGTGTAATTGGCTGGGAGAGCGAAATTCCGCCCGTCATCGTTGTGAATGGATCTGTGTCGCAAATTAAAATTAACCCGTTCGCTTAATTTTAGTCTCGCGCATGCAAGTAGGTTATTGTGCTCTCATCGCCTCGGTTTCCGCTCGAGACGGCGCGCGTCTTTTGAGCGGCTCTTCGCCTTTAAGGCGGGTCGATTTTTGGGTTAAGTGTTGCAGTAGTCATTTCGCCAGGGGAGACATCGGGGCGGCCGGCCGTAAAACTCCTCCGACGGTCGTATTTTCTTTCTTACCGCTGTTACATTTGAAGTAACGAGTTCATTTAATCACATAATGGGATTTGCAACTATCGTATACATTACAGGTGTCGGTGGAATGTATAGTAATCCTCAGTAGGAGAGAACAACTCTTGAATGTTTGAGTGGGTGTTGGAAACAGTTTTCTTCAAGAGGAAATACTTCTGCAATCATTAATCTCTTTGAATTTATGTTGACTGTTTAGTAGATATTCATGAACTTCAAAGAAGTATTTTGCGGCAAACTAAGATAAGTCTTAGTACGAAATGGATACACTCTCCAGGAGATAAGCGATGACGTAATATCGAAAATAGCGGGGCTGGGTGTAAAAAGTGGATTTATTAGATAAAAGCACTTAACTTCCATTCCATTTTTTTACGTCTTTTATACTCAGCTACTACCTTTCATTGCATTAAATTTTTGTGTATGAAGGTCAGGCAACCAATTTGACTTCTAGGAAATGAAATTGCGTAATAAGGTGAAACGACGATCAGTCATAGGAATTTTATAGTATCGATTTAAGCAATTCAGAATTCAATTTTTATGACTCATTTAAGAGAATATTAGTATAGTCCTAGTTTAAGCAACCTAATAGCATGTTCTAATCAAAAAGACTAAGTATAACGTTTAATTGAGATAATTGCAAGTCTTTATACAACAATATTTGTGGGGCAGATTCATTTTAGATCCCTTTGTCCTCTAACTGCCAGTATAAGTCTTTACTAATTTACGCATACTAGGGCTCATAGGTATCTATGGGGGAAAAGGAAATTATAAGCCTGGTCAACAAAGCGAGGAATAGTTACTAAACTAGAGCAGACATACTGTGTATGTATATTCGTTCATCACCACAGATCCTACTCACTCACTACCCAAGAGATTTTAGAACACCTCTCACTAAGCGTTACGCGGAAGACGTACCGGAAATTACAACCGATGAAATAAAACAAACGTTACGACAATTATCCAACAACAAATCGCCCGGACCCGATAAAATAATTATCAAAATAGTAGAATCAGGAGAGAACAAGTTAATCCCTTACTTGGCGAAATTCTTCAATGCCTGCATCGACCAAGAAAAAGTTCCAAGGGATTGGAAGACTGTCAACATTATTTTAATCTTTAAAAAATCGACAAGAAGCTATTAGATCTCACCCATGCAAACTGTTTATACGAATAATAACAACCAAACTTGATGAATTCCAAACAATGGACCAGGTAGGCTTCACAGGAGTGAGACAAGTGGTGGAAAAGTCTTATGAATGCAACCAACCACTCTGTTATGGTTTTCATAGACTTCCACAAGGCGCTCGTTATGGTCGTAATCTGGTCATTAACGAACGCCCTTCGAAGATGCAGAATCGCTTTTCGTTACATCCAGGCAATCATGAACATGTTCACAAATGCAAATATCGTTGTCAAACTGTTCGAAGATACAAAACCTATCAAGACCAAGCCAGAAGTGAGACAGGATGACCCTCTCTCCCCTAAACCATTCTCAAACTTACTAGAGGATGCCTTTAAAAAAACTTCATTGGGAACAGAAGGGATAAATATAAGTGGCGATTATCTCAGCAACCTGATACTCGATGACCATATTTTCTTTGCAAATACTATGGAGTAACTATGGTAGAAGAGCTACAAGAAGCTACACAGGAGGTAACACAGTCAAAAACAAAACTAATAACAACTAGGAATGATGGGAGGGAGTTACCATTGAATGGACAACGAATAAAGCTGCCTAATGAGACAGGAACTCAATGGACAAGAAAGCTACAAGACCAGACTAAGTGGAAGAATCTTGAGGAGGGTATGTCCAAAACTGGAGTGGACCTTATGACTCTGTGCTATGATGATGATGATTTTTAAAATCAAAGCCGCAAATTATTGAGTTTGAAGATCCGATGGGAAAAAATCGTTTCTCTTCGAAATCAAAAACTACGAAAGACCTTGGCAGTTGGTCGTTCTATTTGAGCTATTTTAAATTATTAAGACATTAAATCTTCAATTATGCTGCTTTTGCTGTATTTGTCTTTAGTTTCTCAATATCGCAATAAGTTTCGTGACAAGCAAGAAGCTTTTGTGTCTTCTCAGTGTTTAGTCCGTTTAATCCTGTCAAATCATTGAGGCGGTGATCTATTTGATTGTTCACTTATTTATGGAAAGATGGTAAAACTAATTGTCAACTTGGAAATGTAGTTGAAATTTGGCTCGAAGGAGCAACTAGGAACTGTTTGGTGCATTTTTATCTTATTTTTTCGACGTCGCGGAGATGTTGTTTTTCAGAAGTAAACTATAGAAATTCTTTGGCAGCAAACTCTTTGAACTGGACCATCATCGTTCGATAATTAACCCCTATTGCCACTTCTTTAACATCAAAGAGAGATGGGAATTTACAGTCTTCGCATCATAAAGTACTGCATGAGCCTAGCTTAACGGCGTTATCAGTCCAACCAGCAAAAAATACGGAGTGTGCCAAAATCTATTCAAAAATTTTGCTGAATATTTTAGCCCAGCTGCCTCCCCACAGATGTGTAAAAGCTTATTTGGGTTTTGGATATGATAATGTTCTAAAGCTCCGCATGGGGGTATGGCCTTTGAACCTAGAGGTTGTGAGTCGTGTACCATTTCTGATACGAAACGATGTAGCAACCACCGCGCCTCGGATGACCCCATTATTACCCCTTGTTTGAAGTGAACGCAGTATCCAATTATTTTGAGTGAAAACCCTTTCACGCGCTTACCAGCTACCTTTCCAGATTGTTGTTTGTCAAAATATGTTGCAAAACATCCAGTACTAAAATGCTGTGAAATGGGGAATAAGAGTTTTAAATGCGTGGACAGGGTGCATCCTACCCCAAAATCAATCGTATTATTCAAAAACGCCGAACTTCAAAGGTTTCAAGAACTCAAAATTCAAATCAATCCGGATTGTCGTTCAAAATATTTGGGAGAATCATACTGCTTCCAAGCAGGAGCAATCGTTTGTATGATATGGGTTTTTCAAAGGATGCTGCTATCCTTAAAGATAACCCATGAGAAGCACCATCAGAAGCACCCATCAGTTATGGTGACTGTTGAAAACATTTAGGCTGTTAGCAGAATAGTTATAAATGAAAGGAAGATTATCTTGAACCACGATAAAGTTTGTTTGGGGAGTTTTGAATTGAGAGTTGAAAATAAAAGTTATTTTATTGTTGATCGTCTACACAATTACTAGGGGGGAAAAACTGACCATTTACAAGTCAGTTGTGGTATTCTTAATTTTTTCAGTGAAACATGGTCCAACTTCTTCTGACAAGTAAGGTATGAACCTATATAGATGATCCATCTTTCACAACAACAAAAGAAAAACAAAGAACAGTGAAAATATGTTGGCTATATTTTTAACGAACATTAGAAGACAGTATAGGCAAACTTGTATAGAACAGTTCATCTTACTCGGTATTTGGAGAAACTTTTGGGTAGAAGATTAACTATTAGATCACAACAATGCATTTTACTGTATCACCAGACTAACAGTAGACTATCTGGAGAAAAACATAAACTACACTCTACATCCTGGATTTAGTTTTCTTCAATTTAGATGAAGAAATTAAAGAAGTTATGTGGTTTTTCACATTTTTCCAACCACAATGATTTTGTTAGTTACCTAAAAATGTTGTGTTCCAAAACCTTTACCACTCTCTTAGCTAAAATCTCCAATAGTCTTTATGAGTGAGCGTAGTGTCAACGTGTCATTGCCCGACTCGGATGGAACTGCAGCCTGGTAGCTGAACTCCTCATTTCTGTTACTTTGGTTTGGCAACCTCCAAGCTCGATAGATAAGAACAGATCTTTATGCCCTTCGCGAGTGGCGTTGCGCAACTTCCGATTATCCAATCCATTGCCAGCGTTCTTTTCCGCTAGCCGATAAATTAATTTTCGGTTTACGCTTTGCGCCGGGCGATTTGCGAAACGTCTCGCGTAAGCTTCCGGCGCGTAATGGGCGCAAAATGCCAGCAGATGCTGCCATTTTCCGTTCAATTGAGCGTAAAACAATGCAGCAGAGCTCTTATTGTTGCTGGTGATGCCACCGCGGGGCGAGCGCGCCTGCGGGATTTCTTTTATTTGCTCGACGACCGCGGGTGAGGTTGTAGTGATCCGATTTGTTGGTGTAAGTGTTGAAGAACAAGATCTTTGGGATGCCGTAAAGAATGTCTATGGTTTTCAAGTTTTGAAAACTTTTGGTATAGGCTAACTCTCTCTTCTCTCTCTTCTAGAGAATACAATTGGAAAATACCAGAAAGAAGTCAAAAATTGGGGGTGGGCTGGTCCAAAATTTGTGTGTTCGAAAAAAATTAAAGACGGGATTATAGAATTATTATGAATTATCGTGCACTAATTTTGTTTTGTAAACTCCACATGTGGTAAAGGTATAGACTCTTCTAGGATGTTAATTTTTAGACGACCGCATTATTAGAACGTAGGTACTAAATTATTGTTAGTGACCGAGTATGCTACCCGCCAGGCATCATAGAGCTCCGGGAATGGAATCCGGGTCCGTCCGCATCGCAGTCACGCGCCTCAACCGCGCAGCTACACTGGAGCTCTTCTAGAATGTTGATATACGATGTTATCTACTGTCTATAACTGCATAGATTGGTTTAAGTAGAAACTTTGTTTTTTAAATATTTTTAAAGTTTGAAACCTATAACTACTTTTTAACCACGCCTTATACAATGCTTAAATATCTGTGCCGTTTAAATTTCTAGGACTATCCCGACTCACACTATATGTCAGAATCGTTCCAAACCTCCTTGTCTAAAAATCATTTTTTATTCTTGAGAACTGCCGTTACACCCAATAAATTTGTCAATTCCCCCGATTTTCGTCTTTTGACAATATCTTTCTTTGAAGCTTCCAGTTTAGCTTTATCCTTATTTCCAAATTAAGTTCCTGCCCTCGCTGCGACCTCCACAGCAACCATTAGACGTCAAATACCACAGTTCTTGGCAACTCATATTTTTTTCTCTGGATCCAAATTATTGCTGTGGGTCTTCGCTAAGTCGAAAAAATTAAGACTAGTGGAGGTTCTTTAACCTTCACAACATACAAGTCGTAATGTCGATCATTACACTGTTCTTTCCTTGTGTAATAAACTACGGAGGAATCGTTCGTTCCTTATTTATACAAAAATGTGCGCTTCCGTCGCAAATTCTTTAATTTAACCCTTATTCGCAATTCACCCAACAGAATCTTCACTATAACAAGGTGTTTTAATCACCCATCATGCAGGCTGTACGATTTCCGATACCCTACTTTTTGATACTAAAAATTGCGACTCTAATTCAGTGCAGCTTTTCGTTTAATGGCCATCTGGCACTCTTGTGGATTTCGTCCACTGATTTTCTTTCATGGTGATTTCTTTTTTGAACTCTTCAGCCCAGCTTCATCCTTACTTCCACTAAAGTTACTGCTCCCGCTTTAGCATCAATGGCATCCATTGAACCTCAAGCAATTTCTGACAAATAACAAATATTTTCTTCCGATCGCAAGCAATTCCTCTGGGCTCTCGTCAAGTCGAAGAAATGAAAAATAGAAAGTTGTTGCGGACACTAATCTCAACTGGCTCTTTGTATATTATTTTTTGACCGCGCCTTATATAATGGGCCGTTTAAATTTCTAGAACTGTCTCAGCTCGTGACGTGTCAGAATTGTCTTGAATCTTCGAAGGCGGCTCTTCCGCAAAACATGCGTTGCGGAAGAAGAAATATAGTTTATAGAGTATTCCGGAGTTGCGAATGAACTGTTCGTCTTTTCTGTAGTGTGAATTTGACTGGGCCAATTCTTATACTACTAAAGCCTTATTCATTGGCTGTTTCTCTGATAGCACTCTTATTTACTACAAATGGTTGTAGTCAAACTTTTATTCGTTCGTAATGAACAAAAATTCTCTGGTTAAGAACTTGAAATTAAAAATGCATTGCATGGTTCATGGCAAACAAAGGATTTTTTTGAACTCCAAATTTTTGTTTTGCCTTTTTATTTGTTATATAAGTTGTACTAGCTGGAACGTGATTTGTTGATATCCAATGAAATAGCAGACAATAAAAACTCGGCGATGCCCATTGGTGGTTGAAACTGTCAAATATTTTTTACTAGAGATTTTCATGTTCCACTAATTCGGTTTAAAAAAAATTATCATTTTATTACAAATTTTCCGTAAATAGACGTGCTTTTAAAACGACTGAACCTAGCTTTTTACGTACAATTTGGTTAAATAAAATTGTAAATTTTCCTTGATTCAATTCTGCAACCTTTATGGCCAGATAAAATTAGATCTAATTAAAGGATGTAATATGACCTTTGAATTTAAATTTAAAGAACAGCAAAATCAACTTTGCTTTATTAAACCAAATTCTTAGGTGTGAATCTGAAGCGACATATAAGAAAATAAAGCTCTGCCAATGTAACCGATGCTTCATGAGACTACTGCGCGTAGGCTCCGCCCCTCCCATTTGAGTAACACACCCCCGACGCGGCGGCGACTCGGCGTCGCCAATTACGTATGCGCGTTGCATAACTTTAATGGATTGTGCATGTTAGTAGAGCATTTCGCGTTCATTTTGTATTCACGGGTGACAGATTTATGCAATTTTAAAAGCAATCTCTTTACTTTACTCGTGTAAACAAGTTATCTAATAAGAATCTGAAAATCTATAACTAATATTTTTTTTACTTTTACTTGGTACACAATTTGCGCATAGTATGATATTAATGTTTAACGATTCGATATTTTGCTTTTGAGCAGAAATAATTTCGCAAAGGTGATAGTATTGGTTTAGACAAAAACTTTTGGACGCTACTAGGTATTACGGAATTTGAAATTCTAATGGTGCAGCTCAATTAATCCAACCGCTCTGATATTTGCTTCGACTGCTGTAGTTTTATTTTGTTAGCTCTGTATTAATACGCCACACACCTTTTTCCTTATTGCAGACGGTGAAACAAAGGAGCGCCGGGCGCATCTTTTTCTAATCTTAATAGCGGAAGTTGTCCGCTCGAGTTTACAGAGATTGCTCGAGATAACTGGAGACTTTTAGGTGTGGATGACATTTTTGTCACTTCTAATTGGGCAGAGCGGCGCTAGTTTAACGTAAAGTAAATTTTGTCTTAGTTTTTTCGTTTGTAGGTGTGCGAATTTGGTACCAATTAAGTGAAAAGTTAACTTCCACAATCAGCGAAGGTCTTATGTTTATTGAGCGACTCATCGTATCGTCTATTCAGTGACTTTTCACCAAGACTTTTCTTATTTGAGTTTTTCAAGAGTTAGTTCATCCAAATAGTGTGTATCAATAGAATAAGAACTTCACAGTGCAAGTTCCATAACATAGTAAAAAAGTTGCAATACGACGTAAGTGATGAGGTATGAGTATTGATTAATGGTGGGGGAAATAGCTGCCCCGTTGAAGATTATTATCCTCATTATACCAACATATTTAGACGATATTGGGAGGAAATTTCAGTCTAGAGGTCACTTCAAGACCAGGACGCCCATCCTCATCTATCATGGAGAACATCGCGATTATCAGAAAGATGCTATCATCAGACCATTTATACATTTTGCATACCCATCTTCAAGTGAGAAAGGTTTGCTTTTTGTGGGTACCCCAAACTTTAATCGATAAGTAAATGGCACGAATCATTTATGTTAAGAACTAAAGCCCAAAAAAAGTTTTCTATCGATGAGGGCCTACATGAATATGCCCAGATCCCTGAGGAAACTTGAACGACTAGACTTAAGGATGCAGAGTGTGGTCGGACGTACTTAGAATTATGAAAATTGAAAGTGTATTAGAAAACTTTCCCAGTACTCTATATGTTTCATCCTTATTGCAAGCTAAATATCTATGGTAGGAGTTTTTGCTCTGATAACTATTTCATACCTCCCCATAGATGCGGAAGTATTAGAGAAGTTTTTATCTGATTAAATTTTAATGTTAACTTTTCATTCAACTCATGTCGATCTTAAAAGGGTTGTAGAAGTTTTGCGTACTTGGTATTCTCTATCATTGCTTATATCCAATAACGAGATTGTGACAATATTTTTCAGTGATGTTTTGTCAGATTTCATTATGCAAACCGTCATCTTAATACCTTAACTGTGATATGGGGTGGAGGGGTGAGAAATTTTCTCTGGTTTAATAAAAGGTGCTTTTCGTTACACCTGTAGTTTCTTTGTATAACTCCGTCTTACCTTGTACATATTCAACTTTAGGCTACAATACCAAGCGATCTATAAAAAACAAGACTTAAGACATCGGAATACTGGATAGTACGTTTTAAATATCCGGATTTCAGTCGGTACTCGTTTTACGAGCATAAGAGTGGTTTCTTCTGCTTGTTTTTTTTTTTTTTGTACATGCAAATTCCAAATTATTTTTAATCCAAGATTGGCCTCCCTTACAATTGTTAGCATACCCCTGAGCACAATAGACTTGACTATTTAGCTCAAATTTTATAGAAAGTATAATAAAACTTTCTTGGGGATGCCATTATCCATCTATAAAGCGTATTCTATTTCACGATACGCCACCATGGGCATCATTGACTCGAAAAAGCTATAATGAAAATCTTACAATATGAAGAAAAACCGTTAATATAACTTCCTGGTAGTTGACTACTATTGATGAAAAAATTCCACAATTTATGCGCATGTTGGTGTGGATGGAAAGAACTTCCTTTATACGAAATATTTATCTTTTTGTTCTAAAAACAATTCTAAATCACTTGTAGGCCAAGGAAATCTATCCTGTTGTTAAACTTACTCTTGGTAGTCTCTAAGACTTTTGGCATGTAGATTACTTTTCCTTGGTGTATAACACAGCATGGTTTAGAAAAATATACCAGATGATGTTCTACAAACGCTGTTGGATTGGAAGAATCGAATGAGTCAAATAACCATTCTTTTTGGGCTTGTTCCATTTTGTTTTTTAATGAGTGTTTGATTTCTGTAGCACGTATATAGGAACTTACATTGTCAAGATTTCTATTATCCTTTAGTATGTTCCTTAACTCTGAATAACCCAAGCTCTTAGATCATGGTAATGTTTTTGTAGACCAATTTTTTTCTGGTACCAAGCTGTTCCTGCCTTGTTACGCTTCAGGTTTCCGTACAGTCTTAAAGGTAAGATCTAGAAATGCACAGACAAAGTATTATGCTTCGGATTTCTCCACAGTCTTAAAGATGATCTACATACACATTTGCGGCGGTTGATTCGTGATGATTATTTTAATGTCAGTATATTGGTAATCACTTTGAAGATTTTGACTTTCCATGAATGTTCTCCTAGCAACTAGCCCCGAGGACGATCATTCGTACAAGACAAACACACTAGCGTGTGCGTAACTCTTAGTGAGCTATGGTTTAGTTCTTAACTCGCATAGAAAGGTTGGCTTTGGTAGTATACGATTTGCATATTTTGGGTTTAATTTGCTCTCCAGATAGATATGCAGAACAATTATGAAATTAATGTTAATTCGGCGAAATCTCCGTTAGAAACTCTTTTGTAGTTTTTTGCCTTCATACAAGTAACTTCTTGTCATAATATTTGGTTTCTTTATTAAAGTTAATCATTGGTTCAGACAGTTGACCTAAGTTTTTTCTCCTGTCTGCAAAGAATAGGATCAACAATCGACATCGTTTTTCCGTTTATTGCCTCGTCCACATTAATAGTCCAAACCTTTGGTTTATTACTTTGATAGCCTTATCACCTTTTTACCTATGGTACTTAATTGGTCAGAGCAACTGTCTAACATTGTTGACCAAAATTATCCAATAGTTTATTGTGAATGTTTAACGAATTTTAATTTACTTTTCTCGTGATAAAGGGGTTAAAGTTGGTTTGATATTTGCTATGGTCTTCGATCTTCCTGCGCCCCAATTTATTGTCGCATCTTTTAATTTTCGTTATTTCTTTCTTCTATTGTCTATTACATTTTGAATTAGCACCTGAGTTTTCTCTTTATGACAACTGGAATACATGTCAGACTGATTATTTTGGACTTTTTGGTAGGTAAGAGGACTTGAGTTTATCGAGGAACTCAACACACATTCCAAGTTTTTTATTTGCTTGAGATGCTAAACCGTATTACATTATGCTGGTATTCAATAACGCTATTATTGTGGAGGAACTTTTGATTTAATGGTATTGAATTGTGTACAAATGAGAACGTTGAGTTTCCAAGTACTACATTTGTTTAGTGAGGTCGTGCTATAGTGTTATCTGTGTTACTGGCGTTGGATCGAGAGCTTCATTAGTGGCTATTGATTTTGATGAAAAAGGGACCGAGTTACATTACCATCTAAATTTCTTTGTTTTGGCCCATGCCCTCCTTTCTTGCTGTTGAGTGGCCTTACGAAAGGATCACCATTTTTAAGCATTTGTGTCTGCTGCTCTATGTTGCGTTGTATTTGAGTTGGAATGACCCTGAACGCTCCTTCAGAAACTGCTAGATTGTGGAGATTTCTCTGTGCATAAGGAGAATTATATTTCTGGCTAATCATGGATCGCCAAAAATCTCAGAATCAGAATTTTAACAGCATAATTCAGCATTGGTTTTACGTTGCCTTTATATAAGACAATCTTATTCTTTGAAGGTAGCTTACTATACGGGTATAGCATCGAACATAGAACTGCTCTGGCTGCTTGTTCGACGTGTATCCTCTATATAAGTTTGGCATCTGAGGTACTTCTCACCAGGGAACGGCGTGTCAAAAAATGGTCTTCTTTGCAATCCTAATAACTATGCTTTTACAGGATTGATCATGACAAACCAAATTAATCTTCTAGGGAAACAAGTCCTTGAAACTTCTTTGCGCCCAAGTGGGCGTCGTCTGCTGTAGCGTCTTAGAGGGCGTGGTGGGCATACCTTCGAAATAGGTATTAAAAAACCGGGGCAGCAAGCACATAGTGGCCTCTCCCATTAGCTTATGCCGATCTTGACCTGAAATCTTCTGCCGGTCGAGACAGCGGGATGGTTGCCTTGAACCTTTTGGTAATGCAAATATCTTAAACGGAATCTGAACTGATCCTCCGGAATCAATTCGTGGTCTTAGACTGCTAGCTTCAGGCGGTAATGAATGATCTTTGTACTGTCTACCCTAAGATTGTCAGAAGGCTAATGGATTAGTAGTCCTAGAGGGAGTCTGCGTCTTTCCTAACTTGGGAAGCGTTACGATATTCCTTAAATTCTGTTAGCGATGGAAGTGTGGTAAACTCAAAACAGTATTGACGATGGTGATGACCCAAACGACTACTTTTCTAAGAGCTTCCGGATCGAATGCTTTCCTTGACGTCACCGCTCGAGTCATCTCAAGGATTTCGTCAATGATCGCTAATTCCGAAGAGTTTTCTGATTTCAGACGATGGACGACACGTTGTATGCTGCCGACGAGTACTTCTGCTTTCTCTACAATCATATACATGATCGCATTTACTCCGTAGATGGGCAGTATCGGGAAGTATATATCTTGCGAAGCAGCTTAGTCATTTTTCAGTGAGTTGTTGGCCACATAAAAGGTCTCCAACTTGATTTCTCAAACGATGTTCTAAAACATTGTGGTGGTGATCTTCATCTCGACGATAAGTCGGACGTGCCAGGTTCATTTATCCTCCCGGAATATCATGGTTTACTGTGCTTGTCTCCGCGACTTGATTCTGCTCGTGAATTAGCTCCTTCTCTTTTAGTAGAGACCTTTTATTGCCGGTGAAGGTTCTTTTGGTGACAAATCTGATAAATATACTATCCAATGTTTCTTCCAAGTTGTTTTTGGAGCGGAAGATGGGAATTTCATGGTGTAATGAAACTGGTCGATGAAGGTCGACCACAAGACGGACAAATGTCTTTGAGAAGGCGCCATCAGCTCCATCTGGAGTCCTTAGCGTAAGAAATACTGGAATGTTATCCGAATACAACTCGCTCATGTTGTCTAAGAGATGATCTACAGTTACATTCTGAACCATAGCGATGTGAAGAATGAGTGTTCCGTCTTGAATGCTTCGCATTAACATGGCCGACAAGAGCTATGGCAGTATTTTCCTAAAATATAACTTCCAAATCCTCTGCGCATGGACTATTAACTATTTTCGACCGAATGCATTCATACCCTTATCCTCGCTTCTCACAAAAGCGGCAGAGTCTCATCAGCCGGCAAAAATTTTTCCGGACGGGTTTAAAGATATCCCGAATTTACAAGCAGGCCTATCACATATTCTAAATCCAGATATTTTACCGGGGGAGGGGGGGGGGGGGGGTTATAGTTAGAAAGCACGTTCATCCCACCGAAAGAAAGGTTTTGTGTATTTCAAACTTGTGTAATGTAATTAATCAATTTTTTTCACGAGTTTCTATAGATCCTGTAAAATTAGAACAGCTAATAATATGGGCTAGCGCCAGTGCGGTGAGAAATAAACTGCGGTTCAGTCATGGCCTCAGATGCCTGGCGGGTGGCCTACTCAGTCACTAAAAACAATTAAGTACACGCGTTCATTTCGAACGAAGCACGGTGCGAGACGGCCGGTTGGTCAGCGAGGGCGAAAATATGAGAGCCTTAACCTCTCAGTTCGCAAGCCGTGAAATATTACTGAAATACTACAGTTCAGAATTTTTAGGTGTAAAGTTCGCCAATTTAGATTATTTTGTTTATGTAGATACATTGGTACACGTGTTTCTGTTTATTTGGATTTGTGGTTCTTTGCAATAGGCACGCTTGAAACCTTCAGCAGAATTTACCATCGTTAGTGGAAATCAATGCACATATGTGCTTTAGCGTCGGAAATCTGACACATTGATTAGCAGGTTGATATTAATGGTAAGTGTAGCGGAATAGAAAATTATTAAATTGCGAAGCTATTTTAGGAGTCGTCTATTAACACGCATTAGGCACACAGCTAAGTGCGTAATCTTATCTATCACATCTCAAAACGTAGGTTTTGAGCTTTCTTACTCTTAGTCTTTATCTCTCAAGTTAATCACCTTGTTGCCTTAAACATGTTTCGCTATCTAAATGGCGATGTCTAACGCCCCCTAGAACAGAGTTTTTAGTAAGTACCGGTTTTGTATTAATTGACTTTACGTTTATAAAATTTGTTCTCGTTTCTGCACTTCTCTGCTATCATATTACAATTATATCTTTGTAGCTTATAGATGCGCTTTTATAGGAATGTGTTGATGTAGACAACTCTACCATAAGTTCTATTACATTTTTTTTCTTGTTTTTACTTTCCATGATTATTTTGGTTATTAATGTCTCTTCACCCGCGTGTAAAATTAAATTTTACGCTCTTCGCTCTTAAGTACAGATTTCTGAACTTCTTTGTTCTTAAATTATTAAGGTCGTTTTTTAATTAAAAAAATTTCTATGAGATGACGCTACAATTAGTTTAGTAATAGCAAGCAGGTAAATGTCTTGAAACAAAACCAGAAGCGAAACATCAATGAAAAACGAGTTTCTTGAGAAAAACGTGGAAGGCTGCACAAAATAAATAATAGAATAAAATACATGAAGGGTATTTTTGGGTAAACAAATTTAAACGTGATCTAAGGTGAACAGATGATCAAGACTACTTTTGACGTCTATATGAAATCACCACGACGGATTTAGTTGGAAAATCCACAATATAATTGAGAAAAACTGGCTAATAAAAATAGACCAGATTGCTGACTCGGTAGGTATCTCAGCTGAACGAATGTGTGCAATATGGACGCTGCATCTCTTGGGTGTCAACTAAAAATACAGCATTTGGTAATGTTTATCTGCATTCCGAACGACTTCTTGTTATAATTCGTTACCGTAGTCGAAATAAAAACCACCTACGGATATATTTTCGAAAAACGAAACGTAAGTCAAAACAGTGGGCAACAAAATCTGAAAGCGTTCCAAAGAAGGCAAAGACTAGTTTATCAATCACAACCATAGTTTTTAGGATCCCCAAGATTATCTTTATGAACTACTTTGAAAGAAGAATTGAATCAAAAGTGTTCTTTCGTCAAGACTATGCGTCATGCTACTAGTCTACCATCGCAATTTAAATTAAAGGAGTTAGGATGTGAACTAATTACTCATACTCTCCCTGTTCTTTTTATTTATCTCTAAGTGTTTTATTGACTTTTCTAAATCTAAAAATTAGCTAAGTAAGAATATTTTTGTCCAGTAAGGATGCCATAGTCTCTGCCAATGAATATTTTGTGCAACCTTTGAAAGAAAATATTTTCCTTTTAAAAAGTTGGAACTTGTTGGACTAAGTTTGTAGCCATCAATATAAACTGCATTGACTTTCTCCAAATAATGATGTTTACTTGATATGCCTTAATTATCACACTATAGGGGAGGGATCAAAATAGAACTGAAACCTTTTAATCTACTACAATCTAGAAATACATTTTAATAATAGTAACTTTTTCGTAGGTGACAAGATACCTTTACATAAAGGAAACGTCGAAACTATGTGAGGTGTAACGTTAGGTACCTCAAAAGCCGTTCTTGTTTCTATAGTATCAAAACATTTCTCCTTAGTGTATCTATCGATCATTGTAACTTCACAAATTATTCACTTTTTCATCTTTTATAATTTCTTATCATTAAATTTAATTCACTGGTTGCAATAATCTTTGCGGTAACAGTTTAATACCTTGACGCATTTAGTTATGTTATAGAAATGGTTGTAGTAGAAAAATATTCATTAACCCTCAAAAATGCACTTCAGCCCTTAGTAGCTCTCTTGAAACTTTTGCATTCCTTGTTACAACCCTTTGAAATTCGGCATTGTACAAATTGACACCAGAATCATTACTACAGTATGCTACCACTTCCTGTTGCATCTTATTGATTGCAAAAATAAAAGTTTCAAGGCAGAATTCAATTCAGGTGAGCTAACTTAAAACGTTGAGTATGTAGGTTAATTAATACATTCCTCTTTGTTAAAGTGGCGCTTATTCATTCACTTTTTTCGTTCGGCGAGCTTTGTATCTCTTAAGATGACTCAAATAGTTCCCACAATTGTTAGACATTGAAAAAACATCTTTAAATTGTTATAAATACAGTGTGAAATTTTTAGTTCTTATTGGGGCTTCAAATTAGATAATTAGCTTTGTATGGCTCAAATATGGTTTATCCCGATTAGGAAAAATGTGGAAGGTCATTCATACCAAACAGTAATTTCGTCATTATCACGAGGTATTTATCCTTTTCTGTATCCAAAATCTCTCATATTGTTATTCAATTATTACAGCGCACATTATTCTTGTTTACTACTTTCTCTTCGGACACTTTTTGCTTGGATGAGACAAATTGACTCTTCCTCGAATTATTGTACCAATTTTTCACCGATGCCGAGTGCACTAAGATAGTATCACATAATCACCTGTGCGTCTCCATGATAATAAACGTTTTTATGTCGTTAAAACTAACTGACTTAATTCCTTTTAGAGTGGAGATCAGCAAATGGATGGTAGGTCAGTAATGAGCGTTCTTCCATGTAGAAGATCTTGTCATACTTCTTTCATTACTCCTGCCTAACCAAACGACGGGAATCTGCGCGCGGCTAGTTGCCCTCTTGCTTTTGCCACACAATTCAAAATTCTCAATAATTATCATAAATTGTCAAGATGACTTTAACAGCTCGATAATCTTAATATCCATATTTTTTTGACTGGCCAAGTTGTACAGAAGGCAACTTATTACAGAAGGAGAATTGTTATTGACGTTTCACAGTTAGTATGAAGAGTAGTGTAATTGCTAAAGGAAGGTCTACGTGGTTTGTATCAAGGTGAAATCTGAATATAAAGGGTGGGGAAAATCCTTATCTAATTTTAAAAGATGGTTATGGAGAAAAGGGTGGTCTAAGGGTACGTAGATGCAGGTAGTCGGGAAATTTTGCCCAAAGGGACTAAGCGTCCCTTTGGAGAATAGGAGAATATTTGAGAATAATTCGACAGTTTTTCGCACTGAATCTCAAAGCGCGGAAAACATTTGGTTCCAACAGAATGGAGCCACAGCCCCTAAAGCTATTGAAATATTTCCTGGTTTCTGGATCATGTGATTTCTTATAGGGATATCCTTACGCTAAGGTTTACAGATATCAACTTAAGACCCTTTAAGCCGAAGTGCAATGCCTCTAGAAGTCAGGCGTGTTCCTCAACACATATTGGTAAAAGTAATGAAGAACTTCAAAATAGGACTTTAACAGTGCATCAAAAATGAGGGACACTGCTTGCCCGATGTTGTCTTTAAATATATTAAAACAAAATTTCCATGTAAAAACAAATTTTTCGTACCTTCTATCGGTTTTTCTTTATTTGGTCTGAAAAAGGAAGTTTTATTCCTCTCACCTTTACCTGTATAAATCCCAATGCCCTGATTGGCTCAACATCGCTTAACCCAAACATATACGATATAGTTCCCTATTTTGAAGTTTCACCCCCCAAAGTAGTAAAAATGGAAAAACGTTTTACGCCGAATTTGAAGCCTGATCATAGGATGTTGAGTTTTCATATCCAAATTCTTCATTAAAATTGATGCCAACCGTGTTTTTTTATATGACGATGAAATTAAAGAATCATCAAAGCTGTGAGACGGCAAAGAGAAAGGACCAACCTTTGCAAAGAAAAATAGAGATTATATGACATAGCAACGGGGGAAAAGAAGAAAAGTAGAATGGAACAAGAAAATAAGAATTCAGAGCCGAGAAAGAGGAAATGGGAAGTTAGGAAACAGAAAGGAAGAACAAAAGAATTCAAAAAGTATTTAGGTAGACAGAAAAGAAGTTAACCAAAATAAAATGAAGAAGAAGAAACTATGTTATCAGAACGTTAAGTTATTGATGGAGAAGACTGCTTAAGCCATGTATGATAAGTAAGATGAGGGCGCTCCGAACTTGTTTATATACCTATATATGTTATATCTCACACAAAGTAAATGTTAAATATTGAAACAACTCCTAGAGATGATAACTGAAGACCTCTGATAGAGAAAAAGCAATTTATATTGTACAATAGTATTTTATTTCTTTTTGATTATTTTAGTGCCTCCAAGAGCCTCAACATAGCCACGAACACCTCACATCCTGGAATGGCTCGTTCAAATCTTCCAAATTATTTTATATATCATCAATAGTATCACCAGCTGCAATAACACGATGCTTTTCTGCACATCATGAACTGGTTCAACATATATGTCGTTTTTCACATGTTTCCATACTTTTCAAGTCCGAGGACCAGGTGTACAATAGGACACCATTATGGCTTAGGAAGTGCATATGTACTAGGCAACTGGGTTGTTATAGAAGATCGAGTGATCGATCTATCTAGTCATCAAAAATCTCAGCCGAAACAGTGACACTAAAGCGTTGCTGATGATGAACTTTAAAAGTTCTGCCTAGGCTCCAGATAAATCTTGATGATCACTATATCATTTCTCCCAAAGCTTGTACCGTCTGTAGAGAGTATTGACAACAGAAACTCTATAATGTTATCCTATTGCAAAGGTCGGCAACAAATTCTTATTTAGGAAACAAAATCCTCTTTCAATAGACCCTACTTAGGTTGCAACTGATAGGAATAGTAGCAGTTCTCATATAGGATACTCAACTTAGTTGCTTGCCAGCATTCTGCCGACGGGCCACTTAAATGGAGCTTGTACTAGGGTCTTGTAGAACACGTTCTTCCAAGTCAGGTGTATGAACATGGTTCGCCCTTCCTCCATGTTCCCATCTCGCACAAACGACATAACACTGCTGCAAATTTATTACGAGGGTAAATTTCTGATAAGTCCGTGAGCCTTTTTGATCAATTTCATAAATCAGGTCTGCTTGCTCCTGATATAAATGAAGGAGCATGGTAACAGCGTCACAACTATAAGTAAATGTGCCAACACCCCAGCAGATCACACTACCCTTTTACTACCTTTTTTCTATTCTATTTGATGTTTTTTTCTATTCGTTTGAGAGATATCTTTAACACTTAATCTTACTAGATAGTCCTCTCACCATGGTCATCGTACCTTAGTTATTAAAACGATTTAACAGTTAAGTTTTTCCATATCTTTATCTTTATTTTCTTTATTTTAATAATTAAGAGAAATTACTTTACGAATATATCTTGTATTTCATGTCAACAAATTGCAAAAATATTTTTGTCTACAATACTATTTATTCTAATGTTACAAAAAGATTTATTTGATAATTATGAAATTATAACATATGTGTAATACCAGGATTGTCAGGGAAAGTTTAAAGCGACAATTACTAGAATTTTGTGCTTGACGCGTCACATATCTATTGTAAGCTTCATATTACCTAAGCGGATAGTTGAATGTGATAACATGATGTCTTGTTTCAGGATCGAGGCTCGGTTATTGCAATCCAATAGTCTAGACAACGCGTCGGTAACAAGAAGAAACCAAAACCTTTTATTTGCTGCCGATAAGAGCGCTTGTTTTCGCGGAAGGTCTGCAATCAGCGCGCCAGAAGAGAACTTGGTACAATTGCTCAACACTAATTGCCCCTAAGTTTTCCTGGCCGGCGCCTGGTCGAAGCTATAGCCGTAGCTCGCGGCGGCGATCGAACAAGTGAACACCAAAATGGAGAGCCACATCGTGAGGCTCGGTTGCGGCTCGTCGGAACTTTGGCGCGGTGCTTTCGGCAGTTAATTGCGGATAAAGTGCTTTGCTTGCGAGACTTGTTGTGGTGTCAGTTGGAGGATGGATGGGTTTGGACCGCCTCCGCCAGGGAAGGTAATTCGCGCTCCGTCCTTGAAGAGGGGAAGGCTCGATGAACGCATCACAGATAGGGTGAGTGACCAAAGAAGTTTTCTTAATCAAAGATGTTTGTGTTATTTCTTTGATACATCATCGGGATAATCGAAAAAGCGCCACGTTGCGGTGACTGTACCTACCTCGAAACATAAGACTCTACACTTAAATAAATCATTAAAAATAAAGTATTCTCATCTCTATATCTTTCAGATTCTTTGGTTTCTTCTTCGTACTTGTTTTCTAGGGTTTAGTTCGGTCTCTATTTTTTTCTGTTCAGATTAGTCTTCAGTCATTTTCGTTCGTTTTTTTTTTAATTCCTTCTGGTGCGTCCACAAAGGATGGATACTACAATTATTTTTTTCTTACTAATCTTTTATTGGGAAGAAGTGATCCACATTTTATTAAGTTGTTCTTCTCAAATATCATTTTTGCCGTCACTCCAGCAATTTTGGTGAAACTGCTACAAACCATTCTTTGCGTGTAGCCCAGCTCCTCTTGCAGATGTTATTGTAAAAAAATTCTTATTGTACAATGCCTTTTCTATTATCCAGCGAATGTGAGGTGTGAAGTAGCACGGTATATCCTACAGCCTGCAGGCTGGCTACGGTGTGTTGACTGATCCTTAACTGCGCATTTTCATATTGAAGCAACTCACCGAATCTCTATTTCTCGTGGCGGCGTTGCTGAATATGTCAGCGGAGTCGCGTAAATATCTCGTAGTTATGTTTTCATGAATTGGCAGCCAATCCATCAGCAGAATCACCTCCTCCTCTCAAAAGATAATCGCCATTTGTTTTGGATTTAGCAATCCTTCTTTGGTCTTCCAAGGTATTGTCATTCCGCAGATTGACCAAACACTTATAAAACGTTTCCAGATCCATGCTGTACAACTGCAACAATTGTTGGAATACCTCCATGTGCTTCTGATTTTGCTGAGTGGCGAGAGTATGGGAAATCCATTGTGCACAGATCTTTGTCATCTCCAAGTCTTCATGGATGATGATATACCAAGTTTCAAGTCAAACGTTTCACATTTATCAATGCATTCCCACAAACGGCTACTAAGCTCATAAGGATATCCGAGACAGTCACTCTCTCCTTCCAAAGAAACCACGCCTTTTATTACCTGCTATATTATTTTCGACAATTGGACACACAGCACTGTACGTTCTATCAATGCCATCTAATGGCATTAGTTGGCTCTATAGATAATCTTCACGCAGGCAGTTGGAGGGCTTTTTAATCTGCGACACATCCAGAATTTTGAGGAAGAGTGCCAATCATTTTGGAACACCCTAAATATTGTATCAAAAACTTGATTTTCAACTGTCAATCAAGGGTCGCTAACAAACTCTAATTGCGGAGCAGAAAATCGTAAAATACGTAATTAATGACGTCGCGACGCTACTACAGATGCGATTGCGGCTGGAGAGACGGATCGATTGTAGCTTCTGCAACTTAGGAAAAGACGTGTCAGCTCTTAAAAGATATTTATACGCCATAATGATGAGAATTTTTTTCTAAACTTTTACATTAATTTTTATTAATAAGGAAAAGTAGAAATGTTGAGAAACTTCTACCCTGTAATCGTTGCAACTTTATATTGAATAAGACAGAATTGTCAGCTTCCGTCTATTGTGAATACAGGACCTTCAGGAGTTCTCAAGGAATGTCGATGAACAGAAAATTTATTTTGTCATACAATTAGTCGTTCGAAATTAATTTTTAATTATGGCTTTTTAGGATTATTTTTATTTCATAACACTGCACTTTAATTGGAATCTTGTTGAGTGGAAATTAAAAGGTGCATTTTTGATCACCAATAATGTTTTCAGCCACTATTACCCTAATTTAGCTACAAAAACTATTTTGTCTTATTAAAATTAAAAATTAAATTCTGTCTTAATTCAAATCATATTAACATATGATGTGTATTTTTGTTGTCAACAGACACAGTCCATTAATTGTCAATCCTTAAAGACTCTTAGACTCCTCTTTAATACCACCTTTCCATGCACATTCCAAACTACCTTCATATTTTAATATTGTAGACGTACATTAAATAATATGAAAGATAACAGCACTGTTCCATCGTATCTGTCCGTCATTTTTATTACCCCGTAATGTACCAATGCGTTTCAATTCCCCACGTATGCATTTTTACCCATCGATTTTGTCTTCATTGTCCTCGTACCCTCTAAAGTTACTGTTCTTATTAAACTTCATTATTGGAATGGTTTTTCCTTCAGAGCAAGAGTTTTTTGATCTTTTTTCTTGTATATATTATTGCATATATACCAATAGCACAATGACACCGTTCATTCTGCAAAACTCCCAAGACTCTAACGAGCAATGACTTAAATAATTACTAGCACGAGAAGAACGTCTGATGCTATTGTGAACCGTATGGTATTTCAATCATGACTGTTTACTTAGAGTTGCTGTCTTACCAACTGGCTTCTGTCCCATGAAAGCCAAAATGTTTGTATACTGTTCCCACCATGATCACCCATGTTAAGTATTCTAGGTAGATTTTATTTTTAAGAGAGACCAAGAAGAATGTCGAAAAATATTGTCAGTTCTCCCTCGTTAAATACTGTAACTCAATTTATGTTAATTCGTTCTGGAGTATCCGCGTTGCTATGTTGCTTCTAAAATCCATTACAACCAACTTATAACAATTTTCTTCTTGTTCTCGTTTTCTTCAGCAAAAGGAAATGCAGATTATTTTTTAAAACGACCAAGTGATTGCGTTGATATGTTTTGCAAGCTTTTCTTCTATTGTAAAGGTTTAGAGGCACTTCCTCCTTACTAGAAAGTTTTGTTATTTGAATTATTTGTCACTTTTATGCCATGCGGCAAAATTTTGACTCCATTCACCAAACAGCACACTATACACTGGAAAATTAAAATTGGTATTAAATGTTTCCTTTGGGAAGCAGAAAAGTTAGGAACTAAATCAGAGCAGGGTTTTTCTTACTATTTAAGTAAAAAGGAAACGCTTAGATCATCTATGATCCAAATAATTATAGTCAGATGTCATTTGGCTTTACCCACAATCTGGACTTCTCATTTATCTTGACATGTCTAAGTCAAATCTAAGTTTCAACAGAATGGGAGAAGTCACTGGATCAATTTGCTATCCATGTGAATGATAGCACGTTTTTTAAGTATGTCGCCTTTAAAGAGGTTCGTATATAGAAATATCATAGGTGGTAACTGATGCCCAAGTTGTGATATATGTGAACTATGTAAAAAATCATACACCTTCAAAGTTCTATGGAAAAAAGTTGGTATGAGCCAATATCAAACAATATTTGTAATGAAATTGCTAGATATCAACATTAAACCTTAATAACTTATAGAAGCTTTGATACCAACCATAACCATCATTTTTAGCTGATCTGTTGGATTGAAAAGTGATCTATAGAAACCTTCATCAACAAGGTCAGAAATGATTGGCGTTGCTTTTGTGTGTAGAGTTTTGACCACTCTTTCTGTTGTCGGAAAAACTTGAAAAATCCTACCCAAAGTTAAATGGAATCTTATGTTTCCCATATTTTAAGGTCAAGGAGTTCAGGCCTAAAAAATTTGTTTATTTTTTATCTTTTGGCTGTAGCTATAGTGACGGGGAACTCCCGACACCCAATCCTTCGTTTGTTTGGCTTTTTTTAGTACATTGACTTCTTCATATCATTCTAGATTATTCATATAGTACAATTATGTAGGACAAAAATTTACTTTGCATCTCCTAATTTTTTATTGTTAGTAATCTTCCTTTATTATTCAACCATCTGACTAGAAGTTAATGTCTTTTGAATCACTCTTCATGATCATTCAAACTATCACATATTAAAAAATCAGGGTTTTCTCATTTTCTTTTTAAATTTTTAAGTACCTACATGCATAGTGGGGGAGAAGACTTTCTTAGTACCTTACTTGTTAAATCCTCACGTCTCTTTTATTTTATTAATTTATTGTATGTGTATAAATGTGATCTTGTCATTGGATTTAACTATCTCACAGTGACTATCTACTTGACTTTACCTGCGACTTTGATAGTGGTTTTACCTATAACACTTTTTTTGTTGTTTTTTAAATTTTTGGGTTAGATGCTGCTGATATTGTTATTAATTTATAGTAGATAAGCAATTTTTTCAATTTATCGTCTGTATCTCCAAGATTCCATTAATTACAGGTCTAGCAGAATTCTTAACTCAGCAAGATCTGCTCACAATTCTGAATTAGGTACAAATTCGAAGTGTACGGGAAAAATGTGATCGCTGAATCTATATTTTGCTTCTCTTTTTCCTTTACAATTTTTCCATACAATCTCTCAATAGATTATCTGTTTGGAATTGGGAACAATAAATCACTGAAGTAATTAATAGGGGAAGCCAACTCACAAACTGCGTTCCAACAAAGACTAGTACCAAACTCGTTATGATTGTTTTAAGGAAGAATACATGGTCTCTAAAAGCAAAAAAATCAGAAGAGGATTCTAAGTCTTTTCGACTTCTTTCTCTCCAAGAAGAGATAAAGAAGACATTTATAGATGATGGTATAGGAGACCCAATAAATAATATATAGCTATATAGCGTTCGGCGTTTCTCCATTCCATATCTTTTACTAGCCTATTGTCTGGCAATATTTCAAGATGTCCTAACCACTGTAATATTCCAGCTCTAATTATTCTAGTTAGGGTTAGCTCATTATATAATTCATAGATTTCCGCATTTCTACGTCTCTTCCACAAGCCGTCTATCTTCTTTCCTCCAAATATTCTTCGCAGGATTTTCCCAAACTTGCAGACTCTGTTGGTCTTTTTCTTTCGCAGTCCAAATCTCGCTCCCATATATTACTGTTGATCTCAATACGGTTTTATAAATACATAATTTCGTGTTCCGTGAGACAATTTTTGATCCTGTTACTCTATTTAGATCTCCTCCACATATGTTGCCCTTGGCTATTTTTAAGTTTATTTCCATTTCTTCACTACGTTTGTTGTTGATTAAAACTCCCTAGTACATGCATGCTTCTACCTTTTCGAATTCAAGAACCAACTCTGATTTCCTTTTGATGTTTAATCTTTGTTTATTCTTAAGTTCCGTATATTTGTTTTTCGTGGTATTAATTTGGAGTTCTATTTGGTTTGCTATATATTTATCAGTTTTCTTAATATTTTTTCCAATTCTCCTCTACTTCTAGCAATAACAATATGTCATCAGCATATGCGAGACAATGGTAAATTTTATTAAAAAGTGTTTTGTTTATCCTGCTTTTCCTAAATGTCACTTCCAATGCTACGTTGAACAAAAGAGTAGAAAAAGATCCCAGTCTCCTCTTTTCACTTCAAAACTCTCGGTTAGATTTCCGTTTATCTTGACTGCACATCTGATCTCTTCTGATGTCATTTCCACAAGCTTTATTAGTTTTTCCGGAATTTTCACTAATCTTCGTGTTTCATAAAGTTTTTTCCTAATGATGGAATCATATGATGATTTAAAATCTATAAATAACATATGGGTCGATATCTCATATTCTTACGTACTTGTACCTGAAATTTTAATCTCTTGTAGATCTGTTCTTACGAAATCTGGCTTAGTATTCTCCAAGTGTTGGTTCTATGTATATTTCCAACCTTCTTTTTATCAGTGTCGCGAAAACTTTGCATACAGTATGCAATAGTGCAATTCCCGTATTACTACATTCAGTCCTGTCTCCTTTTTTGAATATGGGGATTAGAACTGCTTTAACCCACTTCTGCAGCATTTTTTCTGCATTCCAGATTTTTGACCAGTTCCTACACTTTATGTATTACAATTTTACCTCCGTATTTCAAGTTTTCGACTACCATTGCGTTCTCCTATGGGCCTTTATTTCATTTCCTTCTCCTTGTTTGCCTTTAACAACTTTTGTTTCCATCTTTTAATTTTTTGTGGAATGCCTAATAAGTTACCATTCTTATCTTTGAAGTATCTTTGTTTCCCTTTTATTCAGTTCTGATATTTTTTATATCCTTGTAAAGACTACAGATTTCCTCATTCTTATATATTCCCCCTATACTTCTTAAATCTTCTTCCATCTATTCTCGTTTCTGTGCCCTACAAATATGTTTTACTTTCCTTTTTTATTCCTTGTATAGGTCTTAACTTATTTTTGTGTTTGACTAGTTTTTTGCTCATTTCATCCTTACTTTTTATTTCTTGATATATTGTTTCGTGAGCTTTTTTGATTGACTTTTCAAAGTTCCCCCATATATGTTATACTTCTCCATTCTGTACCTCATTGTCGTTGTTGCTTGCTTCTGTACTTGTATATCTTTGCTCTGTTTATGCATTCTGGAGCTCCCTTATATTGTATTTTAGTTCTTTCTCTTTTTCTTTTTGTTTTCGTTAGTTTTATTTTTGTTATTACGAGAAAATGGTCTGTGTCTCTTTGCACCTTTATATGTCCTGACGTTGACAATTCTTTTCGCCTTCTTTTCCTCAATTAGAATGTTAAATTAACAACCAGCAAAAATTAACCAAATATCACTGATCAAAATTGCGTAGGAAAAATCAGATAAATAAGAAAACTTTAAAACAGCAATACGAAAGATAAAAAGAACAGACGAGATAAGGGAAGCAATCTCATTTATTAACGAGCCACTCTGTAGTTTATCTTGAACGGCATATATAGATAAGATAACATATGTTACAAACGTTCAAATAATCTACCATTAACCGTAACTAATGAGTTAGTATATCTTTGTCCTTTGGCATTCCCGTAGTGACAAAATTTCTAAGAAGAATCAAGGCCGGATGCTCCATTAATGTGGAGAGCTTTATTGGGGAGCCTTTGACATCATCACCCTCACATTAATTTGTTATGGAAATCAAACATCTTAGCATCCTATACATTTTTATTAGGAGGGGGGATATTAATTTTATATTTAAAAATATTTGAAACCATTGAATGATGCTTCAAGGCTAGTTAAAAACCAAATTTAGTGTTGTTCTTTGTGCTGTTTTATGTTCGAACTAAATAAATTCATTAACATTGTTAAGGGCACCCATTATTTGGACCCTCTTGTAGTAAATTGCCCTGATAAGTTGCCTTTTAGCGGAGTGGTTTTTAGTGTGGGGTTAATGAGTAACCTGGCATACACATTAGCTTAATGGATTGCATACGCTACAGGCTAATTTGATATGCTGGTGTTGTTTGTGTTCTGCTGTTCAAAGAAGAGCATCGTTATATTTGTGTTGTTTTGTCTCTAGATCGGTACCAAACTACTATCAAATTAATTTTTTAAATTCTAGATCAGGGGTGTAATTGCTTTCTTAGTTCTTGAGTTGGGGAGCTTATCCCGGATGCTTGTTAAGTCGAATGGATGTCGGCGCTTAAAAAGGAACGTCGTCGGTCTCACGTTCGCCAAAGGATATGGCCATCGCGAAGAAGGAAATCGCCTGGCCGCGGCATGGTAAACAAAGGAAGAGAAGGGGAACGTCATTGAGGCCGAAACCTATCGTAGACGTTAGTTCAGCCGTGCGTGCAGCGCCTTTCGGACGAGCAGCGATCCTCGCAGCCGCGCGGTTTCTTTGCGATCTGCAGAAGAAACGGGGACGTGGGACCGACCCGGTGCCATTAGCAATTCAATGCGGAAAGTGCGAACTCGATCGCGCGTGCGACGCGAAACCCAGAGCATTGTGCGCGAGGTGTAGGGTCGCAGACAATCGGCCGATTTCTAAGGTTAATTGCTCGGCTTCCCAGCGCTGAAAAGTCCAAAGTTGCCGAGCATGTGAGTCCAAAGGTTTCCACTAGCCGAAGGCAGCGCTGCTTTTGATGCCGTTCTGCTCTGTTTTGGTATGCTCAAGGTTGCGCTTTTCGAAACTGCCGTGCAGGCCCTCATTTGGTATCGACCACTCTGATCTTCATTTCCTTTCGTCGAGTTTTGGGGGAGAAACATGACCGACCTTTTTTTTAATTTTGATCCGATACTTGAAGCTCATGGTCGAGTATTTCCTTCCCGTTGAACCTTGGAACGAACCAAAGTTTGGAAAAGTTTACCTCAATAGTTTTTCGATCTTCATCTTCACATCATAATGAAGTTCGGCAACCAGACGACGTATTCTGATCGCAGAGGTTCTTAAGTTCAGATTGTGCAATCTCTGATATGGCTATCATACCATTTATTACTAAAAAAAAATTTATCCATTTTTATTAGAAAACAACGACGAAAAGGTCTACACTTTTAAATCCCCCATTGTCGTATTTACTTATTTATCACTTTTATGTGACCTCTAACTGCAAGAACTTGGGTTTCGTCCAGAGTGTTCATAAAACCATGGTTTTGTTTTAATAGAACCCTATTATTTAAGATTTGTTTCTTTTACCGCTACCACACTCGAGGAACTGAGCGACATTTCAAAATTTAATTTTCGCCCTTTTTTACGAATTCGCTAAATTACATCCGGTTCGGGTGGCGACTTTCTGAACACCCTGTTTATGCGCCCGAGCAGCGCACGCTACGCTTGTGGACCTATATGCGCATTAGCAAGTGATAATCGTTAAATTTTCTTAAAAAGCGAGACTAAACACGGGATTTTTATTCATGCGCCGTGCATGACTGAAAATTAAACGCTTGCACGACACCGAAGAGCTCCTTAGCGGAACTTTCTATCATAATTACATACACAATCGGTTAAAAAATGGCGAGCTGGTCCGCAATGGGCGAATAAATTCGCTTCATTAGTCAAAACAGCTGTTACATAAACGGCTAATTAGGCGAAAATGAATTTTTATTTATAAGTGGGACTCGAGCCAATAACATGCAGTTGTCTGATTATATAAAGTCGTTGCATAAATTCTGCCGTATTTTAGGCATTCGTTTATGATTTGGGATTTTTTGGCATTTTAAGGAAAAATTTTATTTAAAATCTTACACCAACGGTGGAAATACTTTTTTTACATTTTTTATTTATTTGCGATCTGGTACAGCAATTTAAATACATTGCAGAGAAAGTAAATTACACCAAGACGTAACTACTAACGCATTGTGTATGTATGTGACAGTGAAAGAGAAAGCCGATGCATCTTCTCGCTAAGTAGCTTTTCAGCATCTCCTTTCGCCAGCCTGAAAGCGCCACTGAAAGTCAGCACCAAGTCCACTATCTTCCTTCCCATCTAATTCCGCTATTGCTTTACATAACAGCGGCATGCGGGCTTTTGGCTGCCTGGCCGCGTTACCTAACGATTAATAATCAATTTCAGACGCAGTGCTGTAACAATGGCGACATTAACGAGTGGAGTTGGCACGCATGAACATAACAGCCGCTGAAATGTGCGCGAGTAATCATTGCGCCCACTGTAATCGGTGAAACGTGCAGGTGCTAAGTCTTAACCCGGGAGTTCCTCCTAACCCGCTTTCTTCGCGATCGGATCGGACTCATGGACTGAGCGATCAAGTCGTGCAACAGCAGTGCCCGAGGAAACGCCGCGTTCGCCAGTTTTGCGCCGTTTTGAAATATGATTATGCAACAGGTTGGTCATGCGCTATTTTTATTGTTGTTTTAAGTGACTTTGAAGTTTTTATGTTCGATTTGTGTTATGAAAACAACTCCGATAGATCTGCGCTAACGCCAAGCTTTTAGAAATGACAAACTCACACTTTAAACCATGGGAGCAGCGGTGGCTTTGTGGTTAGTAAAGTTTGCTCCCCTGGCTGCTATACCACCCTGCAACCACTCGTATGCAAACTTGGTACTCATATTACAGACTAACTTTCCAGGTAGTTTCCTGGGGTTTTAGGTATTCAATACATTTGCAAAACCAAGGTAATCATCTGTAGACTAAACAGAATCCCCATCATCAAGGGTTTATTGGTATCAAATGAGTTGGACCAAGTGTTCTTCTACAAGGCTCCAAATACAGATACTCTGCCTCTAATACTTGAAAATGTGCCATTGGCAGTACGACAAGTCATGTGGTTGATGCATAGAGTTCCAACTTACTTCAATATTTACGACAGACGAGGTGATCTCCCTTAATTTTACCTGTGTTATCATTTACAAAGTGTTACTGAAGTCTGACGCTACTCCAGACAAATTTGAACGGGGGCATTTTGAACATGTACTCTAAAATTGTCAGAAATATAAATGGCATAGTATTGCGCAATGTAATATGATGTGAAAGACTTACTAAGTTTTCAAACATATGTCCATATGAACTTTCTTGTTCCTTTTCTTACCAGGAATCATCTCCTGACGTTTGTCCCTCTAGTTAATAGCTCGAAAAAAGCAGGCGAGGGGTAGAAGAAGAAAAGAGTAGTGCATCTTCCTGAATTTGGTAGTTTTTTGCATCATCTTGTTGAAACCAAAACATGACTATGAAGATTGTAGAACTAACTAAATCATTTTGGAATAATATTAAGAAATGGCATAATTTTTATGTTTAAACTAAAATTTGAAGAAGAGCTTTTTGTGTTTATAAGCACATCGAGTAGCTCTCTAAAAGCTAACGTAGTAGAGTGAACCAAATATAAACCAAAATTATTTTTTTAATTGACGACCTGACTTAGAAACACATTTTCCCAACGGATAGGTAATGAAGGTGGTTGTGATACCACGGAGTCACGCACGCATGCTTCGATAGATAGTCCGAACAAATGATAGTCGCAGGGCGACAAGTTCGGGTTGGGGGGAGGGTGTAAGGGAAGTAGTAATGATTTCCTGAGCATTACCACAGCGTATTCCAATCTCAAAAGCAATTTCAGAAATCGTTAATTGGTAGTCATCCTCGAGAAGGTGAACAACGCGATTATTCTTCTCGCTCGCGCTGGTCGTCTGGCGACCTTGACGATCTTCATTTTCAACTACTTCTCATCCTTTCAACACAAAAATTATGCCTTAAGTCTGCTCCGAATTTCAGACGGTTTTACGCTTTTTATAAAAAATTTGATAATAATCTGTCACGTATCGGATTGAGGGTACTTCTTTCTCTAATATCGTGACACTTAATAAAGGAAGTACGCTACGAAAAATCTATTATTAAATTATAGAGAAACAATTGATTGAAATCGCAAAAAATTAGTCTGTCCGCTATTAGAACCACATACCCACCTCCCTCCTAAAAGAGTCGTCATGCTTGTGCGAAACATGTCACATTCTGAATTGCAGAATATACTTGACCTAACCTTGTGTAACCCAATTTAGGAACAAATTTAACTATGATAATAATAAAGGGTAAGACACCAGACATTGTCTGGTGATATGTAGGTAGAAATTTGAGTCTAAAAATTGATAAACGATATTTTTTAAGAAACGATTAAATTAACTCAAATGGTAGTGTATTAACTGTCATTTCTTTTCTATACTTTTTTTCGCTGAAGTCAAACACTCAATAGCCTAATTCACTCACCCAAGATTACTAAACCATGCTAAAATTTCTTTAATGACGTAGTTGAAATAACTTTTCTTTCGTCTTCAAATTTGAAGAAGAAACATCACTTGTCTGCAGAAGAACAAGAACAAAATAAACATTACATCGTCTACTAGGAAGAACACAGTATAAGAATTTGGATCTTGTATGCCTTACATCTGATCTAATACGAAATGGATACTTTATTCGGGAAAATTCTTACTAAAAGATAAGGAATGGGTCATTCTCAATATTCTTCGGTTGTTAAACCAAGAGTCTATTGTATTGTAATGCTATTACGATGAATTTATCAACAGAATCAAGGCGAAAAAAGTGAAAGATCAAGCAATATATCTGGAACATCTTTCTTTTTCTCTAAAAATTTTCCCCAACTTCAACTAGGTAATATTAATGATGACTTGATTGATCAACTTGATCTCTATTAAAGAACTTTGGGTAGTTGATGATTTGCCCATACCGAGTCTTCATTCAAAAATTCTATTGATCTGGAAGCTTTTTTTTTAATTTCAGCCAAATGCGATCCATCATCATTCTTTTAAATCTGTAGAGCCATTTTGAAAGTAAAAAATCTCGCAACGTCTCGATGGTGGGAATGGATTTAATTAGGTGCCATTTTCATCGTAACAAACACGGGGGGCTCAGACACTTCCGAGACCGGTTTCCCTTGAAGTTAGATGGATGAATGGGCCCATTATAGTATAGTGTTACCAAAAATACCATTTATGAAAGGTATTGCTCCTGTTTGGAACCACCATGCATTTTATTGTGAGGATTGTGACAGAACCTGGGTACGCAGGAGTAGTTTCACTAACAACAATTGGCTCTCGTCATCGATTATGCTATATGCCGCTCTGGATGGCTACTGCCAAGCCCCCTCTCAATCGATAAATCCAAGAATTCAATCTGGACTTGATGCTCAGAAATGCTACTGTTTCCATTGTGCTTCTAAGCATGAAAATTTCAAAATCAAAAGGTGTCTGATTCTTACTAGAAGATACTTCTTCGGCGTGCTTGTCCAAACTTAAAGATTTGGTCCTACATCAATTATAGTCTAATCAATGTATGGGAGACGTGCCTGTTTAGCTGATTTTTATTTGGAGGATTTTGGACCTTGAATGTCAACCCTCAACATTTGTGATACGAGTGAATTCTTTAATATCAAAAAACACAGCAAAACATAATAATTACCGTTCATAAGGAAAATATGGGTGATTTAATGTTTTACTTACACGAGATAGGATAAAAAAAAGCTCCCAATTTTCTAAATGTAGACGCAGAAAACCCATAAACTATCAATTGACAGACAATTTGCAAATTTGACAATGTGTACAGGGTTTGGAGATGAGCTCCGAGTGATAGCAAACATTTTGTACTTCACATAATTCCTTCGGAAGCGTCAAGGTACTAAACAATTACCCTCATTATTTCTTATTTTATTGAGAATTTTCTTCTAAGTTTTTTTTTGTATAATTTTTTTGGCTCTCTCAATCTAAGTTACTGATGTATTTTTGTTGTATCTACAAAATATATTGTTGTACTGTAGCCCTGTGGGAATATGTGATTTCAGGTCTCGTTCGTCTTTTGGGATACTAATTGCAGTTTGGTTGTGTTACGTTCTTTAACCCAAATCAGTTGGTATAATTTGCCATGGACTATTTGGTGTACAACCAAACGGGCAATTATTGTTTGCACTGTGAACAATTACTTTCTAACCACACCTTGTAGGTACAAAAAGTAGCATTATAAATTTCTGCATTATGCACCTTGCAGGGTTCTGATATTTATATTTCGCTGGCTAGTTTATTAGTCATATTCAGGTTTTATTGCCGGGAGCAAAATGCCGGTCAGTGAAAGTGGCACGATGGTTCTTTTGGTGCTTAGATACCTTCAATAGGATCCGTTGGGCGTCTGATTTAAAACGATTATTGACACTAATTTTTTTAGAACGAAAAAGGCTTTCTTATAGAATCGTGGGGGGGGGGGGCTATAACTAACAGGATGGAATGTTGTTAATTTTGCTTGTCATTTTAGAGTTAGACATTTTAGAAATTTCGACTTCTGACTTGCTTACGTAAACTCAATTGATGGATCTAAAAGATATTTTCCTTAATTAAGATTAACATGCACAATAGAATTGTCAGTTTTAGTTTTGCAACTTTACACAGGGTGTTTCACCTATTAAGTATCTCGGGCGGTTCTCCGCCCCTAGACTCTCTTACCGTATTTGATCATTCCCACCTCCAATTCTGTTTTTTTAATTGTTTACCTAAAGGTTTTTTTGTTAATAAATTTCTCTCATTTACCTAAATTTTCTAACCAATTCTTGTCATTTAATTTTTTTCAGGTGCGTTCTTGTTCTTTGCAATCAGCTTACTATGCAATTTTTACATAAATGCTCTACGATTGTTTTTTTAATTCTGTATCGACAAATTTTATTCATGATAGACAATCGTATTTATTGTTTGTGACTCAAGGTCCTACCAACTTGGCAATATCTTAGCAGACGATGGGATTTTGACTCCAAATCCCATATCATTGTTGAATGAAACCTTTCGCAGATTGTTGCTGAGCAATCTGGAAAGATGATAATCTGAAGAGGCTAAATGAGTACGATATGGTGGATGCGGCAGAAGCTCTTTGGTCAACTTTGCAACATAGAAACGAGCGTTTTGGAGCATTTCGTAATGGATTACAAACTTAAATCAAAAGTTACTTGTTGGTAGGGATTCAGCAATGCTTTCCTTTACTATCTGTTGAGGTGAAGACATAATTCTTCATCGCCCGTAACGGTTATGCTTGATGTCGATGACAACCATATTGTTTTTTTCCTTCAGGGTATGTGGCACGCATGCACCAAGTTTTGGATCTTGCTCATTGAGTTAAGATAATAGACGACAGCATCCTAAGAACATCCCCATCTGGTTGGCCAATTTTGTTGTGGATTTGCACTAGTCCTTGTTCAATCAAACGTTCCAATTAAACTAAAGAGGTCTGCTTCTTCATCCTTTGGTATGTTCAATATTTTTAACCTCTCGCCCTAGTTTATTTTTTAGTTTTTATCGTTCAACTAGTCCCAAAAACTTCTTACACACAGAGTTTTTCTTTCTGTGAATCCTTATGAATGTCTTGTGAGTTTAGGGTATAAATCGCTCCGATATTAAACTCAAAATTAGGAAATGTTAAAGAGATATTTATACATCCATATATATGTCTGTAATTCGGTCTATTCCGTTGAATATAACCACTATTGGTAGCATTGGTAAATATTTTATTTTACTCTTAATAAACGTTCAGATAAAATTGCGGTAAGTCGAAAGGACGGGACATATCACTCCAAAAGACCGGCTTGAAATTTGGGCATTAAATGAAGCTAAATTCAAATAGTTAATTTTATGCGTAACTGGGGGGGGGGCATTTAAAATACATATATAGGTCTTTCGACTATTATACAAGTTTTAAGCGCCAGCTTGGCCAAACGGTTGAGGCATTTATTTGGGTGTGGTAGGGACGGAACTGGTACAGTGGCCTACTCAGTCAGAATACGCAGAATGAATAAACAAACGAAGAACAGAAAAAGATACTCTAAATTAAGGAAATGCAGCTATTAAAAAACAATAGCACAGTTATGGACGGATTAAAAATAAAAAGTATAAACAAAATAAAGATGGAAATGATAAAATAGTAAATAAAAAGAAAACAAAACAATGGGGCTTAGCAACATAGAAAATTAAAGATTTAAATGGAAATTATCACTCATGGAAACCAAGCAGAAGGAGAATAGAGATATAAACCTAGATAAAATTAGTGAAGCCAAAAATGAATAGTAGAAGTAGGAAATATTTAAAAACATGGAATTGTATTTTGGAAAGAGAATCATAATTTGACATTAAAGATGAAGAGAAAATGCTGGTACTGGCATTATACAGATCTGATTAACATTTTAAATACCTATTAATAATGTAGATTAAAACAAGGAGGAAGAAACAATAGTTTTGTGAGATCTAAATAAAGACTAGAACAATATTTGAAAAGGAAAAACAAACTACTGTATTTAAAATAACATAATTATAAATAATTCCTTTTTCGAAAATAGGGACGTTCATCAGCACATAGAGTAGTAGCAAAAAGTAAACAAATCGGTAAAAAGTGACTACGTATTTCATTAGATTGTATTTCCCTTCAATGTTAGTGCGCTTTTACCATCCCTTCGGCAGTTCCCGTAACGCTGCTACAAAACATTCTTTGTGTGCAGCATAGCACCACTTGTGGATAGCCGACTGAAACTCGTCGTTGGAGAACTTGCCGCACACTGCACGATACAAAGCGTAGCCAATCAGTACAAGAACCCGAGAATAAGGGGCGTGAGATAGCACGATGTCTATTTCTGCCCTTAATTGTCTACTTCTATGGATTTCCACCTTGTTTACAACTGCACTCGCAGTACGGCACGAAATGAATCACTACCTTTTCTCAAACAAAAGCAGAAGTACAAGGATTTGCATCCCTCGATGGAATATTGCCTTCTAACTAGAAAATCAAAGCCCCCATATGTTGCTCTCACTTACTAGTAAAAAAAGCATGTGGAATTAAAAAGGTAATTAAAAACAGAAGAGCAACCTCATGATAGAATGAAGAAACAGACCCGGACTACTTGATAGAAAAGAAATTGAGAGATATAATAAATGAAAAAACCGAGGTACAAAGTGAAACGAAATTAGTGCAGCAAAAGGGAAAACAAGAAATTTTTGTTCAGAAAATAAATAAAGAATACTACACGAACTGGGAATTATATCAAAAATTTTAAGGTATAAAAAAATTAGGCAAATAAAGGTCGAAGAAAGAAATATAATATAATTAAAACAGTGTTTTTAAGATATGGTTTGCCCAGGAACACCTTAATGAACGAATAGCACAAGGTAGAGAACAAAGAAAAGAAGTGGGTAACAAGAAATAGTAGCTACAATATAATTTTAAGGAAAAGGAAAACATCTGCCTAGATCAGGACAATAAATCTACGTCACCTACGTAAATTTCGAAAAAATGTTCGATAGAATGACAAAGAAATAAATGAACTTCTAAAAAAAACAAGTAAATTTGGATTATTTTTCTTTGTTGTCTCCTTAAATATTCTAGAATTTTTCCCTACAGATACTCTTTTCGTTGTCCACTTAGTGTATTCACTCATTTCCCATCTAATTTTTTGTCGGGAGAGTTTTGCGGTCGTTCTTATTTTTGAATTTTTAAGAAGTCTTAATGTTTGTCCTGAGGCATCTTACAGAAACATTAACCGCTTGTTGAAGTTTCTTCTATTTGAAAGACTCGAATTTCTCGTTCTTCCACCATGAATTTAATAAAGGTTGCCATATTTTTATTACACTTTACATATTCACCTATTTTTTTATTTCTATCGTTTATTAGTTTTCAGAAATGTCTGCGAGTTAAAAATAGACAGTTATTTACTATTGGTATATGTTTATCTTTGTGTCTGCCTATGTGACCATTTGGCAATATCATTTTTGACTTACGCCAAGGCAAAGAGTTGGAGGGAAGCAAAGGTCTTAATAGTCTCTTTGATATATCCAACCATCTTGTTGATTTCTTTCAACTTCACTTCAAGATAATTTTTTCATCTTCTTGATCTTCTCTAATATCTAAACCGGGACTATATTCTAATATTTTTAATGTTTCTAACTGCACCTGTCGATTTCATTTACATTTTTGAGTTTTTTATCAATATTTTTGGGTTTAATTTGAGTGTCACAATTTGCCTATAGGAAAAACGGAAGACCGAAGATTTATAGTAAGAAACAAGTGAAAAATACACAAATAAAATATGATAGGATGAGTTCATCAAGAAGACTTGACCTGTTCCAAACTTTTCACCATCGCATTGGAAGATATTTTAAAGAGCTATAGTGGGAGGAAACAAAAGGCGAGAAACTGAAACATCTGAGGTTTGCTGATGATGTAGTCCTGATAGATAATGACAGGGGTGAATTTCGGGGGATTCTCAAAATACAATAGAGGCAAGAAACTGACCAACCCTCAAATACAGGACAGAAACATGGACATTCAATAAGAGTATTATAGATAGATCACAAAAACTCGGAGATTGATGGAAAGGAGAATCCTAAACATAACACCACGGGATGGATCGCTTACCTCACAGGGAAATTGGAAGAAAGTCCAAAGTTGCACATACACTCTCAAGATGAAAATGGGCTGGCCACATTAGGAGAACAAAGAACGATATATGGACTTGTAGAGTAATACTATGGTGACCTCTAAAAAATAAAGGAATCGACGATATATAAAACAAACGATACAGACGAACGGAAAACATTAGGGGAGGCTTACATCCGATGATGGATGATGACATGAGCTAATTATGATGATGATGATAACATCTTGCTTCCGATTGTCATTTTTTTAATTAAATTACACTTTTGATAGTGTACCAATAAATACCACAGTTCATCATAACTCTTATTTGTTGTAGAGTTTGTCTGGTTGACCTGGATTTTAATTTTCCTTCTGCCGATTCACCAAGTCAATGTCATCAACATTCAATTTTTTGCCATTGTATTCTGCTAATCACTAACGATCTGTGTATCCTTAGTGAATGAATATAAATCACATATAATTGTCAAATACGGACTATATATGACATTTCTTGATTGCTTTCCAATTTCCACGCCTCTCGAGATGAAAGGGGAGCTTGAAAAATCTGAACTTTAACGAAGTGCATGACGCGGAACGCTCGGCCGGCAGATATAAATCAATTCGGGCAATTACCAAGAAATCGTGATTTGCACTTCGCGCAATTGCACACCTTTCTCCGGAGGGGCTCCTCTTTGTTCTGCAAGGAGGCCCCTCAAATTTCGCCCGCCGCCCACCGCCGAGGCCGGGCATTCGTGGCCCACACGCCGCTAAGCCCAAAAATGCTGCAGGTTGCGCGCGGCAGGCCTTTGCGCCGCGGAAAATGCCGCGCGCCATTAATTGCGCTAAATTTCCTTTTTGGGCGCTCCGCGCGACGTATGCACCGCGCCGGCTGCGGGAAGGAGCCCCAGGAGAATTTCCGTGGGCGCCCTTCGCTGCAAATCTCACGTCACCCAGCTCGCTGGAGTCTCCTCGAATTTTTCGCATTCTTCGCGTGCAAGGTCGCAATGTTTAAATAAGTAGGTGATGTGTTCTGGGCTGGCTTTCCCAATAAAGCGGGCCGTAATTCCGTGCTCCTGAAACTTTAAGGCGAGTTGTATGGGCGCGGCGGAAACAAACGAGCCGGACTAGACAGGCCAACGCCGGAAAAGTCGATAAGAGTGCTCGAAGAGGCCTGGTAAAGAAAGTTATGATCGTGTGGAGACTGCCGCGAGTGGCGCATTGAAGCCTGTGATGGACAGTAATTGGCTAATCAGAGAGTGTTTTCACTAGAATCTTCAGGAGATGAGTTGTCTGGTTTACTATTCTTGCGCTTTTCTTATTGCTTTTACGTTTCCAACCCTGGACACATAATCTCGAATCTTTTTCATCTACAGACATTACAAGGTTGAATCACATATAAGCCGGAACTTCTTCTTTAGATGCAATGCGCAGAACAGAGAGAGTATGGTTTCTGAGCATAGGTAAGGATGCCTGGAAGCGACTTCCTCTCCCCTTCTAGACTAGCTTACACTACACCCCATCTAGTTTCTTGCGACAAAGGACGCAAAATCGTCAAATATTTTGAGAAAATTTAGGCATAGTTTGGAGACAACACCCTTAAGAAGACCCAAGCATATGCATGGCATAAACAATTTGAAACAGTTGAAATTGAAGGTTACTGACGTAGCCCGACGACTAGCGTGTCTGGTACGTTCCCATAGATGCAACTCATTCCTTCAAATGACCCCAGAGGAAAAGTCTAAAAAGGTTAGATTGCAGGCCAATCAATGTCACTCCTCTGCGAAATAACACCCAGGAAATTTGGTTTAAAGTGAGAGTTTCACTTACTATACGACGTGTGGCTCCATCTTGTTGAAACCGCAGGGCATTAAAATGTTCAATTTGCCTGCCTATTTTTATAATGCTTCAATAGATTTTAAAAATTTAATTGGAATTTATATTTGACTCACCCTCGTATGTTAGCATTTGGAGAACTACTTGGTGTACTACACGTTTAAAAGACAAAATGAAAACATCAGGAAGAAACTAACGATGGAGCCACTAAAAGAAAAATAAATAGAAGGTAGTTAAAGTGGGCAGGGCACATGATAATAATGGACGATAAAAGTCAAGTGAAGATGGTTTGGAAAGCAAGAAGGAGGGGGATTGCGAGAGGAGACCGAGGAAATCCTGGAACACAAGCATAGCTGAAATACTCGAGACAGGATGCAAAATTTTATATTTGCATAAGCAAAATAATCGGCTTAAACTGGATATGCTAAAAGCATTACAGAGGATTATAGATACAATAACTGGGTGAATTCAAAGTTTAATAACTTTCTCATTTTAATAATCTTGTTATGAGATCCCTTATTCCTGTAGATTTTATAGACACGCTTTAGCCAACTCTGAAGTGCCTTTTTGGTGAGTTCTTGAGGCAATTTCTTCAGAGCCTTTTTAAGACCAGCAATGTCTTGAGTTTTAACAAAGTAATCCATCGGAGCAGCATCCGGACTCTTGGGCATCCACTTATCACGTGTGATGAACTTCGTCCGAGGCCTCATCCATTCAATTGTCCACTTGGATGTGTGATTCGAAGCCGATGAAAGATGAAGTCACCATTTGGTTAGAGTCGCGGAGCATCTCTGCAGTCACTATTGACTTTAGAATTCGGTTGAACAAAATTGTCATTTTAAGACACTTCTGCCCAGAGCATGAATCATTTTGTGAACGATTCTTTTCGGTTCTCTTGACGTATTGAATTCTTTAATTGAAGACCTTTGACTTTAGCCAATCAAAACCAAGCCTTATCCGTTGTGATGTCTTTCTTCCATTGGTTGTTTAGAATATTGTAAAGACCATATGACCTGGCCTTCCTTATCGCGATGTTGGCGGCCGTCAAAACACGAACATTTGGCTTGATTCTCTTCTTTTTGTTGATATGATAGCTGATAGTCGGTTGGCTGGTCTTCAGAACGTTGGCCATGTATTCTTGTGTCGGCGGATTCTCCCTATTCGTCCAATTATCCAACATTTTGAGATCTTGATTTGAAAGTTTGCGAAGAATTCGGCGTTTCGGTGTTGAAAGATCTTTCTTTTTCAGCGCAATTTTGTACCGATTCTTGATGTTTTGAGTTTTGAACTGATGAATTATCCTCGATTCTGACCACTTGAGCTCCAAAAACTGCCGAACTCGCCCCTCGCGTTCGAGATCCCATTGTTTTGATTTTAATAAATTGCAATTAATAATCAAAGAGGACATTGTTTTGGACATCTTGTTACCTTTTTGATGAGAAATGACAATTTATACATAAATAATTAAAGTTTGAGTTCGCCCACGTATCCTATCTATAACTCTCTGTATTACCATGACATCTACTAGTATTAAGAGGTTATTGATTATGATTATGATGTTTTTAAAAGAAATCTGACTGTTAGTTCTACAATTAGTTTCACCAAAACAAGACTGCTATTCATCTTATAAAAAGCTACGTAGTGATTTCTTTCAGCCAAATTCAGCAAGCTGTACCAACTCTTCTGTTTCTTTTTTTGAGTTGTACAGAATGAACGTTAGCTATAAGAATAAACCTCAATTAGTGATTCTTGATAGGAAACGTGACAAAAAAGTTAAATAAAAAAAATCACGTTAAATTGTATAACACATTTATATTTCTGACATCTTTACAGTAGATGTTCGAAATGTTCCTGGAATAGCGTCAGACTACAATAACACACTGTTCAAGTGTCTGGAAATCAGTAACTGCCTCAGAGAATATGACTCTTTGCAAGCGGCTTCACGAGTAAAACCAAGGAAGTTTGAAGGGTGAGCCATTCAACAAAACGAACATGTTGGTGCATCAACCACGTGACCTGTGTTACTACCAGAACCATATCTTCAAATGTGGTTTTTCATTCGTTGTGAAACCACTGGTCCAACTAAGTGAGCCCCAATAACCCCAGCCTAAACACTAATGCTAAATTGTTGCTGACGATGGACTTTAGCCTTCTACCTCACCCTACTCTACCCTGTCCTACCTTATGAAAAGTTACTTCATCTGTGGAAAATATTGACAAAATCCCATAAATAGTAGTTTGATGGAGATACCAAGGACAAAACCTCTATTTTGGAAAAAAATCAGCTCGTGAATGTCCCTGCACATGTTGCAATTGATATAGATAACATCAGTTCTTGTATAAAACGTTTGCTTCAAACATGTACTGAATTTATCTTCAAAGATCTTGTAGAAAAAGTTTCTCCAACTTGGTGCACAGACATGCGCTTCGTACCCATCTCTATAATCCCTGTCTCGCACAAACAACGAAACACTACTGTCGAATCTGTGTGACTTTTCGACTATCTCATTCGCTTATCTATATGCGTAAAACATCTCAGCTTGTTCCTACTATGACATGTAGAAGTACTGTAACTGAGATGAGTGTACTAACATCATGAAAAGCAATATTGCCATCTATCATAGAACACATGCATTTCCGGACATATATTCATATGAACTTTTTTTTATACTTAACATTCACACTATATTCATCTATCTAAGTACATGGTATCTCCAAGAAATAGTTGACAGTTTGGTTACACAATCTGCATCTTTGTGTGAGATAAAAAGTTTTACCACACATCCACAAACGTAATTGTGTTAAGTCAAATTAAAAAATAAAACACGCCCAAAAGGAAGTTCGCATAGTTTTTTAAATTTATTATTAATCCTTCAAGAATTTTCAAGCTTGAAAAGCGCTAAGGCGTAACGCAAAGAATTATATTTCCTAGTTTTTATTATTGTTTTTTATTGTTATTCCACGTATAAGCGTTACACAACGACATGTCTCACGCCATTACTATTTATAACCTAAATTACAGTGAGGTCGTAAAAAGCTTATCTCTGTCAGGTACGAAGTCCATTCAAATGAAGAACGAGTAAAAATTACCTCAAGGTGATTAACTCTTCGTAAATATGAGACGGTGGATTGTTGAAATTCGGAATATTTTTCTGAAAATGTAAAACGGCGAAACAACACTTTCTGATTGGATGGTACATTAACGGCTGTTCCAGCTTCTTGACTCTTTTATTTGAGTGAGCCTTGTATATAACACATTAACATCAGCTTTAATAACCGACACGCAATTCTACATAATTATCAATCCTTTCCTTGTGTCTTTCCTGTCCTTTATCTCTTGTTAATAACTAGTTTGTGTATTATTATATTATTTTGGTAGTTTTTACTTTAACTTTTTAAGTTTTCTGTTAATTTTTCTATTCTCCCCTATTTATCGTTTTGTTTTTAACTCATTTCTCTAGAGCGATAGATTAACTCGTATACTTTTTAATTATTGCAACTTTATTATCGTCTGATTATTAATGTTATATATTCTTATTACTTTTTTCTTTATGTTCCTTAATATTGTTTTTTTCGAATCATCTATTTGTTTTTTTTTTTTTTCTAGTATCTTCTGTATTATAAAACTGTTTTCGGATAGATTACGGTTTCCAACTACTATAACTTTATTTCCCAAATTCTTTTCTCTATTTTTTACCTTTTTCGTACTTTTGGGTGGTTTTTTATCGTTGCTTTTTAAGATTTTTTTTCTAATGTAGGCGGAAAGCCTTGTTCTTTTTTCATTTCAAATCTATAAAAGCTGTTACAAAGAAACTTAGTAGATTGTCACCAGTAGCTTATAATATATTGTTTATTTATGTTGCTAACCCATCAACATGGAGAAGACCACAATTATTTATTCTCGTAGCTGAAGAGTAGAAAATAGATAAGACTATGACGCTACTTTAAGAGAAAACAGTCCAACAGTCCAGATCAAATTATTGATCCATACTTCATATTATTCATCTATTGTTAATGGGTTAAGAACAATTGAAAATTATTGATTTTAACAAAATGGCGCTCGACTATATCGAACTGGAGAAGCATGATTGGGTTGAATTCATTGATTGGTCGCTATATAAAGTGTAAACCAGATTTGTTGTCTATGGAGGGAGTCATATAAAAGGAAACAAGAAGTCAAAGTAAAATGTAATGTATACCAAGCAATGTACTTACAGAATTTCTACAGATGACACATGAACCTTCTTATCCGCAACGCGTAGTTTCTAGATAAAGTTCTCGAATAGTGTTTTCCATGTTTTCCTGCGACTTGTTTAGAAATACTCCTCCAACTTCGTTTGAGTTGACTTAGCAGGTTCTGAACGATCATTTAGAACTTCATCAGTGACCAAAGCTGCTCAACTGCCCACTCGAATTGTTAAAGGCTGTTGTTCAATGGACATAATAACAGGATATCTTGTTAAGTCATATGTTCAGAGATTGAATCCACTACAACAGAATTTTCCTGAGTCATTGTTCAATATATGAACATCTCTATTTGCACTGGTCACAAAAGACGGTGACAATGTTCTATCATTTTTGGAAATTTTGATTTAAGCCACATCGTAGATTTTATAGGAGATGAACGTACCAATTGTTTCTGAGCTGTCCTATTTCACTTAATCTCAAATAATGAACATTTGTTGCTCTTTTTGTCTCTTTACTGACCAAATATATGTACCTTTTCTTATTTCTGATGACCAAAGCTTGCCCAATCGACAATTTGTCGAGTTCACAAATTTGGCTGTATCACGAACAGCTGCCTTGTATTCTCCACCATTATCTGACATCTTGCTATGGGTTCTGGTCTAGATTTCTGTACCTCAAGTCGCTAATCTCTAGTAAACACTTTATGATTCTATTGACCCGTTGCGCACACAACAATGTGCCGCAAAAATCTTTCTAATCACCTCAGCAAACGAGTAACTGATTGGTGTGCAGTGAGTCAAGTTGAAGTCATTGACCTTTAGTTTCTTAAGGGGTGGGGGTAGGTCAACCACTCTTTTTCCAGTTGGTAATTTTTCGCTTCAACTGGAAAACGTGTTGTTCCAACAGATCGAACTACAGCTCACGTAACAAAAGCTTTGCTCTAAGTGCTGCGTGAGATGTTTCCTGGGCGCGTAATTTCTCAACATGGTGGCGCCGCTTGGTTAGCCTTCTCATCGGCCGGACTGACTTCTTCCTATGGAGACTTTTAAATGATTTAGGCTTAAATAGAGCACCTTCCAAGCCCCTGAAATACAATACATCAAGAAATCAAGAGTAACCCCCAACAACATTATGGAATGAAGAATGAAGAACTTCAAATGCATTTTCAAAGCAAAAAAAATTAAAATAAAATTGTTCACATACCTTGACTTTTGGTTAGAATTTGCGTGCTAATAAAGCTTCTTTCGTTCAAAGTTCAACAGGAATTCTAGCTTTTGGATCAATTCTCCCTCAACAAACAAATTATACCGTGGTCTTTACATTTGTTAGTGATGACTTTGAAGATTGATAGTAGGTTTTCTATATCATATCTTTCTTAAATAAAAGTAACAGTAGAATTGTACATTCTTCTTCTATTAATTTAATAATTTCTCTTCGTATAGCACCTGAGAATGGAGCTGTGTCAAATTTTAGTCTTTATGTATCGACATTAAGTCTGCCCTTGTGATACATCGAAAATTCCTTATATTCTGTATCCTTTTTCCATACTGTTAATTTGTCATCTGTAGTCCATATTCCTTTTCTATTGTTAACTATATTAGCACTTTGTTTCTAAAGATCCCAGCAGTTATTCTAATCTTTAATTGAGATTGAATAGTGTCTGTTTCATTACATCTCTTTTCTGACCACAATTATTCAGCTTCTTTAATCTTCATCATAATTATTCTCGGTGCTTCTTGATATTTTACTTCGTCCCCGTTCTTATATTCTTCTTTTATCCAGTTTTTTTTTTTTTTTATTTGAACTACCTTTTCTCTTCATGTCGACGTGTTACCGGTGTTAATTTGTTTCTATGAGTGTTCTATGTTGTCTAGTTTTTGAGGGTTTCTCTTATCTTAAATATTACGATTTTTTATTTTAATTTATTTATACTGTTATTTTTATTAATCAAAGTTGCATTACGAATAAATACTAGTTAGAAAACTTGTTTCTCTTGAGTAAATGAATTCGTGACTTTATCTCTATAAATGAGGAAGTACCTTGAAGCACCAAAAAATGTTGGAGGTGGTTAAAGATAAAGACACCGCCAGATGTGGTAAACAATACAGAGCTTCTTAAAGAAATGAAATATTATTTTCAATTTCAGTTACCTATGAACTTTGAATAACTTTTACGAGGTCTGTCTCGGAATATCGAGATAATGTTAATATATATAATAATTGTAAACGCGGCCTTGATGTAACCTGGTAGCCGATGAGAATGGACCATAAGGCGCATGCGTGCATGCGAACGACTTAACCGGTCAGGTTGATTGGGAGTTAGATGCGAGCTAGTAAACTCATGTATTTGCCTGCAAAATCTATTTTGTTTACTCAAAAGGCTTTCAGGGACGATGCAATGGGTACAGCATAAATAAAGGCGTGGTATAAACGATTCGGAGATAGCTGGGAATCCATCGAAAGTGGTCCTCGTTCTGGAAGACCAGCAACGAGCAGGATAATGTTGAACATGTGCAGGCTACAATCAGCACAGATCGGCGACTGAAAATTTAAAAACGAATTAGGGATATCAAAAACTACTAAAATGTGAAATTTTGATGAAGGTCTTGGTATGAATTTCGTGTTACGAAAAAATCTTTACAAAAACAGAAGGAGCATCGTTTTGCAGTTGTTAATGACTTTGCTTCGGACTGCTACTAATGAACTAGATTTTCTCAAAAAGGTCTTAAACAGAGATGGAACATGAGCTCAATCGTCCCAGTGGAAATCTCATGATTTTCCATATCCGAAAAAGCTGCTTAAATGCCTCAGCAAAAATTAAAACCACGTTATACCCATTCACGACTTCTCATGCAAAGTTTTTGTCAAAACTTGAATTAGCCACCACCCTTCAGTTATTGAATTTTTTTATTTGAATAAATTAATCGGAACTGCAATAACTATTGACGTCAGTATGTGCATCGGTCCCTTATCAACTTTCAAATAAAGTTACGCCAGCTAACCTCAAGAACCCCAAAAGTGGTGTAGCCACAAAGTGCATTGTCTGAAGTATTTCGGTGTACCCAACACTCCCACGTCTTCCTGTGCATTTCAATGAATTCTAGCCTTAATTTCTTCAGGTATACATATCAAACCAACTCTCCCGAGTTTCCTCAGGGATCTAGACAGCATTAGAAAGTCTAAATCGTCGCGAAGCTTTGTCTTCGACTTTAGTAGTCGGCATGAAGGGTCAGGTTTCAAAATGATGTGAATTTTTGTTGGACTCGAGCATCTTCCTGGCAGCAGTGATGTCCTTCGTGGCAGACGAGGGGACGAAGTAGTTAAGACTCGTGACAGATAGAAAAATTATCTCCCATGGCAAGAACAATTTTCAGTGTCAGTTCAGGGGTAACTAACATTCAGAAATCGTCATCTTGGTGCTTGTCACAACTATCCTACTCTATGTACAACATCTCTTAGACGGTCTTCTCTTTTAAGTTTTGATGTTTTTAGAATGTACTCCTTTCCGTTGTTATGTTTTTAAGTCGATAATTGCCATATTTGGTTTCCAATAGTTTGATTCGTTGATTTGGTTTTCTGTTGAAATGTATTTCTAACTCAGTGTTTCTACATTCTTTCTTAATATAAGCTTGATGGCGTCAACTTATCTAATGATAATGTACGTGATTCATTCCCGGAGCTGTCTAATGCCTGGCGGGCGGCCTACTAGGTCACTAAAAATAATTGAGTACCTACTTTTACTCAAACAAGGGGTAATAATGGCGGTCGTCACATTGCTCCATATCAGAGATGGTGCGCAACGACCAGGTAGTGAGGTCAAACATATTGAGAGCCTTAACCTTTCAGTTTGCAGGACGTGCTCCTACGCGGGGTGTTAAGACACACCACCATTATTCTTTTGACTGCTAATTTCTTCAATTAGTTCGTGTTTTCTCTACATGGCTTGTAAAGTTTCCATCGCCGAGTAGCCTCAACTGCATTGTAGATACTTTCTAGATTATAGAGACTTCAAACTTTATGTATATTAAAAAAAAACTCACAGAAGCGGCCAATTTTAAATTGAGCGTTACGATATATGCTGTTGCGGAATGTTAACGATTAAATAATAAGATGTGGCGCCGATTAGCTTTATTATTTAACAGGAACAGGAACACAATTTTGTTGCAAAAATATTTTGGGAAATCTGTCATCCTTGCCATGCTAATGATGGTTTCTTCTTGCAGTCGGAACTACTGTTACACAATCGCATTCAGCGGTTACGGGCGGTGATCAGCTTATTAATACGGTATGACCAAGTGCATAGCATAGTCGGTAATTGTAAGAAGGAAAAAAGCGGGACAAGGTTAGAAACTTAATCTTCTCGCTTTTTGCACCGCGTGGGCGCCGTTTCGTTCTGCACACGCCGGCTTGTTTTTTTCTGAGTTTGTTGACGGGACGAGCGCATAGTTTTTCGTGGACCATAGAGCCGCAGAGTGTCCAAAATGATGGCCCCACGGAACTCGACGCCCATCATCGAGAAAGAGATCGTGTGCACGTACAAGGTAAAGTTTGCCGTTCGACTGTCAGCTAATCGAAATTAATGCCAACTAATTGCGCCTAACGTGGAGGGTCTATTAAAATCTTAACACCCCATTAACATCCCTGATTGTGCAGGATCACTGTTGGAAACGGTCAGCCCTTTGGTTTGCCGATGGTTTCGACGGAATGCGCTCGGCAGGTGTATGCGCCGACCCACGTTGGCTAATTATAATCTATTAGAAGTGAATAATTCTTGTGAGTGCGCTCATTATCATAGCAATTTGGTGGCGTGAGGCTGCAGCTGGTCGTTTCCGTACGTTGAATTGCAGACTGCTCGCTTTGTTGGCTTAGATACTGTCTCTAATAGCTGCGTGACACAACCGCCAATTTTCAAATTAGAAACTGAAAGATTGGCTGCCACTTTTCGGAGACGCTTGGTGGAACTGGTAGAGAGCGGGCGCTTTTGAGAAAGCGTATTTGATGACTCTTTTCCGTAATGCAATTTTTAACAAAGGCACAAGAATTGCCTAAGAGAACCAAAGCTAAATAGAGTGGCTTTAAGGAACAATCACTACAGCTTTTCGGTGAAATGAAGAGCTCTGCGACATTCTCAGATTGAAGTACCAACTCTCCAATATGGAAAAAGATGAAAAATATGCATTGCAAGACGAGTGTCGTTTGACTCTCAATTATATCTCAATAAATTTACACGAATTAGTTGAGTTTTACCAAATATTTGCCGACAAGTTCTCGTGCACGCATGCGCATTACTGTCCAATCTCATTGACCTACCAGGTTACATCATGACCATATAATTTCGGGACATTGTATGATTTTAAAGAAAATCTAAAAGATATCAAAGCACGGGAGAAACATGATCTGTTTATAATCAGACAATGAGACAAGATGGAAAGTAATCGAAGTCAAAATGGCCACATTGGCAACTAAAATCCAGAACGAATAACACTACAAGTAAAAGTAGAATTATAAATTTGAAAAGCTCTATGGAAATAGAAAAACCAATTGCCTTAAACAGATTTAAGGCAAATAGCAAGAAAGTCTAGACGCGCTAACAAAAAAAAAACTGTCTGAAGGATCAGAAAGAACTAAGTGAGATAGAGGTAAGTGAAGATATTCCAGAAGCTAAATTTATGTTAAGATGAAGATTAAATTTTTTGACCAATTTATAGAAGTGATATCTGCATCAAAGTAAAAATCGGATTAAAATGAAGGCAAAACTTAAAGAAAAGATAAAGATAAGTGAAGGAAATGATTACAAGTTAACTCCAAGCAAAACTATACGGTGCTTTAAATCTCAACGCCGTAGTATGAAAAAAAATCAGTCACTTGTGAGTCAACAAAGCTGAAACAAAATAAAAAGCTGGTCAAACGTTTCGAAATGAAGAAGTATCTAAGATTTAGCATATATTTATGTACAGTGCAGATATTTACTAATATAAAATCACACTATAACTCTATTTGTCTACAACAAAACTTGACTTTTCACGGCTCCGCTACGTGCTATTTATACTACCAGCGCCTGGAATCATCTAATACTATCTGGAATTTTCCACAAGGTCTCAACCGCAGCTGTCTACACATTGAAGGCTTTAAGTTCGCCCCTCGACTGTGCCCTTATGGCGGCATTCGGAAATTTGTTGCAATCCGAAGCATGTGAATCTTGGCTTTGTTGCCAAATAAGATAAGAACCAAAAGAAATGTAGAAAGAGTCTAACTCTCATCAGTTAGGGATGACTGTCTAGAGAAATAAAGTACATAGAAGGTAAAAATCCAAATAAAAACCTATGGGTACAGAAGAATTAAGACAGATAAAAATATTATCGTGGTTACCTTAAATGAAATCTCCACTATTTAATGGTATGAACAGAAAATCAAGAACAAGAAGAAATTATTTGATTAGGCTGTGTGGTGGTAGTGAAAACTAAATATCTGTTTGTTTTTTTGGTAATTGTTTGATCCTTGATACACTAGAAACTCGCGCGCACGCTACAGCCAGCTGCCAGATTGTCATCTGTCAAAGTACGTTTTAAAACAGGTAGCATTATTACTTCAGAATCATTGCTACAAAATAACATCCAATGGAATCAAACTCAAAAGGTTGTAACAAAGGATGCAAGTGTTCCAGACTACGGAATATATTCTCTCAAGTGATAACAAACGTTTTCATCCTACAACCGTTTTATACAAAATCACTCAAGCGCGTCAAGATTCTAAACAATTACCGTTTCTTTATCATAATGAAAAGAATAGAATCTGAGTATGTTAGTTGACCACCAGTTTCAGCCAAAATTTGGATAAACAAAGATAGAAATAAAATGTATTATCGTTCCCAAGGATATGCAATTGAACCCAAAAAACATCTATATCATTTGATAATTTGATAATTTATAGCAAGAAATAAGAAAAATAGGGAAACTGAAATAAAGAACATATAATAAAATAGACAGGCCGAGGAGAAATGAAAAAATTATGTGGAATCAACTTCTTCGTTAAACCTTCTCACATGAGCTATATAAAGAATTCTTTTCGTGGAGGTCCCAATCGAAATTCTTAGTGACGACATCACAAAATGGCACCGGCGTGAAGTTTTTACTTTCTCTCTTTCGAATCGCTAATACAGCGCGAATAGTAAGGCCTTCAAGAGATGAATACTTCAACATACACATATGCAGTTCTTTCCCAATTTTCAACGGAGAAATTTGGTAGTGCAATCTTTACTGACAAAGTAATTCGTAATGTACTAATCTTTTGAGACCAGTTAAGTGGAAATCCAAAGAATGCGCCATTTACAACTTGAGGTTTTAATTTTAGTCTGATATTAGGGGGTTGGGACATCTTCATATGTATTATAAACATTCCATCAGTTTGAGAAGTCAAACACGTTTGTTCAATAGGCCATCTTCTGGCAGATTCAGTAGTGTATGTTTGAAAATGAAACGTAGCTGCAGAAACATTTATTTTTATATCACTATATCATTTACTTTACTTTTTTGAATAGTAAAACCCTATAGTATATATGTCACTCGTAATGATGAAAAAGTGCAAGATTTAAATTAACACCTTCACTATTAGTATCCAACACATCCAAATGATTCCGTAGATCTAAACCATGATCCCTATGATATTGTTGCTATTATTTTTATTCTTCCATGAGCAATTGAAATGTCGAAAACAATTTTTGACAACACAACATAGTGTCTTTTGATTCGTTAAACGGAGAATAGTCCCAAACAGTTTCTACGTTGGAAGAAAAACTTGAAACGTTCAGAAATAGAACTCGAATTAGTAAAATGGATCGAAATGCAGAGAATATGAACATATGGGGAAGGAAAAGAACTTTTTCTATTGCTTATTTTTCTCCATCTTCATAAACTTGGTATCTAGTTTTGAATAAAAGTTTTTCTACATCTCCTAATTCTAATTTTTAGTATTCATTTAGTTCAAGGTTGTTTTTAAGTAACGTCGTTTTGCTGTCACGTTTAGAGACACCTAAGAGTCCTGCACGTTCAAAATATTACGCTTGGTTACGTTGTGCTTGTTCAATTCGAACAAAGGGAAATAATGTGGTCGTGTAAAGCGCGGTACTTACCAAATAGCACCTTATCAGAGACAACCGAACACTGAAGTCCAATATATAAAACCCTTGATCTTTCAGTTCACATGTTTCTCTTTCTCTCTCTCTCCCTCGTCTTTCTCTCCCCCTCGCCTTTCTCTATCTTTCCCTCTCTCCTCCTACCCTCTATCTCTCACCTCTTTTTCTCTTTCCTTTCTCGTCTCGCTCTCTCTTTATTTCTTTCTCTCCTCTCCCCCCCTTCTTCTTTCTCTCTCCCCCTCCCCCCTTCTTCTTTCTCTCTCCCCCTCCTTTCCCTCCCTCTCTTTTCTTCCCCTCTTTCTCACCTCCCCTGTTTCTCTCTCCCCTTCCTGCTTTCTTTTCCTCCATACCTATCACGCTCCCCTGTCCTATCTTTTCTCCTCTCCTCCCCCTTCCACTCTCTGGTTTGGAATACATTTTAGTTATATATCGCTGTTTCTTTTTTCTTGGACCGTCTCACTCTAGATTGGTTATTGAAATAACTTGAAGCTCTATGTTTAGAGACTTACCATTATTAGATGTTTATTGGTTTCTGTATCACTCAATAGAATAAATAGAAAGTGTTCGATTTATAGGTGAGATGAAACGCCTAAGAAATTTTAATTGAACACGCCTTACACATTATATATAAGTTGCATTTGTATTAATATCGTAATTTTTAGACGATTCATATCTAAAATATCTACAGCATTGTTCGCCACGCCTTACACACAATAAACCACAACTGGCCTCTAAATGGAGCAGTTCGGCAACCTTTGGTCCCCAAAAACTGTCTTGGTCTAGCGAAAACGGTGGGAGAAGACAATACTTTCGATTGTGCGAGCAAGAGTAGGCTCAACAAAATCGCTGTGCACCGTGGGTAGATAAAAAGGAGACACGTGTTCGAACAACATCATAATTAAACAATTGCACGCCCCCTTCATCTATACCTTCTATCCGCCGAAGTGGAGGAATGTGTACTGTGTGCGACAAAGACGAAGCAATTCAAATTACAACTTTAGCGCGAGGCTGATGTCATGCAAATGGCTGAAAATAAATTAAAATGTAATAGCGTTACGACAGTCGAGAGGGACATTTGCCGCTACCATATTCCCACGTGCGATTTCGAAATTGCATCTAATTCCGCTCCTTGCGCCACGATTGTTTATTCCTTCGCCGCCGGGAGGACAAATTTGAAGATGGCATCAGTGCAGCAGCCCACCTCCGTGTGCGCCGATGACGTCGCAAATTAGTGCTGAATGTTTCACTCGATCTGCAGCGGCCCCACGCCCGCTTCGTCAATGTTTCACCCATTTCCGTCCCATTACTTCTAAATGAAACTGGAACACGTCCTCCAGGAGACTGCCGGAATTCCTTTCTTCGGCGGCACGCGCAGTTGATTGTGACACGCCTTAATTGCTTTTCTTCTGCTTAATTATGCGCGTCTCAATCTGATTGTTGTGAGCCTATTAAAAGTTGAATTATAATCCCATTGTAAGCGTTTATGGCTCTAAAAGCGTGCAGTCATAAAGGCATACCTAACTAGGTAAGGATCCGTGTTTATTACCGCGGTGGAATATTTTAAATAAAATTAGAGCAGGCATCTATCTAAATCGTCTTTTAACTTTTCTTTTTAATAGCCCACAAATCGAGTTTTGAAACATTTGGTCATCTGCTAAGAAGAATTTCAATGGTCCTTCGAACCGGATCGCCACCAAGTTAATGGATTGGAACAATACTTATCTAATTATTATCTACTAATCTTTAAGGGTGCGAGTTCATTTTGGTTTATCAAACCAAGAGGGTCTTGATTGCCATTAAGCGTGAAATCTAAACAAGCCGGCAGACATTAACTAAGCATAATTATTTGTTGGGATTTCTTTGCCGTAATGCAAAGTGGGTTGTATATTTTTGCAAATGCGACCACACATCGACTCATGCTATTGATTTAGCTGGTGAAATTGAATCAAATATGTAGGAAAGGTTAATTGGATGATTTTCTTTACTCTTAAGGTTATTGGTCATTGATCTTACCTAAAAGGACTGCTGGACTTCTCAAAAGTATAATTTTTCTAGTTAAGATGGTTGAGAGTCCATAGTTGAAGCAAATAAAAAATGATAACCAATCGTAATGAAAACTTCATTCAATGTTTCTCGTAAATGAATGTTTAAATTAGTATCTAAAATGCTTTTGTTCTTCAACCTTCTTTCTCTATATACAAAGGACTATAGGCAAAACCCTATGGACATTAAGCTAAATCATCCAGTAGCGAAATGTATGCGAAAATGCGATAGATGTAGAAGTGGCGAAAGTAGTACTAAGAAACAAAAGGTCCAACTAAAAACAAAACTGCATTGATGCATATGGACCAAGAGGTACCTCGCAGAAAAGAGGATAGACATAAAAGGGGTGGGACGCAATACAAAGAAACAGAAGGTTCGATTAGAAGCAAATCTACATTGATGCATATGGACCAAGGGCTACATAGCAAACAAGAAGATATGCGTAGAAGTAGGGAAGGTAATACAAAGGGGCAGATGATTCCATTAGATACAAAACTTACATTAATGTATATTAACCAAGACCTGCCTACCAAGAAAAGGATAGACGTAAAAGTGGTGAGACGCAATACAAATCAACAGGAGGATCAAATAAGAACAAAACAACAGTGATGGATATTAACCAAGAGCTACTCAGCAAAAAAGAGGATGGACGTAAAAGTAGTTGAACGCAACACTAAGCAACAGAATCAACTAGATTGATGCATATGGACCAACTGCTACCCAGCAAAAAAAGGATGGACGTAAAAATAATGGGACACATTATAGAGGAATAGAAGTCCAATTAAAGACATAACTACATCGATACATTAACTACAAGCTATATAACAAAAGAGGTGAACATTATGAAAGTACAGAAGTTCCAGTTAAAAACAAAACTACATGATGTATGTCAACCAAGAGCTACCTAACAGAAAAGAGGATCGACGTAAAAGTGGTAGGATGCAACACAAAAGAACAAAAAGCTTGATTCAGAACATAACTACATTAATGCATATGAATCAAGAGTTACGTAGCAGAAAAACGGCTAAAAAGGGAAAACGGACAAAAAGAGTTTCAATGATCCAAAACTGTTAGTCAAATAAGTAAATTAAGGTAAAAGAGACAAGTCATTGATATTCTTATTAATACTTAAGTTATTCTAGATAATACCATGATAAAAAACAAAGGTGTACCTTTTGGTTCCTTTTTAACTATTTCAAGGCTACAAACGTTATGGAAACTAAATAACTATACTACTATAGTTGAAAACATTCAGTTGCTTGTGGCCTGCCTCTCTCTCCCCTCCTTTCTTTCTCTTTCTACCCTCCCTTCTGTCTTTCTCTCTCTTCTCCCTTTATATATATATATATATATATATATATATATATATATATGAGAGAGAGAGAGAGAGGGGGGGTACAAGCAACTTAATGTTTTCAACTATAGCAGTATAGTTGTGGAGGGGAATGAAGGGTTTTTCCAACATTTAAAATTATGGCGCCCAAACCAACATTTGCTGTTAGTACGTGTAATTTATTTGTTCATATTGTAACATTTTCGCTCTCCACATAACACGAGAAAATTTATTTTTACTTACAGACAAAAATCATAACACTATTTATGTTGCACTTTTTCGCTTTCTACTCGAATTCCCCGCGGGCATCCCGCTGCTCGATATTTATGTCTATTTGGGGTCTGTCAGAAGGGCCTGGAAAACACCTGGAATGTTTGTCTTGTTCGAATCCTCGCACGTGCACAAACGGCGGCTGGATTCCTGGAAAGCATTATGTGCGTCGCTGATGCGTGCTTCTGGGTAGCGCTACTGAGGACGTTCGGAAATTCGTTGATAGATTCTGAGATCATCCTCTTTCAAAATAATAACACGTTGTGTTAGTATAATACATAACTTTTTCTTCCAAACTTACTAAGCAAAAGAGATTCGACTATTTTATCCTCATGCCACTTTACCAGGTGATGAATGCCTCGCAATAAAAAGCATCTTTCAATTCCCTCCACTAAAAAATATGACAGACTGTCCCAAAAGTAGCACTAGAGTTCCGCACCATCATCCTACTGATCCTTCATTTTATCCTTTAGTTCATCTTATGGTTTGCGACGACTCGTGGCGAATTTCAGAATTTGACTTTATTTCCTCTTTCATCAACCAAAGCCAGTTGCAACGTCGAAACCATAGGAAGACTAAACTAAAGCCATGAGCGCGAACCTTTGCTTTCGAACGTGCTTTCAGAAAGCCGTTTGCGAAGCCGTTCGCTACGTTAATTGCAGGAACTTGTTTCGACATATCTAAAGTACATGTACACGTACACGCAGCGGTGTTAAATGGCCGACCTTACTCACGGTACCTCTGAAAAAATGGAGTGCGGCGCTCACTGAAGCCGCTGCTCGCAATCCGGAGCAAAGGTCGCCTCGATTTCCGCCGCCCATTGCGGCACAATTTGCGCAAATACCAAACTTATTAGCTGCTAGTTTCGCAGGGCTCGGCGCCGATTGAATAATTGCCTTGTAATTGCAGATCAAATTGGAGCGAGTGCTGGGTGTCACAGTTTCCAGCAACGCGGCGCTCGGCTCCGACTCCAACACGGGATGCGTGGCTTATCCTGCAGGGTATGTGGCTTTACGTTTTTGCTAGACTCTTAAATATTCAGCGGAATGCGTGTGAAGTAATCGGCCGAGAATAAAACCCGATAGACGGGTAGTTCTTGCGGCTGCGAGTACGGAGAGAAACCGACCGTTATCGGTAGAAATCTATGGTTCGCGTTTAAAAGGTGCTTTCTGTCCTGCCAACTTTCACAGTGAACAGCAATTAGACAAGAATGTACTCGCCATGAAACAAAATCGAACTCAATGACATTCAAGATTGGCGATTTAAATGAGCGTGGGGAGAAATGGGACAAAAACATGCTAAAGGTCTGAAAACTATAGTGTTAAGGTAGTTCTCTAAATACCATTAATGTAGCCTTAAATCGAATTACATCAAAACATCAAGAAGTAGTTCGAATGAACTGATCCATTTAGAAATAGTTAACCTTATTAAGGACCTTTTCAAATTTTGAACAAAGATTGGCTTACATAATAAATAATTGGATTGGCGAGCTGCACATATTATATTTCTTATCTTAATGCAGCGATTTAAGGACTACGGAGTTTCCCTTCATTTTCAAGAAAGGGAAAAGAATATAAAATACGTAAAACTAAACAGGTTAGGGGAAGGAAGGGGAATAGATATTTAAGAAGCAAATACAGGAAGAAACAATAGAACGCCATTGTGATGGCTTTATCTACCATCACACACCTTCCTAAGTTTGAAATAGAGAACAAACAAAAATTTGAAAAAATTTTTTTCCAATACTCCCAATCTCTCACCAAAATATAGATTTCTGGATGGGGGAAGGGAAGAAAATTAGCAAGACTTCAACAAGTGAGGGAATGGGTAACGGGTATTTAAAACAATAGATGAAATGGTAACCAATTGAAGAGGCAATCGCAAAATGCTTTGGTTTCAGCTTTGGTGACACTTGATTGAAAGTTTTCCCTGCAGAGTTAGAAGTGTAATCGAAGTAAAGAATGGACCAACTTCTTGAAACTTGAAGTATAAGGTAAGTCTATGATATAAAAAGAATTTGATAGTCGGTATGGTGATATATATATATATATTTACTATTGGAATGTAAGACCAAAGATTAGACTGCGATAAAATGAGAGTTCAGATCGAAGTACGTTTTGCAAACTGTCGAAATGAGGCCTCTGAAATGCTAACTTCAGTAGCAATGTCATCTAAAGAAGTTTCGATTAAAATTAATGTTACTTAAATCAAGAGAGAGGTATATTAGTACCTCAGGGAAAAAATGCATAAAACCTGATAATACCGGTCATTGCATATGATGCAAATATTAACAATTGTTAGGTTTATCTTTGGAAACGTCTAGTAAATAACGTCAAAATTAACCATATAACTAGAGTAGTTGATGTAAGTTAAAATAGGTAAGACCAAGGATGAATGGTAGATCAAAAAGATACTACAGTATCAAAGACCACTAATCCACTAGATGGATAGACGATATTAAAAGAATCAGCTCTAATTAGATTCAGAAAACTCAAGAGATAAATCGATGGACTTCTGGAGAAAGGGATTTAATAGTGAACATTTGAAGCTGTTTGATGATGGTTATATAGAAGAGTAACTGAGCTGAATTCTCAATGGAAAGAGAACAACCAGGCATTTAAAATTTATCACCCTGCGACTTCTGCTTATTCCAATACTTAAATCACCTTTGAAGAGGAAGAGGTTCCAAACCGTCAACGAGGACACGATTTTGTATGATTGGTCGTATGTATTAAATTGATCCTTTTCTAGATTTTCTGTTACTTAATCAACTTCTCTAGGGATACAAAACTTCATAAAAAGGCAAAGTTTATTCCTATTTTGATCACATACGGTTCGGAAGAAAATATCGTTTTCTTCTTTGGCAAGAAGATTTGAGAGACATTTGCCTTATTTTTTCTCGTGGTTTTCACTTTTTTTTCAAATGGCTTTTTGGCTAAATTAGAAGACGAGAACTAATTACTCATAGCCAAGTGTTTAATGTGTCCAAAGAGAATTGCCAATACCATATAGGAAACCCTATTGTCATGCATTATTACAATCCCAATTCTATGTTAGGGTATAATGAGATCAAAAAGAGCAGCAGTTCCTTCTGTTGGACAAACAAACGTTTGATTATATTTATAACAATGTTTTCAATAAACTGTTTCCTCTTAAGTTCTTCTTCTTTCAACTCTTTGCTCATCGAAATGTTCTTTTTTAGTATCGCTTTCTAAATTAAGGTCATCTAAATCGATTTCTTCTCTTTCTTAAGATAGTACTTTTTTTTAAATCTGTATCTCAAAGCTTCACTAGTTGGTCGCATTTCAGGAACCAAAAATTGAGAACTATGAACATAACGCTCCAGTTTAGTAATTATCAATAAACACAGACATATACAGAAAACTGTAATCGCACCTGACGAGTGTGAATTAAAATACTATCCGGTGGCGTCATTTGTAATGTCAGGTTACTGTTCTAGGGTTAAGGATATTCTTTCTCATTTCTGCTTTACCTGAGGGTGAATCAAATATAAACCAGGATTCCTCTGCCTCTTTAGTCAATATCACGATGTCGGAGCAAGAGGTACCCACGTCTGTTTTACAACAAATTATAAAATTTCTCATGGCAAGGGCGTAAAACCATCCGAAACTTTGAGAAGACCTAAGGCACAGTTAAGGGACAAAGAAATTTTGTGAGGACGAAAAACAGATGAAAGTAAAGGTTACTGACGTCACTCTACTGTGACTTTGCCGCCTATTACTTAAATTGTGCTCAGCCCCATACAATTCGATAAAATTGTACTACAATGGAACATCCTTCTTTACTATTCGGACTTATCGTATCATTGTTTGGACAACTATCTAAGTTGGAAGATTGTGTAGGAACAATATTTCCGATTTATATTTGATTCTTCCTCGTATTAACCATATCATTTTGTTTATTGGATGGTGTTGTTGGTGTTTGATGCATTTTTTCGATCAAATATCCTTTTCCAATAAATATAAAAATTATAATCAGTCAGATATTTTAGTTTTTTCTTACTTCCTATTCATTTTTTGTTATCATTGGATGATTGCAAAAATTCGTGCCCGATTTTTTCTTACCAATGTTTAACAAGTAGAAACTGCTTGGTTTTCTTCAAAAAAGGCCATGAGGTAGTTTTCGACAGATTTTCCAGAACCAAATTCTTCTCATTAAAACTGTTTTTCAGAGACAGGAATAAATGAAAATCTAAAGGAGCTGGTTTGAAGAATTTCCTATTTTAACTGCTTCAGTTGTTACAGCGATTTGCGGTCTGGCGTTATCACGATAGAAGTCGAAACCAACCATTTTTAACGAATTCTTACGTTGAATTTGGTGAGTTCCTTGCAATACTCGAAGACCCGAAGTAATTCATTTCCTTACAATCCCACCAAATAGACCGAAACACCATGAATGTAAATCACGAATTTTTTTCGGCTCCCGTTTGTTGTGAAGGCTACAGTTTTCATCGCTTATTTATATCGTATGTATTGATCTCGAAAGCGAATCAATTTTTTGAATGGCCAAGTGCAGTTAAGTTATTTTCCACTAAAGCACGTAAACCACCATTATCCTTGTCGAAAGGCTGTTCAATTTAAAATCGCCATTTTGAAATCTGCCAAACTATTGTTTCACTGTGCTAGACCAGGAACACAGCCCAAATATACGCCCTGAATGTTTTCAGTTGCGACTTCAACACTCGTTCCTTTCTAAAACTCGAATAACATGCAGTGGTTCATTTCGTTCTCCATTCTGAAAAATTTTTTTCACGCATAAATCGACCTAATGCTATATTGCCCTTCAAAATACAACATGATCATAAAACAAACGCCAGCGGCAATGTTTCTGCCACCCACAGAATTCGGGAATTCTTAATTCTTCTGTATTAAATGTATCCTATTTTGTGTATTTTATTTTCAATTTATGTTTCAATGGCATTCTTGTCACCAACTACAAAAATTAAACGAACATTTAATTTTTGAGGCAAAAAATCTTAAAAATGGGGAATCAATGGATAATAGAGAGGACATCACAATAAACGGGGCACATAGACTATAATTTTGTATTGATAAAAATCACGAAGATAAAATCAAAAAAAGTTCACTTGTGGTTTATGAGACATTATACTTTAAATATTGATTACCGTGTAAACTTCATTTCCAAAGCAGACCATGGGAAGAGCATGTTATCGAAAATTATGTGAACTAACGAGGGACAAACTTTACCACCATACAAGATCTTGTCCATACAAACGTTCGGGTTGCAAACGACCAAATTAAAGACTGAGAGTGTAATATCAAGGCCCTAGAGAGTTGTTAAGATTTATGCATCCGAATCTCTTGAAAACCAATTTATCGAAATATGGTGTAAAACATGCTGGGGGCATTATTCCAGGGAGCAGGAACCCGGACCACCATGCAATTTTGATCAAAGCACACCAACCTTGAACGTGACCAGATACCTCAAGGACGCATTAAAAACCTCCGAAAAAGTTAATACAAAATATTGAATCAAATTATGTTTGGGCTACAAAAAGGATTGACAAGACTATAGAAAGTTTAATTCTTTAATGGTGAAAGCAAATGGGACAAAACTTAATTTGACTTATGTCATCCTCATTGGTGGCCTACTTATCTTCATCAGGGCTTTTACACTTGTTGGTAATCGTAAGTCCATTGAGGAAACCTGACGACCCTAGACCTTTTTAGCGTAGCTCGAACTTGGTAGAGGGGATTAAGGATTAAATACAGGAAAGCAATTAAAATTTTGATACTGCAACATCTTATCCCGCAATGTTCCCTCTTCGTTTCCCCCCTCCGGGACCTGCTCATTGAGTAGTTTTACGGCCCATGCAAATTTCCCTTATCATTTCATGATGTATTTGACCCAAACTCTGGATAGCTAAATAGTACGTGTCTAATGTTGTTTTCTCTATATTTAGATGTTGTTTTTGTTAACAACTTCCAGAGCTTGGCCTTTTGTAATAACTTCCGTCCGTTTGTCGCGGGGGGAGGGGGAGAGTCTGCAAATGTCTTAGCCGCTTTCGGCTGTCTGCCATTGCAGTTCTTAGCACCTCCAACAAAGTCTCTCTGGTTATCAAAATTCATGCACTAGAAGAAATTTCCAAAACCAAAAGTGTGAAGAAATTTTAAACACGTACCAGACGTTCATCGACTATAAGCTTTAAAGGTTAGGTGCGAGAATCACTACAGATTGCCTTACTTGTTTTTTCTCTTCTCTCATACCCTCTGTACCTTATGGTGCCCTTTTAAACTGCTGAAATAAGGTCTGCTCCGCTGCAAATTTTTCTAGCTTTCTTCTAAACTGATGCCTTTTTAAGATCAATCGCTCTTGAAAGATCTTCTATGATTTTATGACGTCGGCGACCAATTCGCCATTCAAGCCCTAAATCTCAATTTGTAAAGTGTTTAACCAGAACAACCTTTTTTTTCTTCTGGTTCACCAAATGTTGGAAATATGACAATGCACACATCGTCAGGAAATGAGTAATTGTTTTCTTTATTCTTCTAGCGAACACGTTTTTTGCCACTTTTTCCTCCTGATTTAACTTTTCTATGGCTCACCGCATCTACACAAAGTTATTGATCTTAATACTATTCTGGCCAAACTTGTTGAAGCGATATGATTTTACTAAACACTTCGGTTATGGATTCTGAAATGGATTCTTTACATTAATTTTCCTAAACGTGAAGAAGACAAAGAAGGTAAAATCATTAGAAGATCTGACCTTTGATATGCCGTGGGTCAGATATTTGCCTTGCTGGTTTAAGATGATGTCACTGTGTCCAACAAATTGTTATTTTGGTCTGAAACTCATAGCTGTCCATCTTCCACTTGGTCCAGCTTCTCTTGGTACCCCTATATAGTCTTGGTGTCACATTCTTTGAGTTAAATTGATTACTTCAAGTCACTACAGACTTCAAAAAATATTTTCCCATAAACTAATTAGACCAAGCCCAGTGACCAGCTGTTCTGTGTCCCTATAAGTTGAAGGTTTGACTCGCTCTACTGCATTTCGTTATGATCATTTTAGTTCGACCTACTAGGCAGTTCAAGACTTCGCCTTGGTAGATTTAAATCCAAAGCCATTGAAGGCGACTACCTGCCTGAACTCAGCGACGAGAATACTAAATGTAGACGCCAGGACGTGTTTGCCATATTTATATCGGTTGCGTAATGGCCGACGCAAGCCTTATTTAAATAGTAGATAGCAGTAAACAACGCACTTATTTACCTTTTAAATAATCGGCTCTCAACTTCACCTACATTCGGCCGCAGCAGAGGAATTTCTCCGACCTTAGACCTCGTTGCGAGGATAGACGGCCGCGAGCACCTACATTCTCTGGGACATTGCATTGTGCGTTTGGTCTTGGTGTATTGTTCGCGTTGCAGTAAAAGTGAACGCACCGCTGAGAAATCCCACATCCATGAAACGAAATTCGTTTCAACTTTGTCTCTTGGGTCTGCATTCCGGCTGGCCGCTCCGGTTGTTAAATCTGGAGCGCGTCGTCCATTATCGAAAGGAAGTCGGAGTAATGAGGTGTTGCATTTTGGAAATGGCCGCGATGGAGCTAATAGCTGGGCACGGGCGACTAACGAGCCGTTTTGTTGCCGCGTTTCGGAAGCCCGGCACAAAACCAGGGCCGTGACGCGGCCTCCCTCTTCCGCGACGCAAAATTTTGCGTCCATAGAAAGCGCCGCTGCGAGGGCAAAAAAGTAATTGTTTGGAGAGCCGCGGGAGCGCCGGACCCACTTAGTCAACGGCGGAGAAACTCATCCTCTATAAGGCGCGCTCGCATTAGCGTTATGGAAGATCTACCTTCGATATCCATATGAGCAAAGACAGCAGCTGCCTGGATGTGTATGGCTAAGTGGATTAGAGAATGACCGCGAATTTGTAAGCTGCCACCTTATTCGTCTCAAATAATACCAAGACACCTCATCTGTAGATGAAAAATACCACAACACATATGGTGTCGAGAAACAGCTCGTTCTAGAACACTTATATACAAAGTCGCATTTTTAATCTTTTGCGCTATTAAGGACCCACTTTTACTATAGAGACTTTCGTAGGGAAAACATTGCTTTTCGCTTCCTTCCGTCATCGATGATCCGTTAAAACCTCCCAACTTCTCTTTGTCGTCATAGACGCCAATTTTACATTCATGTATTGTGCGTTCAATATATACTAGAACTAAATTTTACGACAAACTATTTCAAAGACTATATAGAAGGCGGATCTTTACCAGGCAGATCTGGAAGTATCATAAAACATAAAAACATTAAAGAGGTTTAAAGAAGGAAAATGCAAAAAAGTAGTTCAGTCAAGTCAAGTTAGTTCTATGGACCAATAGTGAGGCATAAGAGCAAAAGATGGTGACAGTTGCGCTGCGTGTTAATAACAGGCCGCATCCAACAGCGATTATTTATTGATAAGTTTAGTAGTTTAGACGTAAAGTTAACAGTGTGCATGGAAGTTAACTGTAAGTATTAAAATAGAAATGCAAAAATGGTGTATAAGAAAAAAATCGCAAAATTCGACAGTAAAAACAAAAGAACTACCGCCAAGCATGTGAACTACTAATTTACAAAAACCTATAGTGGGACGTATAAGAATTTTAGTGCAAAAAAAACAAATTGCGAAAAATGGGCCAAGAAGAACCAATAGACTTTTTTTGGCAAATGGGCTAAAGTTACGAAGGTCTAATAGGAACAAAAAGGGAACGCCACGAGAGCTCGAGAAGGAAGACACCGAACTGATGGCTTTAAAAAAGTCGAACAAAAGGGCGGAAGACAAATCTGAAAATAAGCAAAGGCGACAAACAGACCAAATCGCAGAAAGAGTGTTATAAGCGAATTACAACAAAAAAAAGACAAGTTCTAGACGAAAATAAGTAAAATTTCAACGAAGGTGTATATAAAAACAAATAAGAAATAATCATTGAAAGTAATTACTTAACAAAATGAAATAAAGAGCTGAAAGCAAGAATTTTAACTCTTACAGATAAAGGAGAAAAGTGGATAAAAAAAAGAAAAAGAAACAAAATTTGAGGTTCTCTATTTAAGCTTAGGTTATACAGATTATTTACCGTCTATTCTTAAAGAGAAATAAGTAGGTGTAGTATGTAGGGTAAGTAGGATTTCCTTAACACTCCTCTCGAAAAGATTGAAAAGAGAAAAGGATAAACATGACTCACAACTCTTCTTGGATAGTAAATAAATTAAGACCAAGAAGAAAAAGCTAATTCCAATGACTCGCTTGATTATATGAGAGGCAGGAAAGTTAGAAGAAAAAGGGAAGGGAAAAGAGAGACCTACAAGACATGACGGGAATGAATAGGTAACAAGATAACAGAATAAACTCCAACCGAAAGAGAAAACGAGAGGGATCTTGCAATAAAAAAAAATAAGTGAAAAGAAAGATCGGTATAATTCAGAATGAAAAACGAACTTTATAAGGAACGACCAAAGGTCATATTTGATGATTACACACCAGCAACTCTACAACTATTAAATACAAACCAAACTGAATGGTCCAAATATATAGTCTGAAGATTGGTAGAAAGGATAAGACGCAACTGTACAACTTTAGAGAACAAAGAGAAATTGGAAATTAAAAGTAATGGTCAAATGGCAAAAAAATTGGGGAAAAAGGTAGAAAGTTTTTTTTGACCAGCGGGTTTTTTTTTTCTTATCCCTGTTTCAAATCCAGAAGGTTGGCAAAAGAACTATTTGTCTTTGCAACTTTATCTTTTGAAGACCAAGTGCATAACACGTACTGACTTCCTATGATATTAAACTTTCCATCTCGTTCTTATTCTTCATTTTGTTGTTTAATCTTTACTCACATTTACGAAACTTTTAGATTTCTTACATCGTTTCGAATTCGCTCTTCTCGTGCGATAAACATTTTTTGTGGGTTAAGCTTTGTTTCTCTCTTTTTATCTTGTTGGTCTTTTTGGTTTATCCTTTTCGTTCTTCCAATTTTAAATTTTAGAAAATGGAACTACCATGCCAACACCAACAATGTTTTCTGAAGAGTTATACAAAAATTATTTATGTCTGTTCGTTTTTATCTCCATCTATCTATCCGTACACATGATAACTCATGAACGGCTTGACTTAGAAGTTACACACAAGGCAAGTGGTGATCACTTCATCCTCCCGTACAAAATAAATTTGAGAACTAATAATTAGTTTAAGTATCCACCCTAGTAATTGAACTACCAGACTAAAAAATGGGAAAAACAAACGCCATAGCCATAAGCGATCTATACGAAAACAAAGAAGCGTGGATAGTAAACTGAGTTGTTTAGTGGTACATGCGGCACTAACCTAATCTACTTGAAATTAAGGGTGCGAGACAGTGCATCGGATCGATTCCTGTACAACCGCAGCGTATACGAGGCTTCATCAGATAGTGCAGTGAAGGGTTGAATCGATGAAATTATGCGACAAATTTCCTTCGCTGTATTCGATCGCCCCTCATCCTTAGCCACATTCTTTCATTTTAATCGCGCTGGGGGAGCAGCCGATCGCCATCGCGGGATAATTTAAGAACCATTGTAACCCAACCGGCCGCCGCACGCCCACCGTTTGCTAAACAGAGTCGGCTCGCGTTTCTCGGAATCATAACTTCGGAACAGGCCGACAGACGAATAATAATTAGCACCGAGCCGCCATATTGCTTTCTAATTTACGCGCATTTGCATATCGCGGCACATTTACAAGGTGGCTCGCGTTCGTGCAGCTACTTGTGCCGTGTAAAAAAGCGCAATTAGCGTCCATCGTCGGCTGCAAAGTTGCTTCTCGCCAACTTAAAAATAAGTTGATTTAGTTGACTTTGTCGGTCCGCTGGGCGCAGCCGTGTTTCTGCACACGCCTTCCTTCACGTTAGCTGGTGATACTTTCAACTGTTGAATAGCTAGGGCTTCTTTTACAATCAAATCGCAGATATCACCTCAACTTTTTGCCTTAAAGCCCAAGGCGTTCTTTACTTGGCATGCATACAGATAGATAGATACAAAAGAGGCAAGCGAACAGCGTAGTTGCATTATTATCTCATTTTGTCTGTCAATATCATAACGATTTTCATTGATTGTTTTGTCAGAAAACAAATGAATACTCGCAGTTATGTAAAAAATGGACAGATTGAGGTACAAGTAGAAACGTTTCTACTAAGTACTCTTTTAAGCAAACAAATTGAAAAAGTTACCAAAAACATACGAAAAACTGACTTTGGTGGTATAGACAACTATTGGTCGACGAAGAAACAACTGAACAATACGTCATGACAGCAAAAATAATATAACCAAGATGGCATTATGAAGAAATAATCAAAGAAAAACAAGAAAAAGAAAAAGGGAATTTTGAAAGAGAATCCCACTTAATGAAATATTCACAAGATGGAAACCGATGGATAAAAACGAAGTACACAAAGACTTTAACCAAAATAGAAGATGGTAGGGAAGAAGAAAAACAGTGTGCTATTACACCCCAATCAGAAAAAGAAGAATATCTATGGTATTTGAAACATCTAAAAATGGGAAATAAAAGTTAAATATAAATAGATCAAAAATTTGCAAAACCAGAGTATGAAAGTGTAAATGACAAGAATTAAAATAAACAAACTACGTAGAATTATTTCTCTTCTGCTTCTCCACTGCCATTACTACATTTCTTTCTTTTCTTCTTCCTCTTTCTTGTTCTTGGCCTTCTATTTTTAGCTTTAGTCTTGTTCTACTAGTTATTAACTATCATTTTTCTTATTTCTCGATTTTTGAGTTCAACAACTACAAATACTGACACAAATGTTTGCTAACAAGGCGATATTCATCTTCTTCAGTTGTTTTACTATAACTTTGGTCGTTGTTTGAATTTAACCCGGTATCTTTGTTTGTTTTCTCTTATATTTGATATCTGGTCTAGATGTGCTAATTCGCTTTTATTTTGTGCCTTTTCTCCATCTATCGATATATCTGAAGAGAAATGACAAATGATTTTAGACTTATTAATTTTCGCTCAAGCATTTCTTAATCTTTTTCAATCTTTGGATGTTTTTCTCTTTGCTAGCTGAGATGTAAAACTCGACCTTTTGAATTACAAAATTTGTTAATCCTCTTAGTTCATCTTTGCTTTTTCTATTGTACCTTTTTTGGTGGGTGGAACCTATACATGTCCAAAGAACGTGTGAACTCCATTAAAAGAGTTTAAAGCGACATTTATAATAACAGGGCAACTGTACAAGAAGTATCATTTCACTTCCTTTAAAATATCTGATCTGGAAAAATATATGCTACTCATTCCAAACTTTGTTTCACTCAATACTTGTTTTGTTGTTTTTCGCATTTTTTAATTCAGGTTTTTATTTTCCCCCTTTGCTTTTATATACTTTCTTTGGCTGTTTTGGTTTCATCTTTGTTCCAAATAGAATAGACTGGAATGTGCTCTACCAGTCAAGTGCTTTAAATTGAAAGCTTTAGTTGTCTTCTTATTCTTCAGGTCTTTCACAAATGCTAATTTTGCTTTCTTCATTCGTTTAGAGCTCCCCATGTGCAATATCGAGATTTTTGTTAAGAAGTTTTAAATGCTGTTTCTTCTTTCTTCTCTTTTCTGTTATTTATTTATCATCTCTTTTAACTTGTTGTTACCATATAATGGTCTCTTCTATGACAGCTTAGCTTATACACGTTTTCTTCGGACTGATCCCATCTCGATTACTATAATATTTTTCTCACTTCTTCTTCCTTCATTACTTAATTGCTTTTCAAAAAAAATTTTCACTTAAACGAGTTTTGCTACTCCCTGGTGAGAGGTCAGCAGCTATATCAAGATTCGAACTCGGCTTTGTTGCTTCAAAATCAGACTCTTTATCTACTTTTCGATATCTAGTACTCTCTAAAGTTCCTAAAATGTATTTTGAACCAACCCCTCCCCACCCCACCTCCTAGCGTACATTTTTTAAAGTTCTGTATACGAAGATAAACTGTCTGTGAAAGTAAAAAAATTTGGTCGTAGTAGAGTACAGGAGCCGTAATAATCCAACGTTCAATTGCTAGGTGATGATGTGATAAAATTAGGTCGAACATTAACTTAATACCTAGATAAGGTCATGTCAGGCTAATGGTGAATAATGTGCTTAACCTACGTCCATAAAAGTTACATTTTACAGCAAATTATCTAACTAAGCGAATCAAATCGGCGTCAGCGACTTATTTCTGTCGGCTGCGAGACCATCTATTCAGCAACAATACCTTCAGCACTTTCCTTTTTCAATTTGCTCCACATACGGGCGAAGCTTAATTGATAAATATGTAAGCCACAGCGATTGCTTGCACGTCTTCGGCTGCAGCAAATTGGTCGAATAAAAGCGACTAACTTCGCTTTCAGCGCCGGTTACGGCCGGTGCATTGAGCGACTAATGCCATTTTATGGTACCATGACGCGACCTTCTTTTTACAGCTGCACGGTGGTATTATTCAACACCCAGACGGGCCACCAGAGCCACATCATAAACAGCAGCAGGAAGACCGTCACGTCCCTAGCATTCTCGACGTGTGGAAGATACCTCGTAACAGGCAAGTTGTTTTTCCGACTCAAGGTCGGCCGCGCGCTCAAAAACTGCTTTAAATAAATCTGCAATTAGCAGTCGCTGGAGATGAACAGCTAAAGATTTTCGATTCCAGGAGAGTGCGGGCATCAGCCGGCTGTCCGAGTATGGGACCTCCAGTCCGATTCCCAGCCAGGCCCCTCTGGTGTAGCCCCCCAGGTGCAGCAGGTGGCCGAATTTGCATCCCACAAATACGGAATCAGCTGTGTTGTAAGCATTGTAGCGTAACGTACTAAGCCCAATGAATTAACCACCACCCCTGTTTTAGGCGTTCTCTCCCAGTGGCAAATATGTGGTGAGCATAGGCACGCAACATGACATGATCGTGAACGTCTGGGACTGGAAAAACAATGTAAAGGTAGCAAGTAACAAAGTTAGTACCAAAGTGAAGGCGTTGGCTTTCGCCGAGAACGGCAGCTATTTTGTGACAGTAGGGAATAGGCATGTTAAGTTTTGGTTCCTTGAATATGGAAAAGCTAAGGTCAGTTTGAGCCTACTGGCGCTACGTGTGCACTACTAATGAAGTTTGTTTCAGTACAAAGAGGCAGTTCCTTTGATGGGTAGATCAGCCATTTTAGGAGAGCAGCGCAACAATTATTTTTGTGATGTCGCATGCGGCAAGGCCCAGTGCGGTGACAGCACATATGCTATCACTCGGTCGGGGCTGCTATGCGAGTTTAATAACAGAAGACTGCTGGATAAGTGGGTGGAGCTTCGAGTAAGCCTTTTTTGGTGTTTTAACATTTCCTGTTCGGCGAATGCACATTAAGAATGCAAAATGGCATACAGGAACTCATTGTCTGCATCATGTTGTCTAATGCATACAGAACAAGAGGCGCTCGGTACAGTAGCAAGCAAAATTTAAAGTCTCTCAAGTGTTTTTACTGCGACTGCAAAAGAAAAGCTTTATAAATTTAGTAGGCTTTTCTTCTATATTGAAAAACTCAAAGTTTAATTACGAAACCACCTTAAAATCACCAACATAGTCATAATTCCTTTAAGTCCAAGTAAATGCAAATTGTTCAAAAATTTCTGTTATTTAGTATGTAACATAATCGTACAAAAACTCGGAATAATTTAGGAACGATGTTTAGATTAATGTTCATAGTGTTAATGGATGCTTAACAAATTTGACATTTTAAGAGCAAAAGAATCAGAATCTCATGTTAACTTTTAAAATTCGAACAGAGATGAGAGAAACCTTACAATTTTTTAAACGTTTAATGTGATTTTACTTGTCTATCACCTGTGAACTTCTTGAGGGGTGTATTAAAAATATTTACCATCAACTACACTTTATACAAGTTGACAATCTTGCTAAAAGGAAGTAATAAGTATTCTAAAATGCCTTACTTCTCTATATATAGCTTTACCATTCCTAAACTAACGATAAACTTATGTAAACTCTCATCATGTTTCCTTGGTTTTACAATAGCCTTATCCAAGCTTATGTTTGAGCGTAACTTGTTTTTTTGATAGAACAACGACCTTAGGGACACTTATTATGTATGGTATTTGACTTCTTTCCTTATCCTGTCAGTGGACAGCATAATTATTCTTTTCTCGGAATTGAAATTAATTCTCCAGTGATCTAACCAATTCTTGAAATGATCTCACAGTCAGATGGGATCTGAATAAGTTGAATAAAATTACTGCTGTCTAAACTAGACTAATATCATAAAAAATTGAAGACAGCAAGTCGTGTCTCTTCAATTACTTTATGTTGCCAATCTTAATTGGGCAGGCAGAAAGAACCATCGCCAATAGGATAGCCACATCTAATAAGGTCAAGCCTTGCTGAATAATCACAATCTTAATAATTGCAAATCACAATTCTTACAGCATATCACCAATTCCGTCATAATAGAAGATTTTGAGGTTCTTCTGATGAGACGTTTTGCGCTTCGTTTTTGAATTTACCAAGACATCTATTTCTAATAGCCTTGAAAGTGAATTAAACGTCTATTTTAGAGATTTCCACAGCTGTCATTAAAAGTTGCTTTTCTCTTACCTATGTGAATAAACATATGCGTAGTCATTCAGCAGTTCTAGTTTCCACTGAATACAAAAAAATCTTTTGGCCATCATACCCTTCTACAACTTTTAATTACAGCACCAATTGTTTTAGCTCGGTAATGATTTGTACTCACAACTGAGCGACTAGATAGAAGGTTGGACACAATTGAGCATAAGAAGCTGCAAGTTGCCAATGCAAGTGTGGACATTAGTTTCGCAGCTTTATCAAGTAATTTTGCTGTAATAATTTTTTTTAATTGAGAATAATTGAAAAATTATCTTGAATCTATGACTGCATTTTAAAGTGCCGAAGTTCAGCTTAATTTAGCAAAGTTAATAAACATTGAACAGTGAAGAACATTTCTTCATTGAATATATTTTTTGAGACTAATGAATACTAATGCGTCTTTGCCATATTAAACTATAAAGAAATTTGACTGTATAAGTAACACTGGGCTTGCATGACAGATTGCAACTATGATTTTTGCAAGATTCAAAACATCTAGATATTTTCCTTACACATCCCACCGCTGTACTCTGCACATTTTTACGTTCTTGTTATTCTGTTTGTGTCTGCGATTTATTTTCACTTAGTGATAATTTAAACAGCGAAACTTGCAATGTAGTTTTCTCAACTCTTCCACAAAAACGCCATCTTTAATTAAAAATAATTGAACATCGTTTTTTCAACATCCTACTGAAATCTGAGCACCTTTTCAAAATCAAAATATTTTTCAGTGTTATTCAGCTAGAATTTTAAAGAGTTACTATATTTTATTTCCCTCTTTAAAGAACTGACCAAAGATCATCATGGTAGTAATGGTATAATTTACTGTGGTATAGTTTCAATTTTTTTACTCTAAAGGATGTTCTGAATCTAAAATCCTTATGTTCAAGTAAGCAAAATAAGACCGTGACAATTTTATCATTACATCCCACATCATGTGTTATGATGCTGCGTACCGCACATACCTATGCAACAACTTGCAACATGCAGGAATGCACTGATAGTGAGCTTTATCTTCTAGTAACCATTTTCTGATTTGAACCGGAAATCTCTCATTGTAGTTACAATAGATACAATTATGCAAATCACTCATTCACTCCGCATTAAAATCAATCTCACTGTATCATTTTAGTTCAGATTAGGCTCCAGCTGTTCCTAACAACCACTTACCCTAATTAGGCCAATTAAACCAGGATATGTAATAGCAGCATTATTATTATTAAGAGGAATGTAGATCCCAAAGTCAGGCAAAGCCCTCTCTCTTCTCCTTCCATCTTTTCTCGTTTTTTGTTTCTATCCACCATGTTGTTCCACAATCTCTTCTTCCATGCCTGTGGTAAACATCTTCTACTTTCGTCTTGTGGTGTCCATTTCATTATTAACTGTGTCTATCTTCTAACTTCCAGCTTTCCTATATGTCCTGTCCTATTCCATTTCATTCTTCCAACATGTCTCTCATTCCTCATTTTTTTCTTATGTCTGTAATCCTTACTAAAATCAAAGTCTTAGTTTCAAATAATTCCAGTGGAAGAGGTAAAGATGTCAATGATGACACGTTTTTTATTACAGATGAAATTTGATATATTACTCTATAAGCAAACAAAAGAACAGCACCAAAGTAAATGTGAAAACACTCAACAAGTTTAAAATATTGAGAATTCTTTGTTAGGAACAAGTCTATTTATCAGGGAATAATTGCTTTGACTGCGTTTCTGTCCCTCTGTCATATGCAAAGGAAAATGAAGAAATTGAGAAATATCGTGCTTTATTGTGTAGCGCTAAAATGTTAATTCAGATAAATGTGCACAAAATTTCAATAATTTATCTGTAGTTTAAATTTCCACTAAATTTAAGTCTTGATATGTCACATCAAACATTTTTCATCATTTGTTTGCACATACTAAATGCACTTTTCTAATCTTTCAGACTTCAAGTGCCAATTGTATAGCTGTAGGTGAAACTTATATATTTGTGGGCTGTGCTGAGGGAATTGTAAGGTGTTTTGACCCTGCAACCCTACGATTTGTAACAACTCTTCCTAGGACACATTATTTAGGTGTTGACGTTAGTCAGGGTTTAAATATCACGTAAGCATTCATGCCTTACTTGTTCTGCGGTACTGCCAATGAAGATATTTTAGACATATGTCTTCGCCTCCTCCAGATGCCAAATATCCCGATACTATAGCAATTACTTTTGATGAAACTAGTAAGAAGTTGACTTGTATATACAACGATCATTCTATATATGTATGGGACGTACATAACATCAAGAGGGTAAGTATCTCGCACTTTACAGTTAATGCAATAATAATATGCGGAAAACGCAGGTAGGAAAGTCACATTCATTCCTGTATCATTCGGCGTGCATATGGGGAGTAGAGATGTCACCTCCAAATTGCCCGCTACCACCTGGCAGCTTCCTGACTTGCAGTTCTGATGACACGATACGTGTGTGGACACTAGACAAGCTGAATGATAAGAACTCGCGTGGAATGTACCAGAGAAATATTTACAGCAATGTAAGCATGATACTCAAGAGTGCTTTACACAATGTTATTGAAAAAATTTTAGGAGCTTCTGAAAGTCGTTTACATTGATAATGACCTGGCATACTTGAAAGACGTGGACCTGTCCACGACCAATGCTACTAACGAAAAGTCTGATACTTCTTATGATGGTAGGAACGGCGTGCGTTCCATACGAATTAGCCCAGATGGAAAGAACGTAGCCTCTGGTGATCGAGCAGGTTTGTAATAGCTGTTCAATATTAGCTTCAATCTGAAAACGTGAAAATTCTAGGAAACATAAGAATTCATGAAACAAAAGGAATGACTGAGGATTGCAAAATTGAAGCTCATGATGCGGAGGTTCTGTGCTTGGAATACACACCGTCTGACTGCGATCAAAAGTTGCTAGCCAGTGCAAGCAGAGACAGACTAATTCATGTTTTTGATGTGAACAAGGTAACATTCAGTTTCTCTTAAGTTTTGTGTGACAAAATTTTAATTTGCAGGGCTATGACTTTCTCCAAACGTTGGATGACCACTCGTCATCCATCACTGCTGTTAGATTTCTGAACATTCATGGCAACTTGCAGATGGTTTCATGCAGTGCTGACAAAAGCTTGATATTTAGATCATTGAGCGAAGTAAGCTAGCTACATCTGTTTGTCAGAAAATTTGGTTATTTTTTTTCTATTTTGACAGAGTGCGAGTGGATTTCCACAGTTTGCAAGGGGTCACAACGCCACCGGAAAGACCACTCTGTACGATATGGAAATTGACAGCGGGCAGAAGCACGTTTTAACGGCTTGTCAGGACAGAAATGTTCGGATTTACAGCGTTGGAACCGGGAAGCATACCCGTGTGTTCAAGGGCAGCACTGGGGATGATGGCACCCTCATAAAGGTGTGTAAAGGCAAATATATCTTAAGTTTAATTTTATATTACCATCAGTGTTTGCCAATTGATGTATTTTTTTCTACATAATTTATTTGAAGTTTGGGTTTTTAAGGGTCTTCACCTGGAAATAATTTTTATCTGCTGCTTTAAGAAGATACAGAAAAATGATATGTATCTGCAATGTTCCTTCTTTATATACATCAACACTTAACTGAACCTTTAGTTTTGACTTCAGTTAGGAGGATGTTTATATTGTTTTAAATTCCATTTGCTGGCCATGCTCATGATATAATTGACATAGTTGATCATACGGAGCTTATATATCAACTATGTAAAAGGAGTTTTTAAGAAAAGTTGTTTAAATTGAACAGCGGATTCTTGCATCACATGTAATGTTAGGCCCCATCAGTAATTCATTTAACAATTACTGAGTATGAAGCAATCCTCCAAAATTTAATGTAAAATAAGTTAGAAATTTTACTCATCTATTTAGATGTAGCACATCTAGTGTAACAAATCTGTTCCATGACATTATAAATTTTAAGGCACCTGGGAATTGAATGGACAAAGTGAGCAAGAGTACTTCCAGTACACCCTCTGCCATGGTGTTAAGCCATACTTGCTCTTAAAAAGTCTTGTTAGATTCTGCTCAAATAAAAAATTATAACGTAAAGGCCACCTCGCAGCCTTGTTCAAGTATACTTCTATGCATATGATGGTAAAGCTTTTGAGGGTGTTTTGAGCCGATTTACAAGTTCTACCTTCTCCCCCGCTTAAATGAAGCCACTTGCATATAAATGTTAAAAGGGCTATTTTTTAGGCCACTTGCACGGGTTTTATTGAATTTCTGATCGCGGATTCGGATTTTACGTCAAATTTGGCTGTCCCTTTTGTTTTTTCCAGAGGAAAGAGATTTCTGAAGGTTTTTCTCAACTGTGTATAGATTTTTAAAATGAAAGGGTCTATTTTTTAGGCCACTTGCACTGGTATTATTGAATTTCTGATCGCGGATTCGGATTCTACGTCAAATTGGGCTGTCTCTTTTGTTTTTCCCAGAGGAAGCGGGCAGCTAGAGGATTTTATGTACTATCCTTATTGTTTATAGAGGGAACATGCTATGACACTAATGTCATATCAGCAAAAGATGACCCTAGCATAGTTACCTGTGACATCTGGTATTTTAATAACACGTCAAGGTTATACACTACCAAAGTACATAGTTTTAGCAAGCTGTTGCTAAAGGACTTTCGAAAGTTCTTGCACACCTAAGAGAAGATACGAAGTGTCAGTATTGAAAAGCACCATCTTTGCTTTTATAAATGTGATTTGAAGTTTCAGTTATAACTTTGGTCAGTAATCAGATTATCCTCAAAAGTAGTGTCAATATTACTTAGTCAGTGATATCCAATGATGTCTGGATCTAATTGTTTAAGATAGATCAATTAATTCGGGTTAGGGTAGATATAAGAAAAGAATCTGCACAAATTTAAACTCTTATAGTTTGGTTTACTCAGTAATTATATGTTGCAAACATTATTAATATTTGGGTGCTTATAATAAGCTTGACGAGTACAGATACAAACAAATCAAATTCAATTCCTGACATTAACATATATGTACAATAAAGAGATAATGTAAATTACGTATCTTGATCTTAATACACAGAATCTTATTACTATTTAGGTTACATTGGATCGCTCGGAATTTATTTGGCAACATCATGCACTGATAAGTCACTGTCAGTGTATGATTACTAACAGGAGAATGTATGGCAACTATGTGTGGTCATTCCGAGCTGGCCACGGGCTGCGATTCACCAATGATTGCCGAAGGCTCATTTCTGCCAGTGGAGATGGCTGCATCTTCGTGTGGCGGGTTCCCCACGACATGGTGGTCACTATGCACGCCCGCCTGAGCCAACAGGCCATGAGACAAGGAAAACTCGATAATGAAATTTTCACGGAACAGCAGCGTTGACTTTTCAGATCCGAACATTAGCAATGTGGAAAATGACTATCGGTTAGCAGTTTAAGCTGCCCTTGTTTAACTCCCTTTTTATTCTAAACTCTTCTGATGTCTTTCCGTTTAGTCTAACTGTTCCCGTCACATTATTGTATATGCTTCAATTACTCTTTGTAATTTTGAATTTGTTCCTAGTTCCTCTAATGCGTTCCATATATGTTTTCTTGGTACTTGATCAAACGCTGCTTTTAGGTCCAGGAAAGCTAAGTATATGTTCTTGTTTCTGTCTAGTGATTTCTCTATTATAGATCTAAGAGTGTATATGTGATCTTGCGTTTGTCTGTTTGGTCGGAAAGCTGTTTGCTCTTCTTCGAGTTTATTTTCAATCTGAGCTCTTAGACGCTTTTCTAAAATTTTTGAGTATATTTTGAGCGCGACAGGTGCTAAGCAGATCGCCCTGTAGTTATCGCAGTTAGTTGTATCTCCTTTCTTATGAATTGATATGATTACATTTCTTTTCCATTCTTGGGGTATTGATTCTGTTGTCCATGCTTGTTTGAATATTTTCTGTAGCCATCTTTCTACTACGAATCCCCTTTTAATAATTCCGGTGGTATGTTATCTTCACCTGCTGCCTTCCATTTCGGGTTTCTCTCAGGGCTCTTCTTACTTCTTCTACACTTATTTCTTCCTCTGCATTTTCCCCGCTGTCTTCTCGGTTTGTTTGGTTTTCTAACGGTCTTTCTATATCTTCCTCATCTTCTCTCATTTTAAATTTTGCTGCATAGTGGTCCTTCCATGTTTTCAGGATGTTTTCACTGGTCGTTTGCAAATCTCCGTTTTGGTTCCTTTTGTTTCGTACTTGTTTTGCACTGTTTCCTTTTAGCTTCTTGACTACATTCCAAAATTGTTTTTGGTTTTCCATATAATTCTCGTTTAACTTATTTCCGAATTCTTCCCAGGAGTCCTGTTTTGCTCTTTTTTACGGCTTCCTTTGCCTCTTGTCTTTTCCTTTGGTATGTTTCTTGATCGTCGGCACTATTTGTTCTTTTGAACCTGCACCAGGCTTCTTTTTCTGTTTGATCTTATTCTTAACCGTTTCGTTCCACCATTTGGTTCTTCTTTGGTTCTGGCCTGTTTTCACTCTTATTTTACCGCATATCTCGTTTGCTGTCAGGATTATTGTTTCTTTGAACTTTTCCATCTATCGTTGAGATTCCAATGTTCTTCTGTCTCTGCTTCTTGCTCTTCTAATCTATTTAATTTCCTGTTAAGTTCTCTTTCATATTCCTCCCTTTTTCTTGGTTTTCCAGTTCTTCTAGTTTTAATCTTTCGTATACTATTGGTGTTTCTTTGGGGGTGTTTTCAGAATGGTGTCGGTTATCAGTAGTCGGTGGTCGGTGCTGAGTTCTGCTCCTCTTATTACTTTTACGTCTTGGATTGCATATCTCATAGTTCTAGAGTATGTTATATAGTCTATTATGCTTTTTGTCCTCTTTCTTCTGCTTCGTACGTAATCTTGTGGATTGTTTTATGTTTAAACCACGTATTTCCTATTAGTAATTGATTGTTTATGCAGAAATCCAGCATTCTTTCTCCATTGTTGTTTAGAGTTTCTTCTCCATGTTCTCCCATAGTTCCGTATCCTTGATCTTTGTCTTTTCCTATGGGCATTCCAATCACCGATTATCATTACGTGTCTGTTTTTGTTTTGCATTTTCTCTAATACTCTTTGAAGATCTTCGTAGAATTGATCCTTGTCTCTTACATCGCGTCTTCCGTTGGTGCATATATTTGTATTATACCGACCTTTTCTTCTAGCTCAAGGCTAACTGTTATGATCCTTGAGTTTATCGGCTCCCAGTCAATTAATTTGGTTTCCAGTGCTTCACTTGTTATGATCCCCACTCCTTCTTTCGCTCTTTCTCCGGGGGGCTTCCTATATATCTCAGTGTGTATCCCTTGTCCAGTGTCTTGAGTCCTTGACCCTTCTTCTTCACTTCACTTATTCCCAGTATCTGTAACTTATACTTTTCCATCTCCTCTACTACTTCTATCTCTTTCCCAGTTAGTGTTTTTATATTCCATGTCCCTATTCGTATCCGTTGTCTTGCCGGTCGTCTCCTATTAAGCAGTCCTGTTCCGAGGCGCTCGTTTTTTTCTCTGAATCGATTATACCTCGTGTGGGTGATTGGCCCAACGACGAGGGCCCCGTTACCTCGGGACAACTGGGATCCAGTTATACCCCTGGATACTGGGTCGCCAGAGCCTCGTTAGTTATCCAGCGGAGGGTACCGCGTGCAGGTGAGGTTGACATTTGGGTGACTAGATGTTGGTGTCACCCCTTACCCTCCGAGCTTATATATCAACTATGTAAAAGGAGTTTTTAAGAAAAGTTGTTTAAATTGAACAGCGGATTCTTGCATCACATGTAATGTTAGGCCCCATCAGTAATTCATTTAACAATTACTGAGTATGAAGCAATCCTCCAAAATTTAATGTAAAATAAGTTAGAAATTTTACTCATCTATTTAGATGTAGCACATCTAGTGTAACAAATCTGTTCCATGACATTGTAAATTTTAAGGCACCTGGGAATTGAATGGACAAAGTGAGCAAGAGTACTTCCAGTACACCCTCTGCCATGGTGTTAAGCCATACTTGCTCTTAAAAAGTCTTGTTAGATTCTGCTCAAATAAAAAATTATAACGTAAAGGCCACCTCGCAGCCTTGTTCAAGTATACTTCTATGCATATGATGGTAAAGCTTTTGAGCGGTGTTCGTTGAGCCGATTTGCACAAGTTCTACCTTCTCCCCCGCTTAAATGAAGCCACTTGCATATAAATGTTAAAAGGGCTATTTTTTAGGCCACTTGCACGGGTTTTATTGAATTTCTGATCGCGGATTCGGATTTTACGTCAAATTTGGCTGTCCCTTTTGTTTTTTCCAGAGGAAAGAGATATCTGAAGGTTTTTCTCAACTGTGTATAGATTTTTAAAATGAAAGGGTCTATTTTTTAGGCCACTTGCACTGGTATTATTGAATTTCTGATCGCGGATTCGGATTCTACGTCAAATTGGGCTGTCTCTTTTGTTTTTCCCAGAGGAAGCGGGCAGCTAGAGGATTTTATGTACTATCCTTATTGTTTATAGAGGGAACATGCTATGACACTAATGTCATATCAGCAAAAGATGACCCTAGCATAGTTACCTGTGACATCTGGTATTTTAATACGACACGTCAAGGTTATACACTACCAAAGTACATAGTTTTAGCAAGCTGTTGCTAAAGGACTTTCGAAAGTTCTTGCACACCTAAGAGAAGATACAAAGTGTCAGTATTGAAAAGCACCATCTTTGCTTTTATAAATGTGATTTGAAGTTTCAGTTATAACTTTGGTCAGTAATCAGATTATCCTCAAAAGTAGTGTCAATATTACTTAGTCAGTGATATCCAATGATGTCTGGATCTAATTGTTTAAGATAGATCAAATAATTCGGGTTAGGGTAGATATAAGAAAAGAATCTGCACAAATTTAAACTCTTATAGTTTGGTTTACTCAGTAATTATATGTTGCAAACATTATTAATATTTGGGTGCTTATAATAAGCTGACGAGTACAGATACAAACAAATCAAATTCAATTCCTGACATTAACATATATGTACAATAAAGAGATAATGTAAATTACGTATCTTGATCTTAATACACAGAATCTTATTACTATTTAGGTTACATTGGATCGCTCGGGAATTTATTTGGCAACATCATGCACTGATAAGTCACTGTCAGTGTATGATTACTACACAGGAGAATGTATGGCAACTATGTGTGGTCATTCCGAGCTGGCCACGGGGCTGCGATTCACCAATGATTGCCGAAGGCTCATTTCTGCCAGTGGAGATGGCTGCATCTTCGTGTGGCGGGTTCCCCACGACATGGTGGTCACTATGCACGCCCGCCTGAGCCAACAGGCCATGAGACAAGGAAAAACTCTCGATAATGAAATTTTCACGGACAGCAGCAGCGTTGACTTTTCAGATCCGAACATTAGCAATGTGGAAAATGACTATCGGTTAGCAGTTTAATAAATCTTGAAATTTTTGATGAGTTTACCCAAACGTACTATTAGATTTAGCATTGGAGCTTTACCATTGTGGGCGAAGAAGCACATCTCGGATGACATCAGCCCTCCACTTTCACTCACAAAGGGCGTTGCAGCTCCGAAAGGGCGATGGGCACAGAGAGCAGAGAGAAGTGTTGGTATGAAGTCTATTTACACTGACTCGATTATTTCTTTTCCATCTCTGCATGGTAAGTATATATTCACTTGTTTTAGTAGTTTCTCTTGTTATCTTCATTTTCTACTACCCATAGTGTTATTGGTTATCATGCAAGTTGTTGTTGCAGACAGAAGAGGAGACTCTGATGAAAGGGATAGTTCACTAGATGGTGGTATAGAGGCTAAACAATATTCTGAAATGAGCAGGGAGGTTAAAATTAATTCCAAACAAGTAGGAATTGAAATTACATTATTTTAAAATCAATTAACTCCATATTATTCCAGATAACATCTGATAACATCAATTTATTGCCAAACAAAGACATGCGACGCAACATTTTAACTGATGATAACACACTTGATGGGCCGGTACGCGATACAGACATCGAGTCAACAGCCCATGATGCAGACATTGATTCAGATCAAGAATACAGGCATCAACCCATGTACTATCCAACCCAGATTGATTCTGCTAGGTATAAACTTTGAACAAAAAAACAATTTCTTTTAATTACTCATTTAATTGTTTCTGTAGTGGCAGTGAATTTACCATCACAAACATAGATGCAGATGAGCTAAGGCGATCCATGAGGAGGTCAAAAAGGGGGGCGAACCTCCCCCAAATCACGGTTCAGCCCACATCAATCTCAGGCAGTCAGGACTCTGATGATGATGACGACGAGGTTGCTGTTATTAATTTAATTCGGCCGTATATTTATACTTAAACCAATCTTCTAGGCTTCTACACCCAGTGGAGAAAATACAGACAGAAATCCCATGTCCATTCTGTCGTTGAGTTCAGAATCATTGGATCAAATTGTCAGTCGTGAAAAGTATTTTCAGTCTACTTTTGAGAGCTTAAGTGGAGCCGAAGTAGAAGCTTCTCCTGGTAGTTTTATGTAATTGAAGTAATTACTATTATATAATTGTTGGTTTGTAGGCAACAAATCGTCAATTACGTCTCAGTACTTGACAAGGACAAACGGAGCAGTTGGAACACGAAACATCGCCGTGATTAATGCTGCCAAACAAGTTAAAAATGATACAGAGGCATCAAAGAAACGTGAAGAGTTACTTCAACGAATTGCTGCTACAAGAAAAAAGTTACAAAGTGTAAGTAAGAAGTTAACAAGATTACGTGTTTTCTTGTGACACTAAAATTAGAGAAAAGCCTTCTTATGCTAACCCACAGCTACTCGTTACTATATTTTAACCTACACTTAATTTTTTTTAAGCTACAAGCGAAATTTTTTTAATGCATTAATTTAGTCTTCTGGAATTACTCTTTTTTTAAATACTTGAGATTGGCTTTTAATTGGCTTACTCATATTACTTATTACTATAACTTGTTTACATGTTCAGGTATTTTTTTCTATTAACAATGCGACTAGTGTGCATTAATTCACATGAATTTTGAGATACATGAAAGTGTCTTCTACAGTATACATAAGAAATATATTACTAAAAAAACTTTTAATGTAATGAAATTTACCTACAACCATTTTTAGGTTGGTTACAGTGGCCCTCTAAAATACAGCCAGTCAATCCACGACTTATCTCACATCCCCGAAAAAGATAAGTGGAGCACCTCCAACAAAAAGCAAGGTAAGAACGCAGTTCAAAGTGTCACGTTAGTGATAGTGAAGCAGTAGCTTTTTGTGATGTTTCCCTCCCCAACCACACATTCTAACACTACTAACTTTCCTTACTCTAATAATCTTACTAATAACTTTCAAGAAGCCGATTCGTCGCAAGGCGAAGCCCTTCAGTTGCCCTCCAGCTTCTCGCTGCCCTCGAACCTGCAGCTTTGCGGATGCTACATGAAAGATATCGTGAAAAACACGAACTTTTCCTTCCTGAACCCAGCTTTTAGCACCAATAGTGGCGCAAGTGATGAGAGTGGAGATGTTATAGGTGGCGTCAAGCTCAGCGACCTCAATAAAATTCCCGAAAAACTGAAGGTTGCAGCTCTGTCCCTGCGGCCTAGAAAGCTTCAGCTGGACAAAACTCTGACCAAGTATAAGCTAAACAAAAGTTTGCCTGTCTCTCCCGTTAATGAGGAGCGCAGCTTCTTGGATTTTGCACAAAAGCCCAGCACGAGCTTGGAAAGTGAAAATGGCAGTGCTGTACGGAGGTCGTTCAGCTACTTCATAGATTTTGATTCTAAAAGCACTACGGATGAGGGTTTGAGGCAAATTTGCAGTGACATAGAGAAGTTTTCTAAAGATTTTAACAAAAAGAATGATCAAATGGAATTGAATTTGACTCAACAATCTGAGAACGTAGCAAATGAATTATGTGCTAAAGAAATGGAAGAAGGGAGTTTCAGCTCTGATTCTTTAGAGGAGTGTAGTTTTAATTCGACCCAAAATAGGAAGTCCAAGAAGTACAAGGTACCCAGGCGATGTTTGTCAAACAATGAGATTTACAAGTATCAATTTGATACAAGTTACATTTGTGATATTCCAAAGAGTGAAAGCTTCTATTTAAATCCCAGCAACAAAAATTCGCAGGATAGCATATTATCAGATGATAACCAAGATTTTGATGCATCAAGAACTAAAAGCTATTGCAATAGCTTAGAGAGCGTCCTCTCATGCGAATCCGATTGCAAATCCGCGCCGTTGGAAGTTTTGTTTACTTCTTATAAGAAGCCTAAGTACACTATAAGTAGTGATCACGACTCTCATACTCTACACCAAGTTGCAATGAGCCAGTCGAAGGAGTTTGACAGCTTTGGAGGCAGCTTGCCGAAAAATTATAATACATCATTTGACAGTGGCGGATCGACCCGCCTCAAGACCTCGCAAACCCAAACCGACTTCACTTTTGAAACGCCCCAAGAAATCGTCGCCAAGAGGTCGACCACTAGCTCCGACTTTCAGGAGAAGCTACTGAAGTTTGAGACCTGCATTGCGCAGAACGAGAACTTCAACGTGCAGCGCTCCATAAGAGAAAACAAGAAGAAGGCCGTAGCCTTCTTCGTCGAGGCTGAACGGAAGAGCAAGACCACGTCTAAGCAGCAGCGCTCGCAAGACAAGCAAAAGCAGGCCAATCAGAAACCGAATAATCAGAGCTCAATGTGCATCCCAACGCTCGACATGAAAAATAAGCAATACGAAAGCAAGTTCTGCAACGTTCTCAATAATAAGCCTGAATTCAATACTGACATTTATGAGAGTGGAGTTAAAATACCAGGTAAGGTAGCGAGAGATTCGTTCTTGATTTTGATGTACTATCCTGTTTGGTGACTTTTGAATGCCTAATTTGAAGCAATCGCTGTTTTAATAACACTAAGAATTAAACTATCGACAAACACGGTATATCATACTCAGAACAGTTGAAGTGTAAACAGACAAAATAAAGCAAATAATAAAAATAAATTAATAAAGTAGGTTTGTGTGGATTTAAAGTGATATACTGTAGTTTTCTACTAAAATTTAGACTTATCAGTATATCAAATATTCCTTGTAAAGGCAAATCAAATGAAGTGACAAAAATTATGGTACGGTTTCTGAAAATCAAAAAGAAATTGAGGGGTCGCCTACCAATATTATTTCTTTTCTTAAAGCTACATGAAGGAGTTGGAATGGTTCTATGGTTATTATTAATGTTGAATCACTAATGTGGCCAAGCGGTGAAAGGCTTGGGTATGGTGCGGACAGACTCAGATTCAATCCTAGCTTCAGATGCCTAGCCAGTCACTAAAAATAATTGAGTATTTGCGTTCACTTTGAACAAGAGGTAACAATATGGTATCAAAGATTGTGTACAATAATTGAGTAGTGAGAGTGAACATATCAGAGCCTTAATCTCTCGGTTTGCAAGCCATGTTCCCTCATGAGAGCCTCTCCACTATTATTAAAAGATTAAGGTGAATAAGGTTGAATCACTTTTTAATTTTAATGCTTCATTTGTTTTTTAACTAAATGTACATTACATATTAGTTTATACTACATCAATTCATATTAATAAAAAAAATTATTGAAAGTTTTTGTCTAGGTTCACACATGTGAACTTGGCTAAGTATGTGATCTGATTGCATTTTGGAACTCTCTTCTAAATACACCTACAATTTTTTATCTTCTATGCAGCTAGACAATCATTTCTATTGAAATGGGCATATCTTTCACGTTCTGCAACTACATTTCAGGTCTATCTTTTACAGTTTTTATAGTTTTATAGTCATTCCATGATTGTATTATCCTACACTGATCTATCTATTCAAAGAAATCTGCAGCTACACTTATATAGACTGTTCACTTTTTCTCTGGAACTTTCTAGTCCAACCAATTCGATAGTGACTACTCAACATTGCCCCATCCTCTTCACACGTATTCTTGAGAAACTATCTGATAAGTAATGTCAGGCTTATGCACACTCTATTTTGTTAATCTTCTACAACAGCATCACTTCTCTTCCTCTTCATTTCTTGAAACTGGCCAGTGAGTAGAAACATCACTGCGCTATAAAAATTCTAAATTTCAATGAAAACTTTTGAAATCGCTGACTTCTAAGCAACATATGTGTGTGTCATCTCTGTATAAAAGCAACACAAGTGACTATAACAATGAAGACATGAATTAGAAGGGGAACAAACAAATAATTTAAATTTTGAATGTGACTCCATCCAGTAGTACGTTGTTTCTCAATTATTTTATTGTGAATAAGTGAAACAGTCGTTTGCTTAATAAATGATGGCATTCAAAAGCGCTGGTTTCTAAATTTAAACAAAAATCAATAATCAATAACACATTGTTCATACAACCACAACATCTAATTCAGGCAAAACCACTGAGCACGTGTTCGTATTGACGGAAAAGAACTCCGCCACGAACCGCAACCAGATACAAGAGACCTCCAGCCTGGACCGGCATTTGTTCACAAAGAACTTGCTGGAGCCAGACAGAGTGGCGCACAAGCCGCCGAAGGGCGTGCGCCGCAACAGCTCCAAGTCTCGGAAGAGCAAGACTACATACGAGTACATCCGCAAGGACGACTTCCTGAAGAAGATGAACAACGTGCAGAACGCGAAGCGAAGCGAGCCGCTGAACAACACTTTCAACATCGAGAACCAGTCGGACTGCATTGAGAACACGCTGGAGTTCAGCTACAAGGAGAAGAACGTCGAGAAGGAGTGCGAGAACGGCAACTCGCACCGCGAAGAGACCAAGATACTGCATGAGCTGTACGACAGCCTGGACAAGATCGAATTCAACAATAAAATGGAGTACGACTCTCTCGAAGTGAACATAAATCGAGTTCAAACAGATGAGAAGATGTTCGATAGCCTGGAATACAATCCGAAGAACGTCTGGACGTGTGACTCAAAGCATGCCGAGCATAACGTTTGGAAGGTCAACCGAGACTGTGAAAAGTTTAGGCTGGATTCTCACGAGTCTCTCTTTCAAGATAATCCGAGTGACTCTGGTTTCTCTCATACTAGTTTGGAGAATTTCTCTTCTGGTATTGACAGAATACAGTTCGCCATCGAGAATATAAAGATTCTCAATGAGATACAAAGAAAAATTAACAAGATCAATACACTAGTTGATATTTTTAAGCAGAATATGTACACGGGGAAAGTGAGGGCGCTTTCACAGATGTATGAAACGTTAACCAATTCGCAAAGTTACTACAACGACCTCGCAAAAAGCCCTCTACCATCCAGGAAGTTTAGGAGGCGAAACTTGAGTTTGCCAAATTTTGTCGAGAGACGGTTGAATGTAGTCGTGAATATTGATGAAGAACGGACTAGAAATATTTGGAAGAAACCAGAAAAGAGTGATGAAATTAAAAAGTCGAATGTAGCAGCTGCAGCTCATTGTAAAGTTAAGGAAAATATTAAAAGTGAAGTCGGTCAAGCAGCTGCGGGCAAAATGGAAGCAGCTGCTAATCCTGCACAAGGTGATTAACAGAAATTGGTATTCAGCATGAGGAATGTTAAAGGCTGATTTGTTGGCTGAGCCTCCGAAAGTTCATTGTAATATATAGATTGCCATAAATGGACTGCATGAATGTTGCGTTGACGTGAAGCGTTTTGCTTCCCTTTCGTGTACTGTGTCCTCCCCATGTGTCTCCCCCTACATGTAGATATGAATAAGACTGTACTGTTGTAATAAATTGTTATATAGAGGAGTTTGCACTTGTAAATAAGTGCAAATTCTAGTCATACACAATATTAACACCTAACAAAACGATTGTCATATATGTTGCTGTACATTTTTTGCGATCTCGTTTTGTTGCTTGTGCTTCTTGCAAGTCGCGCAGCCACGTTTCGCAGCCGCTACATCAACACCTTCATTTTGTGCATGTTTTGCAGTGCGTATAGATGCTGAAAACCCAGATAACAGCCTCCGTAGAGCATGCAGTTTAAGTGATCTTAGCATGCAAGGCCCGGTTGTGCAGAAGCGCAAGGTCGAGCAACAAGGTAAGCTTCCAACACTAGCGCCGGCAGCTGCCATGGGCACAGTTCTTTTAGCTTTGTCATTTTGGTTTTGTTTTGTTTTTTGTCAGCGCATGCTTGATGCAATCTCACGCCGCGTCACTTGACGCGTTAGTTTCAAATCCCTCCTACAGTTTCAGCAAAGCTGGTAAAGCACCAGAACGCCACCAGAAGCACGTCGCGGTACATCAAAAACGCCACAATCACCAGGAGCAGCTCCACAGGAGTGCTGAATCAGTCTGACTCCGACAATGAAAGCTCCGATAAAAAGCGGCAGAGCAGGCTCATGAGGCCAACTATTAGCTCGCAGAATAAAGTTTCGACGATTAAAAACGCGGCCATGCGGAAGAGACAGTCTTATTCTGTCAGTAAGTAGCTTTATGTGTATGTCGGCATGTTATGAGTTCGCTTTCTGTGAAATCGCAGTGAACTTAAGCACCCTCGGGCAGGAAGACAGTTCATCAGAGGAAAATGAAAAGATTCTCTCTTCTAAACCGATAGCACCTCCACGTACAAGGAATTTAAACGAAAACGGTCAAGGCAACACTGCAACATTACGAAGACATGCAGCTAGCAAAGATAAAGGGAAAAGTAGGTGCTTTCTGTTTAAATCAGAAGAAACCTAAATGTGACAATTTTTTTAGATAATCGCACAACCGTTTCATATGAAAGAAAAAAATCTGTAGACTTAGATGCCACCGTGACAGGCGATGATTGCAATTGTGACAACTTAGATGTTTCAACTGTTCAAGGTAAGTAATTTGTAGTTTTACTTTCACCTTTGTTGACATGATGAATTTGTTTCTCAGTATCAACGCAACTGTGTGACGAGGTGGCCTTCCAACTAACAAAGGCAGCTAATAATGTTGTGGAATTATATAAACGACTGACTGGCACAGATATGGGCTTGAGCAGTGAACAATTCACCACTGTGCAGAAAACGGATATGGTGAAGAGCCTCGAAATGTCTATTGCACGCACGTTAGAAATGCTACAAGGGCTCACGTTTGACAAGCTGAGGCAAAGCAACGAAAGCCTAGACGCGTACCAAACCAGCACTGTGGAGAGGCTCAACGATCTGGTGTCGCAAGGGTTTGCGAGTGATCAGAACACGGTCATCAGCATGATGCAACAGTACTCGGACATTTTGCTCAACATGATGCAGCAAAAGATGCAGAACTCAAACACCTGATTTTTGTGATAAACGTGGCAAGGTTTTAAATGTTTGTTATCCTTTGTGTATGTTTAGGTAGCCCTGCGTGAAGTGAAATTAGTAATCGATAGCTGGAAATATCGCGATCCATTCCATTAAAAATGGCTGTAAAATGTGCGTGTAGGTAATAATGTTGTACGTGTCTGTTTTTAATATTAATCACACTGCTGGGGCTGCTCGGGCCAAGGGCAGCCTCTGTTCCATTAGGGGGATGCGACCTTATAACGAGACTAGTCTAACATCTATGCAGTGTATGCATTATTTTAAAATGTTCATATTGCGTTCCCTTTGTTGAATTGTGCTCGCGCAGGCGAGTCCTGAAAGTGTTGCTTAACTTATTTTTAAATTAATTTGACAAATAACGTTAAACAGATGTAATTGTAGAATTGTTAATTATCACACATAATTCGAATTCATTATTTTAATAAATCTTGTTTGAAACCTACTGCGCCCACCTGTTACCACACCGTTTTAGGTAAGAGTGAATTGAAGCCTGATACCACCAAGTCCATTAAATAACTCCAGAGTAGTGATAAATTTAAGAAAGCTTGAGACTAAAAAATTTGAAGGATAAGAGCCACTCAGAACTAGAAAAAGTTATCGTGCGGAAATTGTACAGCTGACTCGGAACAACAGTGTTTTGTTTAGTTCTGTAACGGAGAAAGAATATGGTACAAATAAATAGATAAGTACAGGGTGCTTCATAGAAAAGGATTACTGCTATGATGTTTTTCTAAATTCAATATCCAGTTCATATTGAGAATCTCATAGTCAGATCTAATTGATTATAAGTTAGTTATACTGATAAGAATTTTAATTGTATGCTAGTAGGTCAAACTGTTGTTGAATTACTGTGTACATAGATATGCAAAAGCTGCTAGGATCATAGTTATTTTTTTATTTTTAGAATTTGCCTCTTCTGAGTTCAAGTAGACCATCAAAATTATGCAGACAAATGAAAACCACATAGCTTATTTCTGAAGAACCCAAAAACAATGAAATCGACTTTGATTCTTTAATAGCTGTATTATATAATCCATATGATGATCAACCTGGGTATCTCCTAGCCATTGTGGTTAATTTTTTTCTGAACTTTACACTTCTCCATCATCAAAAAAAATGTTTTTGATCAATGTACCACTATTTGCACCACCATTCGTCGAATGAACTTGAATTGAACAGCAGTAATTTCTCCTTAAAGGCTTTTGCAATTGGTCTTCAAAGACCAAAATTTTTAGAGAATTGAAACTGAAGACTAACCCACATGATTATATATTAGCCATATCTCAAACTGGTGAATTTTAGTGAAGGGTTTGAGCCTGCACATGTTCAATTTATTTATATTTACAGTTAGAAACATTCTGATGTGAACCAATAAAGCACTGGAAATCCTCACCTACATTGACGATTGACCTGTCTTGCAAAAGTGGGAGTTTAGTATGGAATGTGGACTGGGGTGCAGTAGGATTGCATTTCATTGAGTAATGCAAAAATAACATATGTGGAGTTATTTTGGAAGAAAATGGATCAATGCTATCAAGGTATGATGGTCATTTAAATAGTTTCGAATACCACCACAATAACAGCACCACTTTACATGCTTCTTGTTTCAGTTAATTCTCATTGAAACTTTTTTACAGGTCTCTGAAGGTAACCTCTAATCTTCTTATTTTGGTGTAATGTGGTGAGGATCACATAGAACCTGTATAGACCATTTCTGTTTCTTCATTTTATTTTAACCTATTACACTGTGGATGTATGCATTTCAGCAATTCTGGCTGCTAATATGGCATCTCAATGAAGAATCACATTACACAAATACATCCAACAAGTAGTATACTGCAGCAAAAGTCTTTTAATAGACTAATCACATGATCAATAGCAATTGTTTTTGCCTCAAAAATGTAATTGTGTCCTAGTCACCGAAAGGATAAAATTTTAAAGTCTTTGGTATTAAATAGTTTTGTCGAAAAGTCATCTATTATCTCAGAAAGTCACAATACTCTACATTAGAAAACCCAAATTTTTGTATGCGATATATGTTACAGAGCCTACGCAAAGCTTTTATTCTCATTTGCTCATCGCCCAGCTTCGTTTGATAAATAGATGACAGATTATAATCCTTTCAGTGTATAAAGTACTAATCACTGCAGAATAAAACGAGGCAGAACAAGATCATACACATGAATATGTGCATTAGAAAATCTAGTGATGCAATCTGGCACTGGTTTTCACGTGATAAACATGCCAAAAACAAAAACTACTGAATACAGAAACATCGGCATGGAGGACTTTTTCAAAGAACACAATTGCGGTCGAACATTGACAAGCAAAGTCTTTATGTGCAAGGTGATGTGTGCAACTGGAAACCAGTAAAGTAAAGTACAGAAAGAAATTGAACCACAACCTACAGTAGAATGTGGGCGATGGTGGAGAAGACGTGGAAGGTGTTCGATGCAATAGAACGTTAAGTTTGGGCAGAAACCAGAAAAAGGATGGCATTGACTCAATAAACAGACAGAAAATGTCAAGAATTAAAAAAGAGGAGGTGCCTAAAAGCAACTGCTAAACTATAAACAACCCTCGGGTAGCAACAAATTCATCATCGACAATAAGACAAGTGGAATGGGACAGCTGAGAAACAAATGTCAATCAGTTTGTTTTTATTGTGCTAGTCAGCCACCTGCGATAGAAGCTATGATATGACCTAACTCAAAATTTTCAGCAATGTGGTAGGTGGTCGATCACACAAAATGGAACAATGTCTGAACAAATTGATTGCTGCCGATTTTATCTCTAAATGTCACACAGTCGTGTTCTGGACTGACAAAGCATCCTTTCAAATTGTCCACTCAATAACAGCCTCTTTGGACTACACAAGATGTATGTTGCAAAAGTGGACAATCTGACTCAATCAAGCAATTTTGATCCCCACTGAAGAATTGATGGTTTTTGTTTTATATCATTTTTTCTTGAAGATGACAAATCTTCTGATCAGTTTTATGAGACCATAAAGTAGTACTTTAATCTTTTGTACTACTTTGCTGAGGTGTAGCTAGATTGTTAACTTTATCCAAAAGTTATTTTTACTTTTTTGGTCCTAGTTATGTGAAGCCGAACGATATTAAAGGAAGCACGGATCCAAAAAGGAAAACGGTTACATCTTGGATGTGGGTACCAGATGCAAAAAGAAATAAACACTTCAGTAACATGGTAATATGGATTTACATACCTATGTGCAAACAATCGTTTATTTGGTCTCGCTGGGTGAAACAAATGCAACGTGTGATTTGTTCTCGGGTTGTAAGGCCGTGGTTGGAATTCAGAAACTTTTGACGTGTCCTCCACAACTGCTTCAGAAGAAAATCTTCTAAAAATTAAAAAAATTTTTAACAAACCACACTATGCACCATAACACCGGCCGTGAAAGCCTTCGCATCTATTTGAAACAAATGCAAGTTGACACCCCGTAATAAAAATTACTATACCTTCAGTTAATTATCTGCTATTGAGAAACTCCTTCCTGCTCACTAAGAGATGTGTTTGACCAACTGGACATGGGATCCTCCAGTTTATATATTTTTCACAGTGTTTGGGTGGGAAACAAATCCAAACTGAAAATGATGTCTAGGAAATCGCCACAAACGGATTCAAAGAAGAGATCGCAGATTGTGAAGCATGTTTTTTGATCACAAAAATACTTTGTCAACTCAGGTGTAACAATAAATTTTTATTATTTCTTTTTAATGACTACAATGGCACTGTAATTTTCTTAAACTTTTTCCTTCTCCTTGATCTCCTTACCTTGTCCTCACTCGTCTTAATTGTTAAATCTATTGTAATGTGTTATGTTAGCACCAAGTAGTTAAGTGCTTAGCTGTCGTGCAGATGAACTAGAATTCAATCCTGGGCTCGTTACTAAAAGTGAGAGCCTTAACCTTTCAGTTTGCAGGACATGCTCTTGTATTCCTGTTTTTCTTTAGATTATAACCACTGTAGTAAATTTTATAACTGCATGCCCTTATAAGTATAGAAATGTTGTTCTTAGTTCTGTCTGATTTTGAGTTATATACTCTTTTTCTATATTATTAATTTATCTTCTTGGAGATAAAATAGGCCAAAACATTTGCTTATCAGTTCAATTAAGTTTGTTTGACTTGTTTGCACCTTTATTTGGATAATAAAGAGTAACCAAATAGCAACCTCTTCATTCGTTGAGTTGAGTATTATCATACCTACTTAGTATGTATGGTGTTTAAATATTCTGCTGTTAGCAATCTCGCCCGATGTATATTCGACTCTCAACACTGACCAACTTGTCGAAGCAATAATGCCTAATTCTCATAACCATTTGTACAACTGTTGGAGTGATATTAATCCCACCAGGTTGCTTAAGAACATGTGGGTTTAGAAAACTAAAAAGAAAGAGCTACAAAATGCTAAAATTTCCCGAGATAAGCAACAAACCAGACTTTCACACAAAATGAACTTTTTTATTTTTTGATGAAGTAAATGCTGAATAAAAATACTCAAAAATATATTTCAGTTCTCTGAAAGTACAAAACAATATTCACTCAATATAATATTTGTGTTACCAATGGTGCGCTCACATTTTACATATAACGCCGATTTTGTACCCCAAACAGCACACCTTTGGTCATTGCAGGCACACGTGTCTTACGATAATAACATAACTGTATATAAACAAAAATAATGCTGAAGTTTGTACAAAAATTAAACTTAGAACTACTCAAATACATAATACATGAAGCTCTCGAGTCTCGTAAATCCACCTAACTTATCATGGTTAGTTTTCGAGCAATACTAAACACAAAATCATAGTTGGTCCATTTACTCTAATCCATATTCTTGTATGGGAAAGTAGGATGGAAAACCTGCATTCCACACAATCGCAACTGCCATAAGCGTAATGTATATAATAATTGATAGCCACCAGATGACTCGCTCCGTTTTCGTGATGCTGATGTTTCGCAGGATATTTATGCCAACAAACAGACCAGCTATAGCTCCTGCGAAGTGTGCCGCATACCCTATATGCTCGTTTATATCCAATACATAGCGATTGTAGATAGCAGTTCCAATATCACAGCCCGCAATGATGAGAAATATCAGCAGCTGCACGAGAGGGTACTCCATCTCACTGTAGTTCTGGAAAAACATTGTAATTATAAAGAACTATACAAATCTAAGTAGCGTGCCATTATAATTGTTGCTATATGCGCTGTGATGAGAGCATAAACGCCTCCACTAGCACCAGCTAGTTTGACTGTAGGATCTGTAATGGAGGTGCCGAGGGAACCTGCGGCTACACCAGCAAAATATATCACTAGAACCCGCCACCAGCGGTGTACCATTTCGAGTGGCGTTCCCAGCAGGATCTGCACGCACAAATTGACCGTCAAATGTATAGCGCTAGAAAAATTTTAATAATAAGAGGCTTGCAAATATTCAAGATATTCAAATAAACACTCACCCAATGTGAACAAACATATAAGTGATGTACCTCCACGCTTCGTAACGCTTGTGTGGATTATAAATTAGTGCAGTAGCCATTGGTCCTGTAACGGACGCCGTCGATCCACTTGCTACATCGATGCAATAAAACACAATCTCAACGAGTGATATGAGTATCATCCCTACAGGGGGAGGGCAGCAGCGGTATTGGTCCTCGTATAACCCATCTGTTTGCGATATCTCGACCCGGCGCGGTACCAATAAATTAATGTACCTACAATTTTAGCCTTATTTTCTATCAACTCGCACAATCTTCACTACCAAACCTGTTGACGAAGTGGCCAAACAACGGCTGCAAGTCAGGATCCTGCACCATGCTTAAAAATTCGTTGAAGTCTAGCTGACCATCGCTGTTCGCATCAGCCATGCCATGGATCTTCGTCACGACATGCTCCGGGATGTCGTTCTCATACTCGCGGCTGTGGATAAGTTCGTCTAGCTCCTTCAGGTTGATGAACCCATCGTTGTTCTTATCATACTAAAAAAAAACTGCTAGTACACTGCTGCTCGCATTAAAACATCGAAGCACTTTGTGGAAAACTTGGCGCCAGTGGTCCTCGGGACTCCGCAGGGGCATCTCGGCAGGATTGGCGTGTGCAGCTTCACTGTCGCCCACTCTAGCTGCCATGATGCGTTAGCTGCTGAAACAAAAATTCAGTTATTAAACATCCTGGAGGTCCGCACACGCCTAGGATTAGGTACACAATTTTATCATGGTAGAGATAATCAGCAACCATCAAGTGCAAACTTTCAGTATTTCAGATAACAGATTTGTGACAAATAGATATCTTCAAATGGTTTAATTATTTTTATTCTTAATTGCCCCCTCCCCCCCATACTATTGCTAAACTACCCTTAGCCGGTTTAGTAAACATTTCCTTGTAGATTCAGCTATCGTGGTGAAAAAATCTAAAGCTCTCTAGACCTGAAAAAAGTCCACCATAGAAACCATGCAAAAGACCACCTGCTCAATTTTTTTCTTAAAGAACAGACTACCCCGCAAGTAACCTAACATACCCCTTAGACATTTGACAGGACCAAAACTCAAAAATTTATGACAAGCACCAAAAAAAAAATCAAAGCATGTTTTTCATTCGGGAAGGGGAGGAACAACTGCACTTTACCTTCTCGAAAACGTACTTATCGTAGGAGAAACTACTCAAAGATATGCCTCAATGGTTACTCGAACATAGATGAGCATTTTAAAAAAATTATCGCAGGAAATAAAATCAAAAAATGAACGAGAGATTGATGAAAACCTGTAAATGAGTTTATTACGCAATAAATCAGAAAAAATATAAATCTTCAATGGAAGTTGAATCGATGATTCATAATACTTGATGCTTTCGCGTTCTTACCGTGATGATTCAGATTTTAAATTCAAAGGAATGACGATCAAGAGCCATTGGGTAACCAGAAACAACAACATCCTGACATCTGTTATGTTGTAATTGGTGGACAATTTCACCATTACGGACTGAACTGACTTTATTGTTTACATTCTCAAAATTTTAGTCCAAAACATTTTTGTGTTTTATTACCAAATCGTAAACTCCACATTCTGGATGGTATACTTCAATAGCTGGAGTTTTCGTAGTGTTAAATCTAATTGATGGCAAAAGTTGGAATATCCGAAAAGTCCTTTTGAGTTTCAAATCCTGCTTGTCTTGGAATAGTCATCACTCCTGTTCAAACCATCTGGTGAAAGCAAATAATGCTCTTTGATGTTTACCATGCCGGCAGCATACTCTCAAATGATCGTTTCACCACTTCATCAAACCGATGTAATCCAAAAATTCCTTTCCAACTCTGAAAGGATCGTGCCACCTTAGAACAAACATCAGTGGTCTCAACACAATGTAATATGAATATCCTATTCTGACAATCAAACATCAAAAGATGTTTAAGAAAGTATATCTCTCTCCGTGTCTCTTCATCATTTAACTTTACTGTTTTCTTGAGATAGTATCAAAGATTACGAATCTTTAAGGGTTTATATCATTACATGGATTTTTTCATTGCAGAATTGTATTTATACTTGCAATCAACATATATTTCTGTGACCTAATTAAAAAAAATGTCAGTTTTTAAAGGAACCATTTAAATGTAAAAGAGATAGAGACTAAACAATGTAGGAGGGGCCAACCCGTTGAATGATAACAATGGGATGCCCTAAAATAGGGGTAGAGATTTACAAAAAAAACTAAAGTGAAAGGCAATAAGTCGATCAAAAATTGAGGTTAAATGAAAACAATTGAATTTCACTCGATTTATCGAATACTTACTTGTGTATATAATGATTAATTACAAACACTGCAGTTCAACAATCCCAACACCAGCCCGCATTAAACTAAATGCTGTAATACAGTTACTTCACGTTCCACCTGTTCAAATTTAAAAATCGCGCGCTTCTCGCCTCATGCCGTACCAATGTGACCACAAAAATCCCTGCCAAGCAGCGGTGCCTCACGTTCGCAGGCCGCCAGACTTCCGCACCCGCCTACGGCTGCAGAAAAAGGCACGAACGCGGCGTCTGTTCCACGCTCCCGCCACGGCGAGCCGCCATTTGGCGCAAGCCACCCGAATTCCGGCCGCGTGCGTCACGTTCTGGGAAAGCACCGTCGCCGTCGCCGCGGCCGCGTGGGGGATTTTCGGTCGCGTCGTGGCAACGTCATCGTCGTAATCAGCCGTATCCACACCATCCGCCACTTTCCCGGCGCAGCATGAACCGCGGCGCGGAAAAGACGATGGCGATCTACAGAAGCCCGGACGAGATCGGCAACTTGAGAGTCAGGTGATCTTTAGCTATCTAAAAGCGATAAAAATACAAACCGATGTTTACCATCAAATGGCCACAGTGTAGCGGGAATTGAAATTTTACAATTCAAGGGTTACGATTCGAGAAGTACAAGGAGACGAAGATTTGGAAGGCAACGTGTTTGACGCGAGCGAAACCAGGACCTTCTCGTGGCAGCAGAAAGTCTACGGAAAATTTGAGCGGGAATTCTATAAGGATAAGAGCCACTGCATCTCAGAACTAGAAAAGAGTTATCATGAGGAAATTGTCCAGCTGACTCAGGACGATGGTATTTTGTTTACTTACGTAAACGAAGATGAATTTGGCTCAGACGAGGAGGTAAATATTGGGTGTTTCATAAAATTTTTTCTAAATTCAAAATCTAGTTCGTATTCAGAATCTCATAATCATGAACAAATCTACATGCAATTTATTTTAATTACAGAATTTACTACTAAATTCAAGTACGACTTCAAACTTCTGCAGACGAATTAAAACCAGACATCTAATTTCTGAAGAATCCAAAACCAAGGAATTCGACTTCCACAATTCTTTAATAGCTGCATTACACGACCCCTATGGTGATCAAGGAAACTTTGAGATCATGCACATCATGGCCGACTTAGGGTATTTCCTAGTGTCCCATTGTGTCTAATTTCATTCTGAACTCTACATTTCCTCAGAGAGTACTTAGGCAACACTTGGTTGAAGTCTGAACATGCCTTGTGCACAATCAAATATGACCGGACCCATAAGTTACTCCTGGTTGTCCCCGACTTCACCGATTTGGAGCCGTACCAATCCAGTCTACAGGAGACAGTCAGCGCTCGTTCCTTTATCACATATGTGACGTGTCTGAAAGGATGCCCACCGAAGTTCTGCTGAAAGAAAACGAAATTCTGAATAAGGTAACCAGACAGTTTGATGGTCATCCTTTGCTAATCTTGTCTCTTAGATTTTAGCCCATCAAATGAAGCTACGTGCACAGCAGGTGGGAGGAGCTGCACTTGAACTGCCTCCCAAGCACAAGCTGCGTGTATACCTGTTCCTGGAGATACTCTCGGGCAGGAACTTTGAGTATAATGATATATACGTGCATTATTTCATAGACCTGCCAGAAAACTGCTCGTGTAACGACCCCACAGCGTTGAGAGGCACAACACAGACTTCTCGGACATCCGGTAGAAAAAGCCTGGCTTTCTTTGGTTTCCCTTTCGAGATTTGCTTGGAATATGACATTCATGAACTCGACAAAACTGGTAAGTGCGTTTATCTTAGTTTTACTTTGCTTAATTTTAAGAGTAAACTCTTCCTAGACCCACCCTACATCTACTTTGAAGTCGTATCCAAAGATTCCTGGGATCGTTTCCGCACCGAAGGCCTGACATACACCGTCCTACCCGTTTTTCGACCAGGAGCATATTATTACCACCTCAACTGCTTGAGGCTCTGCAGCAGGGGTCCTTTAGGAAACTTGAGGCGTTCTTCATCGGTGACTACTCTAACTACAATGACATCACCTGGTTGACGTTGCCCAAAAACTTCAAAGTGAGCTTTGAAAACACTTGAGCCTTTAGATTCATTGATGTTAATAAAAAATCAGAGAGCATCAGTGAACAAGTATGGCGTCGACACTATTAGCACAGGGAGACTGGATGTCCGCGTCAGCGTGGTGCAACAGGCACAAGCCCTCATGCCTCAGGCCACACGAATGCCTGGAAAGTTTTCTCTGGAAAAACTGAGCATGTCTGCACTCGTGCGCAGTGTCGAACACGTGCTAGAGGCTTTCAAGGCTGCCAAACAGAAGATGATCGAGGCCAGGCAGAATGTGTAGCTGTCACTTAAAAAAATTGATTTTTTTTTACATTTCAGTTAATAGGCGATGATCAAACGAAGCTGAAGCTCAAGAATCTCCTCTAATGGTCAATTCCTTTTGGGATATGAAGAAAGGCAGTTTCTATGAGGAGCGACACGATATTTAATAAAAACCTTAGCTTCTAACGTGGAAACGCATATAGAACTGGCACAGCAATCATTTAAATTGTTGGAGAATTCGGGTAAAATGAATGCCGTAAAAACAAAAGAATGAAAAAATTCGAACTCTAAACTTATCTCTTGATGACTTTATTCCTTAATTACTTACAAATGGTTGCATTAATAAAGTACCACACGACATTTTATCTGTTTTAACTATAGCACGCTGCTTTGTTTTATACTGTGGCTTCCTGTTTATTTTAAATCTTTGAAACTCTCCCTCTCTGTAAAGATCAAAGTGAATAATGTAAAACATAACAATCGTAATACATTGTCCATCATAGGTCACATTGCCATTATTCTTATTTAAAAGCGGATAAAAACGTCCCTGAAATCCACCACATGACGCAGTCGTTAAATTTGTGATGTTTAAATTCACACTCTTGGACATTGTCTCCTTTCATTATTGTCTTCCATTCTTGTTTAGTGTAAATCAACCTATTATAAAAATGAACTTCCAGTAAAACGGCATTTATTGTCAAAAAAAACAAGTCGTGTGCATTCTAGACATCAATTCTATAGGAAGAGTAGGGGGACATAGTTGTAGTAGACTCCAAACGCTATGACATAAGTTTTTAGGTTCTCTGTATGATACAATCTAGACAGAAATAAAAACACTGCAGTCATTTTAGCATCAATTGTTCTCTCGATGCCTACTCTAATATGCTACACGAACATAACATGGCACAGAGAGGCTAACTGGAAAAAATTTGGTTAAAAACGATTGAGGATGAACTTGATGATATTAAACATTGAACCAATTCAATTAGATGCGAAGACTTTTACGGCCAGTATTATGGTGCATCGTGTGGTTGGTTCTCAGGTTATAAGGCCTTGGTTGGAATTCAGAAACTCTTGACGTTTGGTCCACATCTGCAGAAGAAAATCTAGAAATTTTAGAAGATTTTCTTCTGAAGAAGTTTTAGACGAAACGTCAAGAGTTTCTGAACTCCGACCACGGCTTTATAACCCGAGAACTAATTCATTACTTTGGAAGATAAGAGGACAATTATTGAACATGTAGTCAGGAACATTGAAATGGTGAAATAGCAACAAGAAAACGTCTAGACATAAATGTGACCGCAGATAGGACGTTGAGAAACCAAAATGAAAAATTTGGAATTCACGGTAGACAGGTCACAAACCTGGGTACCTTAAAAGTCATGATTATAAAGCTTGTCTACGGGAATAACCAAACAAACCATAAAATACAAGTTTCTAGATAGAGAAGGAAAAAAAATGTCACTGGGGAAGCCCCACGGGGGTCGTCATAGGGACCAGCGGTGTAAAACGTCGCCTTTAATAATCTAAAGCTATCGAAAAAAAATACAAAAGAACAAAATACTATGAGGCCACAAATTGTTCCTTTTTCTTGAAGAAAACTGCAGAATCTTGATCAAATAAGCAAATAGTTCAATTGTAACTCCTTATTCATTATTCCGTCATGCGAAGACAAGTCCAAGGTTCGCAAAAGCTATGGTCACACATTCAAAATTAAAATGACAATCAGGACTACAGAAGTATGTCGGGCAGAATTAATTCGAATTCTTGCTAATAGAAAAAGCACAAGGAGCCTGTTATAGTAGTAAAAAATCAAGAAGTTTTTTGTATCCTTTAATTGTATTGCCTAGCAATTTAGCTTATACAAACCAACTCGGCCTAAGTGAGATCAAGAACGACCTTGATAACAGCACTATAGACCAAGTCGTGGTTTATTTTCCTCTAAACGCGGTGATCTAAACATTTCAAGAACAAGATTGCCTAGCATCTTACGCTTGGTTTGACTGGATGATGAAATTCTATTTTACAGAAAACGTGACAGATTTCCTAAAGTGCAGTGGTCTGCAGTCCACTGCTATAGTTGAGATTTTTTGAGGTCATTTCCTAGCACCCTTATCTAAACTAAATTACGCCAATTTTAAATAAAACTACAAAGAAAATCAGATATGGTATTTAACAGTCTCAATAGTAGTATTGTAACACCGTCGTCGGAAGTCTACTGTCGAATTGTTCAAGCTCAACATTGCGTAGCATCAGAATCTAATTTAGCCCAACTTTAGAACTCGTTAGCTTAAATGAAGCGAAAAAGAATTTAATAACACCACTGCAGACGAATTGTAATTTATTTTTGTGTAATCTCGTACCCGAAACAACATTTAACGAACAAGATTGCCTAACACCCTAAGCTTGATTCTACTTTGGATGGAATAATTCTCTAATAGAAAACAGCACAGATTTCTCTATCAAGTGTGGTGGTCTGTTGTGCACTCCTATAACAGATTTTTGGAGCTTATTGCCTAGCATCATGATTACAATAAAAATAAATTTACTGTCACTCAACATACAAAATCAAATACAGTAATTAACACACTCTCAATAGTGGTATTATGACGTCTGAAGTCTTAGAATTGTTCAAGGACAACATTGCCTAGCATCGAAATCTAGAACGATAAGCTGTTTCAATTGATATGCAACTGTTTTGTATTATAGAAAAATATACCTTAAGATAACAACTATTTGTCTTATCATTCAAAAGAAGCCTCTTGTTTAAACTTAATTAATAACTTCGATTGCCTAGTAGATTTAGCTCTGCTAAAAACACTGCGCTATATCAATAAAATGCAGCAAGATAATTCGTGATCGATACCTTGATTGTCATTCCTCCTCGTGCAAAGTTCCTAGGTTGCCTAGCTGCTAGGCGTGAAAATACTATAATTTATTTTTAATGCAAATTGAAATTTGCCGAGTCTTTTATTCATAAATTTAACGTTAAAAAAATTCAACTTATTGGCTAGCATTAGGCTATACCCAATATTCTGACGATTAATTCAATGCGCGACTGTGATGTGCAATTGTTTTTGGGATGGTGGGAGACCGTACTATTACTATTGTAGACGTCGTCCACAAATTTTGAAGGCCGCGATCGTTAACCCGAGACTGGACACTGCCCCTCCCTTTATCTAAAACGGCAGTTTGCTTTGTGGCGAGATTACAGGCGACGCGGCTACCCATTTGCTGGTCTTCATTCACTCACACGCATACATTGAATGAGAGCTAAACTCTCGTTTGCCGATAAATCATTCATCCAACGGCCGCGGCACTCGTCCGCATCCCATGCCCGCGTTCCTCTAACCTCAACCAGGCGCACTAAAGCCGAACGGGCGACTCGGCGCAACAGAGCCGGCCGCCGGGAGGACACGTCACAGTGCAGCGCGCGGCAGTGCCGCGCTTTTTGCGCTGACAGACGAAGACGACGAGGCACCGCACGCACCGCGCGCGTGACCTTCAGCCGGGGGCCGTTCGCGTCGTCTAATTGCTCGTTAGAAAGCGCGGCGTTGCCGTGCAGCAACGCCGCGCTCGAATGGCGCGCTGGACGGGCGGCCGGTGTTTATTTTCCAATCCAGGCAGTGTCGTTGACTCGGCGCGCTCAATTCGCCGGTGCACCCGGCGCGGCGTGGCAACGCTGCGCCGTGTACCTCGACGGCGTCCTTAATGATCGGCCCGACAGACAGTAACCCCCGCTGCAGCGCGCCTTTGTTCATCCCAACGCCGTACTATTTGTTTACACTAATGATAGCGCAGCTTCGAAAATTAAGTTTTAAAACAAAAAAAGTCGATCGACCTATTAGAACAAAATAGCAACTTGAAGTCGAGCCGCAAAATACACTAAAGCGGATAGGACGAGATCGAAACAAGTGAATGTTTAAAATGGAATTTTGAGGTTAAGTCGCCTACATGTAGCTGAACTAAAACAAAACAAAAGATTTTACAATGGGCTAAACGTGCGGCTCGGGTATAGTTCGGTTTCACTCTTTTCGAGGCCACGGAACAGATGCGCGCCGAGATGGCCGGCGTCCGAACAATGGGGCCCTGCTTGGATTTCGGGACGCGCGTCGCCGCTCCGATAACTGGCGAGCGGAATAGCCGCGTTTAGACAAAATCGGCGGCGGGCCCCACGCCCGGATACCATTTTCAAACTAATTTCGCCCGGATTTTTGTTATTTCCGAGATGTGTACAACCGAGTCGAGCTTAAAGGGGATAGACCGCTCGTCCCAGTCCTAAAGCCGAGGATCGAATGGGAAATCTGCGAGCGTTCGATTTGTTTGAAACGATTGCACATAAAATAATTACAGCATGTGCCGTCGATTGACACTCTACACAAACAAAAGCTGCATCGTTTGCGAATACGTCAAAACAATTGAAAATAAATAAAAAAAAAGGGCACCTGACTTCTGTGACTTGTTTTTTCTAACCAAGGCAATCTTCCGAATTTGTTCCGCCATCTTTTCTATCGTCTATTTCAAGTGTTCTATGCCGTCTTTTATTTCAACCTCCTTTTTGTGTTTTGTTAATCGGGTGTTTCTGTTTGTATTTTGTTATATTTATATCGGCTATTCTCATTGGTTGCATGAACCTTAGCCCTGTGTATTTTTATTTTAGCTTTGACGTCATCTGTTTGAAGTAGTAGGAGCTTCGTCTGGATTAGGTTATCGTCTTTAATTATTTCAACTGCCAAACAAAAGAACATTGCACCTTTATGGTTACCTGTGCTTCTGGGTACCAAATATTCTTTTTGTATCTTTTAGGTGAAATCGAAACATAAATTATTGGGAGAAGGCGCCAGCTGAGATGGAGACACAAAAAATTAAAACGATCAGAACTTATATAGAAACTACAATAAATTATTATGGAAGGATGAAGACTAATAAAAAGGGGGCGTATTTCAACCTCTTCTTGTGTTTTGTTTATCGAATCTTTTGTTTTTATTTGAGTTTTGTTATATTTATATCGGCGATTCCCATTGGTTGCACGAATCTCAGACCTGTGTATTTTTATTTTAGCTTTGACGTTATTTGTTTCAAGTGCTGGAAGCTTCACCAGGATAAGGTTATCGTCTTTAATTATTACAACTCCCAAATAAGTGAACATCTGGGTATCAAAAGTTCTTTTTGTATCTTTTGGATAAAATCGAAAGATAAATTATTGTAACGAGGGTTGTAGATGAGATGAAGGAAACTAAAGAATTTAAATGATCAAAATTTATAAAGAAACTACAATAAATTTTAATGAAAATATGAAGATAACAAAGCACAAATAAGGAAAGGCGCGCTTATTTCTTAGAAGGATGTAAAGACAACGAAAAAATCACCACCACTAGTCACAAAAGAATGCTCTAGAGCGTACTAGAAACTTGGAACAGGTCTGAAGTATCTCTATAGTAGAAAAAACCAAGTAAAATCCACCAGACTACCAAAAAACGTTTTCTTCTTCCCTTCTCAACTGTTTTATATCTTCATAAAACACTAAAGATGAGAAAAAATGCAACATACGAAGTGGAAATAAATTTAAAAAACAAACAGAAAAATGGATGAAAAAACGTTTAATTCGTAGTTATCAAAATTGGAGCAAACAAATGAACGAATGACGTAGCACTGTTAAACAAGTGGGAAAAAAGGGATGCGCCTGAAGTTTAATGTCTGAGTTTTAAAAATTCCTCCTCTTTGTTTGCTACAAAATGCTTTGGAACGAGTGTTTCTTGAAAGGACTGTGCACCATCCTTCTGGAAGAACATCCTTCAGTTACATGGAAGGTTTTGGAGTGGTATGATCATATCCACACAAACCTTGCGTAGAATTAGAGTGGAAAGACTTCCGCTAAAACCAAGAAAAGTTCATCGTCTGTTCAGAGAAACATCTAATGAAAAAATTAACTAGACCAAAATATAAAAAAGTAAAACATCTAATGGGTTGTGAAAAAGAAGGATCAATAAATAAACATTTGGACATTGGAAATCATCTACCATCTATTATAAAATGGAAATCTTCATATTACGCTAGGGAAAGTGAAAGAAGAAGGTCACACTTAGAGATACGATATCATGAAGCAAACTTGTAGGATAAAACACCTTGGGGTCACAGCTTTAACATTTGAAATTATTTTATTGAATTATTTCTCCTTGAATATGATAAACTAAACAAAGGCAAAACTTCTAACTGAGACCTTTCTTCTCACAGGCATTTTCGACCTTTACGTTTAAGAATCCTTGGAAACTTTTATTTTCGAACAATTTGCCAAGCTCCTATTTCACAATTTTTGGAAGAGAACTTTGGGAAGGGATGTGGATGTGAGTCGAAGGACCATTTTACAGAGTTTATTAAAGGATTAAACTTTGCTTGATTTACAGTACTTGCTGAAAGCATATCTATTGTCATATTCAATAAGAGTGATGATAAGTTGTCTAAAGTGCTTCGAAAATCTCCGTCCTTGTTTAATTTGTTGTAGTTTGCTTATGAATAAATGTGACTCTCGAGACCAAGAGAAGAGACATTGCTGAATATCTAATTGTCAGCCAATAGTGAAATTTGAAGAAGAGCGGAAATTTAAAAAATTAACGGAGAATGTCTGAAGTCTTCTTCTTCGACCTCTCTACATTTTTTGGGCCTTTATAGTTTCAGGGGATGTTTGTATTATTTTACCCGACTTCTGTATCAACGCCCATTAATCCGGCATTTCTGAATTCTGCAACTCTCATGTCATTTTCTTCACATTCTGGTTTTTATATCAAAATATCGCATAATCGTGGGTTGTCATCTTAAAGGGCGCTACAGACAACAAAGTATCGGTAACTGTTTAGTACCTTGAGCAAGAATAGTCCATTCGCTGGACCTCGTTTACAACCCCTCTGCCTCTTATTACAACTCTTGCAAATGAAGTTTGTTTGGCCATATAGGGCCGGCTAATAACAAAATTTATTAATAAAAGAATTTCTTTGTAAAATGAAAGATAAAGAGGGATTGAAAACCATTAGCATTTCTGACTTTGGGGTTATAGTGATATTCTCCTTTTGACTTATTCGATGAAGCTTTAGTTAATTTTTTGAAATATTCCTCCTAGGGGCAAAGGGCAAAGGCTAAATATCAAAAAACCACATCGAAAAGTGCAACGGGAGAACTTCATTTCGTATAAGATCCGCCTTCTTCGCCTGATAAATCCCTAAAAAATGCTACTTAAAACATTCTTAATGCATTAGGTGCTAATGAGCAAATACATCTAGGACTCTCTTGGTCCTTATACAGTTTTCTACTTAAGGCAATCAAAATTCCCCGAAACAAAGCGACTGCCAAAGCTTTGCTTATGCAAACATTTTTCGCGCTTTTCACGGTCCGATGTGATAGGTAAGACAATTAATTAGCGTTATCTGCGTTTTCGATTATTACTAAATGAGAAGGTCGCCTTTTTGGGCGCTTACTCATGCGCTAAAGTGCCTCGCCGTTCGGCAAAAACACATAAACGCTATTTAGATTGCCACTCTGTTAACAACGTTCACAATTATTTGCCGTGCAAGGTGAACAAACCGACAGCGCCAGGAGTCAACGCATTGGGAGATTGAAGGTTAATAGAGAAAACTTTGATATGAGTAATCAGTCGCAGTGTGAACGGCCTACGACTTTTATTGAGACTTGCCGAACAGAATCAATGAACTTGTGTACAAATAGTACAAAGATAATTTGTAGACTGCGATATCAGCAGATTGATTGAAAGGAAGTATTTAATGATGATAAATTGAATGGTGACACGTTGGTTGATGAAGAATTTGTAAGGAAATTTGAAGATCTTGGACCGAAATATTATGAACCCAGCGTTTCCATAGAGCAGACACCCAACTTTTTATTCCATCTATTTGAAGTTGGGGCTTCGCTCATCTCACAATCCTTTTATGTTATCACACGGGGAACGCATAATATAACTGAGGTTCCCCGGAAGTTATGCTAAAATAGGCCAATTGGAGTAGATTGCGTAGTTAATGGCAGCACATGACTTATTAGAATCGTATATCTTTCCTGATCGCAAGACTTTCCCTAACTATAGTCAGTTGGTCACGTATAACGCTCAACTGTGACTCTTTTTACTTTTGACTCTGTCTGTTGAAAGTTTAGACCCCCGGGAGTTAATATTTTAATCGACCAATTCGAGTAGATTTAGTTGTCGCAGTTTGCTCGCTAAAATCAACTACCTGCATATTACAGGACTCTAGAGAGTCTCACGCATAACGTAGAGGAAAGGTTCTCGATACTTCTGGCTCCATTTACTCTCCCTAGAGTAACTTTAAAAATCGACCAAACCGAGTAGATTATGCAAAGACTACAAACGCATGACTCTTGCAAGTCTCGATTGAGCACGCATGACGTAGACTAAAAGTACCCTTTGACTCCGTCCGTTGAAAGTCTAGATTTTCGGGAGGCAATGCCTCAAGCGACCACGCCGAGTAAATTGGATTGTTACACATCTTTTTACTAAATCATCACAGCACAAGACTCTAGAGAGTCTCAGTTGATCACATACAGCGCAGAGCAACAGTGGTCACCTGTGGCACTGTATAAATCAACCAAACTGAGTAGATTACTTGGAGGCGAGCTTCTTACTGAGCAATTACAAACTCAGCACATGAATCTAGCCAGTCTCAACTGGGTACAGACGACGTAGAGCAAAGGTGATCAACTGGGGTTTTGGATACTTTTGACTCCGGCTGTTGAAAGTCTAGACTTCTCGAGAGCCAAAACCGAGTAGATTGGGTTGCAGTTTACTCGCTAAATCGATTATTCACAAGCATCTTCTTAATAAATCACCACAGCACGTGACCCCAGCGAGTCTCAATTAGGTACGGACGGCATACAACAAAGATGACTAACTCAGGCTCTCGATACCTTTGGCTGTCCGCTATTCCACTGTCGAAAACAGTTAAACTGAAAAGATTGTGTAGTAGCAGCTTGCGCGCTAGAATCGACTATTCGCTCGTTGTTCTGTCGCGTAAGCTTCTTACCGAGTAATTGGAAACCCAACATGATTCGAACGAGTTCCAGTTGGAAGTGTAGGGCATAAAACGTAAGTATCAATTTGAGGCTCTCCATATTTATGATTCCGACTTTTCAACCCTTGCTCTCTCGAGAACCATTGCTGAAATCGACCAAGCCAAATAGATTACATAGTGGTAACGTGCTCGCTAGAATCAACTAACTGCTCATGGTTTAACCAAGACTACTTTTCTGCTGAGTCACTGCAGACGCAGTGGGTAAGCACTAGGTCTGACAATACTTTCGACTTGAAAACTTGAAAGTTTTGATTCACTTGGAAGTCTGCTGAAAGCAGTAAAACTGAGTCACTACAATCGACTATCCGACCTTTTTATTGAGTCATCGGAAACTCAGACTTTCAAAACTTTCGACTCTGGCTACTCAATTTCAGCTTTCTCGGAAGCAATTGCTGAAATAGATTTTTTTTGTTTAAAAAGGTCCAAAGTAGCTGACTGAAATTTCTCTTTTAAAGTGTAATATGAGGAACATAAATCCATCCAAAACTGCAAGAATTCTGATGCATTTTAAGATTCGTAAGAACATTCTTTTCCATTTTGAAATTAAGACGCAATAAAGATCCCCAAAAATCTGGTTGTCTGTTTAAAAACATCTGAAGTAACATGACCGCAAATTTCTCTGGTAAAGTCTCAGAAGCATAAATGCATCTAAAACTGCAACAGCATAACTACTGCATATTCTACTGTATTTGAAGATTTTTCGGAGTACACTTTCACTTATCGAAATTAAAAAACACAATCAAGATCCCCAAAGACCTAATTGTCTCCTTAAAAAGATCCACAGTAGCATAACCGCATATTTATCTGCTAAAGTGTAATGTAGACATGCTCAAGAGCATAAATGCGTCTAAAACTGCAAGAGCATAAGTGCATATGCGCATTTTCTTTCTTTAAAAGCTAGATGAGGGTGTTTGAAATATATTACTCTAATAAAGAAGTCATAATCTTCAGAAGCAAACAATATTCACATATAAAGCATAACCGCATCTATTCTAAAAAATCCTTATGGTCACGATCGCATTTTCCTAAAAGGTGTATAGCATTTTATATTCGAAAAGGTGAATTGAATTAAATGTGAAGCATAAATGCAATTCTATATTTCAAGATATTGAAGGTTTCTAAAGGATTAATTGGAATATAACTCTTCTATAGTAAAAGAAAGATTTATAGCCGCTTAAGAACGAACATCTTCCACTACAAGAAGTGCGAACAAAATATTCATTAAGGACCTTCCCAAGATTAACAGCATTTTTCCTATTAATAATCCTTATAAATAGTTCAAGCATAAATGCTTGGAGCATTAAAGACATATAATCTACTCTATGAGCTTTTGAATGTTTTCGAGCACAACCACCGTAGAATTTTAGGAGCATAACCGTGTTGTTCTACTCTGGCGAGCATAAATGGTAGCATAAAGAGCATAACCGCGCTTTTCTGCTCTCTTTGCGTTTAAATAAATAGAAATGCTATTTATATAGTTTTCAAATGCGTTAGAACTTCTTGTGCTTTAGATGAAGTTGAAACTAAAATAAATGAGTGATTTTTGCTTGGAAGAGAGATAATTCAAGGCCTTGTTCTAAGGAGGAAAAGAAAATGGATGAAGATTGTCATCTATATCGCGATAATTAGGTCACTTGAGACGTCATGCCTGCGCGGGTATTTTTGCCCGGAGGTCGCGGTGACATTTATAAATAATTCGCGGCGGGCTAGACGCCCCAGTCTGCAGCTAAGACGGCCGCTGTCAAAGACGTCGCCGCCGCCGCCGCCGCGGTCCGACCCTGACCACCGGAGATTGATTTCCGCTGTCGAGCTGCAGCTGCTGGACGCCGACCGACGGCGCGTGTGCGCCCGTGAAAAATCGGCAGCGGTATTTTGGGCGCTGCGCCACTCCGCAGGGCGGCCCTGGAGCCGCTCTCCAGGTGCACCCTGCAGTATCGATCTCCCCGGATGCACCTCTGGGAGATTCGCTGCGCGGGCTCCGCGGCCGCGCTTAATTTGGACGCGGGGCGTATTTTCAATCAGCGCCGCGCTCCATGGCCACGGCTACACTTGGATTGTGTAAATCGACCAAATCCACTCCGACCTAGCCCAACACCCCACTCCGGCGCGGGTGATCCATTGTTTCTAATGCACTCGCGCTGAATCCATTCCTCCTCTGCTCGGCCTTTCCCCATCAGTCGATCTGAATTGGACCAGAAGACAAAACATCAAGTTGAAAGGCGCGTCTAGAACTACAATCTTCCTTTAAGACTTATTCTCCTACTGCAGTAGAAAGAGAAAACCAAGAGTGAGTTTCGTCAGACACAAGCAAAGGGAAGATATGAAAAACCAAATCCCCACCTATCAATCTGGAAAACACTAAGGCTGAAATACTTAAAATTGGCTTGGTCGAAAAACAGAGCCCATTTCAATCTTTCAGTTGTAGAAACAACACCAGCATAAGGAACAGTGACAAAAGAGAAATTGTTTGCAGAAGATACTTTTCTTCTTCTAGAGTTACATTGAAGGCATTATCTGCTTCAATATACCGACACAAGATAAGCCAAGTCACAAAAGATCATTTCAAACTTTCTTCAAAGTTTCTTCAGGTTTGCAGTACGTAGAAGACCATCACCTGCTCCTTCTTCCTTTTCTTCAACATATTGATATTAATTATTGATCTTTAGTGCTACCTTTTGCTGTATTTATAATTTCCTTATCTAGATCATTCTCTCTAACAATAGATCTCATTTAGAAAAAAGTGCAACATACAGGTAAGCAGAAACTACAACGACAGAAAAATGCGTCGATGCTCTTAGGCTTCAAAGATTAAGATTACGATGTTCCTGAGACTCTAGATCTTATCGAATACAAAAAGACCGTGCTACAAAGAAAAGTGTGGTTACGCCCCGAAAGATTAAGATACGTTTCTCTCTACAAGAGAAATATTGCAATTATGCTTTTAATGCTTAAAGCATTTATGCTTGCTAAACTGATTTTTCCAGCTTTTGATGCACCACAGTAAGGTTATGCTGTGAAAGAGCTCTTAAAACAGAAAGATACTGCAACTCTTCGAAAGACCTTTAATTACAATTTTCTTCGTACCTTCTTATAGAGGAAGAATGTTGTAAAGAAAATTGCAGTTGATCTTTTGAAGATCCTCAGTATTTTAAAATGAGAAGATGCATTTATGCTTCTCCATTAATCTACTTACCTTTTAATAAAAAATGTTATGCACCTTGTAGAAAAAGGCGATCGTGACTACAAGCATCTTTTACAATAGAAATATGCGGTTATGCTTCCCATGACCTTTGCCGCGACTAGTAAAGTGAATGTTGTATGCTTCTGAGAAGCAAGAAGGCAATTATGATTTTGAAACACCCATATCTACCTTTTAAAGGATTAAAATGCGCATATGCACTTACGCTCTCGTAGTTTTAAACGCATTTATGCTTCTGATATGGTCTACCTTAGCCAAGAAATATGCGGTTGACTATTTTGGATATTTTTAAAAAGAAAGCTAGGTCTTTGAGGATCTTGATTGTGTTATTAATTTTCAAAATGTCAAAACATGTCCCTAAGAGTACAAATCTCAAAACAAAAAAAGATTGTCCTAAAAAATTTCATCTCACACTGCAGGTCATAGCTCTACAAAAGAAATAATCAAATTATGCTTTTAAATGCTTCAAGAATTCATGCTCGTTACAGTCATCTTTGCAATATGAAGATTATGCTCTGAAGAAAATCTTATATGTTCAAAGAAGTGCATTTATGCTTCTCTGTCTTTTTCGAATAAAAGTGTTATACACCTTTTAGAAAAATGCTAACGTATTATAAAATTCTTTTGCATACGCACTTATGGTCTTGCAGTTTCGAACGCATTTATGCTTTTGACAGCGCCCATTGTACATATTAGCATATAAATATGCGATTATGCTACTTTGCATTTTTTAAAACAAAAAAAATCTTTTTTTAAATGCAGTTATGCTTTTGGATGTATGCGGTTATATTCTTAGAGTGTGATAGTTTTGCGCTTGAATCTCCATTAGTTTGATAAAATAAGTTTTCCTTCCAAGCTAGTGTGAAACTAGATGTCTATAAACCTTACTAAAAAAAATAAGGAGAGAGGAGTTAAAGATTAGACTTTGCTATAATTTGACCATCTCCGGCAAATTCAATGTCTTCTAAATTTCGTTTAGGTTAACAGCGGCTATTGGGATTATGTGGAACTATAGAGTAAATTTTTGACCTATAAACTTTGATGGATTTGGGCAAAATAATAATCAACATTCTTTTTCCTTTTTGAAGAAAGTAATAGAAGACCCCGGGTAGCGGGTAAACGCTTCTCTGTGATCCTGACAGAGGATAGGTTTACTTCAGGGACGCAACCCTGCCCACGCTAGCCTTGAATTGCCCTCACACCCCAAATACCGAGAGCGATTCATGTCCTAATCCCCATTCCATCCAATACACATAAATACTTCCTTGATCCAACCCAACCTCACCAACCCGTCTGGCCAGCGTGGTGAGTAACGGCTAACATACCTCCTACATGCAAGGGGAGGCGTACATCCGACGATAGATGATATAGCTGTTGATGAATTCATATTCTGCTAGGGAAAAACAACTACCCATATCAGTGGCATCTTCCAAAAGAATACTTTAGGTGTCACTCTTCTCACATATCTCACAAGATTATTTCATCTATTGAATTCGCAATCCTTATTTTATATTTGCCCTTACTACGTTGATCACAATTTGTGGTGTTTGTGTGTGCAGTAGCCATTTAGCTTGTTACATTTTATAATTTATTCTAGTTACAATATTTGTGATTTTTCATTTTTTGCATTATCTCCATTTTTGTGTTGTTGGGTGTGCGAATCAAACCCACGTCCCCAAATACTATATTTATTCAGTCACTTAGGAGTAAAATTGACGACGCAAGGCCTAATCAGTCGGCGACAATTTTCCCTGAAAGAGCCCGAAGATCGTCCGGTAGGTTAGGCCCTTGTTTGGGTTTTGAGAGTAAGAGCACGTTCATAGCTTTCACTTACATGTCTAATATATACGTTACTTCTTTTTTTTATTTATTTGTATGAAGTTTTGTTTTTTTTTTTTTAGGATAATCACTGTGGGATATGCTACTTCATCATTCTCGATATTCTCTTTGGCTGAAGTGGTATTGGACGCAACATATAGAGGATGCAACTCCCTTTGACTCTCTAGAAAACTCTCGCAACTCCCTCGAGTCGTCGCAAACACGGCCCTCTGAATTCGGTCGCGGCGGATGCGGTAACCACCGGCTGAAGGGTCGCCGACCTTCCGCCTGCTAACGCAAAACCGGCGACATCATTTTAATTGAAAAATTTTTAATTGCGCTGCCGGCGCAATTTCCACATTCTTCCGATGGCGCAATTGTAAATAAAACGCCGGCCGTTATTACCGTTCCATCGACGCCGCGCGCTAATGGTCAGCGCCAACAATTTCGGCCAAACTTGACCTCCCCGCTCGGTTTTGTCTTTTTGGAGTCAGGGGAGAGGACCAGCCGGCAGCATCAAGGTACGGCGAGATCTTCGAAATTTAAATCTGGACAGAGTGGGACGTGGAGAGAAAGTGCTTGATTTGCCTAATCGTCGGATTGGTTTCTATGTTAGCGGGTGACAATTGTATAGAATACGGCCCAATAGAAGGAAAAGAAACACTCTAAGAGTTATTCATTTCCTGACTTCATTTTTTCATTGGGGAGTAAGAAGATCCCAGTGGTTCACTCTTCTAAAACTGTTAAACCTATTCTTCCTCTAATGCAAAGAAAACTATGGTGTCTCTTGATACTACATCTCTGTTTTCCAACTTATAGTACTTGTCTGTACTGATCGGTTATACTCTACTGCTTGAAGGTCAACAAGTTTATCGATCTCTAATCTCTTTTGCTGGATGATTTTTAACAACCCAACAGATTGAAACAACAACGCCAATTCGTACTCTAATTCCAATAATCTTCCAAGATAATGGAACAATTAGTACACCAAGTTTATAAAGTATGGTACTTTGTCATGATGTTGAGTAACATTTAATGATCTGATTCGAAGAAATATCTGTAGCAATCCTAAAACTATCCGAAAGCAACTTATGAACAACCACTATGAAGTTTTCAACAATACTGACTGGATGAATAGGGTCAATATGGTCTAAATTTCACAATGGAGAGTTGCAAACTATGAAATTCATTCTTTTGGTGGTGTTACATACAGTAATCATCACTTATATCTTCATAAATGTATGGAGAAGATAACTTAACAACTTCTAACTATATTATAATGAATAACTATCTCTAACTTTCTTCCATTTCGGATTATTTATTTTATCTTAAATAGGTCAGAAAATCTCAAGCAATAGGACACTTCTAGATCATTGTTTATTTTGTAATTCACTGAACCCCCTAATCGGAGCTGGTTTCTTAATTAAATGGAACATATCACTTTAATCATCAGTAGTATATCTTCACATATGTGCTATCTGTTGTTGGAGCTGGAAACTTCAAAGTTTCTCCTTTGATCAAGAGAATTACGTAATTAGTTTGTAGATAAGATAAAAATCAAACCAAACCATCCGTAAGGACTAATGATCTAAGTCTCCTCCTGTACCCTGTCCCAAAGACTTATTTCTCTTACCGTATCTGCACAAACACGTCCACGCCGTTGGTTTTCTGTATCAAGAATGATAAAATCATTTGATTAATAAGTTCCAAACTAAAAGGAGTCAAAATCCCAAACGTTGTCAAGCAGCCTGACTTAGTTTTAATTTAATCTCAGATTTTTGGATATTTCCCTTCGATGTAGATGTACTTTATTTAAGAAAAATCGCTGTTTGGAAACTTAATATAATGTTAGAAGATAACGTACTAAATGAACAAGCGGCTTTCACTACCTAAAAAATCAATTATCCAAAAACTGCGCCATCTTCCGGTTTGTGTTAAATATTTCCCTGGGCATCCTTTGCGCAAAGGAATTTTGTATCCTCCTTGAACTGGAGAGCAAAAATATATCATGGTCAAACCAAAACAACTTTTATCGTATGCTACCAATTTGCTCTTGCTTTTGGGGGAATCGAAATGAAACAAGTAATATAAACTTTTCCTCTTCAATTATTTTTTGTCCTTCAAAAATTTACCTGCTTTGTAAATTTTTTGTCTCGATGTATTTCAACTTACAGAAAGAAACGGAAATGAATTAAACAGTCTTAGGAAACAAGAAAAGCATGTGTTGGACTGCAGACATCTGGAAGAAAAAACAAGAGAAGAAACATATAGGCAACTAAAGCCAAAAGGATTACAAAAAACAGAAACAATTGGAAAGATAGGAAAAATTTGAAGACCATAACGATTTCTTCTTTTTTCTTTTTTCTCTTTACTACGTTTAAATCTATTATCATATCTATTAACTTTTTTCCTAACGACTTCATACACGTGTTGCTATATTTCCAATTTTTATTATTTAACGTAATTAAATAGAAACGTGCCTGACGCTTCAGAAACACGAAGAAGAAAAAAAAAGAATGGTAAGGATATCCCAAAATACAAGCACCATATAGAAGGTTCTACGGGCTGATCCCCCGCAAAGGATCTCGAAAGCTTCCTTAGAAGCGGCGAAACCCCTCCAAGGGGTGTTAAGCCATTCATTCATTCATATAGAAGGTTCTGTTGTGGTCTGACAGTTCGGAAAAAGATAAAATCTCACAACTTGGAAAGATAAAAAAAAGAATGACGTCAGCGCCTGGTTGGAAACAGTCACCTGTAGCAAAGCGAGTACATCAGCAGAAACCTCCCACCACCAAGCACTACACGACCTTAATTATAAAGGCAATAACTTACAAAACCTTTAAGATATTGCTTATAAGCGAAAGTCAAGAATAAGGTAAAAAATTCCAGCTGTAGATCCGGTGGTGAAACACAAGCACCTTTGTCCACATTTACATGATTTTCGTCATATGGTTCATAGAAGGTTGTTTATTTTATTTTTTCACTTTTTTATTTTTAGTGGGGGTTCAACCTTTATTTCAGAAAAATACTGTAATTTCTGTTTTTCTCTTAATTCTCTTTTTTCAATCTATGAAAGCCAATGAATAGCTCGATAATTGTTAATTTTCTCCATATTTTTTGCTTCCCATAGTCCTGTGTGTAATACAATTCTTCTGTTCTTCAAGTCTTGATTATATAGTACTTAACCATTAAGTGAAAGTCGATCTTATGTAATGCAAAATGCAGCAAAATAAAGATGATATACAGCAAAAAATAGGTGGAAAGTATTGATCGCGGAGAGAGAGCGCGAATGAGAATGGGAGAGGGGGAAGTTACACGAAAAAATAAAATCAGTAAAATGTGATATAACTGCAAAAGGTGGCGGAAATATTCCTCAAACTTTAGTTACTAAGAAAACTCTCAGCAGAGTTCTGCCACTTGAGAAACGCATGAACTTCACTCGAAGTACACGTCATTTATAGCCATAAATCAGAAAAAGATTAGAAGACATCATTGGATGGACTCTAGTAGATAAGTACCTAGTTTAAGATTTATCAGAACAAAATTAATGGTTGGTCTCATAGACTAGTTTTAATTGCAGGCACAAAAGTGCTATTTAAAAAAAAAAAAAAATTTATAGCCATCTTAGAGGTCATTTTTTAGTGCATTGGCGCATTGAAGCGATTATTTCATAGAACTGGTTGTAGTGCGGCCCTCCTCCATAGCTTGCTCGCAATCTCTTTGAAGTTCGACGTTCTTGATTCCCTTTATGAAGCTCGCGTTTAAAACCTTCTACCCTCCTATCCGTAAACGCTTGCTCGCGCTCCCCGGTCGCCTGCCAGATTATCATTTGTCGAAGAATGCTGTAAAACGAGCGGAAAAGGTTGTAGACCACTGTTGTTATCAAATTAGAGCGCGTAGCACAAATTCGACTTTTGAATGATTTTCTTCTACTTGCTCTAATCTATGCGCCCTCTCTACAACGCGTTTCAAACTTTTCTAGCCCTTTATTACTTTTTGTAGCCGCGCATTTTACGGCTTAATTTAACAGACGACGATCTATCGGGCGAACGGAGTGCGTGAGCAGACATTTTTACGCTGCGCGCCGCGAAAACGATAGCTCGCGCACCCGAGCCGCTTGCTAGATTGTTATCTATCAAAAATGCTGTAAAACATACAACACCAAAGTGTTCGTTTAAACCAGAATCGTTGTAATTCAAAGAGTGCAGATGATACAGACGAATATTTTTGTACCGTAACCATTTATATGGAATAACATACTACACAATTACCATCTCAGCCTGTTTATAACGCTTCAAAAATTGCAGAAGGGCCATTCAATTTTTAAGCTACCGCCCCTAAAGTTTTGATTTTAGAACTACTAATACCTATGACCGGAGCAGCTGATGCATTTTTACTCTCTTCGTCACTTTATGAATTAAAAGAAATAGAGACCTGAAAAGAATAACAGACAAAGATAGAAAAAACATTAGGCCACATGACTCATAACAGTAAAAGCAAAATTTATGGTATAAAACTAAGAAAACTAGTAGCACGATCTTGGTGTGACTCTGTAATAGTAAATTATCGATTTATTGGAAAGGACTGAATGGATCATCACCATATTTGAACTTGACCGATAACTCACGAAGACAAACATTCTCAGTTCCGTTCTTATCCGTCCATGGATTTCCAAGATGTGGTGCGTACGGATAGATCCTACTCGTTAAATTGTGAGTTGAAAGTAACTCTCCACAAAGAAATCGAGGACTGAAGAAAATAAAAGACCGAGACTCAGAACACCAAAAGCATAATTTATGGCAGAAAAACAATAAAAACTGGTAGCAGAATTTTAGTTGCCGTGGCTCTAGAATAGGAAATTATCGATTTATTGGAAACGACTGAATGGATGATGTCTATCTTTGAACTCGATCTATCCTTCATCAAGACAAATATTCGTGGTAAATTCCGTTCTTGTCCGTCCATTGATTTCCAAGATCTAGTGCGAACGGCTAGACAAACAGACAGGAGATCACAGAAAAAAGTGCGAATTTTAATAGTGACCAAAAGGTTTTTAACGTTCTGATAATATACTTAAAGAATCATCCGAAAGGTTGGACACAGCTGAATTTGAATGCTAAGTACTAAATGAAAAGTAAGATCTAAAGGATGAGAAAAACTGATGCTAGTTTTAAATCAAAGAAAGTAAAATTCATGGTAAAGAGGGTTCAAAAAGAATAAAGAACATTTTAGAAGGTTAGGTTAGGTCAACTAAATTCAAATGTTTTTCTGATTTTGTTTTAATAACATTTTCGGGGGGCATTTAAAGTTTAACCAAAAACAAACGTGTAACTCCATCAAAATGAAAGAATACGAAATTTTATTATTCACCAAAAAGGTTTTCAACGTTCTGTCAATGTGATTAAAGAAGCATCCGAAAGGGAATTTGATTTAAAGTACCAAAAGGAGAGTAAGAACCAAAGGACGAGAAAAACTGATGACAACTTTAAGAGTCGTCGATCGATGCTACTTTTAAAGCAAAGAAAAATAATATTCCGAGTAAAGAGGGTTCGGCAAGAATAAAGACAATTGTAGATTAGGTTGTTTTTCTGATTTTGTTTTAAAAACATTTTCGTGTGACATTCTACCAAAAACAAAAGACGTATACGCCATCAAGATGAACTTTGAATTATAACGTCTCCTTTAAATTGTCCTTCTCCATTTGATTGCTCCACTGAAGCGCTGTTGGCGAATTTTTTAGTTCTGATGCTCGACAATAACAAAACAACAGAGAACAAAAACAAAACAAGAACGTTCGACGTTGCTTCTCTATGTCAACGATGTCAGTGATCGTTATCTGCATTAACTCATACTTTTATCGTGTTAGCGTACTTGTGATAAGAGTAATCTCGTTAGATCAATTATCATGGCACGTCCATATTACAGAACTGCGTTTCAACGGTGAAAAGCAAATGAGTTGCGTAAGATAGTAAATGAATTGAGCAATTAAGCGTTCGCTGGAAACGCACTGGGCGCCCCCGGATAGTCTGATTTTTATGTAGGTGAAAGTAGCCGACAGAAAAGCCGATGCTCGGGGTTTCCAGGAAGAGAACAAATGAGTAACAACTAAAACTGTGACGTCAGCAGGAATTTAGCCATTGAGTACACATCTAGCGTTCATTTCCATTTTATTTCTGGGTTATTATCGGCGCGCGAGGAGATAAAAAGCAAGGAACAATTTCCTTCGCGGCTGACGGAAAATCCATACCTGAATTTATACAAGAAAACGTCCGGCGTGCACGGCGGTGCACGCGGCAGACCGCTGTAGCGGGGCCCAAAGGGTCCAACTTTCGCCGAATTTCGGAATCGGCGGCGCGGCGCGCTCGTGCCCACGCCATGGGGGTGGCGTCGCCGCCGGCCTCCTGAAATTTCGGAAATACATTAACCATTTCTGTTTTTCGTGCGCCCGATGGAGATATCCTCTTTAAAATAACAGTCCGGCTGCGCGTTCTCTCTCGCTCCCGTTGCTGTTATGAGTCTAAACGAAAGCGTCGTGATGGTATCTGAATTCCGGTAACATACGAGCAACGACGCGCGGCTTTTGTTTTTGTTGCCCGAGCGCGCGCCGCGCGCCGCTCACCGTGCGTGGCGGACTCGAATTTTCTGGCCGTCAAACCCCGATTTTCCGCCGTTGGCGACCCGAGGGCGAAGAAATTTCGGCGGTTTCGGGTCGCAAGCGTGCTGGCGCGAGGGTGAGAGGCGCCACGCTGGTGCGTCGTGAATAGGAGCGGCGCGCGCGCTAGCGCCATCTTTCTCCAACCCGAGCTGCCTTCCCTCCCAGGCCAACTTCGACCGCTCCGGACCTGTTTTTCGTTCCAATGTACGAACTAAACCAAGATGTCTGCTCCGCGAGTTTCTAAATGATAGAATGGGTTTTCTGCGTGCTATATTATTAGTTCAATGACTTTTATAGTTAAACCGCGTTTTTCGGGATAATTTTCGCGGCCGAGGCCGAGTGCATAGTGTGCAGTGCCGTTTGCGCATGGTTCGCCAGTTCCGCCAGCTGCGAGACCGCGTTGCCCCCGAGTTTTCCGCCCGACTGCACGCGTTCCCAGGGCGAAGCCCCGCACCCGACGCCGCCGCCCGGAGCCCCGAGCCGCTGCAGTGCCGTCGCCAGCCGTCCCGGGGCAGGAGCCGCCGCCGGCGCGGGCCCCAGCATGAGGTAAGGCCGGAGCCCGGCCAGCAGCGCGGAGATCGCTTGTCGTCGCGGCCCCAGCGCGAGCGCGCCGCCATGGGCCTGCCCGGGGCCTAACTCGAAGAGACGCTTCATGTGACCGGGGGATGTGATGGAAACTGTCCATTCCGTGCGGATTGACCATGGGCCGGTTCAAGCAAACGCGATGCCCTACACGCAGCGACAGCCCTCGACCCACAGGTAAGCCAAAACGCAAGCGAACAGGCGTCCCGTGCACTTGCCGCTCCTAACATTCAATTCAAAATAATTCCGGTCGCGATCGCTTCCAGACGCGCCTGCACCCCCATAGATCGGCAATTGTTTTGCGGCAGACTGTCCCGAAAGCCTGTCAGCCCGTCCGGGCTACTAGCAGTTCCCGTTATTGCCCCACAAATTTGCCCAAGAGGCCAGGCCGAGTAAATCGGACGGCCCCAGGCCGTACAACAAATAACCAATAAAATAAACAACCCTGTATCTAGTGTTTTGAATGTAATGGCACCGCAGAAACAATTGAACGTTGTGTTGATTCGCAACGCCCCACACCGCGAAAAATCGGCGATAATGAGACTACTCCAGTGCTGAAAAATCCAATTTTGAGTTACTACAACTCTTTTGTTTTGTTTCAAAATTACTAAAGTGCTGTTGGTTCATTCTTTAAATAAATATACCCCGGAATCTCTCGCCATTGGCTAAGTGGGGCATTTGTTTGCGTTTTGCGATTTTTTCGCCATATGGTTCTCTTTAAAGTAACACCCAAAGTTTTCGTTTGTTTATTACCCCCAAGCATCCAACGATGGGTTTTCCCCGTATAAAATGGTGGTGCGGATCAGATTAGTCAGACAACTCGTTGTTTCGCCATCAAATGATTTTTATGTGGCAGACTGCTCCAGTAGTTGGTCTCTTTCTTGTAGCTGCGGCGATGGATATTTGAAGTGTAAATATCGTGCTTTTACTACTTCCTAGTTCTGGCTCCTAATTTTATTTCAAGCTGACGAGATACGAATTTTTTCGGCTAGGTTCTTTATTTTGTTTAGAAGCCATCTCTTTCGACCTTAGTCTTGGTACACCAATACCTACCAATACGGTGTATAGTACGCCGGATTTGCGTTCCTCATTTGTTTAATTTTGTTGCGTCTTAATAAATACCAGCCAAAAACTGTGTGGTAGGATGTACCCGATACACCACTGCATACAGCACGCGTGCTTTTGTTTTGTAGTGAACGATCAGGCGTATGTTGAGGCCAAGACCCAGAGTAGATTCGACATGAGCTGCGTTTGTATGTTAATTCATTTGATTGCGCTGCTAGGCGCGCCATATGGCAAGCCGGACGGACGTACTTTCCTTCCGATTAATCCTATTATTACACATTTATTGGAACGAAAGCTGAGTTTTTATTTTATCTTGATAGTGTAGGGCATCTGGCTGGCTCTCTACAGCTAGCACTGTTTATTGGTTTCCATCAATTATCAAATAGTTCAATCATATGTCGCATTTTAATTTCTACATTAAGTGTATTTGATAGCGATGTACGTGGTTGGTTTAATGAGTAACTTCGCATATTCATAGAGGGCGACAGTAACAACTATACAAATGGTCGCATATTCTGATACCAATTCATTCTAGACACTTGTTTAAACGCCAATATTTTGAGTGATACTGAAAAATGGATAACATTACAGATCGATAAAGTAAATCCAAGAAGAGATTGTGCTAACATTTGAAGACTCATGCTCTTTCTCGACTTTGAATGTTGTAACGCCAGAAATCATTGTCCAAGTCCAACGAATGAGGAACACGCGAGTTTGCAGAGGCTATGGACAGTTCTGGAGAGCGAGTTTACTTCATTTTGCTGACATCAAAGCACTAGACGAAAATGCTGAAACGCCAGAAACCATCGTCCAAATCCATGGTATGGTTTTGTCTGTCGATAAGGAACACGCGTGAGTTAGCAGAGATTACATTTCAAGAGAGCGATTTTATTTCATTTTGCTCACACCAGAGCGCTGAAGGAAAGTTGGATTTACTACTAACACCGGAAAGGAGAAGGAAAAACCTAACGTTCGTAGGAATATGATGGTTTCCATTTTTTTGGGTGGGAGACAAGCTCAAAACTTTACTGGTTAGAGAAAAGAAGAGGTGATGCAGAGCGTAAACGATGATTTTGGAGGCTTCTGAGGAACCCACTCTCTTTGTCATAGAAGAGATGGATTAATTATATTAACGACTGCGTTTGTTTGTTGTTTAGCGGTCAGTGTAGCACGCCGCTTTTTCATTGGTTAATTTTGCGAGCACCTGTCCTTCTAATTGGTTATTGCGGCTTTACACCACACGCCGCGCCTGCCATTGGCCACACCAATTGAATTCCAATGTTCGATTTTGCATTCTGGCGAATTCTTTGGTTTTCTTTCCAACTTCGTTCCCATGAATATTCTAGGATTGGCTCGCGTAGGTTAAACATTCATTAATTGTTTATTTTCTCAGCCGTGCGGCTTCGATAACAGGCTTTTTGTTTTATGTAGGTCATTGGTTGAGGGAATTAGTGCGGCTGGTGTCTTGGGATAATTAAAAACGGGTAGAATGAAAAGCCTCTTGTTTGGGCACCCACATGTCCCCAGCATTCCAACATCTGTTCTCTAGCATTAAATATTTGATTTTTCTTCTTAACACTAAATCGGAGTTTCTTCAGAATTAAAATGTTATTTAATCTTATGTAGATGTTAGAGGCGTTGTTCTACTTTCACTCTCCCTATTTTATTCCAATCTTCTCTCAGGTCGACAATTGCCTTCTCAGTTACTCCATTTTTAATGCATTTTAAGCTTGGAGGAGATGTTAAGGGGCCAAAGAGCCTCCAAGTTGACAACCCGCGCTCGATGTATGAAATATACGTCTGTGACAACGACAAAATGGCTGCGCACGGCCCGCAACTCGCGTATCGCGGCAATTTGCTTATCCTAATAGGGCCCTGTTAGTTAACCCGCGATTTATACGCATTTTTGGCAATTTTTGCTAATGACGCAATCAATGGGACGCCGGGAACGCATCAACAATGCCTATGTGTGCTTCGTTCTAGATTTTAATCGTGTTTGGTGCTCCCCGTTCTATAATGAAATGTTCGAAAAGTCCGAGCGGTAATTTGGTTGTTTATGGAGTTTTTTGTTTATTTCTCTTTTCTATTACATATTTGTATGTATTTTTTCGTTAGTAGTTTTCTGCTTTTGCTGTAATGTGTTTGTTATGCACCTATTGTTAAAATATGACTTCTAGAAGCAAGCAAAGGCGTAAAGACTTCTATCATGTATGCTGTCTGGTGAATACGAAATATTTCAGTATCATAACGCTGGATGACTGTCTTCTTTTATTTTAAGTCGATGATTAAATTGGCGATCTGGTAACATCGAGACGCTGCCATTGGAAGATTGTTAGGACGTCTGTCAGGATTGCTTTGACATGAGTAATCGCTTTTCTACGTCATTTTGTGAGTAGCAATAGTTACAATAAAGACTTTAACAGAGGAAAATGAATCCAACCGATAGAAATCGGTAGAAACGTGTCCCGAGAAGTCGGGTGTTTGAATAATATAAAATATTGGCTACGGAATAAAGCGAGGTCGAAAATGCAACGCTTAATGAGGCAATGGGCTGACGCCAATTGACAGAATATGCTCCGAATTGAGTGGTACTCACGGAAGTTACCACTTAATAATCAAAAACGTGTCAATTTTTCAAAAAATGCCCCACTTCCCTCTCTTGAAAAAGGTTAAACGACTTCGGATTTCTCGATTGTTCCCCACTCTTTAAAAAAAGGTAAGACGAGTTTTTACATTGAATGCTGAGGTCTGCCGTTACGCCCCTAGAGACTACAATAGAAAGCATTGGTTTTCCAACTAACAAATGTTTGGTTTTCGCCGATTTCTTAATTGAAAGAAAAGCAATTGAGATCTGCTGGTGAAGGTAGAAGCTGCCTATCGTCTTTAAGGTGACGCCTGTCCCCATATCTCCGCTATAACTAGTCAAATCGAAACCAATAGACCAACTTAAGTCTCTGCGACTATCACCTATCGGACCCCTCGAAGATTAGGAGGATATCGCCTTGAAAGCAACAGGACCAATCCATATCTTTTTCGAAAAGTTGCATCTTCTTCCCCCACTGTCTGGTCTTACCCACGGTGTTCACGTGGATATTACGTATTGTAGACGATGTTGTTCTTTTAGATTGTTATAGAGCTTAGAAATTTTCAGCGCCATCTTTAATGCGTTTGTAAGTTTCTTCATATGCATCATCAGGGTTCCTCTTTAGGTGTTTTCTTTTAATGAAATGCCCTATATTTTGTTTTATTTAAAAAAGTAAGAAAAGTCCATTCTTGCTATTTTTCAAAAATTCAAATGAATCAGCAAGTCGTTGTTTATTTGAATTTTTGTTACCCAAAGTTAACAGCACATTAAGTATTTTAATTTATGTAACGATTCACTGTTTATGTTATCTCTGTCTCGTCAACAACGACAAGTTCATGTACTTTACGTGCCGCTGCTTGCATTTCGTTTTGAGTGTGTTTCCCTCGTGCACTTTTTTTATTTAAATAATTTGAAAACCGAAGGAATAAATTATTATTAAGAAACCATTATTTTTGTCTTTTACTGGTATCAATCTGTTGGTTTCGACCGTCTCAAACGATAACAGATTCTTCAACTAACTACACTACACACTGGGTGCGTCATGGGTCGTTATGTCGGCTTACTTGTTTCTATTGGCTGCTTCAACCAGCAGTGTTTTGGCTAAACCATCAGATTACTCATTTTTGTTTATACGTGGGTGAGTTAAATATGAACTGGAAGCATAAAAATAGGGTGATAAGTCCGGATTGTAGAGGCTGTTTCAGTGCAGTCCAGAACAAATCCTCAATTTTTTGTCGAGTTGTTGGGCAGGATAACGCCTCGGTTTGTCTGAACATTGTCCACTAAACAGCGGTCATCCCTGAAAAGGTAGCGAACAGTGCGATTATTCTCATTAGTGATACTGGTCTTCTGGAGACGTCGATCTTCATTTTCAGCTGTTTCTAGTCTGTCCAAAAATTGTTTGTCACGCGTATATTTGAGAAATTTGATAATAACCCATTTAGGGTACCTCTTGCTTCGACATTCTGATATTGACTAAAGAAGCGTTAGTGTGAGGTACCCTATAGGACAGGTCCTTTCAAGAATCTCAATAAGAACGCTCGGAAACCGCTACCTCTTTTTTTTTCTTTAGGTTAAGTTAGAAATTTCAGATTATTAGATATATTAGATTCTCCTTCTATATTATGGGTAGAATCAAGAATAGAACGTGGTTTTCTTCCGGAACTTGTGGACACAAAGTCGTAGATGGGTATCTATCTGCTACTTTACAAAAAATCATAATTACATCAAATAACGATCAATAATTTTTAAGTTAGAACTATAGAAAGGGTATTTCAGAGTGGTTTGGAACGAATCCTCACATTTTTGTCAAGTTTTGGCAGCTGTGCAGGGCCACTCTTCAGTTGGAAATTTGCTTCTTCGTGACATTCAATTTTCATTTTGTTCAAAAGTTGACAGAAGCAATTTTGTCTTCAAGCAGGTGGAGAACGACACGAATATTCTTCACAGTCACGCTGGTCCTTGGAAGACGTCGGTGACCTTCATTTTTAACTCCCCGTGTCTTCCAAAATTGTCACACGTACACTAGAGTCTTCTCAAGGGTGTCTCCGAACTGTCTTCTCAAGAGTATACGCCCCCTATCATGATGCGCTGCCTACATAAGTGGTAAATAAATTTTATGTTAACTCATTCACTTTAAAGGTTTTCCTGGTTGTGAAACAAATTTTTCCAAGTTGCCTAAACCAATGAGATCTCAATAAATAATTGAAATTTTGTGTTACCTCTTTAAATTGTTTAAATGCAACTTCAAATTAATCAGTAAATCATTTTCTAATTTACTTATAAAAAAATCTTTATTTTGATATGTAATGGGTGGTGCCCAACAGTACAAACTTAATGTATTCTACAGCTGCGCTGTTAATATATTCTTGGTATTATTCCTAGTTTTTGTTAATAAAGAAATTAATATGATAATCGACGTTAAATATATTACACAGTTGTACGTCCATTTCTCACTTATACTTTGTTTTTGTGTTTGCGTTAAATAAACGGCTGTGATTAGTTTTTCAGTAAGATCTCATTTGTCGGCGGGTGGTCTTGTGCTTACAAATCATTCTGCCATTCATTTAGTTGCTTAAACACCGGCTTTCGAGTGATTGGAATTCGCACTGTAGTTCAATTCGAGAAAATCGAAGTTCATGTCTTCCCATAAATCCTCTCCAACTCATCTTAGACGAGTGGAGATTTCTCAAAATAAAATTAGGTGGTACACGATAGGATTATGTGAAGAAGAAGGGAAGAAGAGAATGTTAAACTACAATTTGAAACGAAAATCTAGAAGGAAACGTGTTAGGAGGAGACTTCATTATTAATAAGAGATTAGTAAATAATGTGACACGAATAGATGGAAGAGAGTTATAAACTCAACAGTAAAGGTCACCTACAGATATAATATAAAATTCATACACATCTATTACACTTAACACAAACAATGAAGTAGACTAACCCTACGAAGAAATAGATCTGAAGCGTTGATAATCACCAAAACTCACCATAGTCTAGTAATTGGTGATTTCAATGCATAGGTGGGAAACAATAAAGAGAGGAAGTTGGTATGGGTAAAAAGGAGTGATAGGGGTGAAATGATAGTTTCTGGAGGAACAACAGCTAAATGTCATGAACGTGTGCCTTAAGAGAAAACTAGAAATTATTCCCGATGGTAGGACTAATATGACCATAATATCATCCAGAAGAAAAATTGTGTAGGACAGGTTTAAAACAGAAGTCGCCATAGGTTGAGTAGAACCAAAGAAACGAAAAATAAAAGCGCACCTGGTGACCGTGGCATAATACCAGAATCAATTCAGTAAGAGATGACAAATTGGTCGAATACATATGCCTGCTGATAAATAAATGCGTTATTGTGAAAAGAATACCCAATGAATTGAATAATGCATCAGTGATACTCATTTCCAAGACAATACAATCGATCTAAAGAGTTATAAATCTATTAGTCTATTATCGCATGTAGATAAAATACTAAAGTATTAAATAATAATAACTATATAATAAACACTAGATTTGGTTTCTGTCAGTTTTTCCGAGCTGGCAGCTTTCAGAAAAGAATGCAGTACATTAAGGGGATGACTAGAATGGAGAAAACAAGATGGACGAAATGTGGTGGAAGACAGATGAGTTGAAGGGACATCAACCAAATAACAGCATGGATGTACCTTGTGAATACGTATGTCGGAAGGTGAATAGATAGATGCAAGAAAGTTTTCTTTTTTCTATATATCAATTTTGAGAAAATTAATTCAATAGTGGCGCAACGATCATCGGAGATGCATTATGTTAGGGGTATTCAAAAACCGCTGTTAAGACAGAAACTTTTCACAAAAGCCGATAATATAGTTTTCACCGACGGAAAGGAAAAGCGCAACGTTCATCGGAGGTGCATTATGTAACTGAGCGAGTATTTCAAAACCGGACTGTTAACGAGAGAAACTGCTCACAAATGGGTCCGATAATATAGCTGAATTCACCGAGCTATGGTTTGCAGAAAAGTCAAGATGGAGTTCTCACGGATGAAAGTATTATCCATTACTGCTAGCGAAGTTTATTTTGAAAAGGAATTCACATTGAAAGATGCATGACCTAGAAAAAGTGGGTGAGATTTGAGAACTTCAGACTAATTCGCCTGGTTTGACTCCCTTAGATTTAAACTTGTTCCCGAAACTCGAAACTTGCAGTGCTAAAGAAAAATCCGGGTCATACAAAGTGGTGAGAGAGTATTTTATGGGTCTCAAAGGAATCGTCAACCTGGAGCATCGGTTGGGTAACTCATCAAACCCCTGCAACAAAAATTGGCTTGGCATCGTCCTAGAACAAAGGGTACGAAGACTTTCATCGAGTACATATTGTATTTTGGAAAAAGAATTTTTTTACTTCTAATAAATTTTTAAAATGTACATTAGAGCAAAGTTAAAAGATGTGGTCAGTGACAGAACTGAAGTGGTAGAGAATGTTGCTAGATACCAAGATGGAAGATGGTCTAACACTATTCAAATGGAGCCATCCTGGAAGACAAACGACAATTGGCTTGGACCGATCGTCCTAAGAACAAAGGGTACGAAGAGCTTTCATCAGCATATTGTAACACTGGAGAAACATGAAAGATTTTGAAATGACCGAAGATGGCTAATTGATGATTAAGATGTACACTGAGAAGCCGCAGTGTAAAAAAAGAGATAAATACCGGAGTGAAAAAATTAACGAATTGTAATACGTCTTTTGTGTAGACCTTTGTTAGTCTACACCACGACTACGCGCTATTGGATGCAACTTTCCTCTGGTGAGCTGATATTGGCCGTTTGTGGCGCCTACACCTGACTCTCAATTTGTGATTGGACAGCTTATTTCGTTTGTTTATTCAAGAGTACCTTGTAGGTTCTTTATTTTTGAGAATTTTGAATTTTCTGTGGACTTCAAACGATAATCTTGTAGGGGTGAGGGGGGTTAATTCTGACTATGACTATTTGGAGATTTGGCTTTTATGTTAGGTCTGTAACAAAAAACATCTTCACCGGATTTTTTAAGATTGAGCTTTCTGGTGCGTGCCAAAAGGGGGTGGAAATGGGGTCTCAGTACCGAGTCCTTATCAGTTGCTTTGTTCCGTAACTTTGCATTTTCAGTAAAATTTGTACGAATCGATGAACGTAAATTAGCTGCAATTAAATCGTGTTGTTGCGAGCGTTGGGCCGCCCACCAGCGACAACATCCGCGCTGGACAAAGGTCAGAGATATTTTTATTTGGCGCAGCATAAATTTGTTTATTGATGAGCGTTAAGAATATTTTTTTGTCGGAGTGAACTCTGGCATTTTCAAGACCAATCCAGCCTTCAAATATTATTTGTGTTGAAACTGTAAAGGAATGCGCCTACGATCTCATGGGGTTATTCTATCCGTTTTCTACGCTTTTATATCGTTGTCCTTTTTACTTTTGCCATTGTTTTTCTTTTCCACTAAATCCTGTATATTTTCTCCCCACTTTCTACCACCCTTCTTTTTAGTTTTCGTTGTTTTAACCATATTTTTGTTGCTGTCTTGGGAAGTTTGACCGTTTCCCTCCTATCCGTTTTAATTGGCGTTTTTCTATCTTCGTTACTTCTAGTTCCTGGGTTAGTCTGCCTCTTTTCCTCTGGTGTTGTCTTATTTTGTACTTGATTTGTGCTTGTCCATGATTGTGCCAACTACACCGTTCATTAGAGTTGAGAGTTACGTCGTTTGTATATTCTCAATTACTTGTTACTGTTTTTCCGATTAAGGTATTGTTTATCATGTAATGTACCAGGTTTACTTAACCTACTCTACTTTGTATTTCTTTGTCTATATTTTCATCATTTCTATATATATATATAATAATATATATCAATTGTATCAATACTGGCACCAAGTTTATCTTTGTTGTGCGCTCATTACTGTTTTCCATAGCTATAATAAAAAGCAGCAGGCTCAAACTGTCTCCTTTCTTCGTTCCTGTATTCATAGTAAAGGTTTCTAACAATACTTTATTTATTCATATGTTACCCTCTAAATTTTTGTGTATGCATGTGTTTTCTTGATATCTTTCGAGTCTACAAAAACTAAATAGAACTTTTGTCTTTTCAGTTATTATTCTTATGGTGTGTATGTTTATCTTGTTATCTTCCTTTAATATTCTGTCGACTTCTGATCTTAATTTCTTTTCTATACTTTTCGTGCAGCTGATTTTAAATGTAGAGCTCCATAATTATCATATTCATTGGTGATTTCTGTTAATGATGTGTTCTGCTCCGTTTCTTTCGGGATCTTTTTATCTTCCGACGCTTTATGGTATATTTCTTTTGACCATTCTCTTACTTTTTCTCCACCAAACTTTTTAATTCTGGAGTTATTTCATCTGTTCCAGCGGCTTTTCCAGTTTTAAGCTCCCAATGGCTGTTTTTCATTTCTTTTTTGATAATTACGGTTGTGGCATTCTTTTTGTTATCCGTTTCGTGTACATTATGTGTTTTTTAAGTTCTCTAATATATTACCCTTAGCAGTTCATCGTCCAGAAAATTTTTCTTCATATTGTCTTTTTCCTATTTCTTCTTTTCTCTGTATCACTCTATTATTATTGTCTTATATTTCTCATTTGAGATGTTTTCTATCGTTTTGTTTTATTATTGATTTTCTCTATAAATGCGTTCTTCACTTATTACTATTTTTACCTCTTTTACATTATCTCTTTTTTCCCTTACAACTTCTTTCACTATTTCATACTACCATTTTGTTCTTTTTTAAAACGTCTATTTTTCTTATTCTATTTATTTCTGTTTTAATGTTTCTCACTTTGTCTGCATTTTCCTCTTTCTTCCTGTTTAGTTACCCCGTTATTTCTTTTTATCTTTAAAAATGTTTCTTACTAGTTCGTATATGTATATCATATACACTATTTTTTTTTGTAATAGTTTTTCACCTGCACCGTTTGCTTTTGTTTAGCTTGTTCCTAGTGTTTGTATATCTTATTATTTCTTCTACTATGTTATGCTCTTTGTCATTTAATGTCCATATTGCTGTTTTTAATTGTTTTATTGCTTATTTTACCTCAATTTTCTGTTAAAATGTCTTCAATCGTTGTCCAGTCCATTGCTTTCGACGTTATAGTAGTTTCGTTATACTGTTTCTTACTTTTATCGAGATTCCCAATGATCAATTCTTTCAATCCTTCAGCTAATTGTTTCTTTTTTATTTTTGCGGTTTACTTTTTAATATGGATATTCTTGATTCAAGTTTCCCTTTTTCCAATTCTCTCTAAGTACTTTTTTGAATTTCATATTTCCTCAGACTGTTTTTCATGTCTTGCATCATCTGTCTTAATTTCTACATTTCGGTTCCTTTTATTGCGGCAATCTGATTACTTTCTTGTTGATTTTAAACAGTTCTGCGTATTAATTAATGTTTTTAGTGCTTTCCTTGTTCTTCTCTTTCTGATATGCTACTGATAAATCGGCTCCAGTTCTTGAAGGTTGGCTGGGTCTCTTATCAGTTATTTAAATATTCTGGTACGTTTTGTTTCGTAAAGTATTTTTTGTTTACCTCAATCTACCTGCACTTTCGATTACACTGCACGCATTTTCTCATTTTATGTTCGTTATCGTTTCCTTTACAATAAATCGCTCTAATCTTACTGCGCGACGTATTTTCCCTTGCGTGGCTTGTATGTATTTTTCGCTAAAATTATCGACCTCAAACGAGAAATAGAAAAGAGGAAGAGATAAAGAGACTGCAGAAACACATAAGAAAAGCAAAGTATATTAAAGCGGGGATAACAAAGGAGTAAAGAGTATTATGTGAGACGAAAGACGCGGTATTCGAATTAAGCAACATAAAAAGAATTAGAGAAGAGAAAATAATTTGCAATTAGACAAAGAAATATAATAAGAGTCCAGAGAAAGTTGGGATGGAGACGCCGGTAATTTTTTTACCAAGAGCGTCAACAACGGTCTTACAACCTTCTCCAACACATCCGTCAGAAAGCAGATTAATTTAAAAAAATCTAATAAAGATGCTTACAACAGTTACAGAGCCAACAACACAAAAATAGCCAGATTTTACCATTTATGTATTTCTGTGTCGACCAAGATCATACCATGGACTTTGTCGATGATTTCTGTCTTAACAGTTATTTTTTTGGCTCCCCCCTCCGGGACGTGGTACGTTTTCAATGCTTGTTCTCTCACCCAAATTTGACGTAAGTCTCGCAATGTGCAAAGTCGTTCCCGACATTAGCTTTGTTATTTTCCCTTTAAAATAAAACTGAATCACAACATGAATTCCAATTACACCGCTTTTGCATCGTCACTCGAAAGGCTTGTGTTAAGCAACAGCCAAATAAAAAGTTAGCGTCAGAATGATTTATAATCGTAGAATATTTACCCCCACTCCCCTCCATGAGTGTTGAACCGAGTTATTCATCAAAACATCCACAAACAACGTTCTATTAAAAACCTAATCAGAGCCATTTTACGCCAGCAAGAAAATGAAATATGTGAGAATTGAACGTACAAGTATGTAATACGTTTGAGCTTGATTATCATATTAATGTCTTTATTAGCAAAAATTGCGAATAATATCAGGAATAATTTACCACCGCAGCTGTGGAATACATTAAGTTTGTTGGGCAACGCTTTAAATATCGGCGCCCATTACATATAAAAATAAACCAGGCAATTTGCTGATTAATCTGAGGTGTTATTTAAACAATTGAAAGGTAACTAAAAATTTTAAAATGAAGAACATGTACCGAGTTCTCATTTTCGTAACATAGAAATTGAAGAAATATCGATTTACATCGAGGAAGGTGGTTTTCCTAATAAAAATATATTTTTTCCATCAATATTTTTCTACTTCTGTAAGGTGTTTTCTTCAGAGCTTCTTTCACCTCTTTCTCTTCTTTGTCATCCTTCTAGTTGTGGAAGTAAATTTTGCGGACAGGTCATATTTCTCTACCTTCCATATATGTCCGTCCGAACCACCATAGTTTGGTTTTGCTCTATCACTTTAAATTTCTTTGTCTTGGTATTTTTCTTCTAATTCCTTGTTTGTTCTTCTTCACGAGTCGTTATATATTATATTGTTCCTAAGATTCACGATGATATTAAAGAAGAAGAAATAAAACAACCACTAAAAACAACACGAAATGGAAAAGCACCCGGGGAAGACGAGATTACATCAGAAATGCTCAAGATAGGAGGAGAAACAATCATAAAATGGCTCCAGATAATATTTCAACAAGCGTGGAGAACAGAAAAGATACCGGAGGACTGGGAGAAAAATATCATAGTGCCCATATATAAGAAAGGAGAAACAGTTAATTGCAACAACTATAGAGCAATATGTTTATCATCAGTGCCCGGTAAAGTGTACTCGAAAGTCATAGAAAACGATTAAGAAATGAGATTGAGGACAAATGGAGCAGGAACAAGCAGCGTTCAGGCCCGGCAGACAAACCCAGGACCATATATTCACAATACGAAACATAATAGAAAAAACAATAGACAAAAACAGAGACACTTTCTTGGCCTTTATAGACCTTAGTGCTGCTTTTGACCTGGTACCAAGAAGGCACATATGGAATGCACTGGAAGAATTAGAGACAAGCCAAAAGTTAATACGAATAATAAAAAGCATCAACAAAAAAGTAGTAGGCAAAGTAAGACTAAATGGACACAAGTATGAGGAATTCTACATGAATAGAGGGGTAAAGCAGGGGGACAGTCTCAATCCACTGCTATTCATCATATACATGAATAATATAATAACAAAATGCAAAAATGAAACCAGAAGAACAAGAATAGGATATCATAATCTAACACCAGTAATGACCCAAGATTTAATTTATGCAGATGACATACTCCTAATAGCCGGAAATGCACAAACACTACAAAATAACATAAACATTTGGAAAAGAAATCTGGAGGAAAAAGGAATGGAGATAAACACTAATAAGAGTAAAGTTATGCACATTACAAGAGAAGATAATATAGAACAAACTGCCATTCTGATAGAAGATAAACAACTGAAGTATGCGGATAAAATGGAATACCTTGGAACAATCATCAGTAAAGATGGAAAAATAGAAGAGGAAATTAGACATAGAATAAGTAAAGCATACAAAATATACTACCAAATAAATAACACTTTAATAGGCAAGAAAGAGCTTAAAGTTAGAACAAAAATGCATTTATATAAAACCATCTATACACCACCACTAATATACGGAGCGGAATCTTGGACATTAGTGGATAAACTCGGATCAAAAATAACAGCTTCTGAGATGAAATATCTACGGAAAGTAGTGGGCAAGACCAGGAGAGATAGAGTTAGGAACAAAAGCCTAAGGGACGAATTAGAACAGCAGCCAATAATAGAAGAAATAGAGAACAAACAATTAAAATGGTACGGATACCTTATGCGGATGAGAGCTGACTCACACCGGAGGAAAATTTTTGAAACCAGAGCAGAAGGACAGAGGAAGAGAGGAAAAGAGGGAAGACCATTCAGGAAGCTAGAACGTTAGCGATGCAAAGAACCAACTACAAGAAATGGATAGAGGCCCCAACGCTGTAAGGCATAAATGGGAAAAGAGAAAGAAGAAGAAGAAGAAAGAAGTTCCTAAGATTCTTTATTTCCATGCTTGTAGTTTCTTTATCATCTCGCTTCCAAAAGTTAGCACTAGTTTTATATATATATATATATATATATATATATATATATATATATATATATATATACACAACTGTCGAAAGTTATACATCGTTGTGTCCAATCTGACCATGTTTGTATTGTTTGTCATCGTTATAAGTTGTCTAGTCTATTTTTTTATACCGTTAATATTTCGTCGCTTGCATCAAGTCTTTCTCCATTTCACTGTCATATGATTTGAAGTTTACTAACAATACATACACTGGAACGTTCTTTTCCTGGATCCGTTTTGATCCTAAAAAGTGATCCGTCTCTGATGAATTCTTTGTGAATCCCACTTGGCATCTCCCAATTTTGTTAGCAGATTCTTGCTACTATAAAATTTTGTGCCCTACACTTCGTAATGATATTGGCCTATACTTTTTTGAGTATCGGGCATATTGATATCTACATTTTTGGAAATCTCTTCTCTTTCCATGTTGTTTCTGTTAATTCTTATATATAACGCTATTAGTGTATTTTATATTTGTTTTTAAATTTGTCTCATGATTGTTTCGTTTGTCTTATATCGCTATTATTTCTCTGCATTTTTTACTCTTTTGATCTGCACATAAAAACATATAAAGTTTCTGTTTCAGTAACTTTCTTCTATTTCTTCGGTTCTTTTATTCTTTCCTTTCACTTTTTTCCTATTTATTGCGCTTGCTACTTTTTTGTATGTTTGTATGTTTCTCGTTCTTTAACTACAACCACCTCTTTTTTACACTTCCTTTTTTCACACAAGAGCAGTTTCTTATTTTTTTTTCTTTTTTGCTGCTGGTTTGACGTATTTCTCTATTGCTACTCAGATCTTTCCGCTTTTTGTCAATTATTTCATCTTTTTCCTTTCTGGACTTCTTACTTCTTATGTATGTATTCGTCTTTTCTTGATTTCCTCCTACGCTCTTTTCTCTACGTGTTAGTCTTAATTGCTGTTGTTATTCTGTTTTTTTTTGTTAGAGATGAGTATGGGAAACCCATTTCTATTTATCCACAAATAATTATTTATTTAATTAAAGTTTCGCTCTTGAAATTCGTTTCCTGAATTTCCATTACGGCTGTGTTGTATTTAATTTTTGTCCATTGTCAGCTGCTTTAGTTTTTCTTTTCTATTTAGACATTAAACTTTCCATGATCCTAGCACTAATTTTTGTGTTTCTAAATATAGAATTCTTTTGCTAGTTTTACGCCAGTTTCTCTTCTTCCTATTTTTGTATTCTCTAGAAGTTTTTGAACGCCTACTTACGAATTGAATTAAATCCTCTTTTAATAGCTTTAATTGCCTTGGTACTTTCTGAATTCCTTTTTAAATTATCTTTACCTTTGTCGATCTCCTACTTCAGCTTAACTTTCATTGCTTGCTATTGTCGTTCTTTTATGTTTCTGTTTTTCTGTTAGGACTTATGTTTCTTTTTCATTATTTGACTTTCCTTTTAGCAGTTTTTACTAATCCTATTGTGACGCAAATTAAGAAAAAGAAATCAAGAGTTCCATGAATATAAAAAATTCGCCAAAATCTTTACTTGGGAACCGACACAAAGAAGAAGCAATTGTATTCTTATCAGAGCGCTCGTTATGTTATTTGTGACAAAATATTGGTTACGTATAATTTTTAACGGAATTGCAGAAGATGAAGTTACACGGAATACGACTGCGAGCTATCAGGTAATGGGATTTACCGCGACCAATCCACCGGTTAGTTCACATCCAGCAATGACAAGGAGTTTTATGAATGTGAGCATTAAAATCGTGTACACAATCAGTTACAGTTTACCTCATGATTTATTACCAAACCTGTTGTGGCATTTGTGGATTTTACAGATGAAAAATCACCAGAAATAAAAAGTATGGCGCAATCTAAAGATTATGTGCATAATTTTTATTTATAGAATATAAAAATCAATTGTGAACATCAATTATCGAAACAAACACGTTTAGTATGTAAAAACGAGACAATTTATTTTGAGTGTTTTGGCCATTTTCCTCTTTCGTCTTATTCTGTATTTTTTATCTCTGTATACCACTTTTTTGTTTTTTATTTTTTACCGTTGTAGCAAACCAAGATTCTATATCATCGAACTTCCTAAAACTACGAAAAAATATTTTTGTTACTACTAAATTGTTGCAAAACCATTGAGAATTCTCCTGATGTCAAGTTTTCACTCGAGTGCAGTCGTACTGTTTAAATTTTTTAAATTTTGGGTACTTTTCATTTACTTCATAGGTAAATTGGCCCAAACTCAATATTTTAAGGCTTGTTCGCCAGTGAGGGTGAACGTACAAGAGCTTCAACCTCTCAATTCGCAGGCCATGCTCGCACGCGGGGCGTTCGTCGTCTTTACAATTTGCAAATGTTTTATTATTCTAGAAATTCAAATCAATTTTTATCTGTTATACGAGGGGAATTCAAAAATAATTCGGCTGTTTTTGTAGCAGTCGTATCGAACGTGAGTGAAAAGAAGCAAAGGTTACGCGGAGCAAGATCTAACGAGTAGGGTGGGTGGAATACAAGCTCTAGCCCGAAGTCTTCTGATAGAATTTGTTTGCAGGTGATAGTTTTCTCTTGAGAAACTTAGATGTTCATCTATAGCCTATTGCATTTTTCGTCGTTTTTTATCATTTTTCTCATTTTTGCTCGTCGAAGAACGTTCAAGTTATGACTGACTTTTGAATTGAGAAAACTACTCGTAGATTTGTTAGTTCCTCAAATCACTTTTTGCTTATGACCGCAGAATACAATACTAAAGACGAACTATTTCACACACTTCTTACTAACGAGGCCTAGTAGCATGCTTTTAAGTACAACAGCGCGCAGTGTTGCCGTTCCGTTTATTTTTAGGTAGTCCCACAATCGATTTATTTTTAAATCCTTTGAGCGGAAATATTTGACCAGACTATTTTATTATGTTTAAAATACAAAGAGGGATGTTCATATTAGATTCCATCTAACCAACGGCATGACCTTCAGACGAAGTTTATGAATTTTTGGGACTTGCTGGATCTTGGGGCGAAAAATCTTTAAAGATCTTTAAGAACATAATAACCAACTTTGAAAAGACCAAAAAGGCGTCTCCTCAGACACAAAGTCTATGCTATCGATTTTTTGTTTAACTACGAAGGGTTTGTATTCTAATCTTGAAAACATTGCAATCTTGCTTTAGATTACAAAAATAGAGCTTCGTCAATCAGAGAAGCTCCTTAGTATAACGCAAGCTTTCTAGACGGTCGCGGATTTGCCTGAAATATACACTGGTGGGTGCGGGGCGCAGACTACCTTGCGGCCGCAAAAAAGGCGTCAAAAATAAGTTGGGTTCTGAAATGCATGCCAAACATATCAAATGAAGCGCAGTCTCGTTACGCGCGAAAACAACATTACAGTTGAACTTGAAAAGTAGGACCGATAATTTGCCGTCGCTAAAAGTGGACCAAGTGTACCTTGTTTTTTCCTCAAAATAGCCGATTACGGTCAGAATGGGGAGGAGTGCGAAATTCAGATCGAGTTGACCAAGGGAGAGGCAGTCGGGATATATTTTTTTGTATTTCCAGCATACATTTTTAATTTTTGAAATTTTTTGGTTATTTCCTATTATATTATTTTCGAAATCTTTTGGTTTGCTTTCGAAGTTCTCTTCTACATTTTTGTGTGTATTTTCGCCATTCAGTTGTCCTTCAATTTTTGAGAATCTTTTGTCTTGTAATAAACTTTAATGATATCTTTATTTTATGCACGTATCTCGTTGAAGTAAGGAGTTAACGGTGGCTTATCTACACTTAGAATTTACAATCTCATACTTCAAACGGCCAATCGTCAATGATCCATTTCTGTCTGCTATATTATTACTTTTCCCCTCCCTCCTTCATCTTCTAGTCGCTCTTTTTCTTTTAACTTCTGGTTGACCTGTTTCATTCCTTAGCATCCCGTTTTGTTTTCCAGTTTTCTTATGATTGACGTATGTATTTCCATCTCCAGATCACCTCTGTTCTTTTTCTATCTGTTTATCTATATTGTAAACTTTGTTATTATTTTTCTCTTCCCACTTTTATCTTCTACGTGTGCCTCTGCCTTACTCGTATTTTATATTATTATTATTCTTCTATAGCTTTCGTGCGCCCAATATTGAGCATAGGCCACCTTCATTTCCTTCCATTTATGTCTATTTTGTATTACTTTAAACCAATCTTGCTACTGGTCTTCCTCTGCTTCAAAACCACGGTCTTTATCTTTTATCTTGTGCTCTTACAACATGACCGGCGAAGACCCATCCCAACTGTGCCACTTTTTTTACCACAGCTCTCATTTTTATTTATAATCCCTAACACCGATCGTTCCATGCCTCGCCGTGTAACTAGCAGTCTTGTTATTTGCTTTATCGTTGTCCATGTTTGCGCGCCATGGGTCATGACGGGGAGAACACACCATATCAAAACCGTAGTTTCAAGATGTTAGGGGAATTTCTTGTATTCCAATATTTGCTTGATACAAATTTATTGTAAAACTCCACTTTTTTCTTTTAATTTTTCTAGCATGTATGTCATTCATGTCTTGCTCATCTCGTGCCCATAGTGAATCTAATGCATTATTCTATCGCTATTCTCGTTCTTTCGTTTATTCTAATTGGTTCTGTTAATTTATTCTTCATTTTAATTTGGGCTCATGTGTTTTGATATAACATTTTAATTAAATTGATCTCATTCCATTGTATCCCATAGTTTTTCTGTTTGAACAACAAGTTATAAAACAGAACTGTTAAGATAGGATTATACTAAGGTTGATTGAAAATGCATCAATAAAGTAGCGAAGAAAAAAATCTATACCGGAACACAAGTTTAGAGAAATTTGAATTCATTTGAAAGGAAATGATCTTCGTCTATTAGTTACTGACATATGCTCAAACGATACTGACGATGTCTATGCGGAATAAATAATTGACATGGTTCAACGCAAAACAGATTGTTCTGAGTAATCGGTACGCTCCCAATAGACTAGAAAATTTGGGGATACCATAGTTATGTCCTGATAAGGAAGTATAGTATCAAAGTAGGTTATGACCTATGACCTGTGGGCAGGTCATAGAATCTGTAATAAGTGTGGTCATCAAGATCAGCACAAGTGTTGGCTTATTAACTGAAAGGAATGACCTATAGAGACCTGATAGATATGTCGAAGACAGTGGAAGACGATTTAGGAGTACAGAAGTTTAAAAGAAGTAATTTGAGAAAAAAAGATAATGTACAAAGATTAGAAAATAAAAAGTGCTATGATGAGGAAAATAAGAATTGATCAGAGAGAGAGTGTTCTACTAAATATATACTTTGGTATGGTTCCACTGATAAAAGATTGAATATTTGCCATAAAAAGGTTTTTTTAACGCAGAATATCGTTCGTACAAAGCAATGTTTAATGCATCTAAATGTTAGAATCCTCGTTTTCTTTGTTTTTTTAAAGAAAAATTTGAAATGCCGTTTTTAAGTGCAAAAACATGGTCTGAAAATTACTCTCGGTTGCAAATAATTCTCGCTGGCTGACATGGCCGCACCGATAAGCAGATTAAAGCTTCAAAAATTGCTGCCTTAATTATTTATTCGTGTTTGGGCGTTTTTTGTCTTAATTGCAAATAAAGACAGTTAACATTTATTGGCTCGTTTGGACGTGTTTGCTGGCCGATTAGTGGCATGTTTTTGCTCGGAGCCCCAATTCGCCAACGCTATCGCTCGATCGATTCAACATTTTGTAAAACAGCGTGCTTCAGCCGCGACCAGCGCGCGAGTGGCAACTATATACAGATTGGCGAGCCGGCAACGCTGCGCCGTTCGCTTGTTTCAATGCACCTAGTGCCACGGCGCGAGCGAGTGGTGCCTCGGAAAACTGCCGAGGCAGCGCTCCCGCGCTGAAATTCGAATGCGCCTCCCGGAGGACGCGACAAACAATTGAAGGTCGCGATCGGTGCGTCGCCATTTTATCGCAAGGCTTGGTTGCGTGCCAAAATGCGCCATCAATGAACTGCATTTGGGGACAAGATCGGCTGCGAGCGGATTCTGGAAACAATTGAGCGTCGCTCCAGCAAAGGCCGCGGCGGAACGGAGCGCGTGGCGATTCTTTGCCCGGCCGCGTTTCAGAATGGGATTTTTGAAGACGGTTCAAAGTCTGGAATATTTATGAACCGGCCGGGCGCACGGAGCGAGGGACATTCAGGGAAGCGCGCCGTGGCCCACTTACCGGTGTATGGCTTCAAAACTGGGGAACGGCAAGTAACTTAATTAATTTAATTGGTGGCGTAATTAATTCTTAGGTCGAAGAGCGGGCGGCGAATGAATTGGTTCAATTCGAGGCGATGGGATCCTAATAGATCCGAGGCGGCTAAATATAGAGGCCACATTTGGCAACGCCGCCTGTTGTCCAAAATTGCCTATTTTTAAGAGCCAAGACGCCGTCCAAAGATGGGAAACGGTTCAAAAACGTGGACGAGTACTACTTATACCAAAAACAAAATTACTGGTTGGTCTTTTTCACGGTTCATCCATTTATACTAAAACTGACGTAACCTAGATTGAGATTTTCCTCTTTCTGTCTCTGACCTTATCTCCAGGCAAATGAAAAGACGAAAGAAAGTTAAAAATTTCAAGGTCAAAATAGACCAGTCACACTCTACAACCCTACCACTTTGCTAGTAATTGAGTGGAGTCTAAAACATTAAGAGATCGTAGTTTGGCACCTCTGCAGTAATTAACCCTTTTCACATGGTGACTACTTCGTCTTTGAAGATATTTTTTTTAAATATCAGACCTCGCATAGAGGTGTAAAACTGAAGGTTAAGGTTCCTTCAAAAATTACTATTGATATAAACGAAGACAAGATAGTTCATATGATGTGTGTTCTCTATTCATGGCTAAGAGGCTTCAAACCAAATTTTACTACTGGTACGAACTTTCTTCGTCGATTTTAGACGTTCTCACTAAGTAAATCGAATAACTGCGGACTTGCACGCGAACAAATAAATAAGACGAGCATGTGGATGTAGATGCAAATCAGCTGACTCACCTCCAAGCTGAATTGCAGCTTTTTAAGTTCATGCTCTAACGCACAACAGCTATTTCACCTGCTTCTTCGGGGCGTCTCTTAATGAGAAAGGAATTTGAAACATTCTTTGAACATGCAATGGCTGTCAAAAATGAAAGGAACTGGAACTTGGTCCAAAACTCCACCACAAACGTGACCTATTACAGATCATCTTTGAAGCCAGCCAAAAAAGCATCAAAGGTGTGCTGTGCGACTGCATTCCTTTCACGCTCGAGGAGAACGCACGCAGTCTTCTTTTTGGAGGCACCGCTCAATGATTGTGAGTTTTTCGCTGAGTACGTTCAAAATATACATTAAGGAGACCAGAGGAACAAATGTTGCGCGCTTTAAAATTATAAGGGCGACATACAAGTCTTCTCAACTTTTCTTTGTCAAGCTTTAAAATAGTAACATCGTTGAATCAAAATTGTCAACAATCTTCACGATTGGAAGTCGATTCAAACACAATCTCAAACGATTTCTTTATAATTGAAAAAATGTCTGTCGACTGTCTAGTAAGAGGAAATCGTTGGGTGCAATTCGTTAAAACGGAAATTACGTGATAGAAGTTTAAATGCATAATGTAATATCAGGACAATGATATTCAAACCTTAACCATCCAATTACTTTATATATTTCTGATCTTATATTATCTAGGCGTATTAGTTTTTAGGTGCACAGGACTAGCAACCCTGCCATCTACTGAGCTTTTGAAACGCCCTTGGGACGTTCTTTGCGCATCAAGGAGATATAGAGAAAAAAAGAAGAATAGTTTCAGGATGATCATTAAATAATTGGTTTAAAAAACCGCTATGTTTTTTATCACTGCGTATAATAGCTAATAATTTGTTAATATTGTAGACTGTTTACTTTATGAGCATTCCCCGTATTTCTGTGATTAAAAAATAGGGGTTTTTTTAATCTTTGGAAGGTGGATGATCTAGTTTCTGTTTTAGATATTCACGCATTAAAGAACTGTTGATGCCGTGAACTTCCCGATTACGTTCTTCATTCTAAATTGAACTATGAATACTGCCGAGTTGATTGTTTTTAAACGACTTAAAATTAAATTTTTGAACATTCGGACGAAAACGAACAGAGGAAGGGGTTGGCGAGATGAAAAAGGGGTGAGACGTACCTCGTCAAAGTCTTGGTTGTTATTCCGTCATTATGACAGGTTTTCCGATTTAATTGGTTGCCTAAGATTTTTTTTTAAACCAAATGCATAAAGTACATAGATAATCCAGTTCTCTTCTGCCTCTCGGTATTGAGGAACGTCCCTTTTAAGATCGTTCTTCACAAACTTGTTCCCATTGCTTTGTATTTTTGGCTTTGTTCTTTGCTCTTCAGTCGTATATCTTCTCCATTTTCTTGTTCCATACACTTTTTGACCTTTCCCTGCTTTTCTATTGTCTGTACGCATCTCCTATATTTTCTGGTTCTCACGAGGAAGTTTGTAAGAATATTGATTTATATATTTTAATTTTAGTTTATTTTGACGCTTCTTTAACTTAGAAAGGTACTCATTATGACATTATATAATGTGTATGCACTTCTAATTCTTCACGTTTTCTTGATATCTTATCCTTAACTAAAATGTATAGTTGTCATAAATTCATTTGTGGATCTGTTTTCTGATACTTTTTATCGCCTCTCCATGTTTCTCGTTTCCGCTTTCCTCTAGCTCCTTTTATATTAGTCCTTTTCACACTATCAAAGGTTGATTTTCGTTAATTATTGTTTTTAACTTCTTTTTTCTAAAATTTTCTTGTATATTCTACTTGGTATACTTAACAAAGAGATCCCTCTGTAATTGTCGCATGATCTACGATTTCGTTTTGTATATATAGTCAGAACTCTATTACCATAGTATGGTGTAGAGTGAAAAACAAGCTAAAACATAATTAAAAATACAAAATATTATACAAATTATATATTAACTATATACAAAACTCTTCCACTGCATCCTGTACCTCGTCACTGCTCTTGCTTCCGTCCATGTTGTTCCCTTCTTCAGTATTCTCTCTGTCATTTATCCCTAGTTTGTTTTGGTCTTTCTGTGTTATTTCTTTCTTTCTTTCTTTCTTGGTTTTTTGCTTTCCCTACCTGTCTTTCCAGTCTTATTCCTTTTAATCTATTGAAGTGGCCCTACCAACTCAATTGTTTTCTTTTTGAAGTTCAGTATGTGTTGTATGTCTAGCTCTCTTTTTGTTATTCACTCTTTTATGGTATTCAATTTCAACAGCTTATATCTTAGTCTTCTGTTTTTCAGTAATTACCCATACTTTAAATCCATCTACCTTTTCTTCCTTCAAAGTTCCCTCGTATTTATAAACTTGGTGTTTTTCTTGCATAATATAACATCATGGCTTTTTCCACTATTTTGTCAATTTCTTTTCCCTGCCTTCCCTTGCTTTCTATTTCTGCTCCTAGGTGCTTGAAAATATTTGCTTGTTTAATTTTTACTCTAACGTTATGTTCCAATCTTTATTTATCTTCTCCCACAATCATCGCTTTTGTTTTGTTTTTATTTAGCTTCATCCTATTTTCTTCTAAACCTCATTCCAAATTTCTAAGTTCCTTTGCAATTTCTTCTCATTTCTTGCCATTGTTACTATATCGTCCAAAAATTTTCCTTCTGAAATGTCTATTCTCTGTTAGTTATTGTAACTTAGGTTCACTTTTTTAATTTGTGTGTAGCATTTCTTAATGATTTGATCTAGAATCTTTTATAATACATTCTTCTGATTTCATGTTCTTGTAGATAATTTTGTTAACTTTATTACACATATAATATTATTCCTAAATCCCATTTGCTTTAAAATATTCCGTAGTTTTTCTCTTGGGGCTTTATCGAATGCTTTCTCTAAATCAGTGAAGGCTACTGGCACTTTCTGTTTCTGCTGTAACACTCTCTGGGATATCTGCTTTAACACAATTATATAGTCTTGTATGTTTCTTCAGTTTCCGTAACCACATTGTAATTCTTCCAGGATATTCTGTACTATTAGCCTAATTTTTCTCTCTATGATGTCTTCAAGTATGTATGGCGGTACTCGATATCGTTATTTATCTATAGTTATTGCAATTTTTTCATCTCTTGATTTGCGCGTGAGGATTATTACCGCTGTCTGCCAATCCTTTGGTATCTGCTCTTTTTTCCATATTTTATCATATTTCGGTTTATTTATTTTCCATATTTTTTATTATTTCTGTCGTTATTTTGTCATCCGTGAAGATTTCTCATTTTTTAGATCTATTACTTCTGTAACTCCTCTCGGATTATTAAATCTTCATTGTTTTCTTTTGTTTTCTGATCTTGTTTTCTTCTATAAGTATCTAGTGTTTCCTTCCACCTAGCTATTATTTCACCGTTTTTATTTATAATGTAATTAATGTCCTAAGTTTGTTCGTCCCTTAATTATTTTAATACATTGTAAAAAAGTTACCGATTTTATTTTCTATTGTTTTTTATTTTCCCGAACTCTTTCTGTATATGCTTCTTTACTTTTAGGATCAACTCTTTCACTTTTTCGTAGTTTTCCGCTGTTCTATTAGCTAAATGATTTTCCATCCCTCTTTCTTAATTTTTACTTGTTTTTTGATTGCCTATGTTCACTAAACTGTTTGTTTTATTTTATTGTTTATTTTGGTTACTCCACACACAAGTTTAGCTGTTTCAATTAACGTATTTTTAAAATAATACCATAAGTGTTGGACATTACTGTTATCTGTTTTCCTTATGTTGTCGTTCCAATTTTTCTTCCAGTAATTCGCTATAGTTATTTGATATTTCTTTATTTTTAATTTATATGTTTTTATTGATTTATGCTTTATTCTCTTTTGTTTTATTATACTATCATTTCCAGTGTTTTATTTTACTTGCTATATACTAAGTTGTGGTCGCTACCAATTTCAGCCCCCCCTTACTTTCCTGTCTGTTGTTTATTTCTACTAATATGCAAACTATTATTGATCTTTCGGTTCTACTTCTCACTTTTCTTGTGCATTTGTTTGTGTCTTTATGTTCCAAGAAGGTATTAGTTACTGTCAAATTTTGCATTGTATAAGAATCAAGTAGTCTCTTCCCATTATTGTTTCTTACAAGTTATTTATGTATTCCAATCGTTGTGCTATGTAATTCGTCCTTCTTACTCACTCTACCATTGAGGTCTCCTACTATGTATATTCTTCTTTTAGTCTCCTCTGTTCATGAATTTTTCTTTATTTTCTTTCTTGTCATCTTCATTTGGTTCGTAAACTCTTACGATTGTTTTTTAATTCTTATTTTTATCTTTCATTTCCGCTGTATTAATTCGTTCCGATCAACTTTTCTTATAGATTTGTGCTTTAAATTTTTTGTACATAATACAGCCGATTCTGGTTGTCCATTACTCAGCTATATATTAGTACGCGATCTTCCTCAAATCTTGCCCATTTTTCTGTGTTACTGTTATGATTACTATATCTAAACTATTTTCTTTTAATTTACCTTCTTTTCTTTGAAGTTTCTTATATTCCACGTTCCCAATGCCCATATTTTTTTTACTTCCGTTAATCTTTCTTGTTTTACCACTTACTTTTCGTAATCCATTTTCTCGGCTTGTCGCATTCTTTCGTAGCTATCTTGTATAGTTAGTTTTTTGTTGGGATTTTCTCTAATGCGCCTTTGTTTACGATCTATTTAAACACCTGATCATCTGATACTAACATTCTATGGTCGATTTTGAATTACTTTCCTTTCGTTTTGCGCAATCTTCCTAATTTTTCCCCGTTTTTCTTTGGCCTTATAAGACATATCTGCGTTAATATATTACTATGTCTCTTCACGTTGATTTACTTTTATTTCTCATTATTTTGTTTTTCTTTTGTATTATCCAATTCCAAGCATGTTTGATTTTCATTTCTATTCTAAGGTTTTTTCAAGAAATTTCTCAATTTCTACTACATTATTTTTTCTATTTTCTCTCTCTATTCGTTCCAATCTTTTGTTAATCTTTATAATCTTATTTTTTAGTTTGACGTTTTCTTCCTTTATTTTTCATTTCTCAGCTCGAGTGCTTTTATTTCTTCTTTGTACTCTTCCTAATTTACTTTAATTTGCTTCACATCCACTGTTAATATTTCTATCATGTCTACTATTTTGTCTAATTTATCTTGATTTCGTTTATTCTAATTTTTTTTCTCTTGAAAGCTTTCTCTTTATCGTTTCTCTTTTTTTCTTCGTCTGTGAAATATTTTTCATAATTCATTTTCAATTTACATTTTCAGTCGCTTGTAGGAATTCTTTTATATTTGTGTCTTCCAATTGTGAATTTATGTTATCCACCACACTCGTAGCTCTGTATGATGTTGTCGATGTAAGTGCTGGCGTATTGGGTAATGCGCGATTAAATTTTTTATGTTATGAGTTGCGCTCAATCTGAAGTCCTCCTTTTTAGATATGGGTACTATCATAGCTGTGTTCCAGTCATGGGGTACTCTTTTTGATTTCCATATTTTTCTCAATAATTGTTGTGTAATAGCACATCCCCTTTCACTCATGTACTTCAGTATTTCTGCTTTTATACCATTTTCCCGCTACTTTCCCAGTCTTTAGGTTTGTTATTGAATCCCGTCTTCTTTTTCTGTACTAGTTTTTTCTATTAGTGTTTCAATATTTCTTTCTTCAGTTGTTTCTAGCAGGTCTACAAAATACTCGCCTATTTATTTTTTCCTATTCCTGGAATAATAATTCCCTGCACTTGTTTTTTATTCCTATTGTTAATTCTCCTTTTTGCAAAAATTTTTCATTTTCTCTACGATCATTCTCTATTTTTCTCTAAATTATTTCCATACCGTTCTTTTAGCAGCCAGAATTAATCCCTCTATTTTAGCATTTGTTTTTTGTATTCAGTATAATTGTCATGTTTATGGCTAATATATATATTTTTACTTTTTTACTTCTTTTTTAACGTTTTCATGTGACAAGGTTGTTTGATTTTCTTTTTACATTTGGACACTCCACACACTTCTGCGGCGCCTTGTAATATTATGTTTTTAATTTTATTCCACATTTTTTCAACTTGTGCTATTTCCAGGATGTTCTGTTCGTTTCGTGTTTAGTTTCTCTTTTTTCTTTTGTAGTTTTATTTCCTCTTCCCCAAAAATGGTGGTCACTTATTCTGCTCTTCTTTTAATTTTTATATCCTGTACCATAGTTCTATTTTCTTTTTTCACTATTACAAAATCTATCATTGATTTCTCGTGTCTGCTTTTAAGGACTCTTGTATAGCGGGGAATAGCTTTGCCCAAAAATATAGTATTAGTGACTACTAAATCGTTTTGTGGGCAGAAATGCATTTATCTGTTATTTCTGTGTTTGTGGTTCTTTCCAAACCTCCTTATCGTATTCCCAGTGCCTTCTGTATGAGTATTTATTTTATGTTGATGTCGCCTATTTTAATTAACTTTCATCTTGTCTTTCCAAAATATGTCTTTATTTTCGTTTATATAATTTTCTGAAGGGTCACATGCAATTTGGCATCTCATTGTATTTCAGTTCGTAATAATCTTCCGTTGATATATAATTTCTAGAATTATCAAGCTGAAAAGTTTGGGATTTTTTAAGTATCCCTCGTATTTAAGACTTATTAGCTCTTCGTGGAAAAAGTGACGCAAACGAGCAGCGGAACTGATCGTTAACTCTAGGAATCAAGTTGAATGCCGCCCCAGCAAATTTCTGACCTTTGGTTGTATTTATTGCTTGAAGTCAAAGTAACTTTGTGGCACTGGCAGCTCTCTGATGTACTGCAGCCTAAGATTTGTAGTACTACACTTTTTATTTATGATGCTACGTAAACCCGATTTTGAAGTCGCCGGCGCGGTATAGTGCCACGCTTGGCAACGCCGCTCTCAAAACGCTCCCGAGAGATTCCGGAGCTGCCGCGTTACCAAGGTGGGCCGCGGAAGGTGAATCACGCCCGCGAACAATTACGTGGAGCAACGTCGCCTAGTGTCCTTGAACGGGAGGCGGATCAGTCATCTCTAGAATTCGGCAACTTCGCCGCGCCACGTGCGCGCGCCATTTTGAACCAAACTCATCGCTCCTGGCCAGCATTTCGAGGAATTCGCCAACTTTGAGTTGTTGGAGAACAGCGGGACCCTGGAGCCCATCCTCACCATATGGTCGCTCGGGAAGTCTGTCATCGCGTTTTGAGTCATCAAATTAATGCAAATTCCGTGGCCGGACATTATCGTAAATCGACAGCGGTGTCGCGTTATCTCCGAACAAATGTGAGGTCGCGCGCTGGATTGGATCTAATTAAGCCGTAGACTTGAATTGATCCAATTAGCACGCTCAATATTAGAATTCTGCCCATAAATTGAGGTGGAATTTGCCGATAATTGTGCAGTATGATGGTAATGAGATGTTGACGTAAACGTGGAGCTAAGCGACGACGTCATTGATGATGTGCTAATTGGGATGACACCAGACTCCTACAGTGATGATATTGAGATGACCGATCTGGTCTAATATAAAATTTGACTACAGAAGAGATTGATGGGTTGTTTGGTACAAGACATGACGTGTCGGGAATTTTTGTAATTTCCTTAAGAGGTTGCCGAGATATCAATTACTGCCGAGTCAAACTAAAGTTGCAGGTCTGCTGTTTACAAATCCCGTTAACACCACTCTTAGTAGATTACTACTAAGAGATTAGGCGGAGGCCGTGGACAAACTCGATCCAGGTTAACGCGATAACACCGGGACTGTTTGTTTATAATGCCGTAAGACATGTGCGGTTGATAAGGTTATGTCTGTTTGTATATCCCACTTTGCTAGACGAGTGCGAAGATTGGCAACCCATAACAAGTTGGTTGGAATAAACATACCAATCGGTCATAAATAAATATGTAGTGCACTTTTGCTGGGCTTGGTGCTCATAAGAACGCCTACTTAGTAAAACGTCTAATCGTGAAATTATGGTCCGTCGTAATTGATGTCAAGTCAACAATGATTTTTGTTCTGTCAATAGCGCAAAAGTAGATTCATTGTATGGAACTCAAATACATTCCTACTGGTTAGTAAAATCTTCTGAATTCTGAAGGAAGCTTTTGGGGAACGAGCTATTGTATCCGATTATGAATTGCTCGTCCAAAAATGGTCTAAAATGTGCACGTGCCAAATATGGGGCCATATAATCTACTATTTTTGGGCTTGGCGCCCATGAAAACATCTACTTGGCAAAAAAGTGTAGTCTGAAGTTATGTTCCGTAAGGTTTACAATGAGTTTTGTTCTTGTCTTATTAAAAGAGTGACCTCTCTGTATAGAGCTCACATAACATTTCTATTGGTCGGTAAAATCTTCTGAATGAAACTTACAATTGTTGTTGACTTCTGGGATGGGGTAATTCTATCATATGAATTGCTCGGCTTTAAACGGTCTAAAATGTAAATATACCAAATATGGGCAATGCAATCCACGATTGCTGAGCTTGGTGCTCATAAGAACATCTACTTGGCAAAGAAGTCTATATTCTGGAAGTTATGGTCTGTCGTAGTAGATGTTAAGTCAACGATGATTTTTGTTTTTGCGTTATTATTGTATAGAGCTCAAGTAACATTCCTACTGGTCTTCTGAAAGTAATTTACATTTGTTGTTGACTTTTGAGGGATGGAATAATTGTATCATATTATGCTCGGTCAAAAATAGTCTAAAATGTGCACAAACCAAATATGGGGCTGTATAATACACTGTTGTTGGGTTTGGTACCCATGAGATCATCTACTTGGCGAAAAACGTCTCGTCTTGGAAGTTATTGTCTATTATAGTTGATGTTAAAACAACAATGATTTTGGTTCCTGTATTATTAAGAGAGTAACCTCAAAAATAACATTCCTACTGATCCATAAAATATTCTGAATGAAACTAAAAGATGGGATAATTATATCATATTATGAATTGCTTGTGGGGGGCGGGGGATACAGTGCAATGCAATACAGTGTTTTCTGCTCTACTATATTGTATATGTTTTTATAATTCCAATCAAAGTTATTTGTTTTTTCTTATTAATTTTACCTACTATTGTCCTATTCTGCTCTGTATTTTTTCTTTCTTCTGTATTTTGTAATATTTTTGTTTTGGAATATGATTTCAGGTTGTACTTATACAAAATTCTTCCAATGTTGTTCGATTTAGCAATTCTTTTTCGTAGTATCAATCGACACATTCCTTTAAAATCTTATTTTTTGATGTTTCAGTTTGTTTTAAAAAGAGAAAAGTAGAGCCAGAAAGTACGGATAAAATAAGTATAGGTGACGAAAAATAATAAAAAGAAAAGAAAAATTATTTGTTTCAATTCAGCTTGTTCGTTGCTATTTTCAGCTCTTTTTATCTTTTTTATGATTTTTTGGGGTGCTCTTTTCGCTTTATTTTCTCCCGAATTTCCGTTGATTTTTGTGTCTTTCTTATATGGATGAGACGACTTCTGTAGTCAATCTGCCATCTGTTTTGTTATTTTAATTTATTCTTCTACTTTTTTGTATAGCTACTAGTCTATATTTAATCACACATCTATAAGCCATTTTGGGGTCTAACCGAACCCTTTGATTTAGAAGGAGAATATACTTCATGACCACCAGAAGTGTTTGTATGACGCTTGGGGAGTATTTGGAGTTCGCCGTTGCTTTTGATCCAGGAATCGAACTCAGGAACTGAGGCCTTTACCTTGTAGCTATTATGTTCTTCATTTATATTATTAGTAAAAATACCTGATGGGTTTTAAAAAAATTTCATTAATAATTTATTTTTTGTTACAACTCTTTACTGTCTCATGCTTTTTATGATATTAGGAACTACTTCAGGATAGTAAAATGGTTATTGTTATAATTTTTGCTATTGGTCTGCTTAAGTTGGCGGATTTTTCCCGGGTTTGGCAGGAGGGTTTTTGGACCAAGGGGGGAATTTTATTGATTTTGATCAGATCAAATTTGGCAGGAAATTTTCTCGACTCTAGAAATTATACATCATCAATTTTTAGACTCCGTGGTTAACAGAATGAAAGTGAAGGGATGTCATTTATCGTTCTTCCACGACAAGTGCTTTTGCCGACTTAGTACTTGTAAAAGCGACTAATACATGGAAGTGAGCTACACAAAGGCGGATCTTAAAGTTCAGTTTTGGTTGTATCGGAGGTTGTTCTTGTGGATCTTGGATGTGATGAACCATGTGTGGTTCTGTTTGCCTTTGTTTTATTGAGCGCTTTACTGGTGAGCTTCCTATCGATGGTAACTTGTTTCGTTCTTTATCTGTTGTGTCGATCTTTTATGTGGTATGGAGTCTACGTATTACCAGAAATAATTGAGGTTTCCATATAGAGAACCCATCTTAGCAATATCCTTTCGATAGATCTTGATAAGGATATTCAATAATTCCGAAATTAATTGTAACAAAATGTAATTTTCACTTTTCTCAAGTTTTCCAATCTGCATTCAGATTTCAGTATCTCGAAGCAATTTTTTGCTAGTATGATCACATACCTGTTTACCGAAATTGCATAACTGATGAGCTGTCAAAACCAAGGTCACGGTTATTCCCTACATCCTGAGGCGTGGTGCATGTTCACTAGTTTGGGTAGTTATAATATTTCTGTTCCTGCGCAGGGGCGTGCCGCACTTTATGATTGAATTTAATGCATAAATATCAGCCTTTGATGTAGTTTTTTACGGTCGTATCGATTGCGCACGTTAGTCTGGGCTTTAAAATTGCCTTCTTGAAGTTATTTATAGGCGCCGGCTCAGAACCGAATACCGTAATGACACTGTCATTGCGAAAATATTTCGAACGCTCTAATGAGTCGAGCGTGCGAAATGTTTTCTGCCGAAACTGCTTTTTTGGTCGTAATTTTTGGATTTCCAATAAAACCGGGTTGAATTACCATAACCACAGGCTGCGTGGAGTTTTTTTAAGTAATTATATGAATTCGTTCTACATACGTTTCGTATTCCTTGTACGTTTGATGGTGAAGAAAAGATAGTCATTATGTGCACGGTGGTATTTCGAAGTTTGGAATATGCACTAATCATAGTTGAAACGTATGATTAATCAACCTTTGGTTCTTCATATCCGTGCCAAACTGTTATCATCCATCGAGGACCTTATTGGATGCGTAATATTTGATACACTGGTGGAGATGGCGCAACCCTTTTCCCGGCGTGCTAAAAAAGTGATAAGGCCACGAGACAGTGATAACGGTCGCCTGACCTTTTTATTCATTGATAACATGTATCGCCCAAGTACGGGAGTTATTATTAGCCGCGAACGTTTCCCTCGCTGTCGAAATCGACGTGCGGTGCGGGAGGCTAGAGGATAAGCGGGAGCTGCTTTTGGAATATTCCAAATGAAGATTAATTCTGTTCGCGCTATTCCTGCTCTGCACACAATATGTTGAATAGTAGTAACTCCAGCATATTGGAATGTAGATGTTCATCATTGTACCTTTCTCTTTTCTTAACTCTTTCAGCCTTGAATTTTTTTAAACAGCAAAAAACACTTATGATGCAGGTGAGCTTAGCTAGGCACAAGGATCACATAAAAACTTGAAAATCTTCAAAGACTGGTAAAGTTATGAAATTAGAGAGATGTGGCAATTGTTACTACTAGGTCTTCGTGACTTTTTTTGGGGTGTTGGGGGAACCTGGGCTTGACAATGGTTTGCGCCTTTTTGGAGTGGACTTCACGACTCGAAAAAGCCAAGCTTTCCACTATGGCTCAAGTAAAATCGACCAAGTGAAGTTTTGTACTTCAGTGCTCTGTTTATCTGATTGATATTCTAGCCATGCATTATTCACAGCTAGATTATAGTAATGGAAAATACATTTATGGGATCTAATAAAGGTCCTGTAAAGGGCAACGCCTCCCATCGAGACATTGTATGCATCTATAACTGCTGGATACTTGACATTTACATACTCCTTGACATTTGTCCCACCTCCTTACTTCACCATGTGATTCTATAATAAAATTTGACGCTATGTTGACAATTTTGTTGTCAAACCAACGAACTGTCGCAATTTTTACTTCATTTGAAACAATCGAGTCGCTGCTATCACGCCCTGAAGCTCTCAGCTCTGCTTCTGATTTCAAGGGGCATTTCCCTTGCTCTCTCAGCTCTTCTATCAAAGGCGACGATATGAAATAGTTATCACAAAAAGCTTGCGATCGGAATTTTGCTCAATCAAACACGAACACTTCGACACTTCATGGATTTGGCTCCCCTTGATGCGGAATTGTCCCTTGAAAGGAATAATTGATTCATCAGTGCATAGGTTTTGTTCTAACTTTTTAGAACTTATCGGTCTTTCCTTTGCTGTCATTAACCAATTTCTGGCCAAGTCGCTGTCGTCAAAAAATTGTATTCTTCTGAAAGAAGTTCCTATGACTATATAATATGACTATATAAATTTAATTTAATTTCTTGTTGATTGGAGTTACGTTTTCCAGATTTTTGTTTCGAATACGTGTTTTGTCTTCTGAGCAAACTATGAAAAAATTTTACCAGGAAAATGATTTGAGAAATGTTGGAATGGAGTTCTTTGTCATCCATGTCTTTAGGTGGAATGAAATCAGCAACTGGAGCGAAAATGTCTTTGTTGACTTTGGTTCACATATCCACAGATAAAGCTTCATCACTTGTAGTAACATTTTTTCTTCTTGATTTTCTACAAACGAATCTGTTCATCGCGCGAAACAGCAGCTTTTAACGATTTGTTTCTTATCACTTTTTTCAACTTTCCATAAAATACAAAAGGTGTTATTCCATCTTCATCTGAAACAGAAGAGTGATGTCACTTTAAATAAACAAAAGTACTTTAAATTAGCAGTGTGGTATATATTTTTTGGTTTAGAGGGTTCACGAATGCAGCAGTGCCTGGTTGTAGCAATTGCCTTACACAAAGGTATGTTATCAAAACATCTCCAGCCACCCAATTCATCCACTATTGCAATAAAACACATTTACTGATCAACTAATAAACATTTTAACTATATATAATGTAGTAAACCAATGATAGGGTAAACTACAGGTACCATCTTGATCCCAAAAGAAAAAATACCTGCAGCTACAGATACGTTGCATTCGACAAAAGCGAAGCCTAAATCTGTTTGTAAAGTGTCGACATCTAGTGGCAAATTTTGAATTCACTGTTTTCTTTTTCTTTTGCTAGCATCGAACTGTAGTGTTACCGTCAGGGCTGAAACTATAAGCAAATTTGTGTTATGAACAGTAGCGTCGTCTTGTTGAAACCAAATTGAATTTATGACTTCGTAATTCGTATATCTAGCCTACTATTAGGTCGCTATTGATAAAATGGCTGCCCTATTCCACGTCATATGTATTGGTAAACCCCTCCACTACGTTAAATTTCCATTGCTCTAGGGCACGTCCTCGGATTTTGAGCTAGCATACAAGAAATATGCCTCATCAGATTAAATAAGAACTGAATATTGTTAAACCGCAAAAATAAGTTTCGAAACCACACGTGAGCGGCAAATATATGCATTGTATGTGGGCAGAACATTTGACCTGAAGCGAAACCAGTTATTTAAGGTGCGAAGATCCTACGGACTGCGTATTAAAGCACCTTGAAAAAAGAAAAGCGAGTCGTTATGAAACGGAAAATTGATGATTGTCCTGAGGAGCTGGTCAGTTCGGCGGGGCGAACGACGGCCTTTGAGCTCCCCGGCTGATATTTACGTGCGGCACCGCATTCGCGTTATTTATAACGCCGTGCCATACTCGCATTATTTACGAAGAGCTACGTGGACGTGGTAGCAATGGAAATTGCGTGGGACCACGCTGCTGGTTCAAAATGCGCCCATTGTGGAGAACGCCGTCATGCTCTCTTCGCATGCCCCATGGAGGAGCCGCCGGCGCGGTGGCTGGGCGCGTCTTGTTAATTCCAGCTAAATTAAGTCGGTTATTATTGCCGGGGTAGGTAATACTAGCCCCATTGTTCTGCTCCGAATGGTCCGTTATCTCCAGTTATTCGGGAGACGCGGAGTTGCTCGAGCCGCAATATCGCAAGACGCCGTTTACCTTTCCACCCTCTTCCGGTTGCTCAGGGTTGTTAATACGTTAACGAAGCATAGCTGCCAGAAAGCTTTCTGTTTCACTTCTCTCCAAATGAAAAAAGATATATTCGTCACTATATATAAAATTGTATGGATACTTGTTTGCGTGTCCGCACGTTCGGTTAGGATCGGCTCCAATTGTCTGTTCTAATGCTTGCGCTCTTATTTGATTGGTTGTCCGACTCTACCTTAAAAATTGAGCAAGTTGTTATAGACCTGACGAACTAAAGCGAATTTTCTTATTAAAAAAATGCACACATCGAGGTAGACTTAACAATTTATCTTTAAGAGTTAACTTATTCACTTGTATTTTAGTGAATTTGGCAGCAGAAAAGTTCACTACAATGCACTTCCAGCGAAATTTGCATGAGTAACTCGATTCGGACGCCGCTGACAAAATCGGGGGTGTGCTGGATTAAGCCGTTACCCTCTAATGAAGCTCTAAACGAGTTATGAACTTTAAGGCAACTTATATCTGGTTTGGAAATTTAGTTTTCGAACGCGTCGAAGCATACTGCAGTTTTGTGTGTGTGTGCTAGACTCATAAGAAATGTTTAAATTAAGACGGGGTTGTTTAAGTTTATGATCAAATCCTATATCACGTTTAATTTCATCGAGGCGATATTCGGGTGAAAAGGTCTTCAATAGTCGTTTGTGGCATTTTTAATTAAGATAAAGAAACTGCCTATCATTTGGGGTTTATAAACTCGATCAAATTTTTCTTAACATCTTCCACAGAAGTGAAGCGGGTGCCAATCAGGTAATGCAAGAATTTAAAAATCTTCTAACTTAGGACAGTGACAGCTTCCAAAGTCGGTGCGTTATCTTGCAAAGGAATGACTATTTTTTCTTCCTTGCTGATATAACGCATTTTTGCGGCCAGCACGTGACTAACACGCATCAGTTGCTGCTAGTAAGATACAACGGCAACCATTTCACCAAGCGGAAGCAATTTATTGTGTACGGCCACTATATACGTTGACGTTGACTTCATTAGCGGTATTAAGGACCCCGGAGTCCAGCTCCTAACCCGCTTCCTCTTTGGTGACCTGGTGTAAATGTTGGTGGGCGGTAAGTTGCCTTACGGGGAATCAGGATCTTCGGACGCTCCTGTCCAGCTCGTACACTCGTAAAAGCCACGGATGATGGGATTATTGTGACCTTTAACGCTGGAGAACAGGTTTCAAGCATACTGGGAGATAAACTTCTGGATGATTGGCACGTTGACATTGCGGTGTAGAATGGGGTTTCTGATACACCAGAGAGTGTCAAAGACGAACCCGAGGGCCCGATTCTGTATTACCTGAGCTTGCTAATATCCGTCTTCGCACAATACCTCCATGCGAGGCAGGCATATATCATGATCGGGCGGAAGATCGTCTTGTAGATCGTTAATTTATTACGGAAGGACAGCCGGGATAGAGGGAGCCAAGGGCCTGTCGGGCGGGTTGCCTTCGTCTTTTCATCTAGGATCGCTCCCAGATATTGTGCCTCTTCTCGCCAGGGTATCTCCCGGTCAACGATTCTGAGTGTTGCCAGGTCTGGACGAAGTCACATGTTAGCGGAGATCTTTTCGGCATTTACGCTCATTCTCCACGTTCTATACTAGTCTTTTAGGGAGTCCAGCCCTTCTTGGACCCTCTGTGTCGTCTGCATACTAGGCCATTGTCGTGGTGATTACCAAACCTTTGAAGACGTTGTCCTGATGATTTCACACCGCTGAGTTTGATCCGGAACCTTCGGTCGGAGAGGGAGAACTGGGTCATCCAGAACATCGGCAGCGGAATAGACGCTAAAGCCAACTTGTAGATGAGGCCGTTGTACCAAACCTTGTCGAAGGCCTTAGCCACATCTAGGAAGACTGCTACGGTCGTTAGCTTCTTGAGGAAACCTTCCGAGATCTTTTCCACTTCCCGGAGGAGTTGGTTGGTGATGAAGTGACCGGAACGGAATCGAAGCTTCCCCAGGATCGGCAGGAGGCTGATCGCGCGATAATCCTGTGGAAACGTATGGTCTTTCCAGGCTTGGGAAGTATCACGACTTTCCAAGGACTCGGGAAGTGATAGACTCAAAGGACAGGGTTGGCAATGGTGATGATGCAGACGACTGCTTTCTTCGAGAGAACCTGTAGTGATTGGTTGGGAATGCCGTTAGGTCCGGATGTCTTTCGTAGTTTCAAGCTCGGGATCAGCTGGAGAGCTTTTCCGTAGGACGTGCGCTCCAAGTGGCCGTAGGGTTCCTAGCCCCTCAAGCATCCTCCGGCGCGGTCGACGATGTAGTCAAAGGCGAACTTCGCTATCGGCGAAGGTATAACCGACGTTGTTCTTCCCATGGATGTCTCTGGTATTCTCACTGGTTATTAGGATGGAAAACCGCGCCCAGTTTTTTTCTCGGATCCACTCCTTCAACTCCGGAAGTTGCATTCGTTCTGTGCGAACGAAGTTGGTGGTGAAGGCGATTGATTTCCGGATAGAAGCAGTGAGATGGCATACTGCTTTCTCTAGTTCTTCTCTGGAGCGGATGGTGGGATTGTATTCCATGGTTCCCTTCCGATGAAGGCGGAAGAAATGTCCGCTTTTTCTGGTACCCCCAGGGTGAGAAGAATCGAGTTGTACCCGCTATACACAGCGCAATATTTTCCTGGTATTTGAAAATCGCCTTGAGAAACCAAAGATTTTCCCTTTTTTGTCGCAGGTCACATTCCGATTTAGAAAATCTGTTTTCGTAAATTTGTAGAACAATGACATGGCAATATTATAGCGTCTACCAACGGCCTTTTCTGTGAATCTACCCCCTCTTGTGTAGATCCCAAGTTCAGTTGCAAGCTCGGACTGTGGGCAGTTGTTCTTGTTCCTCATATTTGACTTTCTTTGGCTGCCGAGGACGTGGAATATCATGGTCAAAACTTCTACTCTTAAACCACTTATAAGTACTGAAAGAAACAGCATTCCTCATTAAAAAAGTACAAATAATTTTCTAAGCTTCACGTGCGTTTTCATTCAATTAAAATGCGGAATAGAGAAATGTCGTACAACATCTCTTCTACTATCGGTTTGTACGTTATGCAATGATATATCAATTTGAATTTGGACTATTATCGATTAAAGTAGAATGATCGAATTAAATATCTCGCGTCACTCTAATCCTATCGAAAATAATACATACATATTGATCAACCTTCAAACAAACAACTTTTACTGAAAAAATTGCTTCAGTATTGTAACTTTGCAACTATTGATCTTATCCTACCCTTTCCCTTTCCATTGTTATCTGAACCAAATTCAGCTGTTGTTTTGAGTTACCTATAGAATGAATCTAAAATTCAGCTCTGTTTACACGATTTCGGATGTGCTTCTTCTGTGTTTGCTAATTTCGCCTAACGTAATGGTTAAATTTAATGATGGACGGTTAACAAGCAGCCGGCGTATTTGCGTTCGAATTGTATCTAACCGACCTGACGCTATCTAAGTCTGGGTGATGTCAGAGCGTTATAAATTCGCATGAGTTTCCGAATTTATCAACTGTTTGTTTCTTTAACGCTGGAACAACAAGCACGCGGGCAAAGATAAGGCATTGGGCCATAGCGCGCAGGCAAATATTTTGCCATTTTTATAATCAACAATGGCACCTTCCAACACCTCTGCTGTCGAAGCCGCACCCAATTCAGCTCGGCGCGGAACGAATGGGCCTTCTTACGACCGTCGTAAACTAGCAAGTTTTTCGAAAGTACGTGCAGCAGCCTTGCGGCCGAACTTCCAGAACCAAAGTGACCGCTTTAAAAGCTGCTGTTCAATATACCGGTTCTCCCGAGATGCTTTGTTTATCACGAGTTTGGACGTGAGAGTAATTGAGGAACACCCATATTAATCAGAGGGGACTTTCACCGCGATTGCCGAAATCTTTTAGACTAGTAGAACTATGACGGCTTTACATTTAACAACTTTTTTATTGGCGCGAATAGAAATCAGTAGTAGATTAATACAGAAGTCTTGTTAATTTATACATTTTACCGTAAAAAATAGATTTATTGAAGATCAAAAATTCGAAAAACCAATGAAGAGGCAGTAAAAGACGAATAATATAACTTTAGATTATAGTAAAAATTCGTACTAATCGTGTAGGTTTGAAGAGCACGCAAACACTTGATTTGAAGAAGAAAATTGGAAACTATTTTAGACAAACCTAAATTTGCTTTATATTTGACGCGGGGTGGGCAAAACTCCCACCCTAAATTAGAGGTATGGTTATGATACGAAGATGTATACTGAAATGAAATTATGGACAAAAGATAGACGCGCAGAATGATTGAGTCAAGCCCACAAGAGAGTGGATGAATGATGTAAAGACAACTGCTGGACACGGCTGGATGCAAAAAGCAAATAACAGACAAGAATGGAGACATTTAAGAGAAGCTTACATTAAACGATGCATGGTTTAAGCTGATAGATAAATAGATAGAACGTCGAAGAGAGGGAGGGAGTTTATACCGCTGTAACATTTCTGCTCTTCACATTGGTGAATAAGTCGTGCAAATTTATTAAAACCATTCATATATGCAACAAAGACAGTAGATAATGTAAAATTACATATTATTTATATTTACACACAGCTTTCGCACTTGGATTCGCTATCGTCACTTCGAATTCTCTCCGACTACCACCCCACGTGTTATTTAAGCAGCTTATCGGTTTCCAGAATGTTCATGAGGTTTTCTAGTAACATATGGCCATTTCCTCTTGTCTGAGCTCCGTACCTGCACTGAAAGGCATATGTCGCTCACTGGGAACGCAACAAAAACTGCGGCCGCGGATACCTAGTGTCAAAAGTTTACGGGGTACATTCGGAAATTCGTTATACTGCCCTGTATTACAATTACGCAATGACACATTTCTGAAGGATACCAGAAACCAATCTAAAAATACCAAGAAGCTTGTAGCAACGCGATGAAAAGACAGTGGTATGTTAAACTGATATCTAACTTTGTAACAAGTACGTTCAATTTCGCCACCACGGTATTTCTGTGTGATTGGTATGTTGCCCAAAATACATCTGAGGACGTTAACGGCCTGTCAAAAGCTCAGATCTCTTGAAATAGATGACAAAAATTGATTTGATCAGTGGAAAATAAGGGCCCGTGGATGCATGAGTGTGAATATTGTAATGAATACAATCTGTTCAATAATAAAGTGAAAAAATAAAAGTATGGGTTAGTGAGCTATTGCGTAATTGCCTAACATCTGGTCCAATCACTTCCATTATAGCTTCACACTTTTTTTTCATGCCTTCGGCGAGTTTTTTACATAATCATTTGGCAAAGTTTGCTATGTATTCTTAATTGGAAATGAACTGTTTCAACATATATTCTCGTTTTCCGTGAAGATAACATTGTCTCCAATTTTTTTTGCACATCCAGTCGTTAATAAACTTTTCTTCAAAGTTGATCGAAGCTAGAATTGTTTTTAGAGACCTGAATTCCTTTCTTGCAGAGTTTCATTTGAGCACAGCGCAACTGAAGGCCTGGCTTGTCTTCAAAGAGGCGCAAGAAGATCGCTTTATCTTTCTTCGTTGTTGTGACGTGGGTATTTTCCTCTCTGGCAGATCGTCTATATTCCCAACCTCCAAATATCGCTTTATCCACTTCTTAACGAATGCCTCCAACTTCCACATATATTTTGCAACAGATTTAGGCGTCAGTTTCGCTCTTGTCGTTGTAAAAATAACGAATTCGCCGACATCTTCAACACAATTAACATAGATGGCGCCGCCAGTCACTTTGTTGTCGCGCCGACTAAATAAACATGAGTGTTTGTATGTTTTGTTATTTAATGAGCGGACCTCGTATTTCTGAGAAATTTCCTAAGTCTTCCAAATTAATTTGTACTCATTTCGAACACCGTGTAGAAGTAAATAAAAACCCTGGTTGTTGTAGGTGTTCAAAGTTTGATTTGCTTTACGAAGCTTTATATTTAAAAGGCACTGGCATTGTTTTTTCAGCAATCTTCCAAAATGAAAATGAAGTTCAAAGACATTAGAATTGTTATCAAGCATCATATTAATGAAGTGAACGACTTTAAGGAGTTGGGGTTTTTCGAGTTTATGATTTTGAATTTTTTACCTCGGACAGGGTATGGTGCTTATTGAACCATACACGCTATTGAAGAACAAGAACGATATTTAGTTATAATCTTCATACTGAAAGGAACATTCTGAACTATAAAAAGAATATAAAAGTTAGGGCGAACCAAGGAAATGGAAAAAGAGGAGGGTTACGAAGGATGAAAAGAACAAGATAACTTACTTAATTGAGATGGAAGAGAAATGATAGAGTACCAAGAAGGTGAATGGTATCTTTTCATGCGAGAAAACCTTTAAACTTTAAAATTTGCCAAAGAGTTTGTTCAGTATGACTTTACCGCAGTAAATCAATTTATTATAAGTATAAATTATCTATAGAACGCTTCCTAAAGCACTCTCTCCAAATTTCTTTATGTCATGAAAATGATGACAAGATTAATTTGGTTATTTTATTACCTAATTGCTGATAATATTGTAACACCTGCCGTTTCAAACGTCCCATACCTACTCAGGTTTATATATTGCGCACCCCATGTTTGGCTTGGAGATGGAGCCTGGAGCACTCCTTGTATCACTTAACATTCCTTGTGAGGCATACACAGGTACTTATACTTTTTAATTAGCTGCTTGACTTACAACTGTTTAATGCCATTATGACGCACGCGCCGGATGTCCACGTTCTTATTTTTCAAAGCTGCGGTTTTCACGTAACCTTCGAGTATTCTTGAATTAATACGGTAATTGTGAAGCACAGCACAAACTACTACACCGTAGTTCGATTGCGACCACGGTGTGACGGATGTCGCGTTCTTATTTTCGAAACTGGTTTTCAGCGTAATACCAAAATTTTGAATTAATCGGTAATTTGAAGCACACTGCAAACTACTACACCTATTTCGATTGCGTATTGCTTGTATCAAGTCTAAAAGTTGTAGTTTGGTCTGTAGGTGGTTTTGGGAATTTTGCAACTCATTTTAGACTATGCAGTTCCATTTCAGGTTTCAAAAATTACCCAGAAACCCAGTGAACGAACTTTCACATTAATGTACTTCAAGACAAATTGATACTAATAGTGTCTTTATATTACGGGAGCAAAAAAGGTTTCGAGCTTTACTATATCGGTTATAATATTTTTGTGCTGTGGTGCAAAAGACGTCCCATTTACAAACCTCATAATAATAATAGTTCCCGTATTAGGTCTTGAAGGCCCTTTGGGGTCGTAACAGGATAGGTCTGCTACAATCTAGAGCCTAGTAACGTGGCTAGCGCTACATACCGACCGCCTATTATTACCCCAGTGTTTGACCTCCAGGTACTCATTTATTGCAGCCTGAGTCGAGCTGGGCCCTAAAAATGCCAGCGTTGAATTGGCAAGAGCGAGATTTGAACCCGCAACTCTTGGTTTCGTAGTCTAGCGACCTATCCACTAAACCACCACTGCTCTACAAACCTCATAATCACATATATTATGGTGAAGGTCGAATGTCATAATTAGTATCTACATATTGATGGATTCATTCTCGGAGCTCTCTGATGCCCAACGGGCAGCCAACACAGTCACTACAAATAATTAAGTAAATGCGTTCATTTCAAACAATAGGGTAATAAAGCGATTGTCTAAGGCGCGGTGCTTGCCACAGAGATGATGCGTGACACCGGATAATGAAGACAAACATATGGAAGCTTTAACCTCTCAGTTCGCAGGCTGTACTTCTATGCGGGGTGTAAAGCCTCGCCAGTAGAAGATAATTTGGTCGTTAATGATGATAATTATTAATGAAAAATACTATGCTGACGGTTTTGTTGGTTGCAAGTTCTTAAAATAAAAATTGGAATCATAGATGAGGGCACGGCGCCGGTTGGGCTGCTGGACGATCCTGCCGCTCCGAGCGTCTCTGTGTCCTTTCTGGAGTCCGAGCGCGCTATTTTCGCGGCGCTCATTTCCGGGAGCGGCGCGCGCCCGAAAATAAGCAGAAGGCGGCCAGGCCGCATCGATTCGGCGCGCTTTCACAAACCGGCCGGTTTTCGGTCTCGGCACCGTTAGCCGTTAATTAGGCAGAGCGCCCGCGGCGGAGGTATCTAGTGACACCGCCTGGAGGGCCCCAGGCTGCCCGGAAAATTCGCCGCCTATCTGCCTTTAATTGCTCATCGGGCTTTCACCGGCCGGTGCCGCGGGCGCGGGCGTGGCGCCCAAAAATGCGAACGGATCTGCTGCACTGGTCCGGGAAGGCCCCCAAATCAAATTCCAGACTCGCAACGATTGCCTTTGGATATTACAAAACATCATGTAATTATAATTCTTTTAACTATGCAAACATTGTCAATGTTCTAGTTGTTATTGAATATTTTGAACAATCAGATATTACTAACGGCTGATGTTTTATAGTCGTAAAAGTCACTAAGTAAACGGAAGGCTTATCGATTAGGAAAGTTAATTAAGAATTCATTTTGGAGAAAGTCCAGTAGACTCCCTGCGTCAAAATATTGAAACTTACGACCACCAATAAGATTAACGGCACAATCAGAAGAAAGGGGCGGAGTTTACGTGAGCAAGGCTTCTGAAAACATGCTCCATATTTGACACGTTTTTCTTGTTTCTCTCAACCGCAATCCTGCTAGCGATGGTCCAACTCGTCCGGTCCTACCTTTTTGAAAGGAGATTCCGGGCCAAGTTCTCCTTTGTAGCTCACAGGCCCCAGGAGGAGCTAAATTAACTTGAAGATTGGTGCGACAGGTGGAAACAATATGGCGAATCTCGAGATCTTCGGAAGGGAGATACCCTGGAGAGAAGAGGCGAATTATCTCGGGATGACCCCAAATTGACCTAAAGGTCGCACATAGACAGGCAACAAAGAAACAAAGTTTGAAATTTCATGTTTACCGACAGCAATGGAAACGTTTTTCGGAATTTTTTTTGTTTTGATCTTATATTTTGCCATTACAGAAATAGCTTACTAAAATAAGTAGTTGGACTGTAATGGTTCTAGCACAATACTGTTGCCAATGCTAGGACTGCATGATGAGCTCTTGGCTGATTATTTACAAAACCATCATCCGCCTTATCATGCTGTATGCGGCTCCAGTTAGGGGCTGGACTGTAAAGATGCACTTACACAAGCTGCAGGTCGTCCATCATCAGGCTTCAAGAGCCATCTTTAACACCCTATGGTTTGTGCAAAACCATGCTCCCCATAGAGATGCTGAAATACTGGCAGTCCAGGAGATTATCTCCGAGGATGCTCAAGACTTTTACATTTCCATCCAAGGGTAGGGCAACTCCACCGTCCGGGGCCTATACGATTATTAGGTCGACAGAAGTGCCCGTCACAAACTTGATTCGTCCATTAGGCGGTTCGTACGGCCATCCATCACCCACGTCCAAGTCATCAAGAGGACAGTGAAGTAAACGTTATCTGTTTTTAGCTTTAGTGTGCTTCTGATGATTAGAACTTCAACTTACTAGAAATACTAGTAATTTGAATATAAACAATTAAACATGGGCATTGATTTTCAGAAAGTTTTTGTTAAGGTTCCGAATAGGTAGGTCATTCTTATAGTCTATTCCTACAAAATGTCAAAAGAAATTATTGTTCAGAAGATTCTGTCCTTTTGAATTTTAACGTTTCTAACAATTTAGAAGATTGAAGATGAATTTAGCGATAGACAATCCAACTTTATCTGGAACAAATAGTTTGTTTAAGGGCGCAGAGGTCCATCGTTATGTGCTTGTATAATCATTAAAAGGACATCTTTTGACGCATCCTATTATTCCACCGTGCTTCTTCTTGGTAAAAACATAAAAGGAAAATAGGATAAAAACTATTCTACTATATTTAAACTCTTCTAGTTCGCCACTCTTTGAAACCGCACAATTTACAGCTTATTTTGACAGGCAATAACCTGGTAGACTGTTCGAGATGCGCGCGCCACGAAAATGCCTGCTCTTACATCCCAGCCGCTTGTCAGATTGTCGTCTGTTAAAATTTTTTTTATTGATTTTGACTTCTCCGTAAAAACGGACGCGACTCGTCCTAGAGTTCCTCTACCATTAATTCAGATTGCGTGTGTTTTCACCAACTCCTCGTTTTTTATTAAAACTGCTAGCTATCATCATACTTACGTTAGATCATCAATTATAATACATCTCGTGTTATCCTATATTTACTTGAAGTAGAGACCGTTCTAATTTTAATCATTTACAGCAAAAACTAAGGATAATGAATTGAAAATTAATTACACACACAACATCCTTTGAACAGTCTGCGTTGGCTGAACTGTTTGCAACATTCTATTCGGCTGGAATCCGTCTCGGAAAATATATATCCCTCTTTAGGCGCAGCTAATGGAGCGTGTCCGCTTATAGAAAACGGCACTGCAGGTAAACAGCCAGGTACCAAGCAGGCGCACAATCGAATTACAAGTTTCCCTGGCAACATGGCGTGTGCGTCTAAGACGTGAGTTCAAAGGTTGCATTTTTCAGGCGCCACTCAAATAGCTGAGTAGCAACAGACGGGTTTTGTCGACTTTTGCATGCGGATGGACCGACACCCGCGCTTACATAACGCAAAACGTCGATTGAATACAATTCACCTTTGTTGTGTAGAACACCGTTCTAAAAGTCGTAACTTCATAGGTCGTACTGAGGAACATCATCAAATATTTAAATTGTGGGGTGATCTAATTTGTTGCTTGAGTTTGGGAATTGTTGTACAAGACTCTTTGTCTAGTTCATAAACCCCATACATGACGAGGTTCGTGTTTTGAGAACGGCATGTTATCACTCATTTGTTCCGCTTACACGACTGTCACTTGGGTGAAACATGTAGAAAAGGTGTCATGGACAGTTTAAAGAAGGCCAACCGACGAGCGCGAGCGAAACGAAACAGCCTCGGCTACGCACTGGTAGACGCGACAACATGGTTGCACGAGTGGAAGAAGAGGTCGGCAATCGATCGTGATCGCCATTTCCGTTGGATCTGCACGATGTAAAGTGCTACTATATAAAAATGATTAATTTGGAGGCATAGGAAAGAGAAGATAAACCAATCTGAAGAGTATAAAAGGTGGGCCAATGGGCACATTAGATGAGATTTTCATTTAAATCTTAAATTTCGCTATTTTGATCTTTGAATCGGGAAAAAGTACTGCGCTAGAAGAAAAAATCAGTGGATTCGTGGAGCTAAGCACAACCATTTAAAATGAAAATCTCATAGCGTACCTATTGGACCCACCCTGTAGATCATCGAAGACTAATTTACGAATAACCGACTATAGTTTCACAACAGAGTGCTGGCGAGCATAACGAATTTAGCATAGGAAGTTTGGAATGTTTTAGTTAATGAGCGAGTCTCCAAACCGACTACTTGCATAATTCAGCGCGTAAATAACTCGCATTATCCAAGGTCGGAGCGTTCGGGGCAGTTTGGAACAGCAATGCTGGAAAAGCTGCCTTTTCCGCCGCGGCAGTTAAACGAAACGGCACTTGGAAAGTTGCGAATGACTTGCGCGCCCAACTTTTTATTTTTACGTCTTTCTTTGGCCCGCCCCTGCCCGCGAAACTGCAGCCTCGAACTTTGTACTCAGGGGGTGCGTGTATTGGACTATTTATATTCGTAGTTGTTCTTGAATAACGCAAAAACATAGTTTTCGAACTCGTACCCATTAGCTATGGTTATACAGGGAAAATATAACGTTACATCTGCTTCTTTCACTTTAGTAACTGGCAAAAGCGTAATAATGAGTAATATTAACAACAGGAGTAACCCGGGAATCATTTGCTCATAAATACTTTGGACCAAATGTGAATATAATTTAGAAAAACACCTATACAATGTTCAGTCAATTTCTCCTGAGTGTTACGGGTATATCCATTGATTGAAGGTTCAAAAGAGCCCCATTTAAATAGAAAAAAAAGATGAACACCAAAATTGTAAAACATTTGCTAGAGTGTGTGCTTCAACAAGAAACACTAAATGACTTATGGTGTGAATTTAATAGAATCAGATGATGACGGAAAATCTCTTAGTGTTACTGTTTATCACCGGTTTAGTTTTTTGGTGTTTGATGCGTAACATGGCCGGTCGAAACCATAAATAATCCATGCGCAATATCTTCACTGCGTCATATTGCTCTATCTCACTTGGCAACTCTAATCTAAAAGATTAGAGAAGTTGATTAGATAGTTGTTAACCGACGCCATAAAAGGGATGTGTAGAAGATCATAAGCGATCATAAGAAGACACAGTTAAGTTCTTCAGAAGAGTGGAAGTAGAAAGTAATGACTATTCTAATTGTAATGATTCTTTTAAGGTTGCTAGCGGGTAAAGTGATTCAACAAGCGTCATTTCAAGTGCAGAAAAGTAGAGTAAGATAAAAAAAGAATTCCCAATAAATAGACACTACGAAGCCTGACAACTTGAAATAAAATTACGAGATGTTTACAACCTTTTGAAGAGTGGCCGTACTCCCAAATACTAGAGAAGTCTAACATGTAGCTTCTAAAAACATGGTTAAACGAGAAATTATAAATAATTGTTAAGACGCAACAAAACATTTCGTGACGTGATAAAAAATTTTGAAGTCTTATCTACAAAACATCATAACGTTGATTAATGAAAGCGATTCTAATTTTGAACTTTAATGGAACTTTCAAGGTCATATATATATTTTGGCGTCGCAAAAATATCACTTAAAGAAATTTTTTTATTGTTTAGCGACAATAATGCAATGTGTTTTTCAAAATGATTGGTTTTTGTGTTTTCCCTGAATTATCTGATTACTATTATTTATTTAAATCCCCAAAATTATACATTTGTTTTACTATTGCAGAAATAGCGTGCCGAAATGAATAGTTGCGCTGTGGTGGTTCTAGCACATTGCTGTGTTGCCATATTTCCAAAAATTTTTGTTTACTGGCGACAATGGGAACGTGTTTATTAGAAATTATTGTTCTTTTTTTCTACATCCCTTTTTATTTTATTTAAAGCTTCACTTACACACGTATTTTGTCACTGCAGAAATAGGGTGCTAAAATGAGTAGTTGCTTTGTGGTGGTTCAACACATTGTCGTTACAAAAAATTTTATTGTTTACCGAGGATAATGAGAACGTATTGTTTAGAAATTGTTTTTTGTCTTCATTTTGCTTTTCTTGAATTTTCTTTTTGATAATTTTATTTTTTAAAAAAATTCAAAATTTATACTTCTATTTTGTTATTGCAGAAATAGCGTGCTGAACTTTAGTTGCGCTGTGATGTTTTCTTATTATTATTATTTCCCGACATAAGATTTTACAACTTGTCTTTCTTTTGTAAAGTGGTAAAGTATGCTCTTTAAGGCATAATTATGTGTAGTTGGTAACTAAAAACTAAAATGACAACTGTACTGTCAGGTTAACCGTGCGAGATGAAAATTTATAGTTTTCAAGTTCGAGAATTACTCAAAATGAATTACAGTGTGTTGCAAATTTGTGATGCTATATACAAGTTGTATTAAAAGTAAACGGAAAAAATAATCAAATCAAATTTTAATTAGATAGTAATTTTTTAATGCATATTTATGTGAGGTAGCTAACTTTAAATAAAAATTTTAATTTGTTAGTGATTTTTTAAGATATAATTATGTGTGTGTGGTAACTAACAATTACAATGACATCTTGTCACAGTTAGAGTTTTAGGGTTTCATAATATAATAATATACTATTGCGTACGGTCTGTCCGTCGCTTTTTTCAGCTTTTTAATAACACGTCTATATTGTTGTTTAATTGCTAGCAATAGATATGAATAGATTTACAATTCTTTAATAATGATTTACATTGTTCTACATTCCCGATCCAAGGAAAAAAGCCGATTCAGTTAAAGATTTATATGTATAAAAGCTCAGGATATCTGGGGAACATTGTTCCACGATCCCACCTTTTTTTTTGAGTTCTCTACATTTGTCGTTTCTTAAAATTTTTTCCGAGCTTTAAAGATACTTCAAGGCGCGATAGGTTTCGTGCGCTTCATAAAAATGCTGTTTTTACAACAGTAGTATTGTTGCTTGCTATCTGTCGCCTGATTAGATAAAAATTTCATTCAACAAAGATAACATAAATAATCATATTTGTTCTTCTTCGAAAGTGAGAAATTTGGTGACATCCAACATGCGTAGAGAGTTAATGCGAACTTCTTCAAAGCGATTAATGACGACTGGATAACTTTAAGGCGAAGAGCAAATCGTTTCTTTAGCAGTGCTGTACTTCTATTACGCCATACCATTTCTGAACAAGATGGAGATGCTTCAGAGTGGTCAAATAATCCTCAATAGCCATTACTTGCTTATTGTTATATAACAAGCCGAATGTTACTTGCATTTTATTGTTGCCGGGAAGATAAATAGCTGCACGCTTATTACGACGTCTACAAAGCATTTCAAGATTCTATTGTTTTCTTGGGTCTTATCTAATTATTTCCTTTGCTGACATCACTACCGGAATATGCGATGTTGCTGTAGAAAATGCCGCGCCACTCATTGTGTACCCCTAAAGTCACCTGCTACCCAAACACTTTCGACCACGTACCACCTACAGCCTGCACGCGGAGATAATGGCGCGCGATTGCCGCCGCTAACGAATTCCATTATTTCCAACAAGCTGATGCAAATTTCTTCGGCCAATTTGGCCGCGCTCAAAGGGCAGTAATGATAATTACCGCCGCGTTCGTTAGACGTAAGGCCGCGGAAACCCGCTGAAAGGCCGGGATATTTTAAAAAGGCAATTGAAAACGAGTAGTTACAACGTGGGGGTTCTAGCGTATTACTGGGTTGCCAAAATTTTCTTCTACTGACTGGCGATTTTTTAAAATACTGCTATGAACTTTTTAATCTAATATTATTTTCTTTTTCAGGTAAATCCTAAATGATCAACAAGTCGGTAAGCCTTGAAAGTAATTAACTTTATAGTGTCGGTTTTTGAGCAACACTTCCCGCTTCTTCCTTAAACATGGCTTTCTCTACCAATGCGCCGAAACGGGAAAGTCCAAGTATGTCATTAGCACCAGGTGACGGGGGTGAATTACAGCCCTAGTCCATCACGACCCTTCCATGGGACAGAGGAGTCCCTCCTCCGCCTGTGCTGTTGTGTCGGTGTTTCGTAGGTGCGGTACGAGTGCACTTTGGGATAATCGCGTTGCCCCTCTCCCCTTGAAAGCGGAACCATGTTCATGAGCTGCTGGGTTTATTAGTAGCAACCGCTGCTGTGAATGTGCAGGGGTTGCCTATGTACCGGCATGTATGGGAAAAATTATTAATTTTTCCTGCTTTGTACTAACACGAAATGCATCTACAATTTATCATGCACGTCCCATTCCTATTCCTGAATGTTTCGCCATTAAGAAAACGTTAAGCGATTACAGCAAGTGGTAATTTAGAGGAAACGAGTCAGGTGAAAATGATGGATGGCTTACCACTTAAAGCGAGGCATCGCGCTGAAAAACCGCGCGTTTTATTTCTTACGCGGTCACGGTTCTCTATGCTAAAATTTCCCAGATAAAGAGACCGCCCTCAATTCGGATCAGTTTACACTCCAGCGATGGACGACTTCTTTGTCAATTAACGAAATCAGCTGCATGCCAGCGCCGTTGTCAATGTCCGACAGCCTTCCTGGCTCAGTTGGAACTTTTGAAACTTATAAAGTATGTAAATGCACTCCGCCGAGTATTATGTTCGGTCCATTTCTGCCTCATTACTGAGGCATGGCTCGTTAATGCATTGCTATTTATAATTTAGAGCTCTTGTTTAGAAGGCTTTAGCTAATGAATGGTTTTCGATCATTAATTTCGATGGGATCGCTTTCCAACGGCCGTGCCCCGCAGGAAGGCGGAATTTAAATATTATAATTGCAGGTTCGAGCGGGCTGGCTAATTTAAATTGTTAACTGTTGGAAAATTCGTACGAAGGCGATAGCGGGTTGCGCAATTGAGCTTTGACGCTGTTGGAGGTGGAAGGCGGCTCGAATCGGCACGCACCTGCGGCGGTACATACAAATTTCGAAATTCGTTGGCCAACTGGCCAACTGGGCAATTTTGCATTTACTTTCGTTGGCTTACTTGATTGTAATACTAAATTTCGTTAAGAATAAAGTTTCTTCAGGTCTATTTATTTTTCCGATTAAGGGGGTGGCGGGATTCGAACGCGCCTCCATCGAGTTCTAAATCTTAGTATCTGACGCTCGACACTCTGGTGCTCTGCATAAAACTCATGCAGTTATAAAAAATAGCGTAAATATAGAAAATATTCAGAATTTTTGGACTGTTTTTTTATTAGATAAATAGAAAATGTAAACATTTTATTTGATAAACTTTTTGATTAAATCGTAATGGACTTAATTGTTAGTTAAAAATGATAAAAGTCCTCCCCTATCTGTATTTTTTTGCAATTTAATTCCCTCTATTTCTCAGGACTTCAAAGATGCTCCTTTTGTGAATACTCTCCTTTTAAGTTTCCACTAGGACAAAAGCGGCTTTACAGCTTGCAGAACAGTGAATATTTTCAAACTTGAGTTCGAAAGTTTAACCGAAAGACTTATAATTCGCTCACTCTTTCACTTCAGTTTGAAATATAGAAGTAAAATGGTACATTTTTGTAAAATACTGAAAAATATGAGTGTACTAAACCTATCTACTATGAGGTAATTAGTTAACATTTTTTTAATTTGTATTTTTTGCCGGTTGGACCGGTAACACCGCTTAGTGAATCCATTTCGACTATACAACCATGAAGCCCCCTTTCTCTGTCTCTTTTGATTTCCGAAATTTTCCAAACGGGTGGATTTTTGAACAGCGGAAGAATGGGATGAACTATAGAGGCTGGTTGAAAGCAAAGTCTTTCACGTTTTTAAGTTTTAAAATGCAAACGAAACCGACAGAAGAAAAACCAGTTTACGATTTAAATACAGTCGGTGCATTAAGTATTGTCTAAAACTATAGGTTGTACAGATATTCAGCTATTTTTTTTAAATTTTGACCGTTGCGGGTTATATTTGTTTTGCCCTTAAACGTTTTATGGACTTGTTTCTTACCGTTAATATAAGAACAGAATAGTAGCAACGGTAAAAAGTATTTAGGCTGATTCAGGACCTCAAGGAAAAACACATTGAACAACATGACGATGATGGTAGCAGCCATTAAAATCTTTAGGCTAATTAATCAATTATTTTGCCGAATATTGGATACCGAAGTATGTGCTGCCATCTAGAACGAATTAGTGGATTTAAGTACTTCTGGTGATACCTTTGTGAGTTAGAAATGTAGTATGAACTGTTTATGAACTCGTTTTGAGTTTCTGAGAAGAAGAAATGTTCGAGCGTTTGATTCACACGTCTCCAAAAAACTAAAACTGCTATAGGACGTTTTTTAAGGATACTTTGAAGGGAGGGCAGGGAAAAAGTTGTTGAAAACTGTTGAAATTCTAATTTTTGACCATAGCGCCTTCAACAAGCTACTTACAAGCCAGTAGATAACCCTCTAATTGTCTTTTGATATCTTCAATACCCTTACAACTTTTGAATCTATCACCGTTTTTATTTCTTGTTGGGTTGACCTATTTTCCTACTTGATATTTGTATCCTTTTACAATACTATAATCTTATTTTCAATAATGTGATTTTATAATAGACAAAGAAAGAGATGGGAGTAAAGGATTTTTATTTATAATAGCTGGTTGCGTTCTTCTATTATAAGAAAATAGATAGAAGTATAAAACTGGGTTTGACCGGATTTGGAACATGGAGAGACATTCTAGAAAGCAAAATTGGCCAAGTACTGAAAACAAGATATTCAACCAAAACATCCTCTCTGTACTAACCTACGTAGCACAAACATGGACGTTAACGGCAAAGAACATACAAGAATTGAGAATAGAACAGCACAAAGATTAATAAAGCGTATAATGCTGTGAATGACCCTGACAGATAAAATAACAAATATACGGATAAGATAAAAGACGAAACTAGAAGATTTACTCGCAAAAAGAGGAAGACTCCCACTCAGGTGGACAGAGAGGTGATTGGATAAAGCGCAAAACAGAGAACAACGGCGAATACTTGGAGATGTCTACAACCAACAACGGATAGGTACAGTCAGATGATGATTGGTTGATATCTTGTATGTTAATGTTTGATGTAAATGATTTTTGCGCCAGAATTACACAAAAAAAATTAGTAGTTTGTAATCTATTTGGTCGAGTTCAGTATAGAGACGTACAGGATGCGTAGAAACATACAAAAATCTACATCTGCTTACAATCAAGATTCTAAGTAAGAATAATGTTTTGTGTCGCCAAAAAGGTTTAAATAATACCGGAAAGGTCATCTTGTTGTTCTAGTAGTTAACATGACATTATTTTTGAATTTTAACCAGATACTTAGAATTGTAGATTTTGTTATTTACGCGGTACCTTCAAATTTTCGCATCACATTACGTCTTACAGGTGTTCTAAGCACTTTGATCGTAGCATTAGTTTTTCATGCAAAATTTTATTACGGCGTAAGTATGAGATAAATCTAGGTGGTTCTGCTGTTTTTGTTTGACGTGCTATAAATAATGTAGTCGTAGAGCGTGAAGGTTTATTTTAGTTAACGTCGAGTTTAAGCTTTAGGGACTGAAGTAGAGTATTTCAAACGATACTTTTGATTTTCCTGTGTCATTTGGATATTTTTGTACATTTTTAGCCGAACAAAGCTGTCGTGGGTACATTTACGACTCTTCTTTCAATAAATTTTCTAGCTTTAGTGATAATAAAGGTGATTGTCTCTGAATATGATGAGAGTGTACTTGTACAGGGTGGAGCAGACCCTCCCTTTACCTTTTTTAGAATTAATAAAGAAAAAACCAATTAGGAAGTACAAACAATTTATTTTTGTATGGTAAAACTACGAAAGTTTTATTCCAGTGTGTTTTAAAGGGGACGTCGACTAAAAAGGGTCCATTATTTTCGATGCACTATAGAAGTTTGTTATCCTTTTTCTGAGATGTGTTGTGGTGTACGTCTGATTTGTTGGCGTATTGCATTTCCCAAACCTTGGAGGATCGTCGGAAGATGTTTGTAATCCTTAGTTTTGAGGTATCCTCATAGAAATAAGTCGCACTGAGCGAGATTCGGTAAGCGTGGTGGCCAACCAATATCACCTCCTTTTAGTTGGGCTCCATCCTGTTGGAACCAAACGTTTTCCAGTTGGGGTTTACGGAGCTTCGCTGGGAAATTGTCGAATCATTTTCTCGTTAAAAAAAGTAAGGTCCATGACTCCAAATTCAGTCACCGCACACCAAACAGTGAGACGTGACGTGGAAGGGACCTTCAAAGATGTCTCGTGGATTATTATCACGCCAATAACGCAAGATTTGTTTATTAACGCATTCCAACATGTGAAAATGCGCTTCGTCGATAAAGCAACAACTAGCGATTTTTCCAATTCCTGTACAACAACAATATTATATGTATGAAAAGGAAGGTCTTGGTGCAAAATTCACCATACAACACGGCTAGGACAATGAAAAGCAACGATATGTTTGCATACAGATGGTATCAGAGACTGCATCAATATTTTCTGGTGTTTCTTCTCCTTTCCTTCTATAGAATTATTACTTCTCAAGTTCCCCACCTACAACAAAATCAATTTTTGCGCCCGAAAAGCATACGTTGTTGGCTACCAAGCCCTCTACTACCCGTCAAACGAAAACGCTTTGGCTCGATCCTGTAGATTAGAGGAAATTTCTATGTTCTGTTGGAAACCGACGATAATGGCGGATTGAAATTTATTAGACCATAAACCCTAGTTGTTTACTGCCAAAACGTTAACATCCACCATCACAAACTTAGCAGGAAACAATTTTTTCAAAATATAGAAGATAGCATGATAAGGTCGAACTAGAACGTGCTGAAGAAATGGTGTCAAGGCAAGTGTACACCACGAAAGCAGTTTTCACTCGACTGTTGACACTTCGTTGAACTTCTCTAATGGTTTAAAATGGAGGAACCTCCATAATTTGAAGAAATTAATGTGGGAGTTCTGAAAAGTGGAACGGCATTGTTCGTGCATTGCTTAATCGACTGTGTCTGCGATTCCAAATTTAATTTAGCCCGAATTTTCGTGACTCAACGTTATCGCCATATACACAATTCCATCATTATTCAATCGCGGCAGCGCGAATCTTACAATTGGTAGGAGTATGTGGGTTTTACAGGCCGTGACGGTCTATTGTCAGGCTTATTTTTCTGCAGTCTTTTATTCCTGATTTTTTTCCCTCCCACTCCTTCTTGGTCTTCTATTGGGTTTATTTTCAGTACCAATCATCTGACTCGTTGTTGCTTGACGTACTGCCTTATTGTTGGTTCGTTGTATAATTCTTCTAGTTCTTCATTTGTCTTTCTTTACTTCGTGTTTTGTTTATATCTTTCTAAAGCTTTTCTTTCCCAAATCAGAAGTTTTGTTTCTTTTATTGCTCCCAGCTTACACGTTTCGCATCTATATGTTACTTTCAGTCTGGCTACTATCTTACGGATCCATATCTTTGCCTTATATGATATACATTTAAAGTTCCAACTGCTTTATCACTTGTCGGTCTCATTTTCCTATCTTCTTGTGTCTGAACACTCAAATGTTTTCATTCTCTCCATTTCCAGTGTTGATCGATTAATAGGTATTGGTGGCCTGTTGTGCCTTATCATTATATAATTTGATTTCTTGTCGTTGATATGGGGCAAAACGTATCAACTGCCCCAGCGCTACCGCAGTCGACCGCGCGAGCGCCAAACACGACGTTTTCATCTCGTCGTTTCGGCGTCAAAACATTAATAAAAAAATGATTTGAGAACACAATCTTGCGTATTTTTTTCTCAGATTTCCAATGGTATCATTATTTTTAGCGAATTTTTACTCTATAACCTCAAAAAATGCGAATTATTATCTATTATATCTATTATCTATTATTTTCCAAATTTTGATGAAATTTATCTTTAGTCTCTTTTAGTTCTGCTCGACATTGTGTGTACTTTATCGGTGGAACACTCCTTACATTTTCTTTCAACTTCTTTGCTATTAGAATACTAATTCCGAATGTTTCTTTTGTATTCTTCTGTTTCATTTTTGATTAACATTTTCCAATTTTTCTTCTTCTGTTAAGGCTCCAGTAGCAATTATCTTGTGGCTTTTTAGGGATGCGCTCGATCCATTTCCAATTCCTTTTTCGGGTTGTAACGCATATTTTTCTACTTTGATCTTTGCGCTCATTAGCAGTCGCCTACCGTCTCCATTGTTTTGCTTCGTTTCTACCAACTCGTGAAATTAAAATTGCAGCCTGGAACTGCTGATCGGCGTAGGCATCCACCGTACCTGCGCCGCGCGGGTCCGTGATTTACACAAAAACAAAGTTTGTTGCTGTATTTAGCGCGGTCCTGGGCGCACCCCTTCCTCGGAACTAACCCGGAGTCGCGCTGCAGCGCGGCCCGGGCCGGGTCCCGGCTGGCGCCTCCACCGCCGAGCTCCCGCCCCGCGCCGGGCAGCGCCGCGCGGCGCCGCGGCAGACTCTGGCCGGAGGACGCTTCCGGTCCGCGGCGCGGGCGCCAGAGTGCAGGGCTCGGCTCCGCGAAATTGGAGGGCCCAGGAGTTAATGGCTCGCGGAACGGCGATTGCCAGCTCCCGACGAGCCTTCCGGATAGAGGTTCGATCGAGCGGCTGGAATGGGCCATTTGGAAGCGGGAACTATCCGGACTGGCACGGCGCGAGTGGGAGCGTCCGGGATTAGGAACTCTGGAAACTTTTTAAGCTCGCCGGTAGTTCGCAAGCGCAAGGGCGAGAGAGAGGTTCGGCTGGAGCGACCTTTGCTCCTGTTTCTCTTGCCGGCTTAAATTAAATCGAAGGTGTCATCATAGGGGGTGTCGCAATAAAGTTCAAAGAAATACTGAAATCCTAATTGCATATTTCTATGACTTTCTTTTAGAATAGCTTAACGGATAGGTACCTTTTTGAATCGTAAAGCAACATCGTTGCCAAGTCTCTATCCTCCAAGTGGTCTGGGAAAATGACAATCCCAAGGTAATAAGTTCGGAATTTATGGGGGGGGGTGTTGCATTATAGTCCAGAACAAATCCCACATTGTTTGTTGAATTTGGAAGGCTGTGTGGGATCGGACGTTCTTGCGAAGCAGAATAACGTTTCTGATATGCCAGGCAATTTCAGCAACCGTTAGTCGGCGAACATTGCGAATATTCTCCTCAGTCACGTTGGCGCCCGTTATTTTCAACTGCTTCTCATTCTTTCAAAAATTGTGTACGCCACGTGTACACTTGAGCCTTATAAATGTTGCTCTCATTGTGCTTTAAGTCATTTCAAAATTTCAGACGGTTTTATGGTTCTCGTAAAAAACGGGCAACTGACCGAAGAGTGGGTAGTGCGAGAATCTCCTTCAGTCATCTAAAACACTCGGAATGTTTTCCGTTCACCTCGCGGTGCAGAAAAAAGAAATCTCGGTTTATATTTTATTCGCCCTTGTAACATTTTGGAGAAAAATAATATAAATATTTTTTATTTCGTAATATTCTAGAATATGTCAAGAGAGAATACAAAAACCCATTAATACACCACGTAGGCGAAGACTTCAGACAACTGTATATAAAAATGTACATTTCCATTATCCCCCCCCCCCCCCTCTCTCTCTCATCTCTCTAATCTCTCTAATCCGGAGGTCCTGAAAAAATTGTAGAATGATGCCATACACATATTTATAGGGGCGTTTGCTAAAGCTCCTGCCAGACACAAATTGCTGACGGTTGCGAGCGTAGAGGGCATCGAAGGGCGAGTGGGAGTGAAATTTGTTCCGCTCATTTGTACGAGGGTTATCTTAAAAATTGTGAAACGTACACAGTTTGAGTTTTTCGTAACACTAGAAATTTCATTGGTAATGAAGCGCATTGGTTTGTCAGTAAACGATTGATGAAAATGTTTATGAAAAGACCAACAAATTCGATGTTGAAAAGTGTGTGTCCGAATTAATGCAATAAATTGTAGTAGCGCATCACTCGGTCGAATTTTTTGTAGTGTGCTGGGTTTTCGTGAAAGTAGTAACCGTTGAATACGATGACTTTTCGTTGATGACGTAGGAATTACTTCGGTCTTTCGGGTAGAGAGCATTTCTTAGACTTACCGACTTACTAGCGACATTCACGTATTTTCGAAATTGAAAGAATATGCAGTCGCAGGTTTAATAACGACGGAGATGTTTCGTTTTCTCACTTAAAATAACGAGTTTTACGGTAGTAGCTTAGAAAAATTGAACTTTTGAGATAAGCCTCGTAATAATCGGAAGTTTACTGTTTGATAGGAACTCCAGCAAACACACCTGGACGTGCAAGGTTATGCAATGATTTGAAAGAACACCCTTGATGTGTAAACTATGATTATCGTCTCCCAATTTAGAGATGCGGTATGGTTTCAAGGTTAACATTTCGTTGCTTGTATAATCAAGAACACGAGTCGTTTTATGGTTTACCTCTATCTAATTGATCATTTCCTTGTATGGTTCCTGTAACATTCTTATGTTTTTAGGAATCTTTACTAAATCGGCGGGGAGTGAGGTGAGGTTAAATTTTTTTAAATAATTTTTTAGAGCTTTTCCAGTCACTCGACTGGATTTGTTGCACAGAAGCCAGCTATTTTTCACCGATATTCTTTAAAATAATCATAATGGCTGAAAATCATAGCAAGATGGCGGCTAGTCCGGGGCACCCCTTAGGCGGGAATGCGGTGCGAAGAATCCCTGCTTTAGCCGCCAGGGAATAAAATCGAACTTTTCCGTGCCTGTGCATCAAAAGTTATGATTGGCAACACGGTCGCCAACTTTTGAAAAAATAGGAGACAGCGAAACAACAAAATATGTTTAAAATAGAAAAAAACCGCTTATAGGACTTTTCGGTTATTCATTAAGAAAAATTTTGTGCAAAGGCGATTGATATATCTTTCGTATTTTATTTTAATTTCTCATATCAACCATACATAGTTCAAGGGGATGCATTTTCTCTTCTTAATTGTTTTTATGTACTAAATAATAATGACGAATGTAAATTTTCTGATGTGGAGAATTGAAGGTTTTTTTTGTAGAACAAATAAAACCAAGCAGTTGGTAAGAGTTGAACATCCAAATTGCACTTATTTAGAAAAAAAATACAATGGTTTAGAATTTTTCCAAACAAAAAACTCGTATTTCTGTTCTTGCTCTCCTAATTTACAAATCCCGATATCCTGACTAACTGACTCAATATTGTTAAATAAATCGTACCACTAAATGCAGAAACATCAAAATTTGTGGGTATGTAGTATATGACGTAGATCTCTACCCCTTAGGGATGAAAATGAGTAAAACGTTTTAGGCTGATTTTAAAAAGGGCTGCTAACCACGGGGGGTTGAATTTGTGAATCTCCAAGAGTGTGAAACTTACAAAAACACCATAATGAGGCTTAAACTTCCGTTTTTTTATTTATGCCTTCAAAAAACTTTCTTAAATATTGGCAGAATTGGATTTTTTCTCAAAATTCATTCTCTAAAAAGAACGAGCCTCTCATCTCTGTGTTTGGTGATTTTAGGGGTGGTTGCAGCAATAGGGGAAAAAACCAGAATCGTAAAATCGGAGAAACTTAGCACATGGCACATGATCGATGTTTATATTCGCTTTTCAAACTTCCCTCATTTGATTCATCCCCTGATAAGGTGAAGTGTTGCAACTTAGCAACTCGAGGCATGTAGCAAGTGGCATGTGGTATATAGGGAATGAAAAATACTTTCTGTGTCTGTTAATCAATTGCTAGGACGGTTGAGGTGAGCGTAGGTTTTAAAAATTCCCTTATTTGTTTGAAAACTGGAAATCCCACCATGCTACATACAATGGTGGGGCGTACCCTTTTTCATGTTGAATAAAAAATGATGGGAGATCCAATATTTAAACTGGGTAAAACTACAGAAATGGAAGTTTTAGTTTTTTAGTTGGACGGAAAAGGAGTTATCTAAAATAAAATTAAGAAGAGACCCTATGGAACTCAAGTTTCAGGAAGGGGTCTTCAGAATTTTCAGTTAACATTCAGTTGTTGCTGGAAAAGGTTGATTAATCCCCTCAGCTCAAGTAGGTAAGAGTGCTGTAGGGCGGCTGACAGACAAAATGAAGATTAAAAAATACTTTCGAATTTTTCAAATCTCATTAGAATTTTACATCAGTTAACAAATGATACATTATTTTGAAATGTTTGAAGCTCCGGAATTAGTATGTCCAACGTACTCTTTTTTTTCAATTTAAATTTTATTTTATCTGATCTAATGCAGTGCTCGACTTTTCCAAAACATCAAATGATAATTGTTTTGTCACAAAATGAAGTTGGACTTCAGTAAACTAATTAGCGGCTCTCGTATATTATACAAGGTGGTGCCTAAAGTCCTTATTAGTCGTAAATTGTAGTGTTGCTTTTTTAATTAAACCATTCCACTGGCTGGTAAAAAAAGGTGTTGTCCACCCCGTAGATTTCGTATGTTTTACTTGCGTATTACCTCGTAATTTTGGTTACGAAGTTTTGATTCGGTATTTAATGTACAACCTTGGAGGAAACCGAGCCTACAAATGATTAACGGTTATCATTGGTGTTATTGCAGGGAAAACTTTTGAAGTGACAAAGTAAAGAGGTTTTGTGACGACATAGCTTTTGGATAAAAATACTTCCCTGCCTTAATATAATACAAAGAAAATTTCTGGGCGATCTAACTTTAGATTTCTCCCGAATATCTCATTGATGTTTCCCTGGCTCTCTTAAATGCCAGCGTTTTTAGAAAGATTTATTTAAAGGTAATCCAATTTTTGGGTCATCGTATTTTTGTGTGGCCGCAGATTTATTTCTCCCGCGGGGAGACAAAACATCAAAATTTTGCGTATTTCTAACTTAATTTTAATTCAAGGCAGCATTTTGAGGTAATCCCATTCCTAATTTAACAAAAATGGGTTATTATGTTCTTCCTCCTTGTTTGAGTCACAATACAAGGAACACTTCATATTTATCTATTAATGTTATCTCTATCATGTATTACGTTATCGTGTTATTTCTTAACGAAAGATAAAAAATGAAAATAAATATTGTTGGTATGTAGGTATGTAAATAGACTTCCCCTCTTCCCTCCCCTTCTTTCAGAGAGATTTTCAAAAGCGCTGCTTTGCATCAAATAATTTAATTTACCCGCAGTGGGCGAAGTACTGTCATGTTTGAAGCGCGCTTAAAGAATTATCACCTGGCTGCGAAGCAAACACAAGATTAGCCGCGTTCGGCGAATCCTCGTGGATTTTCCACGTCCCAGATAACTCGGAGTGACGGCATTGCTGATTTACTTAACTGGGAGAAGTTCCGCAATTGCGATTAATGTGTATGGTCTTCTGGACTTTGATAGAAAGCGTGTGTGCCGGAGCACCGTACCTTTTCTCCTATTGCGTCGCCTGCTGAGGAACCGTTACTTGTGGCTCCTCACATGTCCTTATTTATCGCGTCTGAAATGGCGTCGGGTTGCGGTAATTTATTCGACGTGTATGTACACACACCTCGGCGCCGAGCGCGTTCGTTAAGTGGAAAAACTATTGGCGAGAACCAATGCGTCGTTTGTTTGCGTGCACGTTTTCTTGCGATAATAATTAGCAAGTGCTCTGTTGAGGTTGTTACATCCAACTGCTTGGTCATACGTTCAGATGTTTATTTCTATATCTAGAACGTCCCGAAAAGATTTAGCGTGCTTACCCTCTGCATCGAATATTATTCCTGATTTTTCCCAGGGAGCGTGGCAAAATCATTTTGTTGTTATACATATACTTTCTATGTGTGGTAGAACAATAATTTGGTCTACCAGATTTTCCCGTCTAACATCAGGGATATGCTGCGGTGATCCCTAGATAAAGTATGCAAAAGAATCATAAAAGCAAAATGTAATCTAAACAATTTACTACAATATAGATGAGAATAATGAGGAAAAAATTAATTCAACTAACTGCAGTAGTTTGGTCTGAAGGATCAAGATCCCGAGGGGATATGAAAAGGAAAGAACAAAGACTAACAAGAATATGAGCAGATGATTCACCAGAAATCGAGCCGATTACAAAAAGTGGATAAAGAAAAAATGGATAAGAACTCGACGATTTATGGGGGCAGAAAAGAAAAAAATAATGATTTTATTTTTGCCATTTCCTTCATGGCGTAAGATGTGTGCTATTAACATAGCCCTCTTCCTAATTTGCACCCGTAGACTACAATTTTGTTTCATACTTTTCACGTTTTTTTATTATTATTATTCTGCTTGTCCATTTTTATTTTCCAGTCGCGTTTCAGTAGTAGATATCATCCAGACAGTGCGCCATACTATGTTTTCAGTGTTTTCTAAATATAATATCTATTATCTATTGTTCTATGTTAAAGCCCGTATTTTCATATCCATCTTCACAACACACCATTGATTTTTTTTTAATTCTTTAACTCTTTCTCGCTCTCCTCTATTAAGACGACATTAACTGTGCACTTTAGATGGTACCTCTTTAGTCTTCCAGGGAATTGTTATTATAGCTCTAAGGTGGAGCAAAAGACTTCATGAATGTACTTATGCTCTATATATGATCGTATAATTATCCCCTCACCAGCCCCTGATTATGACCATCAATGTTCATTTCTACCTAAAATGTTGATTTTTGATTTCCTCGTATCCAATTTTAAATTTCCGTTTTGACAATTTAAAAGCATTTTACATTCCAGATTCCTATGTTTTTCCATTTTACTGTTGAATCTTCTCTAGTTGTCTTAACTGAAGATGCGAACAGAGAACTGTTTTACCTCTAGAATTTTTAACTTGGACAGACTCATTGGCTGCTTTCTCTTGAAAATTTTCTTGTTTTGTTTAATTTAGGTTTGAGGTTATGCCACCATTCCACCATCTTTGCTTGTCCAAATAGGGCCAAGATTTGAATGAGAGAGATTGTATATTTATATATCCTTACATCCCGTTTATATATACTGCATGCTAGCTAGCTAGAATTGATAGCAGGAAGGTAGATGAGTAAAAAGAACGAGGGAGTGTTCAAATTGAATTTATATGAAAAGCGCAGTGTTGCAACGGTTTTGATATTAAAATACTTGGGACGTCAAAAAATGATTGTCACTACAATTGTTTTTCCTCACTAATTTTTCTTTACGAAGAGGTGAATTTTATTATATATATATATTCACCTTAAACGTCTGTGCGGCATTATTATCGTTCCGACAGTTTCCATAAAACTGCTGCAAATCATTCTTTGGGTATACCTCGGCACCACATATAGACAGTCGACTGAAGCTCGTTGTTGAAGAAGAAATTCCTACCATGTCCCTTACTGTCTTTTTCATTACGTCAAACAAAGCATAGTCTCTCGGCTCAAGATCCAGTGAGCATCAGGCAACTGATATATAGTCACTTATTGTTATGATGAAGTAACAATTGCCCAATAAGTCACCACCGGATTCGTTTGTGTGAGTAGTACCGTTTACTGGATATTTCTCACGAGGTGCTAAGCAGTCATAAATACCCCTTTTATGCCTCAAAAACAATCGCACACTATCTATCGAGATCCAATCCCAATTATGTCTTTTTTGAACTCTCTTTCAATGTGCCACTTCAGTACTGCATTAGCGTATCTAGTGTCCTCGCTTCTTATGTCGGAACTACATGTTTATTTACAGCTTCAGTCAATTTTGAAATCCATTGTACATGATTTTGCCCTTAAATCTGGAATGCAATATGTTGCATCTGCTACTCTATCGATATATGGCTATAAGCCGTTTCCAACGTCTGGTGCTTTTACCATGTTGGGCTAACCGTTGCCGTCTAGTCTGACTTCGTAGCTAGCAAAAAGTTTCTGATATTTCTACATATTCTAAGCAGTCATTCTCCCTTCCCTCAAAATAATCCACACTATCTATCGAGGTCCACCATTTTGTCCTCAATTGCACTCGCAGTACTGCCACTATCTAGTGTCCTCGCCTAAAACTACAGTTTATCTTCACGCAGGCCAGTCAATTTTGAAAGCTTTACATGATATTAATTGAAAAAATTAAACTAAAAGGTTAGTGCACGTCCTAATCTTTTCGGAAAAAGCAATAATCAGCGGTAGTTCAAAAGTGAGCTTATTAACTCACCATCTCTAGATGAGCTTCGAATCTTTCTTTGCCAATATTACAACTTACACGTTTATAATGTTTTGTCTTATGTTAGTTTTCTTCTAGCTGCTTCCTTGCACATCATCACAACATCATGAGCATAATCATTATTTGGAGCAAACTACAAGTTAGTCCAATCTTTGTGAACTATCTCATCCAGATTTTATATATTTCGTATGGTGCCCACAATCTTTCGACGGCAAAAATGCGAATATAGAAATCACAGGATGCATCTTTATGATAGAAAGAGTGATGGAACTGGCCCTGGAAACTGGAAGGGGAAATGCAACGAGAACTAATGAGAGATTTGATTTTGTCGACCTACTTGCATGTAGACTCGCGACATGTGATTAAAACGTGAGCATCTATTGGTAGAAGAAAAAACACCAATCTCAGAATAAGGGTTTCGTAGAGAAAGAAGAACAAAGAGGAGCATTTATTTTAAATTAATGTTCTGGTTTTATCCTCTTCTTTAACAAGGTGAAATGGAAAATCTTCAACACAAACGCCAAGTAGCAGAGGAATTTGGACTATTCGTGAATCGAAAAAGTATTTTGGTCTGGCCTATTGCAAACGTAAAGTGGAAGCCTCCTGGAATTCGCAAGAGCACAGAGTGAGCGGCATCAAGAAAAGACTAAAATAAAGCGAGATTTAAAAGATGTGAAAACGAACTGTAAAATAGTGAGTCGAAAGAAACCAAAAGGTTGGGATGAAATAAAGACCTTCTTCACTGAACGGGGTTAAAGAAAACAACTAAGTAGATTAATACAGTTTTCTCAAAACCGCGGACACACAACATTTGCTAATTTTTCTTTTTCCGTAATTCTAAATAACCCGGTGTAGTGTAAAGTGTAAAAGTGAAGAAAAATGGCAATCCATAATATATACAAAAACAAATGAAATTAACATAAAGAATTAAATATGTGGAACATAAAACACAAACAGATGTAGTTGATAGGAAAATTTCAAAATAGAGATTTCTTAAAGACAAGTGTAGGAAACGTAGATATTAAGATTAATAAAATCGATCAATCGATCGAATAAATTTGTAAAATTCATAATAACTACAAAGCAGGTGAGATCATTAGCCACTGAATCGCATAAGCCAATAAAATACAACGAATAGTGCATAAAATAACGACAATGAAGGAGGAATATAGACATTGCCTTATTTTTGATCGATTGTGCTGTGAAATTACAGTCTGTAGTTGTGTAATTCATCTTTGATAGAAAAATCCATGTAATGGACATATGTTGGTTTAATGCAGACTGTAAAAACACACTGCAGTAACAGCTGATCAATAAAATCCCCTCTCTACTGTGCGTATTATCATCATATTTGTAGTAGTTTCCTGGTTTTTATATCGAAGATGTAATTTTCTATGGCAAACGGGGGCTTTCGTTATTTTCAGGTGTATAAGGACGGTTAGCCAAAAGCAGCTGCGCTAATGCGTCCACCTCGTTAGTTTATTTACGACACGATTTTGATTATTTCGGAGCATGCAGCTGCAGTGAGCGTACCTCGTATTGTTGCTTGGCGAAGTAGATAATCTATGGGGATGCGGGATAAAGTGACTCGCAATTGTTATCCAAATTCGACCAATGCTGTTGGGACTTGTTTTTGCCGATTGCAGATGTACGCGAAGCGAGCTCACCCGCTCGCGCGCGCATCGTGCCTCCTGGCTGCCAGCGCAGCAGCGAATGGAAATGGAAGTTCGGATTAATGCGACGAGCGCAGAACCGACCGCTAGGTCAGCCGAGCGCTGTTACACAAGCGCGGCGTTTCAGGGTCTCGCCAGCTCATCGCGCCCCGTCTCTGTCTGGCAGCGGTGGACGCGTGTCGCCTCTCGCTCACGCCTGCGATGGCCTAGCGGGCGCGGCAACGCCGCATTGGCGTGCCAGTCTGTTGGACAAGGCGTAGATGCGATTGTTTTGTTTTGATCGAAATTTTTGTTCTGTGCCGGGGTGGGGGCCGCGCGCGATTACACTCTGCGTTTCGGCGGGCCCGATTCGATTGTTCGGCAGGAAGAAGTCGTGGGTGATTACGCCGCCGGTGGTGGGGGAGATATAGTTTTTGGGCCCCGATTTTAGTTTCTAACTCCTCTATTCTTCTATTCGGAATATCGCATTGATTATGCTTGTATAATTAAGTCACGTTAGAAGCCTTAAAACTTTTCTGTTACTCACAGCCATAGCTCTATTGTTTCTTCCATGCTCCTCTATCTTTGGCTTTTCGTCTCCAGTTTACTATGCCCTTCTCTTTCCACTGCTTGTAACCATTTTATTTTGGGTCGTTGCTGTCTTCTATTCACTATAGACTTTAGGTGCAGTACTTTTTTCACTCTACGGTTGCCTTCCCTTTTTTTTGTATGCTCTAGCCATGTCTTAAGCGTTGCTTCTTTATAACTGTGTAATTGTGGGTTCACCATACTTCAACCTCAACTCCTTCGTTAGTTCTTCTTCTCCATATATCACCTTTTTCCTCCAAATCTTTTTCTGGGCATTCTTCTTTCTCAGGTCTCAATTTCGCTGTTCGAGATATAAATTTGTACCCCAAGAGTTTATTCAGCGCACCTCCACAACGATTTTCTTTTACTATTCTTACTGATATTTCTTCTGCGCTGTCACCATTCTCCATTCAATAGATAAAACTCCTTGCTTCTCCGTTTTCATCTTTTCTCCATTTTCTAGTTCTATTTCTATTTGTTTTTGTTACTTCTTATTCTCGTTTTATCTTCCCTTATACAAGTACTTTGTTTTTTAGCGTTTATTGTTAGGCCCACACCTCTCACCTTCATTTCTAATTCTTTGTTACTCTGTTTATATCTTTTTTCATTTTTACGAACATAGTAATATCAACTTGCACTAGACATTGATGGCTGTTATTTATTATTGTTCCAGTACGATTTATTCCGCTTTCTCTAATCACTTTTTCGAGATTTATATTAAAAAGTGTTGTAGCTTTACTCACAACTATGGTCGTCATATTCTAAAAAAACCTCATCGGCATTTTTGCTGCACTTTCTTATTTTCTGACCTTTATAGTGTAAGGCCGAGCAGAGACTACATCTCAACACTTTTCCATTTTTCCGAAAATGGTCGAATTATCAACTTAACTAGCACTACGGCTAACTGTAATCTGACCATTTTTTTTGTTCTTAAATCGGTCGAAGGTAAAAATCGACACTCGACAAATCTTGGTAAATGTAGAGGAGGGAAAATATTTTCTATAATCTTGCCAGGTAAACGAAACCGAATGTCGAAATATTTTGCCACGGAATAATTACAGTCTGTGCGGACCGACCATAACGCATTTAAGAATATGACCGTTATACGAAATATTTTCCGTGTTTTCGTTCCTCTACAAAATCTGTTTATCCTTCCATCATCGATTATCATTTTCAAAATGATTTGGGTTGGCTTACCACTTAGACCACTATGAAAAATGAGGAATAAAGAGTTGTCATATCAAATTCATCAGAGATCTGTTTATTGGCAAAGACTGAACCGCTTGACGTTGAATAAGAGACCGATGAGCATTACGTGCCCTGAAGTGTTCTAAAAATCTCCCGAATTCTTGGTCGGTTTTCACTTTTTTTTAATTTATCCGATATGAGAGGAGTTTCTCTTTTCTGTAGCACTTCTTTAATCTATTTGAAAGTGCTTTTTTTGAGAGTCTGACTTATTTATTTCTTCTGTCCATATTGGATTTTTGCATTCTTTAGTACCATCCTCTCATAAAGTTCTTTTTTTTTCATTTTTTATTTATTTAAACGTTATGGTCTTTGTTGTCTTTCTAAACTTTCAACAAGAAGAGTTGTTGTTGCAGCAATTATGTGATCTGAAATCGTAGTTTGGCTTAAACTTTAAAAGTTTGAATTCCAAAAGTGCGATGTTACTTTCACTGATAGCTATCGCCTAATTGGGTTAATTAGAAGGTGGAAGGTTTACCGAACAATGTCCCCTATTGTCTAACTTTTACATATCTGCGTTTGGCCTTTCTTCTTTTTCCTTGCTATTCAAGCTAGCCTTGAGTGTTGTGTTCATTAATGTATCTATGTTAGCGGAGGTCGGTAAGCAGCGTTCTCCAGCAGTTATTTGTCCAATTAGTAGCCGTGCCCAATATCGCTCACAGTTGCTGTTTTTGAGGCAAATGTAAGTGGTTTATTGTAGTTTCTTTACCCCATTCAAGCTTCTTTTAAGTTATATTTTTATTATCAAACTGATCTTTCTTTCATGGATTGCTTTGTCTTACTGGTCCAATTTTTAAGAAATTTTCGCCACTTTTGGCAGATATTTATAACGACGTTCTTTACTTTAAATTGTTACTCTTGTTTTGAGAGATAAAACTTGGCTAGGTAAGCATTGCTATTCTGAATCGAGATTTTATGACCCAAGATTTCAATATTTAGTCGAGCGTAGCCGATTGGAACCGACTGTAGCCGAACGGAAGCGAGATTACAAACGAGCGCCGACGAAAATATTCGAACATAATTGATGGGTGGGGATCGACACCGAAAATTTGGAATTTTAGTTGTCCTTTTAGAAAATTGTCTTTCAATATTTATTTACGTACATTGATTAAATTTAATGCCATTGGAAGTTACCAACTGAAGTAGAGAGATAGTTTTTTAGTTACGTATATACACATGGTACGTCGTCATTTTCTCTTACCATTGTTTCGTAGCATGTTGTTTTTTGGTTATTTTTTCCCTTACGTGAAATTCCTTTTGCCCTTCCGCTAATTTGCTATTTTTAGCGCGCTTTTAACTGTGTAATTGGTGGTGCCTTTTATTACTCAAACACCTGAGTACAGAATTATGCCTCTCCACAAATATACTGTCATGAAAATATCGAATACATAAAAAGTAGATTAAGAAAAAATCTATAAGTTTGGTAAATTGCTGCAAGAAACTAGACACATCGTACATAATCTCAGTTCCCCTCAAGTTAAACACCTTTGTACTTCAGATACTTCTCTCAGCGTTGCTTCGCTGTTTAATGATCTTGACTTTACTACTCTTACTCCGCATATTTTTTAGAAGTGGTGAACCAGAAAAAGTTTCTGGTTATCGTAACCGTAGCCCACGTTTCATCTTCGGGTATGATTTTTTTTTTTTTGAGGAAATTTGATTAATTAATAATCGTGACGGTAACTGTTTAATACCTTGACGCATTTATTCTATAGAAATTTGTTATCAGTCAGGGAATACATTCCACCCCCCTTTAGCACTTCGTCAAACGAAAACGGCCGTGCGTACAATCAGCTACCTGCTAGAATGTCGTCTGTCAAAGGTGTAAAGGGGCTAAATAAACATTGTAGACGGGATGATTCTTAGAGTAGGTAGGAAAACATCGCCACAAAATTCGCGAGTTTACGAAGGACAGTCAATAATTCTGAACTGCAAAGGTTGCAGAGGGTGGAATTCGAACTGCAACCACTTCTATAAAATAATGTTTCAAGTGCGTCAAGGTACTAGGAAAAATTATCTCAGCGACATGTTTTATGCTATGAAGATTTCGCGTCAAAATACCATAGATCTTAGTTTTTAAGACCCCCCATTGGACCCCTTCTAGTTCTCAAACAGTCGATCGTAGTTCGTACACGTTTATGGATCACTTTCAACAGATATCTGAATCATTTGTAGCATGTCCTTAAGCTTGCTGCACTTGTTGCATCGTAGCGGAAAGCCTTCTGAACCTCCCGAATAGTTTTTTCGGGCAAAATTTGAGATAGATTCGCTGATCTACTCACTCAGTCGTTTCAAATACAACGAGCAGACGTTTCCACCTACCACCATCTGACTCCTAACTGACCAGAACCGTGAAATAGTCCTGAATCGCGCATGCGCACCATTCTCATCGACTCCCAGGTTACATTTTCAGTTTTACGGTCGATCTCATTTATCTATTAATAAAGAAACTGCCTACTGTCTGATTTTTCTTTTAGATTATTTTCTTATCCGCGAAGAAGCTAAAAGTGTGCTGTTTGGAGAAATGCGATTGCTGCTTAGGTTATTTTCCTACATCTTATCATATCAGTCAAATGTTTCGCATGATTACCTGCCATACTTATAATTTTTTCTAATCCCCCTCCCTCTCGGATAACATAGCGATCGCGTCGTTTTATTTTTTATTTTCAAATCTTATTATCTTCCCTTTGCCTTTTTATTAGTTTGAAGAATCAAATTTAACTAACTTTAGCTTGAACTGTTCGAATAGTTGAGTCCTTTTCAGAGATGATGTAATTTTCACACGTAAATAGTTAGCTAATGATTGAAATCTATTAATTAATATTTGTTTATAGTGGAACAAATTTGCGCGGCATATGTGATTGAATGGAGGGGTAGAGGTACCATATGTTCGAAAAGAATTCAAAAGGAAATGTGGGAAAAGGGTCATCTCGATTCACCTTATGCTTTTCATAAAGTGTTATGGTCTGAATTATTAAAGTATCTAATTACTGCTACTGTTTACTAGAATCCCGTCGTTGAAAACCGGCACTCTTGTAGCCTGTCTTTTATTATTAATATTACGTTATTAACTTACAAACCACCGGTTGAAATATACAGGAATCTGCTTGCTGGCAGGTACATACAGACTACAATACATGGTACGCTCTGCTCTGCATTTACTTTTAATGATTGTGCATACAGTTTTACAGTACAAAAAAGGGGGGAGCGAGTACCGTACCTCCAGAATATGTCAGAATAGTCTTCTGATTAGTAATTTACTTCTTAGTCTGTGTTTGATTTAAGGCCAAATATTAATTCTACTTTCTTTTCAATTCGTACACGCTCAATTGCATTGTTTGGGGTTGTTATCTTCTTGTAACAACCCCGCAAGTTGCATTCTCTTTCTTGGGCTTCAATCTTCTCGATAATTTTTGCCTATGCTGTGCTAATTTTTTTTAGGTAATTCATCTTATTATTTGATGCATATACTTTATATCTTCATATTTTAGTGTATTCCTCGTTAGTGTTTTTTTAATTACATTGTCCCAGATGGTTTTTTTCTTGTGTTCTTCGTTGATGATTTGGTCTATCCATTCGATCGTTATATTTGTCGGAAGCGCCGCATTTCAAGGCTTTGAATATTCTCCTTTTTTTCTTGGGAGAAGTAAAAAAGTGTAACGTTCCAAATCCCCATTCACTGAAATACTCCAAACATGCAGCTTAATGGAGTGTTCAATAGTGTTGGAGTAGTTTCTTTCCGCATACAGATTAAGATTAAGTCTTCAATACATTTTTCTGTTGTCAGGTAATTTTTGGACTTTTAAACTTCAACTTCATTGTTGTTTTGATTTTTTCAAATAATTCTCCTTGAATGGCCAATTCATCCACAGCTTATTATCTTGGTATCACTTTATCGACTACTCATTTGTGGGCCTGTGGGATGGTGACACAGGAACACCGCTTTCAATCTCTTTGCAAAAAGAAAACTCATTAATACCACTTGTTCTGCTTGCAACTGAACAACTGAGTTGCAACTTCCAAAGCCTATTACAGTGCACATGACGGAATTCCTTTGTTTACATAAACGTACACGTTTACGTTAGATGAAAAACTCAAAATTTATAAATATACAGAACCGAAATCGTTTTCAATTTCATATACTTAATTGAATTGTTTCCGTACTTCAAAGCTTACAAAATGTTATCTAATGCTTTAATTAAATTTTAGAGAATTAACTTCGCCTACAGTCCCATTCATGGCTTATTGAAGAAGTCTGTTCTGAACCACTAATTGCGTCTTACCCCAGAAAATACGCCGAAGCTCTCCTATCCGAGGACGCACTCATCCATGAATTCGCCGCGGAAAAAGTTGCGAACGATTTCTGACTCCAATTTCCTCGAGTGCGCTTTCTAGCAGCCGCTCGTGGATCTCGCAGCGCGATTTGTTGCAGTCGTCGCCGGTCCCGCTACACGTATGCGCCACCCCATTATTCGTTTTGGTCGGAAACGGGGAATTGATTAATATTTTCCTGGGCGTGAATTATTCCTTCCCGATTGCGGCAGCCTTACATAGCTGGCTGGTCATCGACCGGCGCTCACCATGCACAATCGATTTCTTGTTGGGCTCGCACCGGAGCGACAGCTCATGGAAGCTCCGCTTTGTTCATCTGCAGATGCTGGGAAACGCCGTGGAAGCTTTATGCATCTTACAGCCAAAGAAATTGGTTTGGTTGTATGTTGTGCATATACATCTTGGTAGTCTTTCCCATCAACGTTTTCTTTCTATTTGAATTCATTATCTCTGTTCATCTTCTATTTGTTCCGCTTCAATACTCTTCCAGATTTTGTCCTCATGAATTTTTAAACATATCTCTATGTTTTAAGTATTGTCCTATGCATTTTTGAAAATTAAGGACTTTCCCATTGAACTGACCTTTCTTCATTGTCATTACACTCTATATAGCCCCATTGGGTATACCGCCTATATGACATCTAATCTCGAGTTTCTTCACTAATACATCTACTCTGTTCAAAAAGTAAAGTGATTGCACAAAACGCATACTATTTATTCATTCATATATATTTTGTTCCCTTAAATTTACCCCCTCCCCTTTCTCTTGCGATACACAAACGCCAAGTTTAATCCAATCTTGGAAAAACTCTTCATATTCACTTTTTGGAATTTCCATTGGCACGTCAATCGATTTCTGTTTTGAGTCAAAAATCCTTGAAGTGGTTTTTTCAATTAATTGAACAGGTAAAAGTCGCAAGGTGATTTTTGGCGAAAAACTCATGACTAATGATAGCTAAGTTTTGCTGACAAACGCTTCAAAATTACTGAACTAACATCTTCAGTAATCGCATAACGATTTCCCATTACTTTGTTTCTGATTTATCGCTGTTTTCTTCGATTATTGATTTGATGGACGACCATAACGAGGTTCATCTTCTGCACATCTTCTCTGACCAGTTTATACTACTGGAATACAGTTTTTCCCGATAAAGATCGATCGTCGAATGTTGTCTGGGATATTTTAAACGATTCAATTCCATTTTTAATGCAAAATATAATGCAATTTCCTTGTTCAACAATATCGGACATTTTAAAAAGGGCAAAAAGTTATATACTTATATATACACTCAAAATTTTCGGATTTCGGATTTTGGATTTTTTTTGACACCCCAATCCAATGGTAGGCCACTGTAAAAAGTTCTGAATGCATTAAACTGGCGCTGCAGCAACTTTTTCGGTAGTCCCTGAAAGGGGTGAACCACCTACCTGTAATAATAAAAGTCGCGTTATTTATTCATGCTAAATACGCCTGTCACCTAATGAAATTCTCGCCTGAGCGACAAGAAATTTGTTCCATTTGCATTAAAACGGAATTGTGATTATTACAGGTTTAATTACGTTGATATTATTATGTGCATATAATGAAGTAGCAGGTTTGATGAAAATTTTGTGTTGGAAGAAAAACTCGTAAGGCAGGAAATCTAAAATAAGGGTAATGAAACTGAAGTTCGAAAAAGCAAATATAGCAATTCCTACGGATTTAATAGTAGTCAATTTAAAAAAAGTAGAGGCAAAAAACATTACGATCTCTAGTACTGTTTAATAAAAGGAAATAAGATTCCAAGAAATACTATTTCAAATGGAAATAATTACGGAAGCTAATTATGCAAAGATAAAGAGCAATATGGTTGATCCTTCCATTAATTATAAATTTAATATGGAACTCTCAAAGAATCAATATTTATTAACATACATACATACATATACATACATACATACATACATACATACATACATACATACATACATATATATATATATATATATATATATATATATATATATATATATATATATATATATATATATATAACAGTAATAGGAGGTTTTCAAATGGGTGTGGCAATGTCAACAATCGCGTGCGAAAGCGCTTCGCGATTTGTAAATTTTTGGTTTTAAACGCAAAGAAGAGTGTGAAAAGATAAACAAGGAAATAAAGGATGAAGTGAGAGTGAAGATTAGCGGGCGTGTCTCGAGTTAAGCTCACGTTATTTAAACTTAGAATTTGAAGTGTGGTTATGAAAATATAATTGAGTGTAGCTTGCGATCGATTGAAAAGCAACGTTGCCAATTGCTAAATTTTGCACCAGAGTTTAAGTAAAAATAGATGAGTGAGAAAGGCAAACAAATAGCGAGGAAAAACAGTCTAGGCAACCTGGAATATTACATAAAGAGAAGAGACGATAGATATAAGCAAATTTGAATTACCTTACCATAAAAAATTAAAAGCATATCAGACAACTTAAGGAGGAAAACATAAACTATATAAATTGACAAAGAGATGAGAGAAATAAACGCATAATTTCAAAGTAAGGGAAAGGAGACAGTAACAACAGCCAAGAAATATGTTGCAATCAAAGAAGAATTAATTAAAAAAGAAGTTGAGTGGAATAAAGAAAAAGTAGCACTATGCAAATAGCTAGAGAATGTAAAAACCAAATTAGAAAAACAGAAGAAAGAATAACATTATAATAAAAACGTAGCAACTAAAAAGTACTAGTCAGTAGAAGTAGGCAACGTTTTATGGAAATGAGAACAAAAATAGAATAGGCGTTTGCCATAGGCAAACAAGAGGAAAGGAAAATAATAGCTGCAGAAATAGCATCATTCGCGAAAAAGCTAGACTGGGAATAATAAGATTTATATAGAAAACGATTTAACCAAAGAACTAAAAAGGCAGCAACGAAAAAAAATGACAGGAAAGAAAATAAAAATTGGCTACTGGAAACTGGGAATGAGGATGGAGAAGCCTAAAAAGCAGAACAAGTTGCAAAAAAATAGTAAGAAGCAAGATAACAAATATGGCTATGGAAATGGAAATGGAAATGAATAGGATTAATGCCAGCAAAAGATGCACAGGAACTAGCATAGGCGCAATAAATAATACCCATGAAGATATTACAAATAATAAACATAAAATTTACAACACTCGGGCAGTAACAAAGGAAAGGGTTAAACACAAAAGAAATGGAAATTAACTTGGAACAAAGAGATATAACAGCAAAGAGGGGGAATTCTTGAAAGTCCAAGAAATTTAAATTAATTAGCGGTAGTCATCACTGAAATAAAAAAAGGAAAGGGAAGAAAATACTGGAAGATGGAAGCTTACTAATGTATAGATAACTTTAGGAAAACAAAACGGGAGTGGCATGTCTAGTAAAAGAGGAGAACATGAAATTAATATGGGACTGGGATATAATAAACAAGGGGTTGCTTGCAAAAAGGTATTTTGACGTCTTAGGCTGAAAATTTTTTACCCGCCTTCCTTCAAATTTTTGCAAGGTGGAAACGTAGAAAAATTTATTTACATAATAACAGTGGGATAAGTCGGTGCGGCGACCTTATGAAAGTAAGACATGCAAAACTATTCTGAAGATAGGCAACCAAACGTACGCCTAGAGCTCGGTCACGCCACATTTTATATCAGCTGTCTTTATGTACTTTCTGTTCAAATGTATAGTAGATTAAAGTATAATGAAAATAAGCAGCAGAGACACGAATAAAAGTAATAGTTCACGCTCCGAGCGAAAGTGAGAGAACATAAATTCTGCTTACAACTACAAAACACAATTGAAAACTGCCAAGGTAGTCTAATTCTATTAGGGGACATTAACTGAAGAGTGGAAAAGGAACACAAAAAATGGCAGGAGTAATAGACACACATCGAAAAAAAGAACGCGAATGATTATGGTAGAAGACTAATTGAGTTTCGTATTGATAGCGATCTGGTTATCACCAATACATTCTACAACCATAAGGGAAGCACTACAGTGAAATGAAAAATCCATCATAGGTATAATATGTAATTGTATTGAAAAAGATAAAAAATAAGTAATTGATGTGAGAGATAAAAGGAGACACGAAATAGTTATTATATATATATAATATGTAATAAGCCATATTCAAGCATAGAGGGAAGGAATAAAATTTAAAAAGTTAAGAGAACTGATATTAGGAAGAAAATAAGAATATATAAATTAAGGAAAACAGATTAAATAAAGGTATCTATAACTAACAGGAAAAGAATTTGAGGCAAACGATAGAAAAAAAACAATTGAATAAAGATGATTTATCGGATGAATTAAAAGATACAAGTAAGGGGCAATAAAAGCATCCAGATATTCTATAACAAATAAATCAAATAAATAAAGAGACTTTGCGGACTCTTTTGCTTCTATAAATTTAAATCATTCTTTTGTATTCGCAGCCATTCCTCTTACATTCTGTCTTGTTTTCCTTTTCTTTATTTTCGAGTATTTCAGCTATGTTTGTATTCCAAGGAAAAAGTACAGAAGAAAAAAGGTGGAAAATGTATTTACAGAAAAAAAACAGCTTACAAAAATCCAAGAAACAATGTCAAGATTATTATAAAAGAAACGAAATAAAATTAGAATTACTGAAATTTTTAACAGCTAGGGGAAGAAAAATGTTGCTGGAAATTTTTAATTCAGCTTGGAGAAGTAAAGATATACCGAAAGAAAGGAATACTGCCATAATAGTACCTACACAAACTATACAAAAGGGTGGCGACATGTGGGATTTCCGTAACCACAGGGGAATATTGTCCTTTCTGTGAACAGCACTAAAAGTATACGAAAAAATAATAGAAAAGAAACTTACTAGGTGATTGAACCGGAACTACCAGATGCCCAAAGTGGATTCAGATTAACCTATGGTACATAAGACCACATGTTTATTTACCCCCAACAAATAATTGAAAAAACAATAATAAAAGATGAAACCGTTTTTCTTGGTTCCATTGATGTGAAAACAGTAAATCAGTAATAAAGGAACACAACAGGATGTAATAGGAAATAGAATTAAAACGGAAACAAACATACCAAGCTATTAGAAGAAATTTCTTCAAAAAGAAGGAGATAACAAATAAGATCAAGATAACCAAATAATATAAGTAATTATCTTCACCTACGGAACAGAATATTGGATATTAAATGAAAGATTGTCTATAAGCTATCGAAATGAAAAACTTAGAACAGTTATAGGGGCTAATATAATGGGGAAAACGAAATGAAAACATCAGGAGGGAACTAAAGATAAAACCGTTAAAAGAAAAACTAGATAGAAAGAAGTTAAAGCGGGCAGGGTACATGATAAGAATAGACGATGGAAGACAAGAAAAGGAGGGGAAACCGCAGAGACCGAGGAAATCTTGGAACACAAACATAGCTGAAATACTCGAAGGCAAAGGAAAGGAAACAATGACAGAATCCAAGAGGAATGGCTTGTTAAAAGTATTATTACCTCAACACCTACGGGTATTATGAGAGATTATATAAAATAATTTAAAAAAACAAATAATAAGTTGTACGATATGGATCTTGTGGAAAAGCGAAGAGTAGAAGAAATATTAAAATTCTCCAATTTGACTTGGATACAAAAGTAATTAGTTCAGTTCTTCGAATGTCAGTTATTTTATTATTTTCAAGATGATGAATCGAGTACAGCAAAGTACACAAACTGAACAAAAAATAAATATAGTTACGGCATATATTGTAATGTCTGGATAAATAACATTTCATGAATTGGGAGATCAATCATCCAACTAAATTATTTCAAACGTCGATCTCCAAAATGCCGCTAAAAAGCTTAGGTGAAACCATAAAGAACAAACAAGTGGTGAAAAATTAATTTTATGAAGGTATGGGATTGAATCAAATATAAAAGGGAATTTTTTTACGGAGTGATTTTCTCCCATGTTTTGCTACCACATAATTAGTCAGCATTATAATGTTCCTACGGATTATCAGGTTTCTTAAATTTTTCTTGTTTGAAACCTTAAGCACAATTCGAATTCAACACCATTAAGAAGGCGCAAGTATACGCCTGGCATAGATAATTTTGGAAGAATGAGAAACAGTTGAAAACCGAAGTCATCGACATCGTTGCAGGATCAGCTGGTCTAAGGAGAGTATTCGCATTGTTCGCCGCTTTCTGGGGTCGTAATAAGCTACGTCAGGGTTTAAGCAATTATTCTAACTATGTTGGGTTTAGAAAAGTGATCCTTTTGTCTTCTCACCAAGGATCAGAAACGAAAGCAGTGAATTTGTTCTGGACTACACTAGAACACTTATCTATACAGTCCGCAATTATTATTTGTTTGGGGCACTCAAATGAGCACTTGGAGGACAGATATTTGATAACGGTATTGCTGTCTAAGCGTTCGTGTACGATTGCTGTTACAAGTACCTACGATAACAAAATCAGAAAAATACCTATCCATGTTTCTACATCGCTCAATTATGTAGAAAAATAACTCTGTATGTTTGTATTTTTATGATTCTACAAAAAATTAATGATAACGGTGAAGCACCAAATGCTCCGCGTGGGAGCATGACCTCCAAACTGGGAGGTTAAGGTTCTCATATGTTCGAACTTATTACAGTGTCGTCAAGTACCATATCTGATACAGGAGCGTGATATGGCAAGTACCGCGCCTTAAACGACCATATTATTATTGTTTGAAGTAAACCTAATATTCATTTGTTTTTGGTCACACTAGCCCCCTTCAATAAATTTAAAAATCCAGACTAAGGAAACCTTAGTTTTTGAAATAAATGTTATTGTGCGTGTGGTTGAGACAGAAAGAGAATGAGTACTATTTTATACTTGGGCGTCGCCAGTTTTTTCGAACGTGTGAATAGAAGCGTGAAAAAGTTAACAAAAACATCAATCGTTGAGGTTATAAAAGCACCTATAATCTACCAGAACGAGTGGGAAAATTGAGACTAAAACTACACTTCCCAGTTTATAAAACTCAAATTGGCGTTTTTTTGGATGGATTCAAATTTAAAATTTTGAAGACTACCATTGATACACCCTTGAAGAGATGAGAACGAATTATCTGCTATATAGTTTATATAAGAGGAAGTTTTTCACATTAGGAGGCTTTGATTTTCAAAATTTTGTTCTTACTGTCAGCTGTAACAGTATTGCCTTGCGAAAATTATAGACCATCTCACGCTCACGTAGATCAATAATCAGCGCCTATGGTAGAGGAGGCATTCAGGAAAAATTTATTTCTTTAATAGATTTTTCTGCGGTGCTACCAAGTACGGGTCTAAAAGCACAAAGCGGCCCAAACATACCTCCTATCTAAGTTATCGGTTTTATAACAGTAAGGTCGCGTTATAGTGATTTCCAAAAATAATTTTGCGAACTGACGTACTAATCACTGAATCGCATTTTTCTATGTAAACTTCTTTATTAAATCTGTTTGATATACTCATGGAGCAAGCACTCATACCTATGGTCTATTGCGTGTTTCAGTAAGATCTTGTAAAGAAAGATATCTAACACCATCTTTTTAGGATAATTCAGGCAATACCAGTATTTGTGATTCGATCACTGGCCATAATTTCTTTTGTCCGAGACACTTTTTCGGAACTCTTAGAATGCGGTATCGATATACAGTTTTATATGATATTTAACTGAAGATTCTTAATACTTGGAAGTAGTTCTATATCATGCAATATCTAAAACGAAGTGTACCGGAGAACACCTTAAAGAGAATAAAAAAATTAATGGCTGTTCGTTTCAACTTTTCTCGTTTCTTTAGTATCAATAGAGTATCTAATTATAATCGTAATATTTCCATAATTTCAATGTCGATCTTGAAGTACAGTCACAACCAACTATATCATATATTGTACACTCCAGGCGTGGTACAATTTAGTATCCGGAACGTGGGCTTTATCTTTTACATTCCGTAACAATCTGACTAACTATGAAGGACCACCGGCATATGAATTCTCCCGTCGGAAACCACTCTGAGAATTTACAGATCTTTGAGAAGTTTTTTGATAGACATGATCAAATTGGTCACCTTATTACACGAAAAAATTAAGCAATTTATTAATGTATTAGGGAATTGCGAAATTCTTATTCGTTCCCTCCGTTATTGTCTGTTATTTTAAAAACGGGAATTTCGAATCGCCATCTGCAATAGCTACAGCTACACCTACAAATCTATGCGCATGAAAACTGTTGACGTTCCTCATTGGAATAAAGGAAGTTCATCCTTATAGGCTGCGCTTTAGGATAAAGATAAATAAGAATGTCACAAAGCCAACATTTTTTACTATAATAACTGTCTGCACACTTTTAATTAAGGTGAAAGGGTTAGTCCTTCAAAAAATCACCCAACTGAAACGGACTGCAAAATATTGATATATCAAAAGGAAGAAGGAAAGAGTCAAAAGAAACCCGTTGACTCGGAATAGGCCTACAAAATAGCGCAGGCAATATCGAGAGATTTAAACAAGGAATATAAATTTATATAAATATTAATTATATTTTAAGTTACAAACTTTTGGACAAGAATGGATATTTAAAACAGATTTTGGTGTTAATCTAAAAGATAAAGGTGAAAGAGAAACATTCTTTGCACTCTTGAAAGTGAAAGAAAAACTATAGAAGTAGGACCATGGCAAAGAAATAGAATGAAAGCGAATTAGACTTCAGCGGCAGTATAAAAACGGAACGAAATAAGGATGTCGTTCGTTATGCAACGGATTATCATCAAGACGGTGGGCGTTAAATCGTCTAAAATTTTAAGATGATTTAAGCACAGTTCGGAGATAGAAGATACGTGTGGTATAAACAAGATTTTAAAGGAGGAGGAGCTGTTGAAAATGAAGGTCACCGCGAACCGGTGGCTTGAGGAGAATATTCTTATTGTTCGGCAACTTTTAGGTGATGAACGTCGGTTAATGGTTGCTGACATTTCTTGTCAGCTTTTGAACTACACAAAACTCGTGTATCGTCGGAAAAAACGCGAGTTTCCAACCCGGAACGTTATCCTGCCTTACGACAACGCTTGGTCGATGAAAAGTTGAATGTTTGTTCTGAAGTGCACTAGAACATCTTCATTTTATGATAGTGGGGTTATAAAACTATCTAAATGGGTTTCTAAGTCAGAAGGTTATGTAAAAAAATAAGTTTTGTATGTTTCTATTTTTATGATACTTTAGTATTTAAAAAAATCGCTTTATATTTGGTTCACTACGTAGAATAAAACAAGAATGATGAAAATAAGCAACTCGTATGGATTTTGGATAAAATTTAGATGGTGGCAAACATAAAAGAAGATAAAGAACTTAGAATAAGTAGAGACAAATATTGATTAAAAGAAATAAAAAATAAATGTTACCGCATAAAATGGAGACTAAGAGGAGGATGGATAAGTAGTCAAGAGAAATCCTAAGATTAAGAGTAACCTTAATAAATAAAGTATAACGATAATACGCGATATAAAGAGGAAGTTGAATACAACTATTGCTATTTTCGCTTGGGTCTAAGAAAGTATATTTGCATTTACTCTATAATGAAGGAATAGAAAGAAGTAAAAAAAAGGAGTTGAACACGGCCCATGGTTTGGTACAGCTTTTCAGAATAATTTTAGTTTTTCTCTTTTTTTTGCAATTTTTATCAACATCTGTTTCAAAGGGTATAATTATCTTTACGTGTTCAATATTACTTATATTATTGTTCTTTTTTCGTGTTTTATTTTCCTTTAACTTATGTTGTCATTTCTCTGGCATGGACATTTTATACTATACATATAGCTTCTGATTGGCCATATCAAACATCTCCTCTTCTTGGGAATTCTCATCCAGACGTTTGAAGATACGTTTTAGAAGAAAATATCGTCCCCTTTCGAGGTAAGAGTGCACCGCAGTTTATTTTTGGAATAAAAGGAAAAACGTTCCTGATCAAAACGATAATGGAGCCTTTAAATAGTAACAATTAGAATGAACCATGAGTTAATAAGAGGATAATAAAGTACAGATAAATGCATGGCTACGATATATGATGAGGATGAACGAGGAAGGGGTGGCGAGGAAGAATAATAACCAGTCTAAATGAAAAAACAGAAAGGTCAAAAGTTAGTTGGTGGGATCAAGTTAGGAAAATTTTCGATAGCTGGGGAGGCGAAATACGGGTATTAATCCACCCGTGGAAATGGAGTTGTCGAAACATTTTAAGAAGGAATTTATTATAAAAATGGTTTTGGAACAACATTGAAGGGCATTATTTAAATTATTGGTGGAGTACAAGATTTTTGTATGCGAAGTATCAAAGTTGCAATTTTAGTCTTTACCTATATAATGCTAAAAGTTGTCATTGGGATGGGAAATAGATGCATTAGGTATTTGGCATCTTCACATACATAATTAAACATTCCTGATGGTTATATCTGAAACATGAAGCAATAGCGATCATTTCGACATACAGAAAGCTTTCCAGCCTGCAATATTTCCTTAATGTGTAATTCACTGCTGGTCCTCCTTTTTATGTAGTATTGAAGACTATTTAGTAACGCTACTTTTAGATCTCCGTCCAAAAGGAGTAGAATATTGTATTTCAACCCCGCTATCACGAAACACTTTTTATTGGACGCTGACAAGAAGTTTATCTCCCGTCGGCCACGTGTTCTCTTCGTTATTATCCTTTTTGTTAACTTTAATGTTGTATTTAATAGATTTACTCCGCGATAATTACTAGGGACTTTACGGCCACCTTTCTTGAACATCAGGATAATTATTACTCTTTTCCATTCATCTGGGATTCTGTTGTTTAATTAAAGCACCTCCGCCATATTTACGGAGTTCATTCGTTATTTGTTCTTCTCCTGGTGATTTCCTGATATTAAGTTTTTCCAATCCTTCATTCTGTTTTCTCACTAGTAATCTCTGGTGTTTCTGGCATTATGTTTTGGTTCTCCTTCCTCTTAAACAATTCTGTGAAGTAAGAAACTCATGTTTTATCTTCAATGTGTGAGTACTAAATTATTTCATTCACTTCACTCCTTTGTTTTCTTATTAATCTCAAATTCTATTTTCTTTCGTTGTTTCTCTTACCAATTCGTGCGTCTCTAATCTTATCGTCCTATATTATAGATATGTTTCACTATTTTCGAATGACACGTACTTCAAAGTGGCAAATTTCTGTTGAACTTCTTAATTAAACCATGTCTTTCTCTTTTTATATTCTTTATTCCCAATTCTTTATAAGCTGCTTGTAACCAAATAGATGCGAAGGCTTTCACGGCCGGTGTTATGGATGCACCAGATGCTTGTAATTTTTTTTTTCACTGTTTCCCATATTTTATCTATATTATCTTCTTACAGATATGATCTTTTGTTCTAGTGTCCGTTGGATCAGATCTTTTATTGTTTTATCTTCCAAACTCTCTGTTTTTAATTTTATTTCTATATTTTTAGCATCATGTTTAACGCGAGCCGCCATTGTCACTAGAATTTTACAAAGAACTAGATAGTGGTCGCTCCCTACGTTTGCTGATGCGAGACTTCTGACATCCAATATTTTTTTTGCGTGAATCTCCTTATTTGTCAAGGCACGTTTGTATTGTTGTTTATGATCGAAGAAAGTATTATTTATGTGAATTTCGTTAGTAGAGCAGAAATGAAACATGAGGTCACCATTCTCGTTACTTACTCTTTCATTAAATCTTGCTTCACACCTGCTACTGCTGTGTCACCAGTTCTAGTGTTGAAATTGCCCAAAATTATTACTGATTCTCTGATTGGAATTTTGTCAATAAGATTTTGTCCCTATCGGCCTCCGGCTCGTAGGTTTCCGGTGCATATTTTCCTTTCATCTACTGTTAGCTTGACCATTAGTTTTCTTTGGTTTTTGTAGTCTTTCTTTATTACCAAAGCTACTCTCTTTTTTGCTCTTTCATTTTCCATCACATCACAGTAAATCAAGATATATTCTTCTATCAGGATCTGTCCATTTTCTTTCTTTTTTTATTTCTATTAGTTCTTTTTCTATTTCTTTATCTTTATTTTATTTAAGGATTTTAAGTTCCAATATATTCTGCTTTTTCCAATTTGACATACATCTTGAAGAACTAATTTCACATGGCGAAAATTGCCCCTTATTGGGTTTCCTATAACCTCACGATTCGATTTTGACGGTTGGTTTCCGGAGGGGGCATTGACAAGATTTAAGAACAAACTTATGGGTCTAAACCAAAGCGTCAAACTCCTATCGATTTCTGATGAGCAGGTAGGGTTACTTCGAAGTTTTCTTGTGTAGGATCACAATGAAGGAGGATGAATTGCTGCATTGCATTGAAGGTGTCAACAGAACGTATCACCAATGATTTCTTTTGTGTAGCGTCTACATTTGGAATGGAGGGACGGGGGGGGGGGGGTTATGATCAAGGGAAAACACCTCGTTTACGTTCGACCGCCGCTATAGATTTAGTAAAAGCTACAAGAGCTCCTGGGTGATTACATTGATCGGATATAATGAATGAAATTTTTGCATTTAAGTTCAATAAGATGTTGGTACAACCTAGGTATATATGCGACAATAGTCAGTATAAGTAACGGTAATATTTAATATGTGGCTAAAAGACTTTAACGTTGTTGAGCATGTTTAGAATAATCCAGAAAAAATTGTCAGCTACTGTAAAAGCTTTTAGCTGGCTATTCTTAATAGATTTATTGTGAATTTGTGTCTTCAACTATGAAGACCACAGCCAGAGTGGTCCAGTGATTGAGGCGCGGGCTGCGGTGTAGACGGACCCGGTTCCATTCCCGGAGGTCTCTGATGCCTGTCGGGTCACTAAAAATAATGGAATACCTGTGTTCACTTTGAACAAGGGGTAATAATGGCGGTCGTCGGAGGCGCGGTGCTTGCCACATCGCTCCGCATCAGATATGGTACGTGACGACCGGGTAGACAGAGCGAACATATGAGAGCCTTAACTTCTAAGTTCGCAGGCACGTGCTCCCACGCGGGGCGTTAGAGCCTTATCATTTTATTACCAACTATAGGGACCCACCAATGTGGTACCCCACTCTGCCGAAGGGATCAAAACATTCGTGAAAACACATTTTTTACCCCCTTTGATCAAATTCGAAATTTATTTCTTATTTTTTAATTTATTCTTTTTTTTAAGGGGGAGAGAAATATAATCAAAGCTGTCACTTCGCTAAATACACGTACTGTCAACGCAACTAAACGCAAGCCCATTACAATGCAAATTGAACAAATTTCTTGCCGTTGCTCGAGCGGCAGTTTCATTAGACGACAGACACATTCAGCATGAATAAATAACGCGACTTTTATTATTGCAGCCAGGTGGTTCACCCCTTTCAGGGAATATTGAAAAAGTTGCTGCTATACCAGTTTAATGCATCCATAACTTTTTGCTGTAGCCTACATTAAATTTGGATGTCAAAGTCGGCTGTTTATTGGAAATTGCAAATTCCGAGACTTCGGGTGTGCTAGGGCGTAGCATCATTTCATTAGTCAATTCTTCTTTTCGAATTCTTAGGAAGGGAGCAAAACTATTAAAACATTAAATCTGAACTGTCTCACGGTCTTATTGCATTAAGTATACACGAGAGGTTAATGCTTTGAAAGCAATATAATGGAAAGGAAGTTTCAGATCATATTTGGTGTAAGGTTAGGATTTATTTCAATTTTGGGAAACCCCTGCTTTATGTTTAAAACATGCCCGTGCTCGGCGTGGGACTTTGCGTCCAACGTTTCAACAATAGACGTTTCCTGGATGAACGGCGTCCCACGCAAAGAAGACCTGGAAGAACCTTCACCACGACGCTCTGAACCAAGAGATGCTGCCCTTTTTTGTCTTCTTGCGGCGGTCGCCGCGAAAGTTAATTTAGTTTCATCTTCAATCTGAAATGACGAATTGTTTGTTTCCATTCTGTTAATTGCTGTTTGCCGCCTTTGTTTGCCGAACCAATTCGCCGCAGTGAGTAACTGAAGCCAAGGCCACCGCGTTCGGCAGGAAATTTGTGCTCTTGGAGCACATTGATAAGTTATTTGAATGAAATCTAAATAATATGGCGCTTATTTATTCAATTCGGTCCCATAATTAATTCCGGCGGCTAATTGGCTGCCTTCGAGGAGAGTTTGTGTTTACTGGGCCATCGAGAGATGCCACGAGTGCACCCTGTGGTTAACGATGGTCAAAGCTATTATAATAAAGAGAATTTTTCATGGAAAAATGTTCGCAATATAAAAATGAGGGGGGAGTGATGACATTTTTTTCTCTCGGTAACGATCAAATCTCATTGACAAGCTCTGAATAATGGTTTTGATGTTAATCCAAAAATACGTGGGTGGTTTGGAAGACGATACAGACGGGTAGCATAAGGACGACAGCGACAACTGTATGACCATAAAGTTTTCTTTTTATAGATGAATACTCTAAATCATTCTTATGCCGATTCGTTGTTTAACAGTTGCCTAAATACAAGAATTTCGAGTTCAAAATGGACGAAATTGGAATTATTAGTAAGATTTTATTTTTTACAGGGGAGAACAGCGAAAGCTCCTTCCTATGGAACAGTTCAATTCTAGGTAAACGAATTCAATCGCGGCAGAACAATCATCTGTTGGAAGCTCTCTTGAAGCGGTTGTTTGCATTATCCAAGTTTTAAACCAGAAATGATCCAGAACCTGCTCGTGACAACTACTGGAATCAAACGAATTTGTTGCGACGTTTTGTAACAATGGGTGGATTCAGCGCTACAGATATTAACACAACAATAATCTAAACAGCGGCCTGCACGAGGTGAGCCTACTCAAAAAGGCGAAAAGCGTACAATCCTCTGGAAAGGTAAAGGAAAAAGCAAAACCTATTGCTGGCGGATACTAAGTGGTGGTACTTTTGGGAGGATTGAAGCCATCTGCTGCGAAAAATTGTTTGAGAATGGCCCAAAAAGTTTTATTCCAGTGCGGCAACACTCTACAAAAACTGACAACTAAAATTTCATGTTCTTCCCCATACATCATATTTGCTCGATCTGGCTCCCTGGGATTACTATCCGTTTCAGAAGCTAGAAAGTTCTTGGTCGGGCAAATGAAGAGGTGATACAGGAAGTAAAGCAGTATTTTGATGACTGAATCACATATCAGGAGAGCTGTTGGAATTTCAAGAGAACTATGGCTGAAATAAAGTATTTTATGTAAATTCAAGTTGCACAATACCAAGCCAAGTCATTCATACTTTGGATTGAATTTCTTCTGAAGTTGCCGAGACCATTTGCTTCTAAGAAAATAAAGGTATAAAAAAATAAATTTACAATACGAATAATTTGAGTCAAAATTGCAACTGGAAGGTGAAATGTAACCAGACACATGTCCGTCCAACTGATAGAGTCGATCACTTCCGTATGTTTTACCCCTTCATTGCGAAATTTTCTTTTTCTCCTAGCTATTATCACAATATACAAGATTATGGTTTTTTCAAAATCCAGAACCTTCTCAGTAATTCGTCATGAATTTTACCTGTTTACGGTGAGTGAACACCATATCAATGAACAGATTAATTTAACCTCTAACGCTTTAACTTTGCTACTAGGAGATGGTCTTTACATCGTTCGTAAGCTGAGTATGCTAGATATGGACGATTTGGACGTTTTATGGACTGTTATTCGTTGACTTTGACCAAAGCGCAAAATTGATTAACAATTTTAGGATGAAACTGTTACATACTTCTCTAATGACCTGTTGATAGATGTAGACTGAGGTTTATTTATTAAAAACTCACATTCAATTGTTTCTGCCATCTTGTTCGCATTCGGTATGGAACTTTTTGAGTCTTTTCTTATCTCAAGCATTGATCGAAGTGACTATTAGATTCTTCCAGTGAAGATTGCGTAGAAGATTACATTGTTGCAATAAATTAAGCGCTTATACATTTCGATTACTTATCACGGAGGAATTCCAGTTTTGACACAAAAGTTTTCAAAGAGAAATGTGGCCGTAATATATTGTTTCCGAGACAAATAAAACGTGGAATGGGACAGTAAAAATGAGTGCTGCCAAATAGAGCAGTAACATATCACGAAGAACGCTGATAAACGACTACGGGCAGCCGCGAGGACTACAACGACTTTATTTGTTGCGCTTGTGTATTCATTATAGCAGCTTTGTTTATATCAATTGTTATTCATTGGCTGCAAACAAAAAGATAATTGTCCATCGTCCTTAACATAGAGGCGAACTTCGCCGCTTCCGTAATTACTGGAATCATTCGAAAGGCATGAAATAATGGGGAGCTGCACTGTTCTTTCGTACTTCAAGGATGCTCCTCGGGTGCTGTTTATCGACAATCTAGACAGCGGAATTGATTGGATTTAATTTATGTAAACAATAACCAATCAAATTAATGGCTGTTGTCAATCAGATATAGTGTAGTACTTCAATTGTGGGGTTATTAATGCTGCTTAGAGAGTTTCTCTTTAAGACTATGGGATAAACTTTAGAACGGGGATTTCTATACTATTAGGGCACTTAAAAATAATTTCCCCTTTTCTCGCAACTTCGGTTTACACAAACGCACAGAAAGAAAGCTAGGGAATCATTTGTGTAGCTCTGGAAGTACAGTTGTGGACAAAAAAGAAACAATTGTGGAAGTGAGTTGCTGCTTTGTTAGACATCGGAATTCAAATCCGGTAAAGACTGTGCTGAAAACAGCGGTCGTCTGGCAGATGCGCACAAGCCACACATCCAGTGCAAACCGACCAATCAAATTCGATGTACGGATGCAACAGGTCTGGCTTGTAGGACTTTTTATTTTATGATATATGGAAATTTTAGGACAAAGATTTGTGCACAATGGATTATTTCATATTGTACTGAGACGTTCTTTAAGTGTTTGGCTGCCGCAGACGAATCCTGAGACATCGGAAAGAAACGCCAATTTATGAAATTGAAATTGGAAGCCCTCGTTCCAAGAAGCCTGGGATTGATATTCTAAAAAATGACGATTGTCTTTTGAGATCAGGAAGAGAGCAATACGCACTGCTGGTGGGTTGGCTACCCCCTTATGAGAACATTACCACTGAGCGGTACTGCGGGTTATTGAAGCGACGGAAAATGGAGATGCGAGCGTTGCTTCAACTTGACGACTAGGCTCTATTTAACGAGCGGCCAGACGTTCAATTGGCTGTCCAAATTTGCCTTTGTTTGAATTTCTTTCTCTGTATTTTTTAATATTGCTCTTTATCTGTGCTTCTTCACAACAACTAGTCAAGATATTTTTTTGATCTTCTCTATTCCCTGTTTCTCTTATCTTCAGCATCGTATTCTCAACTTTTCTTCAACAAAATTTGAAGTTTAAAAGAACGTTAAACCCACTGGAGTTTTACATTGATGATTAAATGGAAAGCACTGTAGTAATGAAAATTGTATCTTTCAGATGTCTTTTTATCATCAATTCATTATTTTGGAGAACACCCTTGGGGACGATTTGATTAGCCGTAGTTACGTAATTGAATTTGATCATTTGACAACCAATTGACCGTTACTTCAATAGACTGTTTGAGAATTTTTCTGGCACACTTTATAATTTCATCTCTTCTTGGTCTATGTCCAAACATTAACTATTTTTTTTGATATTTTTCCATTACCTTAATCATTTTTGAACTGGAGAAAAATAGAAAATAGAACCGAATAATTCACAAAGGCGTCTAGAGAGGATTATCGCGCCTCCAAACCCTATGGGAGCCAGGTGGTCAGTTGTAAATTCTACAGAATCTCATTTTAGCCAGAGGAAAGAAATAGCAATGTACACTGTAAATCTTTACAAAAAAAATCGTAAAAGTTAAGATACCATAAGTTATGTATCCTTCTCATTCTTACATACAACACATAAGCTCACTTAGCTATTAACAAAGCAAATAATGCAGGAATTATGAAGGAGTATAAAAAACCGGAGGAAAAAGAAAGAAGATAAAATAGAGATATTCTATCACAAGGTGTAAGACTTAAGTTAATTCATCAGTCATCATAGTCTACAACTCTTTTACCGGTTTTAACCCCTTGTCTTCTAAGTCTTGCTATTCTTCTTAATGGTTTCGTTTCGCTTTCTTCTATTCTTCTTCTTTATTGTTTACTTGGTTCTGATCCAAACGTTAGCGTAGGCACAAACAACACTTTAGTAGCTATTGACAGTTTTTTTTTACTCTTTATCTTGTATTTGCTTATGTCCTTTCTTTTAGTTCTCTTTCTATTTTCCCAGTTTCTTTTATCATGATTCCTAAACATTTGAACTGTTTAACTTGTTCCACCTTATCAATTCCTATATTATCCATATTCTCGGGTTTCCTTCATCCACTACCATCACTTTGGTCTTATTACAGTTTATCTGTAGTTGTCGTTTTTGTAATTCTTTATACTATATAATCATATTGTGTTATAGATCTTTTTTTTGGAGATTGTAGAACCCCATGTTGTTTTCTTTATTTTGTCATTACATTCTTGAATTACGCCATCCATTACTATATTAAACAAGTATGGACTTAAGGTTCTACCCTTTCTCACTGCGGATATGGTTGTGAATCTTTGTATGTATAGGTTCTTCATTCTTGTAATCATTTGATGATTTATCTTTCATATATATGGCTTCTCTTCATCGAATCAAATGCTTTTAATATATTTATGAAGCATAGGAGTATTTTTTCGTTTATTTCTATTATTCTCGCAACCAATTATTTTACTATAAAGATCGCATCTTCTAAATCTTTTTCCACTAGGGGTTTTAATTTTTTTGTTAGGATGCTCTCATATATTTTTTAAAAAATACTTAATAGGGAAATGCCACGATAGTTTTCGCATTCCTTTGCATCTCCTTTCTTAAAGAATGGTAGAATAATTGGTAGTTCCCTGTCTTCCGGTATCTTATTGCCTTTATATATTTTATTCATTAATTCTGACAGCATTTCTTTTCCCGTTGTTCCCAAATATTTTAACATTTCTAGGGTTATTTGGTCACGACCTGGGGCTTTCCCTAATTTACTTTTTCCTTTAGCTGTTTCTAGCTCTTCTATTGTTATAAATTTATTCTCGGGACTCTTCTGTTGTATCCCTGGATTCTTGTTTTATTTTGCTATTTTCCTCTCGCAGTTGTCTTTCTTCTTTCCTGTGTTCTTTCTGTTCTCTCAATTTTTTCGTTCCTCCTGTTAAATTTTGCAGCACATCTATTATTTCTTCTATTTTGTCCTCTTGATTTTAGGCCTCATCTGTATTTTTATTGGATATTCTCCGAGTTGTACTTCTACTAAAGATTTCTTTCGCATCCTCCGAGTTTCTTTTCCTTCTCGCTTCTTCCTCAGTTGAATATTCATCTTTCTCGTACCAGACTTGTCGAAATTTCGGATTTTTACTTTTCCTTATTTTTGCTGCTTATTACTAAACGTGGCAACACTGCTTTTAAAACGACAAGTATCTCCCTTATTTTTGACCTCGCTCTATATAACATTTATTTTATTTGTTATTAATGGCACTCATTTTGCTTTTTTGTTATCTATTCTACTGCACTATCTACTATTTCACTGCAATTAATTTTCACTGCGCCTTCCATTTTTTACGAATTCAATCCAGGTGAATCTTTTGCAAAACAATCAGCCGAAGGGATTGCACCCCCTAAGTTACTTTTGTTATGTAAATTATGTCCAAACGGGTATCATTAGAGAAGCATTTGACCAATCAGACCAAAGAAATACAAGGACGATAAAGCTAACTCCGAAGGTTTCGTTGTTTTTGCTTGGAAGTTGAAAGAGTTCGGTTTTCAGGAAGTCGTACAATACATTTTGTGATTTCGACCCCAACTCTATTCTTCTCTATTTCTTCATGAATATTCTTTTAATACTTCCTTCATCCTCTGTAAGTGTCTCAACCAGCCCAGCCTCCTATTGCTTATGATTTCACTTACTATATCTAGTGCGTCCCTTAACTCGAAATTATATGTCCTACACCATTCCCTATTTTCTTCCACTAGCCCGAAGATGTCCCTTAGCATTTTCCATTCTCACCGCTTCAATACCTCTATTTGGGTTTTGTTCAGCAACCACGCCTCTCCTCCATATGTCGCGATAAGTCTTAGGATAGTTGTGTACACTGTTATCTTTGTATTGATGAAAATATATATATATATATATATATATATATATATTGATTGGTTGGATCCGATAGAAAAAGACCTGAATGGAGTAGAAATTAGCAACAACAAAAAAACTGGACCGAGTGGAAAAGTATAAGAGAAAAAGTAAATGTGGTACCAAGACCAGACGCGGGCCTAACTAACCTATCTCGGTAAAATCTTTGGGAAGTTCGTAAAAGGGGAGTCATGGTTTTCTACCCTCTGGTCCTGTTTCCTTTCTCTAAGGGATTCTCTTGTTTTTTATTGGAACTCGCTTTTTATGTTCTGGTTCTCTTTTGCCCATCTATAGTTCATATTTTATACAGGTACGACTCTTCCTACTTGGATTGATTTGGTTTTTGATCTCTTCCAGTGCTTGTCTTCTACAAATATTATATCAACGTTAAGTTTATTTTGGTGGTTATGCTCTTGTGGTTGATATCATTTGGTATGCTTTTCCTCTTTGGCGACTATATCTTCTATCTCGAGTGCGGTTTGGTTTAGTCGTAAAATTGATGCGTTTTTCCAGTTTCGTGTATTTACGTGAAACTTACACAAATCTTTGTGGTAAGAGAAACATCTAACGTTACTTTTAATCAACTATTTCTAGAAAATCCCTTAGATTGTTTTATCTTTACTTTTCTGTCCCCTGCTGGTTCAATCGTACAAGATGTTGAAATAAACTGTGATTTGGTGTAACGGCATAATCGTACTGTGTACATTGTGTGTATATGTAAGTGTACGCTATTCTACGTCATTCCCGGTAATTGTTCAGTATTGTTCTCATTTCCCACAGAGTATCCAGAGCAGGACAAGATAAAACGTGAGTTCTGCATTGTGTTTGTTATCTCGCGCTGATTTACGAACTATGCGCATAACGAGAAGGTCGAAGTTGTTTGGCATTCCCCTTGCAACCTGAAGTATTGTTGATAGATCCTGATAAGGTCAAAATATGGGGAGAATGAAAGCAAAATTATAATTATATGCCTTGGCAAAAAATTTGCGTACTCCGATTTTTCCATGCAACTGCAAAAAATCGAGTGTCGTGCGGCCGCAAGGCCGCGTAGTGCAGCGTTGCCAGCGCCGCGTAGCAGGCGGCGAAGCGGCAACGCTGCGCCGTCTGCCGTGCACGGGGTGCATGCGGGCGCGAGGTCAGATTTTCGAGCAGTAACGGGATAAGCTGACCCAGTCGGCGGGTGGTGGAGGAAATTCGGGAATGCACCGCGCGGATGCGACCCAGTTCCCCGCAGCCGGCTCGCATTCCTCGCGGGTCGAAGGTTGCGGATAAGTGGCGCCGGGACGGCCGGGGCGAGTATGCAAAATAACCGCCATAAATAATCGATGCGATTTATTGAACTGCCGCGGCGCAGCCCGGCGCGATAACGGTGCGTATTAATTTGGCGCGCGGCCGCGGTGCCAAGTACGTTAACTTATCGTAACACGTACGCTACTACGGAAGATAAGCACGGAGGCCGCCGCGCAGCTTACGCAACTCGAAATTTGGGCACAAGGTCGGAACCTTGAGTGCTCGTTTCTTTGCATGGGCTCGCGGAGGACGGGGACCTTGGAGGCTCTGGAAGGACCCGCGGGAAGGAGCATTCATAAAAAATTGCACTTTGTACTTCGTATTTTTATCACGGTTAAATATAGCGGGAAGGTCAAAGCGTTTATGAGTTTTACACATGTGAGAGCTTATTGACCCTCCACATATTGATGTATTGATAGATTTAAGTTCCTTGATGATGTCAGAGCAAAACGCTCACTTTTAATCTATAGGCGCAATGTCATCCAACAATTATTGCACACCATATCATGCTCTTGCTACATTCAGGGAGGAATCTTTGTGAACGTAGAAGATTAGTTACGCTAATAAATTGTAGTCCCGTCGTACCAGATGATATAGAATCTCCTACTGAGACCTTATGTCTTTTTACCAGAAAACTAGTAAAAAACTGGTCTTTAAAGAAAATCCTTGCGTCACTCAGCTGCATGCATACTGATCGTATTAATCTTCAAAACTGGAACTCAAAGATCCGTTTATTTCATTCGTAGTGTCTCGGATTGTTTTGCATAACTTGAGTCATATATGTACAAGTGACAATTACCTTAAACAAAAAAAAAAAAACATTCTATGGATGTTTGATATATCGACTACGAGCGTTTTGGCTTGTCGGGAACAGAATCAAAATCAAAGCACCAAGAAGTCAAATTCGAATTTGTCTTCCAATTTCAAATTTACATTGATGATGAAGGTCGGTTCTATCGAAGCTGGGTTGAGTGCAGGGCCGTCAAGGATCTTATCAAAGAATTAATTTTCAGTCACAAAACATGTATCGATTTTTTCTGCAATTTGGAACGGAAGATCTATATGAAGGCGAGTCTTGTAGGTTAGATTCATGAGTAATTTTCATAGCCCGACCGAATCAAAAGGACAGTAATAAGCAACAAATACTTCCCATGTAGCTCAGAACATATGCCACGCGGCATTCTCAGTCGAGCGCTGTAGGCTCTTCCGAAGAAGGTAGTCGTCTGCATCACCACCATTACCAACGCTATCCTCCAACTCTGACACTTTTCGAGCCCTTGGAAGGTCGCAGATGTCGTGATGCTTCCCAAGTCTGGGAAAACGGCAACTTTCAGCCTCCTGCCGACCAAGGGGAAGCGGGTGGAACGCATCATCCACCGTCGGTTACAAACAGCAATCGAAGACCTCCAACTGATTCCGAAGATTCGGCAACTTCTCCGAGTGGTGGAAAAGATCTCGGAAGACTCTGTCATGAAGCTCCACACCGCAGCAGTTTTCCTCGATGGAACAAGCCTTGTCTACAAGATGGCTTCAGCGTCCATTCCGCTGCCGATGGTCCAGCTGATCCGGTCCTTCCTCTCCGGCCGAAAGTTCCGGATCAAATTCGGTGGTGTGAAGTTATTAAAACGGCGTTATTCAACATCTACGTCCAGGACATCCCCACGACGATATTCCAGTATGCAGACAATACAGCGGTGCTGTCAAGTTCGCGGCAGAGAAGAGTTCAGCTGGCCTATTCTCTACGAAGACTCAACTTCGTTGGTGGATAGACCTGACAAGGCCCAGTATCTTAGCTCGAGAAATACGCTGAAGGGAAGAGGCACGACACCTGGGACTGACCCTAGACGAAAAGCTCCTCTGGAAATCCCACGTTGATCTAGCAGTGGCGAAGGCTAAGGCAGCTTCTCAAACCCTTGGCTCCCTTCTTTACCCTGGTAAAAATGACGATTTATAAGACCATCATCCGCCCGATCATTGTATGTGCACGTCTCGCTTGGTTGTACTGCGCTACCACATCAGTAAGCTCTTGGCGATCCAGAATCGGGTCCTAAGGTCAATCCTCCACGACGCCAATCTGCCAACTATTCAGGAATTTAACTCTCGGTGCGACTATGAGTTGCACAGTAACAATGTGAATGGTGGTGGGTCTACCATACGCGCCATGTCGCCGAAGAAGAATGGAATTATTGGTTGGATTCGGGACACTCACTGTCGCTTACAAAGTCAACAGCAATGTTTACAGAACTGGAGCTCAGAAATCCGTTTATTTCTCATCCATATCGTTTTGGTACTACTTTGCATGGTTGTTAGACCATAAATGACAATTTTGTTGTATTGACATCGCAAACTCTACAACATTCGACCTATACTTTTTTATTGGTTACAATAGTTTTGGTTTGCCAGACCGATGAGTTATTTATTTTACAATTCCAAATTTACACTGCGAAGGTCGATTCTATTGAAGCTCGCTTAGGTGTTAGGGTTCTGAGGGATCTTACCAAAATAATAAGATATTTTTTTGTAATTTAGGACTTATAAGTGATAACATAAAAGGAAAAGAGAGTAGAGCCGAAAGATCGATATGGAGACAGCCCTACTGACGATAGTTTATTATATGTTAAATGGATCGATAATTAACTCGTCAGCTTCATGAGTAATTTACACAGCCCGCTAAATTAAGAATGCTGGTATCAAGACACAAATTCTTTCTCTGTAGCACATATGATGTAAATTGACAAATTAGACATGTTCCTTCATTATGCATGAAATGATGGCATCTACTTTTAAAATTAAGAAGTATGATGACGTATCCCTTAATACGAATACATATGAGAGATGTCACAAAGTGTTCTAAACAGAGACATTTGGTAACGAGCACAGCTGATGAGAGCATTTTGATGTCTTTTTGACAATTTTCAAAGGTTCTTAGGAAACAAACAGTAGTAGGAGTACAGTAATGGTTTCTCTGGAATGTATAGTGCTCTAAAGAAGGAATATTTGATTATATTTACAAAACATTTTCTTCGGAATTGAAGCATCGTCAGTGAGAGAGCTTTAATATGTTGCTCCTTTTGGACTCTCACAAAACGTTTGAACTGTCGATTGAAAAGGAGATGCAGAAGTTGAATCAATCTGGTCACCTTTAAAGGAATGACTTTTTTGGCAAACTCCATTCTTTTGTTATCTTTGAACAATTGTTGAATCACAAATGAACAGAAAGTTGTTCGGTGCGTTTGGAAAGGGAATCCATCTTCAAACTGAAAGGAAATAAACTGCTCGTTTTTCAAGATACATTGGGTTTTTCTGTCAGTTGTAAATGAAACAGAGAGAGAAAATCGGGATAGAGGAAATATCTAGGAGAAGGGCTTGCTGAGGAGGATGGCCCATCGTTGAATATCATAATCGTGAATAATCAATTATACTCTTTTGTCCTCAAAATGCTTTTTATAGTGCTTTGTATCTATGAACAAGAGTGTGGGTTATAAATAATATTTGACAATTAATGATTGTCTCATAATTTGCCCTCTTTTCGATGGAGCGTAATTTCCTGATTGTCCGTTGAGATAATATTGGTTATATCTTCAAATATTTGACTGCATCTTCCCACGCAGCAGGGATGATCCTGTTATTATTCTTCACTTGCTTTATTTTCTTCCTCATACCTGCAAAGATATGGGTAGTTAATTACGTAATATAAAAGATAATTATTATTCGCCAGTTGTCATGAAACTCAAGATAGGCATCAGTTTCGATAGACAGAATGAATACCTGCAGTTCTCAAAGCTTTCAAATCTGAGGTCGTCTATATTTTTGATGTAGGAAACACAAAACATTCATGGATTGGTCATCGTAACGAGAGTACGTGACTTTTGGTCGTAGTTCAAAATATAAAGGCAAGGAATAGCATCTATGAAGTTATCTGGTAGGTAGTTTTGTATATATGTACATACGATTAATCAAAGATAGTTTGCAAATGTTTTTTGTTTTGATGCCTGGAAGGCCATTAAACCGTAATTTGTTGTGCTTTCTCCAGATGAGATATCAGCACATTCCACGGAAGGTCAATAACGTCCAGGTGATACTTCAGACTTGTATGACATAGCATTCACCTATGCGACGGATCTAGTTACCGATCATCAGTTCGTGCTGGTCTTGCTACATAGCTTCTTCCTTAAGCAGCAGGATATCCAGTTACAGAAGCGAACGAGTTGCACATCGGCATTGGCACTTGTCCGACCACTTCGGAAGGTCCAGGACAGCGCTTCTTCATCGATTTCTTCTCTTGTCTAGAAACTCGGTTCGGTTACGCGGAAGGACGCGCCGTGTAATTACGCGTTACCCGGCGTCGCCGGAGCGGCGAGGATAAACAAACCGGATTTGTCCGGACCCGCTCTCGCGAGGACAGCGCGCGAAATTGCATTACCGGATAGGCCGGCGGCCGCCATTTTTCGCTACAATTCTGTTCGGGGCGCCGCAGGGATGCTAATCGCGGGGCTGCTGTTGACGGTGTTTTTATAGCTCGCGCGTTTTGGGGGTGTTATCGGGCGGTTTTTGCGCGCCTGGACCGCTACGTCGGAACGGAACACCTTCGTTGTTTGGAAACAAAGGGCTTGTTTGCGAATTAATTAACTCGTGCAAATTGAATCTTGGTACGAGGTTTGACAAAAAGCAGTGAGGACGAATGAGGCGTTTTTTGATTCGCAGCAGTCTTATAGAGCCTCTGCCAGAATGTCTTCAACTGCTCGATATTATCTATATGACCAAAATGGCGCTCTTTTAGGTGATTTTCAGCGGAAGGAATAAAAGGAGTGTGTGACATAGAGCGTTGTCATGGTGCAGCATCAAAATATGTGCATATATAAGGACTTTCTGATAAAAAGTTTGATTGACCAAAAAAAGGAATCGATTTGATGTTGGATAGACTTTGTCGTTTCTTCTCGCAATCATTATTTATCACCTGTGATCCTGCGACTGATTCCCTGATTCCTTCGATGATTGTACAAAAGACCAAGACACAACCCCCCATTAATCTGCTCAACCATGAGATCTTTAGAACCATCTTGGCGAGTCTTTCTTAAATCTGATGGGCAGTAACAGATTCAAATTTAACTTACTGCTGCCTATTCTCCACCTTAATCGACGGTCCGACATCACAAGAGTCCTCGCTGTTTTTACGTAGTCGTCCGTTTTCGAGGTTGGAGGTCTTCCAGCACGAAATTCGTCCTGTACCATCTGTAAGCCCTCTGTAACACAATTTGATAGCATAAGGTAGCTCAAACTTTTGCCGGTCCACTTTGGTAACGCGCCTCGCAAACACATCACTTCAGGCACTTTTCTCTCATATGACATTTAAGAGGAAAATCAGTGGTTTTAAACAGAATGTGAAATCTTAAGTTACTTAGTTTTTCATTTGTTTTAATATTACAATCTTCAGTTGCTTTTTGTGTACGTCCAAACGTAACTCCGTTAGACATCGTGTAAATCACATAATTGAGATTTTTCTTCTTTTTCTCAAGAAAATGTACAGAGGACTAGAGACTAGGGCAAACCAGAATGCATACCCACGTAACGGCTGGTGAAAATCTGCAGACAAAACCGAACATTCAAGATGGGAGCAAAAGCTGTAGAGATACAAGCAGTCCTTCATTATTTTACCCTTCTTTGTGTTTCATTTATTTACGATGTTTTTGTTTGTGTATTCTGTTTGGAGGTTGCATCTTTTCGCTAGTGACATCATTCACGATTGCAAAAATTTTGAAAAGAAGTTGGTATGAATCGAAGATATCCAAACAGTCTTGGCTATAGACGATGCTCTTTATAAGAAGTCAAAGGAGGACTTCTTCATTTGAGAAAGAACAATATCTGTAAGGTAATATGAGCAATAGCTCTGTTATGTTGAAATAAATTGGTGTGAACCTACCATTATTCCTCTTTCAATAGTTGCAAAAGCGTCAATGAGTGTATGTATTTCACTGATCTCATTTGTTCAGAAGAGACACCTTGAAATTGCACACTATGTTTGTGGTAACGATACTCATGTTGCAACTGGAAATCGTTTTTTATAGTGTAAGTATGTGTAAGTTAAGTGGAGAGGAGTGACGAACCACTCCACTAATTTAAAAGTCAGAGCGGCAACAATTCCACATAGGAATGTACTGCCGGATATATATATATATATATATATATATATATATATATATATATATATATGTTATGAAAAAAAATTTCTAGGATTTTTGTTTTTATATTCTCCGTCCCTCCCAACATACGTCTTCTGCAGCTTTACCCTACTATTTTTCAATAGTGTCTAGAGCTATGTTCTTTCGTGCCTTTCTAGTAAGGAAAAACTATCCCTAAGAAAAGAAAATTAGGAAAAACAGTTTTTAGGTAAAAAATTGTCATCTACCAATGTATGCGCCATAGAAAAGCCATATTTTTTGTACCTGCTGGTGGATTTAAATTGTTTTTTAATTTTGTTTTTCATGACATTTGAATATTTTGGAAATACTTCCACGCATATTCGTAATGTAGAAATACCAAGTCGCAGGAAGAAGATTACGTAGGGGAAAAACGGGAAATTTTTGATATCATGATGGTGGGAGGAGAGGGGGGGGCTTATAAATGATTTGAATTTACTCATATGTTGGGAAAAATGAAAGCCACGTAAAGAACGTTAAAATCTGTTAGGCTGCGCTGCGTGAAAATCGAGGACTAGGTGCACAGGCGACATTAACAAAATGATGGTGATATCTTTTTGTACTCCAACTTCATAAGTTGTAATGGAACTTGTTTGTGAGGAGTACCAACTTCCCTGATTGTATCTTGCCAATTATTACTTTTAAGTGTGTTCTTCGTGTCGAGTTTTTGCCTATAACCATTCTGAGATACGATACTGTCTCTTCTAGAATATCTCGTGATAAAAGACTAAGTTGTGATATAACTTACCAAATGTAACTCAACGATAGGGATGATTGCTGCTTTCTACCAATAACACTAGTTTCTTAAATTGTCCAATTCGATATGGAGTCACCATATTATTGAGAAGACTCTGAACGAGCTAAATGTCACTACTGGGTGGGGAAAAATATTATTGGCGAAAGATTATTTTTAAAAGATACCAGGTCAGAGGAAACTTTTCGATGGTTTCACAATAAGCTATCGAAAGAATGTAGAAACATTGTGCTGAGAGATCAAAAGATAATCGAGTACTACTTCTGATTGGGCTGTGATATCATATAACAAACTTCATAAATCTCCAAGTTTTTCCAAAATCTACCGCTAGGTAGCCGATATGTAAAATGTATTTATGATATCGATTTTGTCTTAAATATACGTTTATTTTTCCCTGGCCCAACAATTTTCCCCTTTTTTCCCGGACCTCCCTCAATAGGTTGTTTTACTCCTTTCAATAGCAGCGAAAAACTGCAACTGGTCTGTGTTCTGTTTATGTTGCGGGTTTCTTGGCGTCGGCATTAACGGTTTTGTTTGTTTGCAAAAGTGGAGCGCGTTATGCATCGGAGTTCAGTGTCTGCAGATGACTGAAGGCTCTGTGGGAAAGTTTATCTTCAAAACACGCACGATAGTTTGTAAATATTCTGAAATCAACAGCAGGTTATTTATAATCGCCGTTTCCTTCATTTTCGGCCCTGTTTGTCTTTATTTTTATGTCTTGATATATTGGACATCAGGTGTGGGGATCAAACTCGACATATCTACATTTTGATCTTTTGCTGAAGGGAAAATTAGATTTTTTGACTTTGAGTTGTAGGTGTAGTATGCTTGTTTAAAGCAGCTTCATTGAGAGTGTGACTTTTCTCTTATCATTTCAGTGGGATTTTTGTAAAAAGTGATGGAGGGACACCAAGAAATTGTTAGGCTATTTGAAATAATACCTTTTGGGGGTCCACTTTTGGTGGATGATTTGGTTAAGTTTCAATAAGCTCTGCCCCCTTGCTTTGGGGCTATAGCCCATTTTTTTTGTCCACTTTTTGACATGCGTTGTATCAATTGTTTTGTCTTGATGTTGTTCTTCGTTCTACCGTTAATTTTGCTTGTCCTAAGGCATCCTCCTACAAGTTTTCTTTTGAAGTTTCAGTCGATCGACCGACCTTTAGAGGTGAGGATGCATTGACGCTTATTGTCTTAGAAGTCATTAATTTTATCTCGATTCTGCTTTCTTCACCATGGCAACGAGATTGCTAAGGTCGCATACCAAGAAATGGAAAAGGTGGCTCGGTTTTGCCTTCTTGTGTCTTAACTATCTAGAACCGTTCCTTCTTGTTGCAAATTTATCGTTTAACTTAAATTACTTGGCAACCGTTTTAGGGGCGCGTACGATTTGCATTGTCGCCATAACTAGCCTAGATCTTTCAACTGTTTATGTGTATTTTGTTTTGCGAGTTTTCGGGATAAAGTCGTAAATTGTTAAATCAATACCGAATGGCATATTCTGGAGAGGTTCGACGCCGAAAATACACTTCAGGCGATTTAGCCGGGAAGTCCTAAAATATTCAAATCTGCCAAGTATCATCGGCCGTTTTCAAATTTTTCGACCGACCCACTTTTTAAAGAACGGGATAGGCCATTCAAATTTCAAGTCGCGCATTTTAAGCAGCTCCAGCGTGTCCCGGTGTGCCTATATTTTTGCTGCTGTCGCCAGATGTGTCCTCTAATTGCATCACTTTTGCCAGCGCGATTCATTTGTTGACGGCCGCCCTATCGCCCAAATTCCAAGATCTTTCGGCTCGGCTGCACTGCCGGCGCCATTTTGTTCAACCGTCGATGACGATCGTTCATAATCCGGCGTCGTTAGCGGCTGCCAGCTCGAGATTCATCATTTCGCCTAAAACGACTAGCGCCGTCCGCCCTCGCCGGGGTGGCCCCAGGAGACCCCAGGAGGAGGGGCCGTCTTGGCGGAATTGAGCCGCGCGAGAAATGAAAAAATAATTAGAGGCGACCCCCGGACTGCGTCACCTTGGCGCGACCCTGGCGGCGCTCGCTGCATTTTAGCTCCAGGTTAAAAATACGGCAATTACAGCGATGGCGGCAATAAACGGCGCGCTGCAGTCGCTCATTGTTTTTATTTATAGTGTGAAAAGCGGTATAATGCGGACCGTAATGCTGAATTACGCCGTGGGGGGGAGGTTTCTTGGATTTGCACAAAAAGCGACCATGGAATGTTTACATATAAATCCCCCTTTTGTAATTTTGACGACGCTGCCATCTTCTGTTGTACCCCAATACGCTTTTATTCTGTTACGCTGTTTTTACCCTTCTATTACGCTTTAATAGAAACGATGCGCTATTCTTTTGTTTTTAGCACGCCGTTCTAATGTAACTAACGCAGACTGTTGCAATATTTTTATTGCGTTGTACGTTACAGCATAATTGTTGAATGACTGAAGCGGAGCTCCGCTCAGATTTTGCAGCTCCGCGCGACTGCGACGAAGCACAGCCGTTATCCTTGTTTCCGATTGGATAACCACCCACAGGGCGGTCGTCGGATTTCCAGTGTATACCAACATCGTTGAATTAATGGTTCTCTTGATCTTGCGAACGTACGTTACCATGGAAGTGCGGTGTTAAGCTGCTTGTTTGAGGAGCGCCTATGCTGTCGGCCCGCCTCGTTTGCAATGGCTGCGTGAGAGACCAACCGTGGTTGCGGTGGTGGGCGGAGCCGGACTGACGCCCCGCCCGCGCAGGCCCTTCTCTGGGGTCAACGCTTTTTGCCGTTTCATTGCTGGGTTACTGTTTCAGCCCCACGTCCATCAGTGCAGCGAGCGCCGCGGAGGGCGCAGACTGAAAGCAGCGGAAACAAAGTCGGTTTTGTAGCGCCGCGCGGCCGCACCACCTCTCGGCGGCTGCTGGCCGCCCGGCGCCGTTTCGGCTTTTGCGCCCGTAAACAATCGCACCAAGCGGTCGCATTTGCGTCAAGGTCATAGAGAACCTATGTAGGTCGCCTAAGTAAACACATGACCGGCCCGCGAGCGACCTCGATATTTTAGACAAACACGTTGCGCGGGCCGATTTTTTGCTTCGCTTTTGTTTGCGCGGCGTTGGCGCATTCGAGGCGGCGTTGCCATGATTGTTCCTGGAATGGGCTGGCGAAAGAAAAAATGTCTGGATTAGGCTGTTTTTGTATAAAAAGAATATCTTGGAGGTTTTGTTATGGTTGGAAGAAAACAAATAATTAGCAACTTAGCGAAATTGTAGTATTTTTTTAATCTCTCACATATTTGTAGTTTGCTTTGCGGGATTATGTTCGTTGCGCATCTTTATGGCTGCTGTTTCAGACCTTCAGTTGGCAGTATTATTTGTTTTGTTTTCAAGGACTCCACCTTGTAATTTTTTTTGTGTAGCTTCTTCTTTTTCAACTGTGTGTACCGCGGCACGCGCCTCGGAAACGCCCGCATGCGCACTCTCATCACCTGTCTGATTGTTTTTTCTTAAAATAAACTATATAATGCGCGGCTTCAAACATTGAAAAGGGGGACTATAGGGGTTTTAAACGCGTTATAGACAGGGCCATCTAAAAGCTCACTCTTAAATAATTCAAAAACTAATTTTAAATGCTTAGTAGAAGGGATGCAGAGGAGTAACAAAGATTTTCGTACTACAACAATTTATATTATAATAATTGATTTAAAAGTGTCACGTTACTAAACAATTAACGAGGAAAATAGGCACGGATAAAGAAGCTGTAATTAGTTTGCTTTTACGTGGACATTACTCGAATGAAAAATGAGTCTAAGATTTACTATTTAACACCGGAAGATCATTTCTATTCACTAATTTTGTTTATGATTAATATAACGGAATGCCTCTCGAACACCAACACGAAGTAAAGGACGCAGCAGATCGTGTAATAAGACTAAAGGGGTAAAGGCCAGATAGGGTGAAGGAATTGAATACGAACCCTAAATGATCTTTTTTGGCTGGACTAGAGTTGGTAAAAATCGAATACGTTGACAAGAATCGGGAAAGATCTACGTCCAAAGCTGATGAAGAAAATAGCAGAAATATTACTTTGGTACTCTCCATCCTTAGTGTTTCAGGTTATTGGAACGAACAATTTTGTGATATGGTTCCATTGTTTTACAAATAAAATAAAATTAGATGCTTTTACTTTTAGTGGGCAAAAACAAATCGGAAAAGGCCCTTGGTGCACCTAGAATATAGATTAAAAGTTTTCCACAGTGTTTCTTTAGAACGGATTCGAACAAAGATGTTCTTTGGGGCGCTATCCACGCGACTCTGAAATTCTCTTCTTAGCAGTTGACGATTAAAGTCTTTAGAGCAAGTATTTTTGGGGCAACATTATACTTTTAAACGTTAAACAAATTTCTATAACTGGCAAAAATATTAAATATCTATTGATGACTATATGTGTATACTATAGATAACTCATCAGTGTTGATCCTAGAGGCAGATGACAAGCGATGAAAAAAATATAGGTTTCGAGCCCAATTGGAGTAAGATGAATTTACTCTTTGGCTGTTCTACGTGGAAGAGTCGAGGACAGCAAAACGAGAACGAAGTTGTAGAAGTGCGGAAAGAAGAGAAGAAAATGTATGTGGTTTGGAGCAAAATCAAAACATCTAGATGCTAACAGCCAAGCAGAACCAGAAAAATGATGCAAAAAGTACAGAATTATATTTTTTAATTTGAAATTAATGTAAGTTTTTTAATTGCTTGTTTAGTTACCTTCAGATCAAAACAACTTGTTTTCGGTGGTGGAAGCGAAGATCTTTCCATGGACGTTATTCTTTCCATGACCAGTAGCACTTACAATTAGTAGCGGAGATGAGAATTTCACACTTTAGGCCGTTGGGAATTTTTAGATCCGGGTTGCGTGCGCTGATCAATTGTGGTACGAAATACGGCAATATTTTCTTCCGAAATGGGGTCGCTTTAATAATCTTCATGAAATACTCAACAATTGCATAGTATGACGTTATCGTGTTGACCTTTCTATGGTATGGGCAGGTTAATGCACTTTTTTTGTCTTTGGTCTTTGTTAATAAAGAATTTTTCTTATTACCTTTATATGTACGTTTAATTTTTAGTTTTCTTTTATAAAACAGCGAATTGAAGTAAGGAAGGCATGGTCATCCTCTTTTTTCTCGTTTTCTTTTTTAGATCCATTGCGTTTTTTTCTGAAACTTTAGAGGCTTCATTATGTTTCATATTGTTAAGCTCGCCACCCTTAGACACTTTGGGTATGCTTTGGTATGTTATTATCAAAATATATATTTTGCACCTTAATTTGTCATGTTGACATTGCACTTTGACATTTTTGGAAACTAAGGCGTTAACGATGACTTTGTAAGAAAGAACTTTGCGTAATTTGAACGAATGAAATACACATTTGCATATTTTAACACTATGAAATTTTCCAGGCCAAACCACAACCAGCAGTCAGAGTTGTATAAGCCATCGAGGTCGCCGCTGGCCAACACCACCCGCTACCCGTACGCCGTGTCGCCCCAGCAGCTCCACACGCCCGTCAGCCAGGTGTCCAACCAACGCTACAATGTCCCTCCGACTCCGTCGTTCCCTCCAGCGGGCTACCGGGAGTACCGGCAGCCCCGAATATCTCTGCTGCACCCCGACTACAGCGCCCGAGCGAGGGACCAGCTGCAGGGTGGCGGCGCCCTGGTGCACCACATGGACTCCCTCCCCAGCCAGGGCCAGCAGCCTTCAAGAGGATGCGCCTGCAGGACCAGAAGGACTTGCAGCCGCTGCACATAGACACGAGGGTAAGTGCGCGCGGGTTTAGCTCTCCTTCTTTTTTGTAATCGAGTTGCTTCCAGCAAGAGCAATCGTCAGCCTATAACCCGCCGGTGGAAGTGATCTCGCCGCACCACGCGGAGAAGACTCAGCAGGACGAGCAGGTGTTCCGGATCACCAAGGACGGACTGCTGCAGCAGATCGGCCTGGTGGACCGCGAGATCGCCAAGGCCGAGGCGCAGATCAGCATCCTCAAGAAGAAGCAGCAGGAGCTGGAGGAGCTGGCGCTGAAGCCGTCCGTCAAGCCGGAGGCGCAGGAGGATGCGCAGCCCAAACACCAGAGCCTCGCGCAGAAGATCTACGCGGAGAACAGGAAGAAGGCGCAGAGCGCGCACGCGCAGCTCGACACCCTCGGCCCCAAGGTCGAGTTCCCGTTGTACAACCAGCCGCTCGATTCGCCCATGTACCAAGAAAACAAGCGGAAGCACGTCACGTTCAAGAAACGCCTGCTCGAGTATTTCAAGAAGAGGCACGCCGACAAGGAGGCACGCAATACTTACCTCACCGAGACCTACAGCAAGCTGATGCAGGAGTGGCTGCGGAAGGTTGATAAGGTGGAATCCGGTGCCAAGCGTAAGGCCAAGGAGGCCAAAAACCGCGACTTCTTCGAAAGGTGTTCCCAGAGCTGCGAAAGCAGCGAGAAGACAAGGAGAGGTTAGTTGAGTTAGTTTCGTGATGATACCAGTTTAATTAAAAGTTTTTTGATTTAGCTCCTTTTTCAGATTTAATAGAGTGGGGGCGCGCATCAAGTCCGAGGCGGACCTCGAGGAAATAATGGACAATTTGCAAGAGCAAGCACTGGAAGACAAAAAGATGCGCAGCTACGCAGTGATCCCCCCTATTTTGCTGGATGCGAAGGAGCGCAAGCTAACGTACCGCAACAATAATGGCCACATCATAGACATGGAAGTGGAGTACAAGAGTCGGCAGTTCCTGAACGTGTGGACACCTAGCGAGAAGGAGATCTTCAAGGAGAAATACCTTCAGCACCCAAAAAACTTCGGTGTGATAGCCTCTTACCTGGACCGGAAGTCTGTGGCCGACTGCGTCCAGTACTACTACTTAAGCAAAAAGACAGAGAACTACAAGCAGTTGTTACGGAAGTCACGGCAGCGTACAAGATCATCGCGCAGCAACACACAGAAAGTTAACAGCAGTGCCAATACATCTGTGGTGGACATATTAACAACAGGTGTTACGACGCGGTTACAGAGGGAGCAGCAGAAAACGACCGTACCACAGAACAGGGAGGGAGCCGATGCGTCCGTTGTGTCGACACTCACCTGTACCGCAGCAGCCACAACAACGCCCTCGACTATGCCTACTGTTAGTGTTTCGAGTGTAGCGCTTACCAACACGACAGCGGGCACGAACTGTAGTGTGCCTGGTAATCCAGGCAGCCCCTCCGCGCCGACCGTAGCGACTAGCACGACGTCGCCCGTGGCCACGCCAAACAACAGCACCACTTCTAGCTCGAATGCCGTATCCGTTACCACCACGCTGGCAGCTGCTCTGAGCTCGAGCACGGCTGTGAACGTACCTGTAGCAAAATCGCCTAAATCCACGGACACTACTGCTGCTAGTGGTGATAACCTTAAAAGCTTTAGTGATTTTAATTTGTATGACGAGTCGCGGAAGAGGGATGCCGACATCAAGACTGGCCAAGATGCGACAGACAGCAGCAACGGCTTGTCTGGTGTTGAGGTTCAAGCGTCGGGACTCAATAGTATTAAAAGGGAAATTGAGATTACAGAAGATAATAACGTTAGGTAAGATCATTCATTAAAAATATCATTTTACCTTACGAGGAACGACCTTACATTTAAATTTTTCTTCTTTTAAAGTTGCGATTGTGTTTTACATTTTGATTTTAGCTTAGCATTGAAGGAAAAACTGTTTGTGAACAGTGCACGACGAAGACTCTGCATAGGTTGTTAATCTATTTGGGGGGAGGCATTTGAATGATTGAAAATTGAAGCACACACACAGGAGAAAAGACAAACTATCAAATTTTCAATAATTTTGATACTCATTGCAGTTATAACAAGAATAGGGGGCGAAACGGTAATATATACAAATGTTGAAACTCATAAACACCTTGGAAACTCAAAGTTAGACCAACCAATCAACTATGAAGGTCTCAGCACTCTATATATTATCGTTCATGAGATATGTCACTTTAAAATAAAAAAAGCGGGAAAACCCCCCTTAGGGGTGTTTCAATGGGTCGGGTTTATGAGACATTCCTATTCTACTTTTTAATGAGGAGTTCAAAAAAGGTGGTCAGAAGTTTCGACCTAATTGTACAATTGATCACTATACTCAATTGTATATATTACCTCTAATGATAAATAGATACACGTAGTTGAGAAACCTTACGGCTTAAATGCTTTTGGCTCACTTGGTTTTCTTTTACTTACGAAAAAACTTTATATTTCTGGTTGCCTACTTATAATTTTTTTAATGAAGTGCATGGGCCACAAATTCCAATAAGACTTAATATTAGCAGAAGTGAATTTTTAAAATGAGAGTTTTAGATTATTTTTATTTTATTTGTCATTTTAATGGTTTGTTGCCTTCTATTTCTTCTTTCATGTGCACTTAAGTCGAGAGGTAAAAGACAATTCTTAAAAGGATGGAATGTGGCCTTAGGCAATTTCAAATGACAAAGTTAACATCGTAATTATTCCCTTATCATTCAAAAGGGTGAGCTGTAGAATTTTAAATGATCACTTCTAGGCATCTTTTTCAGTATAACGAGAGTTGTTACTGATAGTTTGTTGATAAGATGGTAACCTTGTAACAAAAGGCGTTTATTGTTTTGTAATTCAGTGAGATTGAGTCTGTAAAAGTAAAACAGTATGCAATTTGACAACTTTTGGCATTGGTCCATTATTGTGAAAGAACATTTCTTGTTGGTATTGATAATTGCTTATGTAGGGAAGAGCTTAGAGAGACTATGTACATCAAGTCACCATCTTGCAAAATGGTTTTAGCAACTATTACTGCATTAGAAGAAGATACTTGGCTGTGATTATTTGAAACTATATTTCAAATGGTAAAGAGTTTATTTGTGGTTGCCAAGATGTAGCAATTTAAATCTAGTCCATATTTTTGAAACAGGGTGTATATTAGCACATTCAAATTTTCCTAAATCGCTTTTTTTGTGCTTTGAAGCCTGAAAAGAGGCTTTATGTTACATATTGTTTTTGTTATTGTCGTATTTCATTTATAACAGTTTAAATAACTTTTCTTTTATAATTTTTATTTTCTTTATTTCTTTTACTCTCTTTATTTTCATCCCATTTCCTTTCCACATACTTTATTTATTTTTTTATTATATAAATAATTTTTGAATTTACACACATGAGAAAATTGTGTAAACTTAATTATCATATTATTCCGAGGTGTGTTATGAATTTGTATGTGTGTGTTATTTTTTTGATATCTCTTTATTACTAAAAGGCCAAGATTGACATTGTAATCCATACTTACTGCTAATAATTTTTCTAAAGAGTATACAAAATTAAACAGGAATCTGAAATGCTTAATGATCAAGTGTGTAGGTGAAAAAATTGAAATGATTTGCTGATGCTAGAATGTTTGTTTATGTGAAGAACAATAGCGGTTGAACACATTTGTACTTTTATAACTTCTGTCATTTCACTTTATGTTGAGCTTTCTCATAAGAGGCTGTTTCGGATATCTCAAAAATAACTAAAGTCTGTAAAATAAATCTTTTGCTGTACACATAATCAAACATGGCATTGCAAATTAAGGCAGGTATCTTGGAGTCGCCACTAAAATTTGTTCATCTTTTGGTTAGGTCACATTAATGAATATTTAGGTTGAAGGCTAATTTTATACTGAAATATACAGCAGACTTTGCAAACTTTGGGTCACAACCTTGACAACCGATATGGATTTGTGTTTGCAGGGACTGCCTTATTGATCATCTTCAGGGGGGCAAATTCAAGTTATTCAAGATTTGGATGAACTTATCGATCTATTAGTGAGGTCATGGTCGAAAAGTTTTTTCCTGGATAGTGGTGGAGGTACAGCCTTGCAGCAGCACAAAGTGTTTTGTGGGCTTTTGGACAGTGTTTCCTTATGAACACATCACTCATGACAGTTCTATGTGAAGTTGTGTGACAGTTCTGTAATTCTAAAATTAGTTTAATGGAGTGGCTCTTATGCAGCCTGATAATAATAAGGCATCATTAAAGGCTGTGTTGCTTTTATTTTCATATGAAGATCCGTATTTTTAGGTATATGCTTCTGTAGTACATTGTGGTGGAGGGCTTGAGGCGCTTGGCTGACGGATCCGGTGTGATACTGAACTTAGCTGTAGATGGCCTATTCAGTTACTAAAAGTAATTGAGACAACTAGGCATTGAGGGGGATATATGGGAGCTTTAACCTCTCTGTTTGGAGGTCATGCTTACACTCGAGGCTTGAAGTATAAAATGTAGTGATTATTTTTAATGTTGTCAAATATTGTTTCTTTGTAGAATTTCTTTCAATTCGCTTCCCCTATTAGATGAGATGATTGTTCATCCATTCTATTGTTTTGTTATAAGCTGTGTGCTATTACCACTTAACATCAACTTTCATGCGATCAGACTAAGCCTATCTCTGAGGCATGAAAAGCAAAATGGAAAAATACATAAAAGTTTTGTTTCTTGTACTTTTTTGTATAATTACCATATGTTGTAAAGATTATAGAAAGATGTTTAAAAAGTAGGCAATAAGCTCACGAAATATTGAGTTCCCATGGACCATGTCAGAATTAAATTCAAAATTTCCGTTTTGTATATGGAGGAATCTTAAAGAAGAGATTAGTATAAGCAACAGAAAGGTAGTAAAATATAAGTAAAACTTGCTTTTGTTATGAGAGGACAAATTATTTCTGCACTTATTTGGAACCTGGATCAAATTTAATACTGTTATGCAGTGCAATAATAAACTTGAACTTTTTTTGGGGGGGGAAAAAGTCAGTGAGGAATTCACTGAATGTCAATAAAATAACGCACTGTTATAATCAAGTTGCTATTTCTTCTAATGGAATAATTATTTTTTAAATATCTTTTTGCATGCCAATTATTTTGGTTCTTATGTCAGTAAAGATATGGGATAATCTCAAGATCAATGTATAGCCCTTCCGTAAAACTTGTTTTATATGCGAAACATGTCTCCTGAACTCTCAACCAACAATTGTCCTTGTTCGCACAGCGGTTCCTAGTCAGCATCGTGCAGGGCCCACTGCAACAGTTTGGCATCTTTGGATGCGAGCTCCGTTCACAACACTGAAGGTGTTCCTCTTCTCGAGAAAAGCGAACTCGAGGAAAATATAAGGGACACACGCTCTCTTGCCGTGCAGAACCGATCTATGGCCAAAGACGGCTTGTTTAGTCTTGTAGACAAGTCATGACTACTTCATTGTCAAAAACATCCACACATATGGTGTAGTGGAACTTCAACCCGAGGATTTTTGCTTTAACATCTCTGTATCGTAATTTTATCTTGAATTTGATGTCTCTGAACAGTCTACCCTACTCATCTTCAGGCTTACATATACTCTGTTAAGAATTGATCCAGTATGTTCTTGTCAAGCCAGAATAGATTGATGTTGAAATTGGTCATTTTAGAGCTTGGAGAATATTTGTTTTAAGCCATTTTGAAGCACACTCCTACATTCATACAAACCTGGATTCATTTGCTGCAGTCATTGTTAACCAGGCTTGAATAAACATGTAGCAAAACTAAACTTTTAATAGAATTGACTGCCGACAAAATCAATTTTGAAAAATTGAACTGCCGTGTTAGGGAAATTGAAGGTCAAACATACTCAGCAAAAATTTTGAATGTAGGTAGAAATAAAGGAAAAGCCTCTAAAAATAGACGCCCTCTAGCGGCTATTTTAAGAATGTCCAGTATTTTCTCTTGAGGTATGTATTCAACTCTTTGTTAGTACTTTAATTTGAACAACAAAACTTAAAATTGAAGAGCGGATCATGAATTGAAGCAAGTTGTGGAAGTAGAGAGTCTGATCCACATTATAGCTATAATTGTTCTGTAATTTGTTCACATATTTTGTTAGCCTTTAGTCTGCTTAATTAAGGGTGAACATAAAGAATTCACATCTTAAATATTTTTTATTGGTTTAGAGATAGGAAGTAAAATCCTTTTATAAATGAATTATTGTCTTTGAACAGAAGTTTTTTTTATAGTGAGAATGAGCATGACTGATGGTTTGAACGTTTGCTTTCGAAAACAATATTTAAAGAAGTCGCTTTTTCTATACATTTATTTTTTAATTTATGAAGTTGTTTCTTTTTCCTTTTCTTCAAACGCTTGACATCCACTTTTGGATATATACCTCTTCTAAATTGGGTCTCAGTGATGTTGATTTTGCTCTGACTGCTGTTACTACATGCCTTGCAAAGGTCTATTTTAGCTTCGCTACCCTTTCCATTACATCAACTACTTTGGCTCTTTATCTTATGTATTCATGTGTCTTTCTGGCTTTTAGCAAGTTTCCTAACATTGACCTTTTGATAGATCATTGTATTTCTTTTGAGATATTCATGTTCTTCTTGGGTATTACCTGATGTTGTGCATCATGTCATGGCTGGTAAATTACTGGAATTGAAAATTTTGTCTGTTAGGTGGATGGAGATGTTTGTATTTTTCGAAATAAAACGAAACCTTTGCTAGTTTTTCCTTATTTTTGTTTTTTTTTCCTGTGTACTTTTGTCTTTATTTTTTGAAATTTTCCACTGTTTGCTATTTATTGTCATAATATTGCCTTAATTACATAGTAAAATAAAGTATGAGCAACATGAGAAGAAAATGCAAAGAATATACAATACTTACTTTGGCTGTCACTTAATTAATAAAGGAGATGTATATACAGATGGAGGCCTCTTAATTGATTCAAGAATATCACCTTATTAACAAATATATAGAGCACTAGGAGTTTGATAGGTTGATGACCTTTTGGCTCATTTTCTTCACTTCTTTCTCTCTGGGAATTCTTGTCCAGTTGATGTAATTCTTCCTACACATTTGCCTTGTATTCTGACCTAGGTATTCCCCTTTTTTCTTTAATGTAACTTAGAAGCTCCTTTGCTGTTTTTTTCTCTACACATCTGTAACAGATGACCCACACCCATCTTATTTGGTTTGCCCTTATTACATTTACCAGTTTGGGGTTGATTGAACAGCAGCAGCATTTCTTCCTGTTACAACTCCCATTGACTTTCTTCCCCCCAAATATTTTCCTGAATACTCTACTTGTCCAAACTCCCAGCACCTTTTCTTCATCTCTTCCTAATGTCTATACCTCACTCCCATAAGTCACTGTCAGTTAGATACTCACATGATAAGTGAGTGTTCTTTAGTATACTATTTAATGCACAGTCTTGTAGTCTTCTGTTGCCCATGTCCCCACTTCTCATATTATTTCTGCGACTCTACCAAATCTCGTTTCTAGGTAGCAAAAAAATGCTTTTCCAAATTTTATCACTTTATTCATCCTCACTTCCACCTCTACAAAATATTATCATTCTTTCTAGCTCGTCCTTACTTCTTGAAATCAGGATGACATCATCTGAAAATGCTAGGCATCAATGTGTCCCGTGCAGTAGTAACCTTACTCTATTTATATGGCTTTCTTGTAGTAGTTTCTATGGTTAGATAGTACTCTTTCACTGCACTGATTAGTTCCTTTTGACTCACTGTATCATATATTTAAGGAAAACCAATAAATAGAACATATAATAGTAACTTGAACTTGTAACTTTCTGTTTGCAGTTTCCTTAGAACAAATATCTAGTCTGTAACTGAGCCCTCCTTCTGAAACTCATACCGATGTTCTCCATTTGCATTTTCTAAATCTGTATTTAGCCTGTTCTTAATTCATGTTGTCAGTATTTTGTACACCACTTCCAATAGAGTTATAGCTGTAGTTTTCAAAAGCCGTCTTTAGACGTTTTTTAATATGGAAAATGTGAGTCTGAACCACTGTTTTGGCATTGCTTTATTTTTCCATACCATACCCAACAAACTCTGTATTTTGACTTCTCCATACTTGACCAGTTCTGACTGTACTCCACCATCTCCTGCACACTTATTGTTTTTCATACTACTGATACCTCTTCTAAGCTGGGGGCTTTTATAAGTTGATCTTCTTGGTTTATTGCTGTTTGTTTCGTTATTTTCTGTGGATATTAAGGTTCTCCTTCTTCACTACTTTGGGTAGGTTGCTTACCCATTCACTATTTTCTTCTTGGAAGCATACACTTTTATCTTGCGAACCTTTTTTGTTTTCTTGACTTGTTATTTTTGAAATTTTCCTTGATTTCTTGCAACTCTCTTTCCTTGCGTTCTGTTTTCTTTTGTCTAGATGCAGCTGTTTGCTTCGCCTTTTGTAATTTGTATTTTTCTCTATTTTTTCTGTCCTCTATATCCCATATCTTGACCTTAGTTCTAGATCATCCTGGGGCTCCTTATTAAACTAATTCTTTTGTGTCTTGTTTTCCCTTTTTTGGTAGTCTTCCTTGATGGCTTCTCCTGTTTGTCCACTTTTTATCTATCTTCATTATTTGTGTGTTCTTATTATTTTGCTTTTCTTCTAATACCGTTTCATCGACAAATGTATAGTGCTGTAGTTGATAGAGTGATACACATTATAAAAATCAACGAATGTACTATCATTAAAATTGTCCATCAGTAATCATACAAATGGAGAAGTAGAAACATTGTATGATGAAATCAGAACAGCATTAAAAAATCTTTATCAATACATAAATTACATTTAGGAGATTTTAATGTTAAGTTAGGAGTAAAAGAAGGAGCAATATTACTGCGTTTATGAATGAAAACAGTCCACCCACTGAATCCTTTCTTCAAAAAGAAGCTAAAAATGTCACTAGAAATGAAATTGACTATACCCTGATTAATAATGAACTTGTAGTTTAGGAAACTTCAGTACTAAACAGATTTGAAAGCAGTAGTCTATTAATAAAAAGTTGGAAAGGAAACAGAAACATGCATTAATTAAAATAAAGACCATTAGATAATAAATTAGAATTTGTTTCACTATACCAGCATGATTTCAAAAATATAGGCTCACTTGCTAAAGACGTTTCCGAAATGGTAAAGAAAGGTTATGAGATACAAAACAACAAAAGCCAAAAGTAGATATAAATACATAAAACCTGTTAAAGAAACGAATAAAACTAAATACCCAATGAAAGGTTCACGAAAGAATATATTGATTAGAATAAACAGATCGGAAGAAATATAAGAAAAGGAAAGAAGAAGATATAGCCTTAATTAACTAGGTATAGAGAAAAACAAAAATATTAAACGCTTAAAACCCTATCTTAGGAGAGGAGAAATAATTTCTTCGTGAAGTTTACCGATTGTTAAATAAAATAGACAAAAAAATGACTTGCTCTTTCAAGTGATGCTTTCTCATTTTACAGGTTCAATTTGCTATCTAAGCAGTTATATATTTACTGTTTTCCGTACTAACTTTCTTGTTTAAAAAGGTTATTTAAGTTGAAAGACAAGCACAAATAGTCAATTACAATCTTCAGGGAGTGGAGTAAGGACAAAAACTGAAAAACAAATCTTGATATCTAACGAAAACAAAGTTTGTTTGACCCATCCTTGTATATGTACAACAAGAAATTTATTTTTTTTCAAGTCCCGTATTCTGGTGATCATAAACATAATTTTGTACTTTACTCATTACTTTCTGGAATCGTGGCATACTTTGTCCCTATCATCAGCATATTATTTAAATTTTCATTCATGTTTATTTATGTGTATTTATATGAGGATATTCATTCAAATTGCAGTTATTCTTGAATTCTTGTTTATTACAATCATCTATTTGACTTTCTTGGAGTTCAAACTAAAACCTATTTTATTGTTTTGTGTGTTGTTGGCAACTAGCATGGTGTCGCCTGCATTTTCAAGTTGTTGATCTTTACTTCATTAACAAATATGCCTCTTTTGTCATTGTTCAAAACCTCCATGGAAATATTCTCTATTAACAAACTTGAAGTATTTTTATTGATTTTGTGCATTTGTCATTTATTCATTTTCTAATAGTTTGATTCCGATAAAGGTTGCAAATCATTTTTTTGTTTCTTATCGATACTTGTTTGTTCTAGGATATCTACTAGTTAATTATACTGGGCTTTTGAGGAAGCAAATGAACACATCTGTACATATACATCTCCGCATCTTTGAACTATAACATGGGAATTGAAAAGGGCTTTCCTTTTTCCTTGCCCATTACAAAAACCAAACTGTGTGTTGTTGGGAGATTCGCCTATTTTTTATATATTCTAGAATGGATAATCCGAAAACATTTTGAGTAGATGATTCATTATCAGACGTATTGTTCTGAAATATTGTTTATCTTTAAACCTTATTTGGATAATGGCAAAGGTCTAGCCAGTTACGTGTGAAAAGAACAAGTATTTAGTCTTTAGCTGTGCTATTTTCCAATAGTTTTATTACTTTGTTGTGAATTTCATGACGACCTGCAACTTTGTCGACCTTTGTTGAAGAGGTGGTATTTAGTCATCCAGTTCACTTTCTTAGTCATGTTTTCCTTTATCTTCCTTTTGGTTATTTTCTGGATTTTGTTATATTTTCTTGTATTCCCGTTCTTCTAAAACCTTTTTTTCTTCTATGGGAGTTACAGATGTTTGATTGTTTTCAATTTTGCACATCTTTTTAGCTTTAACCATGCAGTTGCTACCACTGTATCGTGGTCCGAGTTCAAATCAGTCCTGGGTCTGTTATTGTTGATACGATGATGTTTCTGTATTGTTGTCTGATTGTAATGTAAACAATTTGGTTGTGTAATATTCTGTTTATGTTATCTAGATATTGTTTATTTAAAATGTCTAGACCATATGAATGTACTATGCCCATTACGATGAGAATTTCTTGTTTATTGACATAATCATAATTAAATGAAATTTATTCACTGTTTCATTATCATAGCTACATTTAAAGACACTTGTTTTGTTTCAACTTGTAACAATAGACTAAAAATATTTTATAGCCTAATAGACTTTAATATTTACTAATGTTGATTATTAGCATTATCTGAGTAAAACATTGTATATTTGTAAAAAGTGTTTAGTTATCTTGATTATTAGTTTTTAACTGTATAGAGAGATTTACCAACTTTCGATCTTCATAACTGGTCTAGTGATTGTTAGTATTCTTTGACCATCTAAGGGGTGTTGAGGATTAGGGCCCATTATTTTCGGTTTCCAGTCATGTTGACATTTATTGGGATGAGATAGTGCAGTGGTTATTCATTGCCTTCTACACCACTGTACACATTGTTTATGTGGCTGCCACTCCGCTTTCTGTTGCCTAATTCACAATCATTTCAGTTTTTACTTATTGAAGAATCAGCCGTCATCTAGTGTTATATGTTGGTCTGTGTTAGATATTTGATTTCCCCAATATCACCCATATCTCGGACATATTTTCCTATCCACCATTTGAGGAGTCTCCTGATGGAGACTGCAATAAATCTCATACAGTAGGAAGCTTACCGAGCTACAGAACTGATGCTTTTATTGTTATTGTTGACATTTTAATGCGTGTGTAAAGCTGTAGTAGGTTTATCTTTGTAAATTAGAGACATTTCTGACTTTTTAAAATTAGACTTGTATGACTGGTGAATTATGTGATTTGGATTAGACTTTCTACATCTCGGTGTTTGATAATTTTTTTGCGAGTTTTAGATTTTCTTGTTAACTGTTTTAGTTTATTGCGGTTTGATTTTAGTCTTTATCGAGTTCATATTCTTATTACAACAAATTATGCACAGTATAATTATAAAAATTCCTTATTAGTTTATTATTTCACTCTGAAAGTTGTACTGACTGCCTTAGGTTACACTGTCAAAAGTGTGGAATTCTTGAAGTAATAGAAAAGTTTCACCATAATTTTTGTAATCATAGATGTTGTGCACACCTTGTCTTATTTAGATTGGGTAAAATGCTAAGGAATGGACTAGATAATATTTTCAAAATGTTGGTGTTTGGTTTTTAAACTTACTAGCCGCGTTCACCCCTCTTCTCAGATGTCAGATTTTTTGAAGAATTTCTTTTGTGAAATAAATAATTTTACCTGGTTGCCTGGTGGTTGTTACTCCATATCTGTATGTTTAACAAAGGGTAGCTTAGCTGGTGTAAACTTTCAACAATATAGATGGCCGCTCCCATTGCAATTAAATGGACATCTTGATGGCCAATTATCTCATCACACAGATATTCGACCATTAAGGTGAAATGTAAAAACCTTGAGAGGGTCAAGCCAAGTAATCGTACCAAAAATAATTTGATTTGGTTCGGCCGTTTTGGCATGATGTGTGGACATACATGGTTACACTTTGTTTTATATACATAGATAGATTCATTGATAATTTTGTGCATTTAATTATGTTAGTTAATTTTAAAACTCTCTATTAGGTTTTTGTACACTTCATCATCACATGGATTCAAGTTGGGGGGATATTGTAATGTGTGGGTGTTCGCTAATTGACACCCTGAAGTTAGTATGTCCCTTCAACTCATAATGAAAGTCATGTAAAAATGAAATATTTCTAATATCCAATTCTCCTTTTCTTCAATTACAGGATCGTTTCCCAAAATTAAGGCTTTGTTGAAGAGTTGCTTTTAATAAGCGAATAAATTCAGGTCGAATCATACTGCGTAGCTGTTCCTGATTAAAGTAGAGGGCTTCTTCATCGAAGAAGCATCTGTCCACATTTTCAATGTTAACCATAATTCTTGCAGTTTGAAGCTTTTGGATCTGTTATTAACTTTTGAAAGCCTGTTAGGCATAGGCAAAAGTAAATGCGATCACAATCCTGTCTGTCTATCTGTGTATGTGTCTGTCGACACAATATCTTTAGAACTACTTGATTGATTCACTTCATATTCGGTCAGTACCGAGATACCTTGAGTCGGTATCTTCCTTGATATTGAGTTTCAGACGTGTAGTTCTCATTTTACCCGAAATATGGAGGTCACAAGGTCACATGCATGACTTGGTTTGCTTCAGGGTTTTACATCCGTTTTATTACCATCATTAACACTTACTTTCAGAGTTCAACTATCATCAATCAAAATGATGTTCAATTAATTTTGTAGGGCTAAAATGGTTTTTTGAAAGTCAACAATTTTAATCAAATGAGGAATATTGTACTTTTTGCATTTTCTGTTTGTGTATCATAGTTTGATCATTTGTATCCTTTTGGTCAAGAATTGTTTGAAGAAATAGTTTAACTGAACGGTAACACAGTGAATACACATGCTAAAATATGAGTTTATTATTTTTTTTTGTTTAACTTTTGAGACACTTGTTATTGTTGGGTGAGTAATGGTTGTGTAGTGAGGCTTTGTCCAAAGTAATGTCTAAAAATCGGAAAATCCACTTTTCTACTTTCTTATATGTCATTCCTCCTCATACTGTAAAAGATCTTGGGCATGTCAATGAGTTAAGATAAGTGGTTTCTTTTTTAGCCAGGAAAATAGTGAAGAAACGATTTCGACCATTTGAAGACCATGTGCAAATTTTAATTGTTTTTTTTTTTAGATAAAGTTTTATGAGAGATTTGCTTGCCAAATTCTTAACATTCAAAACTTTCATGGGATGTTCAGTGGATAGTACTGAGTTAAATGCAAGGTGCTGTATTTTTTGTTGTTCTCCAGACCTCGTTTTTGAGACCACGAAGATATTAGAGGACTGCATTAAGGTTACATCCTATTTTTTCATTGTGCAGCGCTGCTCTTTTTCCAATTTTGTAAGGCATAATAGGTCATTGGATTGTTTTTCTCTTTTTTTTTTTCTATGCTTCATGCTTTTGCCATTCAAGATTACAATTCTCCCAGAAACCATTTACTGAAGTCACCGAATTAGATAGGATTGTAAGGTAGCAGTGTACTGAATGAGTTGTTTTTATAACTGCTGCAGAAGTTGGCAGAGCTGTAGTTGTAGTTTTGTCATGCAATATGTAGCCTATTAAGATGGTTCAGTTTAATTTTCTAGTTCAATTGTTATGTAACAATAATATTTCCTCATAACAGGCCACGAAGGTCTATGGGGTCATAACAAGATAGGTCTACTACAATCTAGAGCCTATGGTACACAAGGGTAGTAACGTGGCTAGTGCGACGTACTGACCACCTATTATTATACCAGAGTTTGACCTCCAGGTACTCATTTATTGCAGCCTGAGTCGAGCTGGAGCCGTAAAAATGCCAGCGATTGAATTGGCGAGAGCGGGATACGAACCCGCAACTCTTGGTTTCGTAGTCTAGCGACCTATCCACTAAACCACCACGGCTATAATTATTATGTAATATACCACTCATTTATCAAAAATGGCTAGGTGGCTTAATAATGCACTGCTTTGGTGTAGGCTTACAAACAACTTAGGTTTTGGTCTGTGGATTTTGTTTTACTCTTTTTATTTATTGGAGAATTTTTCATTATAATGTTCTACCACATTATTATCTTTCGCCACACATCCAAAAGATGTTTGATACTAGAAGCTCTCTATTACTCAAAAGTATCTTGTGAATAAACATTTTCCTTTGTATGTGTATATTTTTATGTCTCCATAGTTTGTTTGGTTTTGGAAACAGATGGAAGCTGCAGGGGCTTACATGTGATCAACACACACTCCAACTGTGCTAATTTCTTATAGAAATTCCATGTAGTGGAACCACGATCTTGATTGATGAGCCTCAAGTATTGGAAAGTTGAGCAGCATCTAAACATATTAAACTTGTTAAACAATTGAGATTTTTGATCACAAATATTTATAGAAGAAGTGTATTGTTTATGAGAATAATTCATTTAAAAATTTCTCTTATGTGGAAAATGAAGGACAATTGAGGCAATCAAAGTTCTTTACATGTCATCAGCACAAAGCAATTTTGTTTCGAAGTATCTTTGGGTGACGGATAGAAGGAAAATAATTGTGATGCTTGTAGTTGTTGTGTCTTTTTTGGTTATCAAATCTAAGACTTGCTAGGGAACTGCGCATTCTCTTTTAATGCAGTAGGAAGATCACACCATTGAATGATGAGGAAAGACAGTTGATTGTAGCTAGTAAGCTGCAACTACATATGAACTCGGAGAGCCTGTTGTACCCCCGGTTTATTGTGTTTTTATCACCAGAAAAGTTCTGTAAGTGGTCATATTTATTATTATTTAGGGCGTTTAAAAACGATTGGCATATTTCCTTCGGTTGTGTTGCAACTGTTGCAAATTGAAATGTGCAGTCAGTTTGTGCGAATAGTTCTATACAGTGGCACCAGCATAGTGTCATTTGCGAATTGGTCCAAATGTAGTTGTGAATAAACCAGATGGAAGGATTAAGAAGGCATTTTTAGGCATATTACAGAATAAATGGCGATTGGGATTGAAAATGGATTTTTCCCTCTGCTCATGAGAACATTAGTAGTGGGCTGTACTAGGACTCGCAAAATGTTTTTAGACGCGTCTTTTCAAGAATAAAAATTTGGGTTCTGTTTTATGGAAGTGTACTACCAAATTGATTTATTTGTTCTTTAATCGAAGGCTGGTCCAGATCGATTCTAAGAATTGCATTTATGGTAATTTTCAGTTGGTGAAACTTAGAGATATACTTAACTAAGGAAAATATGCTATTCAAGGGGCTGTTATGTCACAACTTACTTGGTAGGTAGTTTTCCTTTTGTTTCAAAGAGTTGTTTAGGACACTGAATTGGGCTTAATACACCTAAAGCGGTTTTATAGGCCGCTTATGCAATAGAGTTTTGGAAGCCGCTTACAAATTTAGTCAAATTAAATATTATTACACAGTGACTTGACACAGTTTCAATGTATAGTTCTTCAGAGATCTTCATTTGGATATCTCTTGTCTAGATGGCAATGGAAAGCTTGTTCTTACGGTTAATGTAGTTGCATTTTACACAGGTTTATGCATTTTCAAAATTTTGGTGAATGTTTATCTCCAAGTAATAAAGTAGATTTGAGATTAGTAGACATTTTGTTGTTAAATCATGCCAGATTTTTGTTTTTTTAAAGGTGGTAAAAGTATTTTTGTTTTATTACGTTTAGCCAAGCTTAGATTTTCCAAATATGGTTTTTGCTTACCTTTTTGCGGTCTTCTTGATGATGTTGAACGTTGCAGTTCCAAATGTGGATCATTTAGCTGTTGGAGGAGAATTTTGGCGGAACTCCCAGAGGAATTCGCTTGAGGCATATTTGAGCTGAGCTTAATTATCGGGAACTCGTGGCTGATGCTTTTTTTACCTGTTTATCCTTTCAAAGAGCTAGTTGAAGTGTTTGTTTACCTAAGGCTGTTGGTCGAGTTCAAATTCTTAGTCAGCATTTAATGGCTATAGGGAATCGTCGGGAACAAAATCTGAATAGTGCATTTGAATTTTGTTTAAAAAATGTTTTATAGATTTTACATGACCAATATATTATGAGCTAAGTTTCTGTCGATTAATTAACGAAAAATAAATTATAAATATTATACACAAATGTTGGTGTAGATTTGGTTGCCTATAAGGGCAGGTATTTGTAGTGTGTGATATTTTTAATTAAATTTAAGCATTTCAGCAGGTAGAGTTTTGATACTTTATTGTGCTCAATTTAACGTTACATTAATAGTATTGCCCCACAAAGTGCAAACAGCAGCGGAAGCGCTCGCTGGGGGAGCATGGAAATGCCGGCGTGGTTTTAATTTGCCGCCAATCCCCGCCGTTTGTTTCAAAAAGCATATCTGCGGCAATATTTCTGATTGCAATCAGCCTAATTTCGACAAACACGATTTGCATTACAATCTGGTGGAGTGCCGGCCTCCCCGGGGACTGCGTTTACCGCTGACTGCACAATTATTGGGCAAACATCGAGATCAATTTTGCAAATTGGCGCTGTGATCGGGCAAAGATTGAAGTTTTAATTCTCGCTTGCAGTGACCAGGTCTCCAACGAAACCAAGAAGAAGAAGGAGCGGCGGAAAGACAAAGAGAACGCCACCGTGGAGTCCAGCGAGGACGAGTCGTCCGATGTGCAAGGTAAGTTTGTTGTTGTTTCTAATACATATTTTTAAATCATTTATTTTGACGCATGTAACATAATACAGTTGAGCGATTTTTTATTTTATAATTTTACAATAAACGATAAAAGTCATAATGGATATCATCCCTCTTTTGCTTAGTTATCATTGCTGATGTCGATCTCACTTTCTTGGTTGCTTTTGGCTTCATCCGTGGTGTTGATGGTTGTTGCATCATTGCTTGGTTGTGCTCCGGTTTCTCCATTTTTGATGCTGTCGTCGCCGACTTCGTCGGCATGGCACATTTTCCTATGCTTGTGAACAAAGTAGTAGCTGGGAAATTTGGAACCACACGTTTTGCATGGGTAGTATTGTACGTTCATGTCGAGCAGCTTGACCTCCCTCTTATTACTGACAAAGTTCTCCACTTTCTGTATGCCCTTCACCTCCAGATTGACGGGATTTAGGTGGCGGCGCGCGTGTTTTTGGTAGCAGTATTGCGACTTGAAGGTGTGGTTGCAGTAAACGCAGGTGAACATGTCGTTCGCCCCGGCTGCGCGGTTTTCATCCTCGTTCTGTTTGTCTCGGATGTTCTCGTTCATGATCTTGTTGAGCAGCACGCTGCGGTCCACCGGCTCCACGCGGAAGTCGTTCTCCAAGTCCTTTAACCCGTAATTCTTGTTGAGCACGCGATGGAAACGCACGGGACCGTCGCAGCACGCCACGTCGATTATCACCTTATCATTTCCGCCCGCGCTGCCACCGCCGTCGCGCTTCTTGGTCTTTGCCCTTTCGCTGGAGGTCGGTGCTTTCTTCTGATCGGGTGAGCCATGGCTGTTTTCTGCCGCAGCCCTGTGCGCCATTCTGGAGTCGCCGTTCTTGGCGGGCTCGGTCTCCTCCTGCTTTTCTGGCTCTCCGATGGCCCGGAATGGCGTGCTTTCCGATTTGTGCAGGCTGCCGAAAAGGGGGGCGAAGACCTGTTGGTGAGGCGGCGCCGACTTGCGGCTGGGGATGGGCTTGATGATGCTGCCGCTGCTGGAGCAGGCGTGCGCCTCCAGCGGGTGGTTCTGCACCAGGAAAGCGCGACAGATCTCTAGCGCGCGGGGCATGTGCAGGATGTGCGTTGCCAGCAGGATGCTGTAGATGTTGCTGTAGTTCAGGTCCAGGTAACCCGTATACATGAAGGTCAACAGCGAGGAGAACTCGTCCACGTTGATGTTTGGCACCGAGATTGGCCCGGCTCCTGCAAGAAAAAGAGTTCTATAACAGTTACCACTGCTCGGCTCACAGAAAGTGCCACCAACCTGTGTGATTCAAGAAGATGGCCTTAAAGAACCCACTGTGTGTAGACAGGATGGTCTTGTGAGCAGAGAAGTGGGTCATGCTGGGGCCCACCTGCAGGGTTACGTCAGGGGAGCCGTTGGTGTGATGGGAGCCGTAGCCGAAAGCCGGGGGGCCACTGTGTAGGTCGGAGCCTGGCAGGGCCGGCAGGCTGCTGGGGAGGCTTGCACTAGGTCCTAGGGACAGCCACGCGCGGTACAAAGAGTACATCCCCGCGGCCAGCTCTTACACGGAAGGCGCTGACATTTTTGGCGGTCGGGCCCGATTTTTTCTTGGGGTGCTGACAGGACTGACGTCTGCCGAAGACTAACCGAGTTACATCTCCATCTGTCATAGTTTATAGTCATAATTCATACTATTGGCGTCTCTTTCTTTCGCGGGGAGGGGATAACTGCCCCTATTATTTCCCAGGTGGGGGCATAAACCGCTCGTGTGATAATTCCAATTGTTTTCACCAATTGGGGGTAATTTGAGCGGCTGTTTGTACAGCCGAATCAATTCGGTTATAAATTTTATCGGCGGCGGCTGGGGGATGGCGAGAACGCGCACGGCGCGGCGCGCCGCGCCACACCATCCCGAAGCTTCTGTCGCAACTTTTGATTTCTCAAAGAGCACGCGAAAGCTGAAATCTTTGAAAGCTGGCCGTTTAGCTATTGGAAACGGTTAATTATTAGTTTTTAATAACCAGCCGCGGCGGCGCGGCGCAAAAATGTGGGCGGGCGCCGCCGCTCCGGGCCGAGCAGAGATGAAATGCGAGCATAAATATTAAACATCTGGAGATAATTAAATTGCGTTGTACAAACACCGTCTTACTTTTAATTTGGAGGCCTCAGCGGCCTCCAACGAGCGGGCGGCGGACCGCCGCCGCCCCGCGCGCGCTGCCGACCTGACAATTACCGGACTGATTGATTTACAATAGTAACTAACGACAAATGTACACATATGTGACCGTTATGTGCTGAATAAATTTGCCAATTTGCACTGCGCGCCGGAATTCGTCGCCCGCTGTTACCTGGTGTGTGCCAAATGTAATCGAGATATTACCGATAAGGGCGGTAATGGATAGATGCGGCGATACCATCTAATTGATATCGAATTGTATTATATGCAATTGGTTTTAGTAATAAGTGGCCCATGCATAATTAAAGTCGCGTTTTTCTTGGTTGCCCTAACGCGGCGTGGTAAAGTAATTGAAATACAATTACGATACTCGTCCTGTTTACTTATTCATTCATTTGCGGCCCCCACTACACCTGCTGTAATGCGGAGCTGTTTTGATCGATTTTGTTTTGGATTTTGTCGGTGATGCCTTTTTCGATAAGCATTTTGAATCTTCTTGGTCTTTGATATGGCACCCCTAGTGAGATATTGATCTTCTTTGATATTCTAGTTGGAACGCATAAGATCTAGAACTGATCTACCACGTTTTCATTTTCCTTTCGGGTTCCACTTTAGAGCTGTTCTTGCTATGTTGGTGATAGGTTTTCGAAATATATGTCCAATCCAGCCTCACTTACCAATTTAGAAAGTCCTTTCGTATTTCCGGGCTGGATTTATTCTTTGCAAAAGTTATTGTTGCTTATTGGAAAAAAGGGGGAGAAAGCAGGCAACAATCAAGACTTGGAAAAATAGATATTGCTTTATTTCAGACTCACTTCACCAATAAGTCGTTTATCAGATTTAAGGGATATGTGGTATAGCACACCATCCATCCCCAAAATGCAGCCAGAAGAGGCAGCGCAGTAATAATGAGAGAAGCGATAACTTCGATAATGATCATAACCAAGACTTGTGATGTCATTGTCTCAGTACATAGACTTCCTTAATACTCAAGGTTTTAGATTTATCATTGAAGGCGACCTCAATGCAAAGCACACGCATTGGGGATCAAGGGTAACAACCAAAGACAAAAGAGTGCTGGAAGCAATGTTTCAGTTAAGTCATACTCCACCGGCAAACCAACTTATTGGCCCAAAGATAGAAATAAAATACCCAACTTGATAGACTTCTATGTAGTACAAAATATTTCAATAAATTATATTCAAGTTAAAGAAGCACGGACATGAACTCGGATCATTCTTCTCATCCTTCGTGACACCATTATTCAGAGATTAGTAAATAAGCAGGCAGATTGACAATGTTTTCAGATTAGATTTTGAAAATGCTATTGATCTATTAGTTCAGAACAATTGTATAAGGAAGTAGAAATATTAGTTACCAACCTATAGCATGGAATAATAACCCACCCACTATTCAGTGGACAAAAGGAAACAACCATCCCATGGAAATAAGAGACCTAATCTCTGAAAAGAGAAAACTCGGGAGGAAATGGCATCAGTCTAGAGCTCCAGAAGATAATACTAGATTCAATAATAAAAAAATGAATTAATTAGTCATTATCTTAGTGAGCTGACAAATATAAAAGTACGGACTAAGACTTTCCACGTTTCAGATCCGTATAACAGAGTTATATATTCTTGGTTTCGTTGTTGTTGATAGTTGTCTTGAGATCCAGATAAATTTCGGTTGTCAAAGGTTTCTTAAATTTTGTTTTTAGCATCAGTGCTGGCGGCTCTGACTGCGGTAGGCAATTTCTTCAACATCCTCCATTATATGATGGTCAAGTGAGGAAGTCCATATCTGTAAAAGTGTGTGCTCCAATATCGTCTGCGTGGTCAAGATTTGTCAGGAGGGACTGCAAGACCCATCGGAGCTCTCGTGTTCTTCTGCATATTGTTGCAGAACTGCATCTAGTGAGATAAACCGTGACAAAACACAGTCTAGGATTTGTAGTAATATCTTTGAAGGTTACTTGATAGGTGGCACCTCTGTAGAGTTCTTGAATTAATTTTGATTTTGTTTGGTTTTGATCTGTGGCTTACATATTGCCACATGTCTGACTGGTAAACGCTTCTTCAAAATAAAAACTATCCTGATTTCTACAAGGGTAGGGGCGTATTATCCTTCCTGAAAGTAAATGAGCCAGGATCTTGTAAATCGAATTCGGTAGCGTTATACCGTGCCAATTTGAGTATTTTGTTAGATCTCCTTTTTCAGGAGTTTTATTACATGTCCTTTCCATTCCTCCAGAATGGTGTCTGTTTCCCACTTTAGAGAGTTCACTAAGTAGGTTGTCAGGACCTGCAGTTCTGTTGTTTTATCTGTCGCTCTGGGAATGAAATTGGTTCTCCTAATTCTGATCGTTTTAAAATGGGTTTGTTTTGATGTTTGTTGCCGAGTTGTTTAATTATATTATATAACCTCATGTGTGTTCTTGCAGCATCTTTGGCTTGTGCTAATAGTTTGTTGACCTAGATTCTTTTGACCTTTCTTGTGGATTTTTGATATTTTTATTCAGAAACTTGTAGAACTGCATTTTCCCCCTTTATCCCCTTCTTTATTAATCGTGTTTATTTCTGCTTTAATCGTGTGTCTATTCTTTGCGAGGTCCCGTGTGTCATCCTTCCTTTTTTTCTTTCTTCCTTAGTGTTACCAGTTTGATTTCAAGCAAACTTGTCAGGAGATGATAATTACCTCTTTTGTTAACAACACTCAATAGTGAGCTCCTCTATCCATGTATTAAGATATGATCTACTTGGTTTTTAGTTCTTCCATCAGGTGAAATCTATGTAATCTTATGGATGCGTTAGTGCGGGAAATTGTCTCCTATATTAGATTGTGAGTATCTGTAAAACTTGATAGAATTGTCCTATTGTTGTTCATTATGCTCTTTAGGTTTGTGTTAGTATCACTGACTTTGTCATTCAAGTCAGTTGGAAAGTATGTGCTAATTGCTCATAGAAGGTCTCTTTGCCGTCATCAGAAGAAGGTTTAATTGGAGCCGAGCTTTCTGTTATGAGTATAGACTCTTTCTTGTCCTTCTGCTAAGCAGTATGCCAACGACATTATTTGAGATTGGCGCGGTCCTTACTAAAAGACAAAAGTTCTCCATTTGGTGCTTCATGTTCTTCTTGCCCATTGTACATTGTTTTTGTCAGTCCTGCAATTTCAAGGTTATACGCATTATGTTCTTTGATGACCTGGCTAATCTAGATGATTCATAGATTATGCGATATTCTAAGTTCCAAATCGTACCAATTGTTTTGGAGTTGGCAAGTTGGTCAGCATTAAATCCGCCTGGCTTTCTTTCCTTAAAGTTGTAGGTTCAACCATATAAGTGACCAATCCATAATTATCTAGATTGGTGTTGGGGCTGCCAATTTTAGTATTGGAAATCTTCGAGAATGCAACATTTCTTCGTGCTTTGACGTTGAGGTTATAGCGCCGATACTCGATCGTCGGAGCCTCGTTAATTAAGTCTACAGTGAGATGGTGAAGTTGACAGTTGGATAGAAGAACCTCTTTGAGACGTGCCGTAGCAGAATTTCAAAGGCCATTATAGCCTTATGCCGAACATGGTCTTGAATGCCTTGGATTTTTGAGTTCTTCGATTATATTGACGGGGGTCAGTCGATTTTCTAAATAATCCAAGAGAACGAAATCACAGGGGTTGAGATCGGGTGAATTAATCGGCCAATCAATGCCTGAGAATTCTGTCTTCAAATAAACTGGAAATCAATTCGAAATTGTTCATTGTGATGGGGTGTGGCTCCGTCTTGCTGGAACCAGTAGTCCGCAACCATTCTCTGCTGTGGAATTTCAGTTTTATTTAGATATTTCGCGAGGAAGATAGGCGGTTGAGCACCACGCACTTCAGTCAGATGAGAATTTTTTTAACCCAACAGCATTAGTCCAACTGGAACTAGTATTAATTACCGAAACGAATGCTTTTTAAATCGATTGCATTAGCAAAAGCCAATCTTTGGTTGGATCTTATAGGGAAACATTTTCAACTCCGCTTTCAGGATCTTCTTGATTGACTAATCGCTTATATTGAGATATTTACCAAAGAGGTGTTGACTCATTCAAAATGCTCCTCTTATTGAATTTACCTTTTAATTCCCTCCTTCTCTCCGCAAGAGATTCGCCATTGTGATAGCAGACCTTGATGACATGCACAGGTTCTGCAATATCTTAGAAATGTCCTTCACTTGTTAATCGAAACATGCAAGAAAGAAAATTTTATCAAATGGCTCCAAAATTAAATTTTTTGTTTATTTTTCGCATCCAAACGTTACTTAGCCACAAAACTTCAGAACCATTTCAAAAGATTTTAAGTTTCTTTAGGATTCTTAGAAGTCGGATTTGATTTTGCAGAAATTGACCTTTTACTGTTTTACCTCAAGTTGGTGCATCAAGAGATGTGAACCCAAACTGAAGATACCACAGAAGAGATTTTTGAAAACATACAGCGCAGTTGTTAGTTGTGACGACGAGGTTTCTCTTTTCTACTCTACTGAATGCTGATTGATGCTTTCGAGTTGAAGAGTCAAATCATGTTATTCTAGCAAGAAAAATGTGGGCTTTATGTTTGATCATAAACTTTGAGCTTCAAGGAACTGAAACATGCGTTCTCCAAGTTCAAGACCACTGCAGGTATCCAAGCTGCGAAGTAAGAAATACCGGAAACGGTGCCATGCGACCACCACAAAATCCATTCTCAGCTTACGTGGATATAGTAGTTTCCAGTTGTTCTAAAGCTTTCCAGCGTTTTAGTTAAATCAATAAACAGAATGTGCAACTCACGAAAGAGCGCGTATGGTATTATGGAGCCGCTACATTATTCCTAGCAACGGTTGTAAACAGGGTGAACTTAATACTCACACGGATAACGGCCAGCCACCTAAATTCTCAACGTATGCAGTAATCCAAGACGGATTTTCTTAGCGATCGTTTGTTTCATCTAAAATAAATTTTTAACGCATAAACACAGAATGAAAAGAAGAGTAACGATGACAATTAAAAAGAACAGGAAGAACGCGACAATCTAAAGTTACTTAAAGGTCATAGAGCTCTTGGGATAATATAATAATTATAAGGAATATCAGTTTTATTGTAATATTGTTACTCTAATTAAAAAGAACATACGGTCTAGTTTGAGGAGAATAAAGGCAATGAGCGGAACAAGAAATTAAAAACTCCCGTTTTCCTCTTTTTATTCTCCATTTTAATTCGGTCAATGCGCATTTGTGTTTTTGAGGGGATAAATTTTAACATTCTCACCCTCGTTACCTCAATGCAACTTTCTGGTTTATATTTCCATAATTCCTTTGAGTTTATGTTTTATACACGTATAAGAGATACGAGGCTTATTTCTTTACGGTTTTTTTGGTCCACAAGAGATGGCAAAATATTATTTTTGCTCATCTTGCCCCTACAGTAATCTACTGAGCAGAATCTAGGTAAAATCTGGCGACTTTTTGCATTACTTCGTCTTCATTACAAAATTCTATAAATGGATCATTAAGATTTAGTGGATCAAGTTTTTGAATACAAAGAATTTTGGCACTTCAATTCCTTATTGCATAAATTTTCTGAAATTCTTTTCTGCTTCTTTCCTTTCGTCACTCTGATCTCCCGAGTAACTCAGAAATTGGTAGCAATTTGGGAATTCTACTTTCGGTAAAGGAACACTTGCCAGTATTCTAAGCCATTAAGATTCTCTCTTTCCGTCTTTCTAAGGGTGCTAAAATTTGATATTAGAAATTAGGAGCTCTATATTTAACCTTCTTTCTTTTTCCTTCACACTTCGATTAATCTCTTCAATTTTTTTGTCAAAAAGGGTTTTCAATTGTTTCACACCAAATTGTCGCCCATACTTTAAATAAATATGGGGAAAGTTTCAATGCAAAAATGAACAACGAACATGTATCACCAAGCGGTGGTGTAGTAACTAAATGATACCAAGTGGAATATCTTGGATTGTATCGTAGATTGTCGTAGAATCAAATACAAACCGAAAGGGTGTGACTTCTTGGTGTTCTAGGTAGGAGTGCCCGAAGGGGAATCCCCTCCGTAGGGGACCTCAGTCAGTATCACAATGTCAAAGCTAGACGTACCCTAGTCTGTTACGCAATGGATTATTGTCAAGAAATTTTGAGCAGACATAAGACACTGTTTGAGAAGAATACGCTTAAGAAGACTCAAGTATACGCGTGGTAGACACAATTCCTGGGAAAATGAAGGTCACCGATGTCGCCAAATATCAGGGTGATCGAGTAGAACTGTTCGCGTTGTTCGCTTTTTTGAGGATGGCTGCTTCTAAGATCGGAATAAACTACGACTATGACTAGCCAGTCCGAGACGTTATCCGGAATTTAGACCAGTAAAAGAAGAACTTGGAAAACATATTTGTAGGCGATTGGTCGAAACGGTCGTCTGCGATTGGTTGGTGTCATTTTACGGTAGCCTGATATATCTCGTGACTTAAACAGCATGTTAGAAGTACCTCACACGAGTCTTTTGTTTTTTAAGCGTGACCGACTATTCTGAAACTGTCGAATAGAAAAATTCTTGCGAGTAGCGCTTGCTTAAGCGGCTCAAACAGTTAATCAGATGTCTGCTTTATTTTGACTTAATTGTTTTGCGACATTATCTGATTTTTTTAGACCTACAAACTTGATTTCATATACTAGCTTGAGCTTCACGATGACCAAGAGGGGGAAAATGAATATTTGTAAACAGACATCAATTTGGTTTGGCTAGACCTCATTTTTATCGTTTTCAATTAAAAGATTACTCAGACGTATCGCTAAGTATTTATAAAAATCGTTTACAATGCTTGTGGTAGGATCTACTTAAATACGCAAGCTTTAATATGGGCACGATATTTGGTCCTTCGAGCCGGATCGAGGAGAGCCAGTTAAATGAAATTCTTTAACGTCAATTAATTTTTCTTCTATTACAAATACGAACGGCATCTGTATGATTCAGTCAATGTTTATCTCGCCCGGCTTTGTTCTGGATCTGACCGAATTTTATCTATTAATTGCAACCGGCCAAATTGCCTTGCAAAAAATACTTAAATAAACAATCGTGGCAATTTTCTACGAGATAAATTTAAGCTTTTTCTAAATTGGAACCGTGTATCGGAGGCAACGCTTTTTTGATAAAAGGTTTTATCGCTTTTGGAAATTTGCGATGTTGTTCGTTTCGTCGGGTCAGCGCGGCGCGATTCAAAGGCAATTTGTGTGCCAATCAATCAACGGCTTGCTTTTTACGAATTGAAACGACTTCGTGGTGTAACTGCAATAAAAGTAAGTGGATATGATTTGTGTTGAAATAGTAATTGTAATGTTTTCAGCTTTATTTAAAATAATCTTTAGTAGTTCAATTACTGCCTGGAGCGACATTTTGCTGAAAGATTTAAACTTCGGTGATTACTTTTCCCTTCTCTGAGCTTCCCTTTACTTCAACGTTTTCTCATGGACGGTTGTCCCATCTTGTTTACACTAAGTTTACTACCGTAATGCATTAGTCATACAACAAAAAAAAGCTTTAAATTTTTTAATGCGAGTGTGAGTATAGATATTTTATATCATATATTAAAGCTCATTAAAATTCTCTAAACAACACTTAAGTTACAGAATTCTTTAATTTGCTAATTGACGTTGATTGTGCTTGCATTCCAACTAGTTTTTCGATGGATTATATGTAATACAGCTAATCCTTTTTTTACACTTAACAAATAAGTTTTTGTCAATGATATCGTGATTTTTTCTTTATGTATAAATGTGATTTATTGACATTTAAATGCTATGGCTTTTTATTATATGCAATAGAAAGGTTTGCTTTGTTAGACTCTTCATTCAAATGAAAAAACGGGTTAGATCTGACCAGGAAAACCAAAACTATTTGCTCAACGTCTGGCCAAAGTCGTGATTCCCTACTCAAATGGAATTAATGATAAAGTTGAACGTTTTCTAGAGGTACTACTGCATCTGTTGCTTTCTATTAAAAGCTTTACCGTGAATGAAGTACACCATAAAATCCTTGGTAAAATTTAGTAAAAATAAGACCCCCCTCGTCCCGTATAGGAGGCTTATTGTTTATTGTTCTCTGTCTAACTCAAACAGATCTTTATATGTTTTGTGATTTGCAACTTAGCTAAATGTAAATAAACCACCTCCAACGTTTTAGACCGCTTCAAGAGCGCCTCTAACCGTTCGAAATCGACAGTTTATTTAAAGTCAACCGAGTTGCAAACCATAAAACGTGTAGAGACTTATTTGAGCCATGACCAGCTTTGCTTAACTACTTATTCTTAAGAAATTGTTTAAACAAAGCTTTACGTCTAAGATACCGGCCTTCACACTTGAAAATCTTCTAAAAATGTAGGCCCCTATCGTCCAATAATTTACTGTCCCAAATTTCTGAACTATTAAAAAAACTATTTTTAACTTGATGGATTGGAAAAATGTAACCTGGACTATCACTTCGGTTTTGGAAGGCAGTATTTCACTTTTATATTGCTATAGTGTTGTGAATGTCCTCATTACAGGTCTGATCTGCAGTGTGTATAGACATACGGGAAGCATTTGACAAGATTTGGCATGATGGTCTTTTATGTAAGATTAAGTTGATTTTGCCAAGTGAGCGATCCTTGCTTTCAAATAAAGTATGGCGAACAATACTTTGGACTTTATCTAATCTGTGGCTGTTGTTTACCAAGAACGTGCCCTTGGACCGTTGCTGTACACCAAGTATACTACAGACATACCTATAACACTAGAAACGCATGTAGGTACTTTTGTAGATGACATAGTTCTTCTTTCTAATCATTCTAATCCTCAAACAGCTTCTCAAAACTTCTAGATCCATTTGACAGTTCTTAGAAACCTGGATAAACAAATGGCGAATGAGAATAAATGAAGTGAAAAGCCGCTATGTCGCCTTTACTTTAAATCCAATGGACTATCAATAGTGTACATAGATAACAACCGGTATCACGCTACCTTGGTCTCTCACTCGAACAAAAAACTTACCTGTAAACAACATATACCGAAAAAAAGCAAACAAAATGAACCTACGAATTAAGAAAACCCAGTGGTCGTTTGGGAAGAAGTCTTATCCAATCTTGGACCTATGGTATTGAACTCTGGGGCTGTTCCTCTAAGTTTAATGTCAACATCATACTGCGCTATCAGTCGAAAACACACAAAATGATTGCAAATACTCCTTGGGATGTCAACAATCTAAAATGACATACATTAAAGATTGATCTTGGAATACCAATAATAGAAGAGCAATCTACCAAAAGATGTAAACCGTCATTTTCAGAAACTACAAGCTCATCCATATTCTCTTGAATTAAGCCTACCCCTCAGAAAACTAAAAAAGAATCTTCTAGGCATGATATAAAATCCTTCATTTTTCAATGATTCGTCATTGATTTTCACTGATGGAATCGATACCATTTTAAATAAAGCATTTTTTAAATGAAGAAAACTTCTCTTAAAAGTGGGTGCATATCAGATCTTTATTATGATTTTGTTGCGTTGGTTGTTGGTATATGGAGGGTGGGATCGGAAGGTTTTTAACTCCACAAATATGTTCAGGGTGTGAAACTGAAACAGTCGAGGTCAATTGGCGACAGTTATTAAGTTTTGTTGGTTAGGAATGCGCAAAGCATCTTAAATTTTGGTTTTTGATAAAAAATTATTTTATCTGCCTGTGATTATGTTTTGCGAAGCTCTGACTATTGGATTTGATTTGGACATGTTTACAATGGCGCAAATATGCAGTTGAAATCAAGGAAGTTAACCGAAACCGATCATAGCGAATTGAAAAACAATATCAAAGCTTCAAAAACAACTTGAAAAACAGAAGATTGAATGGAAACTTCTCTCTTCCGAATAAGAGGACTAGATGAATATGGAAAGGACCTAATTGTAACAAATTGTGCTACAATATCTCAGGAACTATAGCTGATGTGTAAATTACAAGACACTGGTGTCATTCTGAAAGTATCCTTGAGACAATATAATACTTTGGTATCCTTACGGTTCATTTTATCCCCAAATTTGGTTTTGGAATTGCTTGAAGTCTCACGGAGCTAACAGAGTGAAAGCCTCTTTGCACAAATCGTATTATAATTGATTTTTATTCTCTTTGAATTTTGGAAACAACGGTGCTTGTGTAGCGGCTGGGATGTCTGGGAAGTTTAGCATACATCAGCAACATACATTAGCGGTTTACATCATTTGTCTGTTTTCGTTAGCTTTTATTAAATTTTGTTTTGATACTTTGTCTTATAGAACGTTTTCGAGTCTTAGACCTGTTACGATCATGGTTAACGTAATCGTTAAAAAATTGTACTATACCTTTGATAGTCTAATTAGCGATGAAGACAAGTTGGGGGAGGTCCATTCCATTAAACCAAAAAAAGTTTATGGTAAAGGAATAATCAATTTATCAAATCATTAATACTCTAGATCTGACCATTGTATGGGTAGACTCTAACAAGAAGTCTTCAATTGTTTCCCCCTCAACTTCAGTGACATTGATATATACGCAAAGCATAAACTGGAATTAGATGTCATCGCGGAAGTAGCATTTATTTTTTTTTAGGACAACGGTCTCATTAAAATAGATTTTAAAAAAGCGACCTGCACGTTATTTTATCTCAGCGCCGTTGGAATTGAAACGGGTTTTATGCATAGACAAGTTCGAAAAAACTTCACTGCATATTACTCTGTTACAGTTTTAATAAAAATGGCAATACGAGCTGGGGATAATACCCCCCGTAGTTCCAGTTTGCGTCGCAGCGAGCGGCGGGTTAGCGCGCGCCTCTCTAAGGCCCGCTTAAATTAATTGGACATATTTTACACGTAAGCAATTAGTACTTGCAGCGGTGTTGATTTTCTCGACTAATTAATGCGGATTATGGCATTCGTTTGCTCTGCTACCAACCTCCAATTACGAACGAATATCTGTGTTTAAACTTAATTAATGTTGACTCTCAAAAACTCCAGCTACTTGCGCCTTGCACACCCCCACCTCTTCCCCCGCCCCCGCAGGCCTCACTATTTCGCCGGATATCTTGTTAGCGGCCGCGCGACGTATTAAAATTTAAACTGGCCGATCTCGTTACATCCATCCATTAGGCAATTTGGCGGCGCCTCCCCCGAGATGCCGGAAAAACGGCGGCAGCTGCCGATTGGACGATTGTCGCTTCGGATTGTCGCTTTTTCATCGCTATTTCGCTTGGGGCTCCTCTGGAGAGGCGAGAGCAATATTGAGTGTTAATAGAAACATATTGTGACATGTCATAGCTGTGATTGAAAGTCTTCAAAATGACTACTTGAAACTTCCAAAAGTAAATATACTCACTCTTTATGTAGACTCACTATCTGATAAAGGTCGGTTCACACTTACTCTGGTTATTTTGAAACAATATCGCAACTTTTATATGTTGTGTTAAGGTGCGTACTCACTTGAGCAATATATCAAACGGAAGGGATCAAATAAGTAAGGAGAAGAGGGGTGGAGATGTATCGGATTGGTTTATTCCGGATAATTGGACCAGCAACGCATCTAGTCAGGTGTATCACTGAGCCGAGTAAGGATATCGGTGACATGTTGAGACGTAAATATTACAATTTGTAGTGGAATTGGCCGTCTCTTGGTCCTCTACAGAGATTTTAGTACCTCTTGGTCAAAATTTTACTGTTATCTGTATACAGTTTGAAATTGATAGGAATTTGACTATGAATTATTCGATTCTACTAGTTTTGTTCGTTGCTTAAGGTCGTTACACGCGAAGATATTGATATAGCACTGGTCAGAAACTGATACGTGTGAACCTACCTTTATTGGTTCTCTGAGCTAAAGTATTTAAACAACTACTGATATACGGTGTTAGTAAGTACAATATTCTTAATCAACTAACTCTATTTTGCTATTGATTGAGCCACATTTTATTTACTGTGGTATACGCAAAGTTTCATGTTTAATAGAAATATGAATGGAAGTTAAAAATTCTTTATTGGAAAAAAGAATGAACCCCAGAAAATTGTACAATCGTGTTGAAGTTATATTTGCAGCTTATTCAAGACCACATGAAATGAAAATTTAAAGGAAAGGATCACATGTGAATTGGAAGAATGACGTGCCCGTCATCGCTGAGGAAGCATAAAATTACTGAAGGGCCGCCAAAATAAATAATATAATCAAGGAAATTATAAAATTTAGATCTTGTATGACAACAGCGGAGATGAAAATCGAGTACTTTTTGTTTAGACGGTACTCTTACTTTGATACATATAAAAAAAATCAACCGAAAGAAACGAAAGAAGTTGATATTGATCTGGTACATGAACAGCAACAAGACAAGATGATACTGGAATCATAACCAGAGGTTACAATGCGTCAAATCTGGACTGTAGGGTAGCTGAGTCAACAGCACGATTTGATGTTTTGACAAAAAATTTATTAGTTGTCTGTATTCAGTCATGAAAGTCTTCGAAATCTTCTGAAGAGTTTCTGCAGGTGAATGTTCCAGCGTTGCATAAATTTAATGCAGATTTTTGCGTTACTCGCTCAGTCAATTACACTCCTCCCAAATTGACCTGGTTATTGATAGTGTTCTCACATGCAGTCTACTGTTATTGACTTTTAGGCTAGGCAACATATGTAGACGGCCTCCTGTTTATTCCTGATGCTCCTGCTCAGTCACTAAACATAATTGAGTATTTGCGTTCACTTCGAACAAGGGGTAATGATGCGGTCGTCATCAGAGATGATGTGAGAGACTGGGAAAAGAAAGCAAACATATGAGAGTCTCTACCTCTCACTTCGTAGGCCGTGCTTGACGCCCCCTTCCGTTCCATCTAGAATTTTCTCGAAAACAGTTAATTATGTTGCATTTTTAGTACATTCCAGATTGTTGGGACGCTATCCACCCTCAAGTGTATTTTACATCGATGTTAAAGATATCTTTGGATATTGTTCTTGTTAGCTAGTGAAGTTTTCTTTTGGGCGATTACGTACTTATTTACATGCAGAGAGAGAATCGTGAAGCTTTTTAGCAGATTATCCAGTTGTTGAAGTTTACTGGCTCTCCCTCTAAAAAACTCTAATTGAAGGTATTGAATATTAGACATCTTTTGAGGATTTTAGCGTGGAGCTAGCTTTAGCACACCCCGAAGCTGCTCTCCGACTGGGTTTTTAAAATTTAGCCCCGCTTGTCCAGGGCAAATTTTCATACCGCGGCAAATATTTGCGCGAGGCGCGCGGCGCAGCGAGATGAGATGATGCGTCTTGGCTCTTTTATTAAGCGAATGGAGCCGGATTCGACTCTCCCCTCTCAAATACAAAAGGTAAATATGCATATGGGGTATGAATATTTAAAATTGCGGATCTGTTTGCCTACCCACTACTCAATTTTGTAAATGAATGCCTCAGAAGCGGCCCCATACTTTAATTAATTATTTAAAATTAGCCGTTTGAATTTTAAACCGCCGCACCCGCCGTCCCGCTCCTTTCTTCGGCGCCTTCAGCTTGGCCTGCCTGGTCTTCGTCGTTTTAAAGTTTACTTGTACGTTATTATTGCTTTCAAAGCAACCAAATATCATGTTTCTCTTAATTACATTTTGGTTGTCATTCCAACTTTGCTGTGTATTATTTGCTTAAGTGTATAGTTGGTTGCCTAATCGCCCAATGTCAAAATTGTTTGGTAAAAATTATATGGATCACGATTTGATATGGGTATTCTTCGTGTAAATTTTAACAGTCTAACCTCACAGATGAGCATTTACTATCATTAGAGTGATTGCATTATATTTGTATTCGTTGAATAATTGTTTGAAAATTTGGCGGATGCACTTAATATTGGAGAATAAGTTTTAGGTTTATTTAGATCTAGTACTTATCGTGGGAGAAATTGTTGTTATACATCTGAGGGGAAATGTAAGCACATCCACACATGTTACGATTTATGAACAATTGACAAACATCTAACCATATGTTGCGATGACTACGATAGACATGGCACACAATAGTGCTATATAGACCGAATGAAGACGACAGAGCTGAATTTAAAGTGGTCGAATTCTTGTATTTGGTAATCTGAATGGTAGAGTGGGATTAAAATAGAAGAAGTGGTGTAATTGGTTTGCATGGTGAAGAAACCACCAGCAATAATAATGGTTAGAGAATTACAGACTTCTGTAATCAACTCTTTTCAAACACAAGGTAATGTATAAGTTTATGAAAGAGGTCATAAGTAGAAATGAAAGGTCTGTCATTGATTACGTATTAATAAACAGGAATTATAGATACGAAATAAAATACAGAGGTCCTGAGATACAATATGAAGATAGAAATACAGGGAAACGATACTAAAAATGAAAGTTGAAAAATGAAATAGAACTGTTAAGGAATCGATAAAGCCATATAAATTATCAAATACAGAAGTAGCCTCATCTTTAAGGAATAATGTTGTGTAAATTGATGATGTCATCCCTACAAAAGTCTCATAATGGCAGTGGCTTTTTGCAAAAAACAGTAATAAACCATTTTTCTTAGAAGAAAAATCGCTTGCGATAGACTTTGTAAAATTTGTTAGTGATAGGATCGTAGACCAATTGCTCAAATTTATACCGTCCCTACAAAACTTTTAATGTTTTCAACTTTGGTGTAGAAACATAACGTACCCTTCCTCTGTATTTAGATCTACCATCAAACGACCTCGTCTTACACAAATGAACTTCTACTGCAAATGTTTTGTTATTTTCTGTGAGTATAGGCAAATTTGTACGGCCTCCCCGCTACTTCTCTTCGAGTCATTTTAACAGCACTTCACCACGTGTCCACTTAGGAGCAGATTTTCAAGTGAAAAGAAACGTATCAACAGACGTCATGAAGAACAGTATGAGGAATTACTTTCTGAAGTTAACATTCTGTATTTTAATTGTATCGCCATCTGGTGAAACTTTGATGTAAGTTTTTGATGTTTCTTTGAAGATCCAGAAATCCATACCATGGTGCCTACTGGTCAGTAAGTAAATAAGATCTTAACATGGTCGAGATCGATGACCGGTACTGTTCCAGTTCAAACATTGATGCTAAACATTTGTTCATAATCATAGACAAACGCTAAAACATGGCTGCAAAAGTGTTGTTGTTTGTGAATGCACGTTTCCTGGCAAATCTGTGACTTCTCGACTATTTCTATTCGCATATCCATACAAGTGAATAATTTGTCTCTGATAAGTCAATAAGCCTTCTATTATGGAACACCAAACATGTTTATATGAACTTTTTTGTTCCGTTCCTACTAAGAATCATCTTCTGAAGTTACAGTTAATATTTACCATGTATTTTGATTGTGTCGCCTGCCATCTGGTGGAACTTTGATGTAAAGTTCGTTACCGTGGCGTTTGGTGTTCAGTAAAATAAAAAAGCTTTCCACATTGTTAAGATCAATGACCGGGACATTCTAACCATAATAGCCTTCATTTACCTTGCTTATGTTGTTTGTGAAAGAAGAAGGTCAGAACCAAAACGACGAATGTTATGCAATTTCAAATGGTCGGCTTTACAGTCTGACCTATGATTTAAAGCTCTACCAATAAGCAAGGATAGCATTGGTGATGGTGTAGAAGAAGAAACTCTCAATTAAAAAATGTAGTGTTGTAATAAAGTTATAGTGGAATGACAACCAAGACTAAATTGTTTTTTGCCTTCTTCTTAACATCTCTATGATAATTGTTGGACTTAAACATTAACATCATACAATTGTAAAGTGGAAAATTCACGAACTTTCACAACTGCCAACGTATTGCGATTAAAGTGACTGCAGAAGACGTTCAAGTATCTTAAGAGGTTTTTGTTTGATTTATTTTCTCTCTCAATTCCTGTGCGACTTAATCGCGGTCTTGTTGCTTGTATTTTTCGGGTTTCGATCGTGAAATTCCACAGCAACAGCCGGCGATTGCGTTAGCCCGACTGCTCCGGAAAACGATGATCCAGCACGGCAAACATCAGCGGGGTTGAGCTGCTGCTGCTGCAAATTGCAGGCGCGTTAATTACCGAGGCGGAATACAAATACTACATCTTTGTTACTGCGCCGAATTTATCCAGGTTCGAGATTCGCGCTTTTCGGCAATAACAGATTTGAAGTCGTAAAATCGTAGCGCTCGCTGTCGGATTATTTCCCATTTTTTAATTTAAAAAAAACGATTCTCTTAGTAGTGCCCGCGATGACACTCAATACCGAATGTAGTGTTTAATGTTGAAACAATCAATATTTTGTTAGTTCGGTAGAGACAAATTAACGAGAAATTTCATGTTCAAATTGCGTGAGATGTTTGCTAAGGGATGAAGCAAGGTCGGAAATGTAACGCGCACGTGTCGAAGTTAGCATTAGCTTTAATAATGCCTAGTCAATAATCAAAAACATATTGAGATTTTGAATGGCCCCCGCAAGATGGTTTCTTCGCAAAGTTGGAGAAAACTTAATTGGATAACAGTGGAATACTCTTTTTACAGCCTTGGCTTGAGGTCGTCAAGTCTGCCCTTAAGAGGGCTGCTTGAAAGCAACTATGAAATAGAGGAATTCATGCGCGAATGGCTCATTTTACAATATAGTTTATTTTCTAAGGGAGGGGGAGGGGAGTGTACATAAAAAAAGTAGCCATGTCATATTTTATTTAAATAAAGTACATAACGAAAGCAAACTTGACTATCGTACCAAGAACAGCGCCAGTGATCCAGTGGTTGAGGCGCGAGCTGCAATGAGAACGGACCTGGGTTTAGTCACTAAAAATAACTGAGTATTTGCGTACACTCAAACAAGGGGTAATAATGCCGGTCGTCTAAGGCATGGTTCTTGTGACAACCGGACAGAGAGAGCGAACATATGAGAGCCTTAACCTCTCAGTTCGCAGACCGTAATCCCACGTTAGAGTCCTACCATTACCATTACCATTACCAAAAGAAGTCACCAAAATAGTCACCTAATTGTAAATATGGATATACCTGTCATCTCATTAGAAGGAAGTTTTTTCATCAAACGGTTTGGCCCCTAAGCTTACAAATGTTTTGTTTTTTCTCTTTAAATCTTGTTCCATGGTGTCCTCCTATTTTCTTCTAGATTCTTTTCTTTTTTTGGTATGAGGGTTTCTTCTGTGCTACTACCTTCACTGTTTCTATATTCTAGCCGTTGTGCTCTTCTTGTCTTGTGCTCTTTATAAATCCCCCACGCTCTTCATTTACTTTTTACCTAACCCCTTTTCTGTCGGTGTCTTTTAATCAAATTGTACACTTTTTTTAAATCTATGAGTAGCACCGCATCCAGGATTTTGTGTCCATAGCATGTTGTTAACATTTCCTTTATGGAAATTTGATTGGTTGTTGCTCTTTCTTTTCTAGACTTTGCTTGGTACTCCTCTATTTGTAGATTTATTTTATTTTCTTTCTGATTTTTGTTGCTATTATTTTATGGACCACTGCCTGATTTGTGACTACTTCTTCTCCCTTTTCGAATATTGTTCTGACCAAATTTATATTTTTACTCTTGACGGACATGGTTTGTCGTTGTCTTTGTTTTTATTTTATCTCTTTCAAAAAAAATTATATTTCATTTTTATTTCTGTATTTCTTTATTTCTGTATAGATTATTTACTTTTATTCTTTGTCTATATGCATTCTTGTCTTCTTCTTGTTGTGTTTTTAAGGTTTTTATTCTCGTTATACCTTACTTCCATATTTTTTTCAGATTCTTCATCTCGTTTTTTTTTTCTTTGTTTGTTGCTTTCTGCTTTTTGTGTTGGATTCTGAATAATTTGTTCTGATTCCCATTCATCGTTAATGTTATAGTATGTTAAGCTGCTCCTACTCCTCCCTTGCCATTTTTTGTTATTTCTTTTTCACATTGTTTTTCTTTTTCTTCCTTTTATAGATCGCTCATGTTGTATTGTTCTCTCCATTTGGAAATTCTTTTATTTATTTTAGCTTTTTAAATCTTCAAGTTGATACTTCTTAAGAAGTGATTAGAATTGATATATGCATTTCTGCAGCATTTTACATTTGTTATTTTTTGTATTGTCTATTATAGCAAGATTTATTTGATTTTTATAGGATCTATTTTGCAAATGACAGCCTTATTTCGTTATCATTGCTTTCGTTCCCTATTCTACGCCTGTACGTGTGTTCTCTACCTAACTACATTTGCATCCTCTGTTCTGAGTTTTATCGTGTTCTTTCTTAATTTATCGTAGACACTTCTTGGAAAAGTCATATTTTTCTCAGGTGAAGCGTGTATGCTTAGTATAGTTATGCCTATTTAATTCATTATATTTATGTAGCATTGTGTAGCTAATACTGGACCAAACTTTTTTCTCAAAAATCTTGTTGCATGTCTTCTCATATCATCTCCACTTGTAAATAGTAGATATTCATCTTAACTTCGTCGTCAATGCTTCTTTTATATTTTTTTCTGTAGTGCTAGCAGATCTATTTTGTACCGATGTTCCTTGTTGTCTAAGTTTTTAGCTGCCCTTTCTTCATTTAATCTTCTCATATTCTACTTGTTTTTCTTCTTCTCACTCTATACTTGTTTCTTTTTTATTCTACCATATCTTTTTATTATACAAGGTAACCAATAAAGTTCTTGCCGTTTTTGCTTTGCCATTGAATGAAGGGAGAATAGGTATGCAATTAGTGTATCACGTGGTTTAAAAACCGGTCGGTCGAAAGTAGGAATATCAGTCGTTATAAAAGCAGGTCCATCGCGCACTTTCATTATTCGTAACTCGTACAGTAGCGAAGACAAATGGAAGTGTTCAAGGATCTCATTCGGTGTTGTTTGCTTTACGACTTCAAAGTGGGCTTACCAGCAGCTGCATCAAGTCGCCGAATATGTCAAGCGTTTTGGGATAGTGGTGTGAATGAACGTACTGCAAGGCATGGGTTTCAAAAATTTAGGTTGGAAAATTTGTCTCTCTGTGATGAACCTCGCAGTGGACGACCACAGGCCTTGGATGACGAAGCCCTGCAGGCGACCATTGAGGAAGACAGTAGTCTAACGTGTGGTGAACTTGCAAGACAGTTTAATGTTTCTGATGAAACAGTTAGACTTCATCTGCACCGCTTAGGTAAGACGTACAGGATGAGCAAGTGGGTTCCACATACGCTGTTAGAAGTCCACAAGAGACAACAAGCGTTCCAAACGTTGGTTGTCACCCCAGGATACTGTCACTTACAACGCAAGACTACCTTATGCACCCACGTAAAATTTTTGTGTCTGGTAGACAGGTCGTCAAGTGCTTCACTATGAGCTGCTACCAACGGACCAAACGGTCACTGTGGATCTGCACTCGCAGCAATTAGAACGTGTGCAACAGGCTTTGCAACAGAAAGAGTCAGCCCCTTTGGGAGACTTTGTGCCATCCTCCTTATTTACATGACCTTGCGTCATCCGACTACCACCTTTTCCACTCCCTGAACCACGATGTCCGTGGAAAATCTTTCACCAATGAAGCAGACTTGCCCCAAGCACTCACGGACTTACTTGCGCCCAAAACCCCCGAGTTTTACAGCAAGGTGATTGCACAGCTGGAGACACGTTGGCAGAAGGTGCTGGATGGCGATTACTTCGCGGACTAACACTAGGCTACACTTTCTGTAAATCGTTTTCTTTTTGACCATTAAAAACGGCAAGAACTTTATTGGTTACCTTGTATCTTCTTACTTTTTTCTTTTATTTGCTAACATGTCTTCTTACATCTCCTTATTTTCTTTTTGTTTCATGATTTTTCTTTTCGGTGGCATTATTTGTTTATGCAATTTTTTTATTCTTCTCCGATTCTTGGAAGCTCATTTTAATTTTCTTTCTGATCATCTCTTATAGTTTTTATCCAATTAGCTTCTTCTTTAGCTTTGGTTGAGGTTTTTACAGTTTTTATAGTTCTCTCAAAACACTCCTCTATTTAGTTTGAAACTCTTCTCTTCCTTATATTTTTATCTATTGAACACTCGTCACTATCGCCAGTATCTGTCACTCTAATTTCCATATCACTTTTAAGTTATTCTTTGTTTTGTTTTCATGGTGTCCTTTGTATTATCAGGTCACCTTTACTTTAAATTTTGATATTGTAACAATTAATTTTGTACTTAGTTAACCGTATACCACTCTGTACCTGCCTTATGTGTGTGATGTGTTGCCTGACTCGCGATCGTCGAATTGGCTGTTATTGTGCCGAGTGTTTATCTATCAGTTCTTTTTAGATCCGTTTACTTACAGTTCCTTAGCAGGTCTTATTTTTCTTACTTCTCTGCTTCCTGTAGCTCTTTTTTGAGCTAATGAATTACTTTCTAGTTGCCTCTATTCGGATTTATTTACCGGAGAATCTGCATAACTTTTTTTGGTCGATGGAACAATCTTGCCCTCTTTGGTACCGAACAATTAGATGCTTTTTAGACTTTCTTCAACAACTGTTATCACCAATAATGACAGACCAGTCACTGAAACTGATCCAACAAAGTCCTACTAACATTTGTTTTTTTTCGTCATGCCCAGACGCGTTTTATGCACGCAATAGTGATTGAGCTATCATGGAAAATGTTCGCTAGTGTACCTGTATTTACAAATACGGAATACAAATACATCTCTTTTTGCAATCCATTTAACTCTTTTGTGTTATTTCATTTCAATAGGCTGTATCTTACTTTTTCTGTTTTTCACCAAGTACCCAGGATTCGCAATGAACGTTAGTACTGGTCTGGATAAGGTTTTAAATACATTCATCTTTGTCTTCCTTGCAATTTCTCTTTTATTTATAAACTTGCTGTTCATTGCATAATCTAACTTCAAGTTTTTTTCTACTTTTGTTAATTTTTTTTCCTTTCCATTGGTTTCTATTTCTATTTAGAAATTTTACTTGTTCTATTTTGACTCCACCTATTTTTATGTTCAGTTCCTCTTCTCCTACTATCATCACTTTTGTTTTATTTTTATTTAGCTTCATCCCGTTTTCTTCTAAAACTTTATTCCAAATTTTTGTTTTGCAGTTCCGTCTCACTTTTTTCCATTATTACTATATCATCCTGAAAATGTTTCGCTGTAAGTTATAGTAACTTATGTTTATTTTTTTATTTGTTTTTAGTATTCCTTAATGATGAAATAGCATCCTCTGTCTCTGATGTAACACTTTCTGGGATATTTGTTTTAATAGAAATATATGGTCTTGCGTGTTTCTTCCTTTTCTGAAACCGCATTGCGATTCTCCCAAGGTACTGTTCACTATTAGCCTAATTCTTTTATCTGATGTTTTCAAATATCTTCATGGCCGTTCTTATTAAAGTTATTTCTTTATAATTCTTGGAATTTCTGTTATCTCCTGCCTTGAGTATGGAGACTATCCAATCCTTTAGTATTTGCTCTTCTTTCCATACCTCATTATATATTTCTAGTAATATTTTTATTTTTTCATTACCCCTTTTTTTATTATTTTTGTCGTTATTTTATTTTCTCCTGGGCTTTCCGGTTGTTCAGATTTTTTTATTACTTCGTGTAGCTGCTCTCTAGTTATTAAATCTTCATTATCTTTTTCTTGTTTTCTTTTTTCTATCTTGCTTCTATAAGTATAGTAGCTCTTCAAAATATTCCTTCCACTTAGCCATTACCTCTGTTCCGTTTGTTAGTATTTCGCTGTTCTTATTTTTAATGTAATTATTGCTTCGAGTTCTGTTCTCCCCGTAATTATTTCAATACTTTGGAAAAAGCTTCTGATTTCATTTTCCATTGTTTCCCATTTTTCCCTAACTCCTTCCACGTATCTTTCTTTACTGCTGTGACTAACTCTTTCACTTTTTCGTTCTTTTGTACTGTTCTGCTGTTTGTTTTGATTACTCCACACGCATTTTTGCCACTTCAATTAACGTATTTTTAAAATTAATTCCATTTGCTCGACATTACTTTTAATTTTTTAATTTTTATATTTTTATTGATTCATATTTTGTTACACTGTCATTTTTCTTGTATTCTTCTCCGCGTTTGATTTTACTTACTGCTAAACAGTGCTCGTTACCAATTTTGGAAGCCCTCTTAGTTTAGTTTCTATTATCGCTTTTCTGTTGTCTCTTTCTACTAATATGTAATTTATTATTGATCTTTCCCTTCTACTTCTCACTTCTCTGTTTGTATCTGTATTTATATTCATAAAAGTTATTAGTTACTATTAAGCTTTGCATTGAACAAAAATCAGGTAGCTTTTACATTATTGTTTTTTACGGTTTCTCCATGTATTTCAATCGTTGTGCTATATAATTCACTCTTCCTACCCACTCTTCTGTTGAGGTCTCCTTTATCCCATATCCATATATTGCTTGCCTACTGGAACTTTTAATTATTTTGATATTTTCTTTTGTAATATTCAGTTCCAGTAAGCAAGCTTTTTATTCCAATTTTGTACTATTCTTGATTTTTACTTCTATTTCCCAGGTTTTTTCAAAGAAATTTTTTGTTTTCTCTTTTAGTTTATCCTTTTTCCTGTTTTCTGCCATTAATTCCTGTACTAATTATTCAAATCTGTTGTTAATCTTTCTTATATCATTTTTTTTTCACTTTCCACTTTGAGTTTGTTTATTTTTTCGTGTTCTTCCCGATTCATTTAATTTGCTTTACACCTAGTGTTAATATTTGCATCACGTCTAATGAATTTTGATCTTCTTGCTTCTCTTAAAGGTTTCCTCATATTCTTCATCGATTCTCTTCTTTCTTTGGTCTGAGGAATATTTTTCTACATTCCTACATTCACTCAATATGGCTTAATTTTAGGCTTCAATGCTAGAACAAGTGTAAATACATCTTACCAGAGTTGTAGCTCAAGTTCGTCCCCCGTATCTGCTAATATGTAGCGCCATATTAATGTCCGAAGCACACAAATTGCTTTGCTTTGTGGTCAAAACGTGTCTGAATAGTGATTGATTGTGGAAGAACATCTTCGCCAATGTCTGTTTTAAAATTTCCTGTTTCTGTGGCGGATTTATGCATTTTTCGTTTCATTTTTAATTAGAACGACCATCATTTTCGTGGAAAGACAAAAATTAATTTTTTTATAACAATTCTGCTGAGAGTGGAAGAGAACTTAAATGTTGTGGTATCTTTGATAAGAGGCGTTTAATTGGAATGTATCGGAAAATCGACACCCTCTATCGCTTTGTGAGCGTTAGAAGGCACGCCGACTTGCGACGCACCTTCGGGGACGGCGTTTTTCATCTCTTCCCCGGCCCGAGTGATTAGCCCGGGCGTGTTTGCTCACGAGCGCGCAAGTACGGAGAACAATCTGCGCTGAGAGGTCCCCGAGGAAATCCGTAACAATGTCTAAATTCAACCGGAAAATCTTTTGATTAGACGTCACCATCCATGTTTAACGAGACCACATTGTTTGGATAAAAACCCCGGAGACACGGAGGCAATACGCTTATTAGTTGGCGTCGGGGGCAGCGCGCGCGGCCCCCCTGCAGCGAGCGCGCTGTAACGGGGTCTCCGGGCCCGCCGACGCCAATCAAGCGACAAGCGCTTAAACGCTTTTCTTTCGCAAATGGCGAGCCGAAGAGAACATCAGCGTGGCCGGGCTGTGCGATATTTGCATGTTTCTTCCAATCAGGGATGTACGAGAGCAAATAAAAATCGCTGAGCCCGTTTCGATGGCTGGCTACATCGTTTATTTGAATATTTCTGTGTTTATACAAGGCAACATGTTTAATTTAGTTCTGATTCCGTTGCGTTTCTGCTAATTAATCGAGGAATCAATCGGCGGTGCATGCAGCCGCCGCCGCCTGGCGCGCAAAAATGGCGACCCGGCGACAATGAAGCGAACGGTATCAAACAGCGCCATAAGAAACGGCATCGTAATTAAGATTAAATATTTATTCGTTTTAATTCAGGCATGAATAATTAAGCAGCTTCGGATGAATATTTGGTAAGAGGGCACTTTTGGTGATTAAATAAAATATTTATTGTCTGCTTTTCAGAGATGAAATACACACGCTCGGTTTATTCTTTGAGAATATTTTATCAGGTATCGCGGCCCGACATCGCGCGATTCGCTTTGAAGCGAGCGCCGCGCTTTGTTGCTTGTTTTAAGCTGCGCTTTGCTGCTACGAGGCAATTTGATTAGGAAAAATAGGCGTGAACGCACCCGAACTGAAAAGGTACCATCGCAATCTCTCGTTTCATTGTTTAGCCGTTTTACTTTTGTTTTCGTTGATATGCGCTATCGTAGTGGGACAGCAAATGAGCCCCCCCTCCATTCAATATCGGTTACGGCGTAACAAATGTGTAAAGGAAGTATTTGATACCAATGAGGGATTGCTACTATCAGAAGATCCAGTTCGGAAGCAGTTCTCGCATTAAGACTTAATTATTGAACAATGTATCGAAAAGAACGAAGTTTTCTATTGTCTTCATTGATGCAGAAAGGGTATCTGACAACGGGAAATGGGAAATACTTTTTAAATTTCGCAAGGGAATAATATCGGTTGATGATGAAGAAAGAGAAATACAGATAAAAAGGGTGTGCCAGACAGGGATGTGCTTTGTTGTCTGATCTTTTCGAATCAACATACATGGAGTAAAAATTAAAATCACGTTACGTTTCTCCGACCATATAGCTTTACTCTCCAACAGTAAAGAGGAAATAGAACAGTCATTCGATATCATGGGAAAGTTAATGAAAACGGAATATAACTTCAAATTAATAGAAAGAAGATTAAAATCATAAGGCGTGAAAGATCAACGAACAAAACCAATGAGAAGTAGGAATAGATGGGAGAAATTGAACGACGTACATGAATAGCATATCTAGACAGATCATTACAAAATATGGGAGAAGGAAGAGAGAGATGAATAAAAGAATTATATAGACCAAAAGAGCTTTAATAAAAAAGTTCCTAATCTACAATAATATCTTGCTAAACGTAAAAAGGCTGCTATATACACTTGTGTGGAACGCCGCTTTGTTTTGCTATAAAGTCGTAGAACATTGGTTTACATAAAAAAGGAAGATTGGAGCTTTTGAACAATGGTGTTGTAGAAGGATGATAAAAATTAGGTCTGGACGGATGGCGTTATTAACGATAAAGCACCGGGAAGGATGTGGAGACAGATACAGAAAAAACAAGACTAATTAATTAGACACATTCTTCCCCGGGGTGAAACTATAAAAACAATTGTAGAAGAAAAAAGAACAAGAGGACGCCCAGGCGACCGATACACCAAACAAATCATACACGACGTGGACACGAATAATTCTGAAGGAATGTAGAAAATTTGGAAGAAGACAAGATTGGAAATATATGTCGAATATAACTTCGAAGACCTAGAGAGGGAGAAAGAGAAAGAATGCAGATTTCTTAACTAATAAAATACTAACACAGAAAAAGTAGTGCAAAACAGTGTTGTGATAGTAGAGATTTATCTAAGGAAGACAGAAAGAATGGGAGTTGAAAAGTAGTACAGGAACAACAAGGAAGTAAAAATGTTTGAGCACCATCTAAAAGGGCTATCGAGAGAATGATTTTCGTAACTCAAAAGTGAAGTAGAAATACCAATGAATAGAACTGAAAGACTGGTAAGAACCGAGAGAATCGGAGAAAATGTATGGCAGGATTGTAACTAAAACCCAAAACTGGAAAACAAGTAACAGCAAAAAATAAGAAGTTAAATTAAATTAGAAATTAGAAGATAAGCATGCGTTTAACCAAAATTTATGGGTTGTAAATAACGTTAGGTAACTTTGGAATGGAAGTTGCTAAAGGAAAAATGCATAGTCCAATAAACGAAAGACTCTTCATAGATTCACAAGTGGAACGAATATTAAAATAAGACAAGAAAAATTAATCAGATCATATAATGGAGCTACAGAGGCGAGAAGATAAACAATATCAGTGAGTACCTAGAATCTAAATAAATAAGGTTAAATACAATAGAAGGATTAAAGCAAGATTTAAATAAAGAAAGTATATAGATGATAGACACGTGAGAAGCAACATTCTAAATGGTAATGGGGACTAACAAAACTAATAAAAAGGAAGAAATTGATAAGGAATGCAAAGAAGTGTTGAATATCAAAGGAAGATTAAGAGTAAGAGTTGTTATGAGAGAATATAGAAGAGAAAAAAGAAAAGTAAGAGAATGCGTAGAAAAATATAATAAATGAAACCAATGAAAATGAATAACGCGTCAAAAAAGCCAATGACGACATATAGAACGAAGATAAAAGAACGGCGGTAATAGAAGAACCAATTGGGCTGAATTAGGTGATATATCCTTAGTAATATAAAACATGGGGCCGGCGAAGAGATTGCTCTGTAAGCAATCCCAGAACGAACTTAAAAAAACCTTTCGATTTCGATTTCGAATTTTCCCGAAATTCGAAATCGAATATCTGGAAAATTATTCGACATAGAATTTTTTCGACTTCATTTTCGAATTCAGCGTAAAATTTCCTATAAGAATCACATTTAAAATCGTAATGTCGAAAATTTTCCCGAAATTCGAAGTCGAATATCTCGAAAACTATTCGACATAAAATTTTTTCGATTTCATTATTGAAATAAAAAAAAACTATTCGAGATAGAAACTTTTTGATTTCGATTTTGAAATCAGCGTAAAATTTCCTATAAGAATCCATTTTAAAATTTTAAAAAATCCATAATTTTATGACAGCGACAGACAGACCGACAGACATATAGAATTCAGTAACGAACTTTTTAAGTTCCTACTTTTTCCTACCTACTTTTTCGAAAAATACGAAAGAACGATTACTTATTGGTATTGGACAATTACAAACAATACTCGAACCTAGGAGACGAGACGAATCTACAAATGTTCACTCCTCTGTTGCCCCCACCACGGCGAACCGACAAATAACCTATCAGGAATCTCACATGATACGGGAAAAATCTCTTTGATTATTTAGGTCCTCTAGATTCGCTCAAGAATCATCTGGTGGGGCAAAAATGATTGGAATGAAATTCGCCTTCAAGAAAATGTTTGTTTTGTGTAGTTGATATGATCTTGAACCTTAACGGTATCTTGTTCAAGTAGAACAATCAATCGTATGCCTTTTGTCAGATTTCTTTAGGTTTGGGTTAATTTTTTTAAGAAAAGGCAAACTTTGAATATTAAAAGGTGGGAAAGGGAAGGGAGGGGGTGAGAGACACAGAAGGAGGAGGAGAAGGAAGGGAGTTAAAGCATGATCGGAGATGAGAGGGGGGAAGAGAAGAGGAGGAAGAGAGTGCAGGAGAACGAGAGGGGAGGTACAAAGATGGAGGAATTGCAGAAGGTTAAAAAGTTTGGTAAATTAAGGTAAATTACGATCGGAAAATATTTTGAAAAGGGCCAAAAAGGCAACAAGCGATTTTTTTTTATTCCTATACGAGAATATATGAGAAAGAAAAGAAAGACACACACCGCACTGTGCATGACTTTTTATTGCGCGATTTCAGCCCGATAATTAACTTATTGCAATTATTGTTCCAGACAAGTCCATTCAGGGCCAGTGCATAGTGTGCAGCTCTCAGCTGGGCCCGCAGCTGCAGTCGCGGCCGCTGGTGTCCAGCCACGCGTCCCTCTACGGCCTCCGGGAAGACCAGGTACCGCCGAACGGGCGCGTCTGCAACACGTGCAGGTGCAAGAGCGTGCGCTCGCGCTACACCCACTGCCCGCTGCCCGGTTGCCCGAACTCGCGGGGCCGCATCAAGCGGCTGCGCTCGTTCCCGCAGCGCCTGCTGGACCTGCCGCCGGACGTGCGCGACCCCATCTTCGCCGAGTTCCAGGTGCCGAGCGGCGTCACCAAGTGTTGTTCGGCGTGCTTCAGCCGCTTCCAGCGCCGGCTCGGACCAGTGGAGGAGTGGCCCGAGGAGGACGTGGGCCAGCTGCGGAACGCGCTGACCGAGCTCGGCGCCAACTGGCAGCTCGTCGGCGAGCGTCTCGGCAAGCCCGCGCCACAGGTGCGCAGCTTCTACGCAGCCAACCGGAAGCGGCTTAACCTGGAGATGTGCCTCGGCGACCGGAAACCTGCGCTAACCGACGAGGAGGAGAGCGGCAGCAGCACCAGCAGCTGCGAGGAGCCGATCCGGGAGCGGCACTCGTCGGATACGGCGAGCGCCGAGAGCCCGCCCGTCGCGCAGGAGCAGAACACGCAGATGCCCATCAAGAAGGAGGACTACGACTCGTCGGCGACCGAAACGGCCGACGAGGGACAGACGCCTGACCACTACCAGGGCTCCGCCACCATTACGGTCGTCAACAACGACGGCCAGCCCAGGCAGAACACGTCCCCTCTGACTGTCAAGGACCTGATGCTGAACGTTATTGAATTCTCGTTGATGAAGAATGCCGGCTCGCAGCAGGTGCAGCACCCGCCCACCAGCGGGATGGCTCCTACGATTTCTTCCATCCTTAATAACGATTCCAACGAGGTCACAATTGTTAGCGAGTATAATTTGAACAACATGCAGCCGACAAGGAGCGGTCGCAACGAAATTTCTATCACGAAATTAGTTACGCCGCTCATTGCTGCTACTATAACTCCCGTTCCAGCACCAGGACAAATTCCTCAACCACCTCCACCACAGGAACATTCAAACCGGTATGTTATATGTGGATAAAAGAATAGAAAATGCTGATTTGTATATATAATTTTTAGAGACGATCTGGTAGTATTTCAAGTGCAGGATAGAGAGCCGGAAACGCTAGACTTAAGCATTAAAAAGCCACGTGAGCCACCTCCGCAAACACACCCCAAACTAGTGCAACCTCCAACACAACATCGCTCTGAAGCATATGTCGGCTACCATCAGGAACGGAAAAGTCCAGCAGTATATGTATCTGCCGTACCTCGGAACCAGCCTAAACTGCCAAGTCCAAAACCTGCAAACCCCAAAGCTGGTTCAATCACTCTGGGCACGCCTATTATTAACCCGCCACGTTATGAAGGACTGCTACGCCAGATGACACCAGAACCGAAGATGGGTTCCATCACTCAGGGCACTCCTATACATGTACCACACATGCCAGATAAGCAGCGTATGTACGATTACTATGGAAAGCGTCCACCTATCCCACCACCACAGAGTGCCAACTATCCTGTGCAGGTAAGCAGAAGTTTAATTGATTTTATCATTTTTTGATTTATAATTATCTGTTATTGCAGTATCGCCAGCCAGCTTACAGTGTGGAGCAGCAGCTGAGCTCACGCCAGATAATCATGAACGATTATATAACGTCCCAACAGATGCTAGGGCGCCGGAACGATAAACCACAGTACTACGCGGCCACTAGCCCTCATCGAACGCCTCCTCCACAGCAGGCTCAGCAACGCCAAGGCGTCATCCAACGTCATACGCGACCTCATTACCCTCCAGGTCATGAAGCATTAAGTTCTCTTGTTGACGTGGCTGTGCAGCAACCTAACCTACCTGTACCCGGTTCGCCACATGAGGGACTCGGCAAGACAATGGCCGACAACCTCATGGAGCAGCCGCATCGTTTCCAAATGATTCAACAGCACCAGCAGCAGTTGCGGCAACAACAGCAGAGGCTCGAAGCAGAAAGGCGGGCATACCATCAACAGCAGCAGCAGCAACAGGCCCGTCATCAGCAGCAGGCAGCACGCAGCGACTCGTCTACTTTAACAGCTGCAAGCCTCATTGATGCTATTATAACTCACCAAATTAATCAGGCTGCTGATGGTGGCAGGGAAGTGGTAGCAAATAGTCGAGAGCCACCACGGCCTGGTGACCGTTTGTTCCAGGGTTTCCATCGTGAACAGCCAGCCCCACCTCCGCCAGATAATAATGGTGAACGCTCACCATCAGTTATCAGCGTTGACTTGGAGAGCGACGCAACCACGAAGAGTCTCACCATCAAGGAGTTGGCCGACACAGTAATCGCTCATGATTTTGGTGGTCGTCAACCTTCTTATTATCACCATCAAGACAATGTAGGGGAGCAGTGGAAGCGGCGTATGCAGCAACAACAGCAGCAACAGCAACAACACCAGCAACAACAGAAGGACGAATGTAAACGTGCAGTTACTCCACAGCAAGATGAACGACAGATCATCAGAATTGCGCAGCAACAGAAGTATCACGTGGAGCCGGTATCACCGCCTGATTCCAATCATTGGCCTGACCAACAGAGCTTTCGACGTTATCAGCAGCCCCAAGCATCTCATATCTCTGCCTTGGACTATGTTAAGAATCGTATTGTTGAAGTTATGCGCACCGAGGATGATAGTAAAAAGGAGGCACCCGATGGGCAGCACAGTTCTGAAAAAGAACGCAACGATAGCCCTGGCGAGATGGTTATTGATGAAGACAAGCACGAAAACGAATTTTCCAACCAACAACCTGCAGGCTTTGCTTATCCGTTCATCGCCCACAAGACTGACAGTGCTACCAACGACAATTCCAGAAACTCGGAGCCCAAACCACTGCTGTCGGCACAGTACGAGCCTCTATCTGATGAGGATTAACACCCTCTCCGTGTCTTTTGTTTCTTGTTGTGATTGACAACCAACTGTTGTGTGTATTTAAGTGTGACATTGAGGACTACTTTGTGGACACTGTAAATGGTTCGAAGAATAACTTTTAAGTGATGTCGTTTTCTAAGTTAGGTTAACTGTAAGTGTTAAACTTGTATATTCGGCTCGGTTTTCGTTACAGATTTTTAAGCATCCCAGTGAGCGCAGATACTTTAGGGTATAATTTGCTGAAAACATTTTATACTGTCACGAATTTGTTTCACCTTTTTATAAAGTAGCTTAAGGTTATGTAGTTAATACAAACGGCGACGACTTTTCTTTTACAGGCGGGATAACTTCATGACGAAATCTAACCAAAACTCGGGCCTGATCGAGTAGCGTCCATTTTAGTTACTTTTAATTACTTGTAGATAGAGATATTTTACTTTATTGACTACAAATTGAGGTGTAAATACAAGGCGGAAGCTGTATATTTATGAGTCGAAGCTAGGCTAGGATAGCTAGATGTAACTACGATTATTGCCAGATTCTTGCAGGGAGCCGACGCCTGTCTGCTGTCTCGCTGTAAGCATCTCTGCATGTATAATACATAAAATGTCCAACTTTTGCATTTCCAAAGCCTTTCGCTTTATTTTTTCATATGTGTTTGTAACGGTAATAATAATAATAGTGACGATGATGACAGCCGGCGATTTGTACAGCTGTATAAAGCTGAGAAGTATGCAGCCTTATATACATATGTATTTAAAAACGTAGATTTTCGTTTTCCACGTCCGCAGGATCGTTTTTAGAAGTGACGAAACAAGAGTGAGGTTTTATTTTTGTATGATTGTTCTGTTGATGTTAGTTTGTGTGCGTTTTGTTTATTTCGGTCACCAACACACTACACATTATATATACACACGTACACTCAAGACACCTACACAGCATACACGAAGCAGGATTCTAGAATATTAAAGGTAATAAATAATGATAGTTCTCGTTGATGTAAATTTTACTCCATTGGAATTGTAAATAAACGTAAAGTATAATTAATATGATGAGGATTCTAGCGTTTAAGGAACATGTACATAACTGTGAATTTTTTATTTACGTTTCAGTATGATACTGTTGTCTTACGATCTACGCTTGCGTCTCGGGCACGTCCGTGCGTTCCATGACGACTGATCTACATGTACACTGTAAAAAGATGCTTCCAAACGATGTGTGTACACTGTCAATTTTTTAGTTTGTAATCTTCAAGTAAGACCTGTTATTTTGTTGAATAAATACTATCAGTTGGATTACGCATTTGTGTCGCAGATCCACGCGTCAGGCGTAAAGCCAGAATGCCAACTGAGATTTCAAATTCCATTCTTTTGCTTGCATAAAACTGAAACAGGTCATAAATTAAATGTCTGGTGGCAAGTGTACGTTGCAGTGGATTGTTGCAAAATGAACAGTGGAACTCACGTGGTTGTCTGAGCGATGACAAAGTAGTATGTAATGGAATCAAATACATGTCAAAATGTTGGGGAAATTTCTAGTTTTCTTCTATCTAAAATAGGAACGGCAGAAAGCTTCACACACCTGATGAGTACAAGTAGGGGCTGCGACTTTAAGGTAGGTCGTAAGTGATCTTATCAGATTATGTTAGTGTTTAGTTACAGGTACAAGTGTCTACAAGTAAGAATGTAGAAGTATAATGAAGATGAAATATCTAAATACTGATTTTACAAATTTTCAACTTTTTTTTACTTTTATTGTAAGGCTGTCTTTCTTGCATGATTAGAAATCGCTTAGCTAGTACTGTAATTAGCATGGGTAGGCTGATGTAGACTAGGGTATTTGGCATTCTCGTAACTCTGAAGAGCATGGATTAATAAATTTCTGTAATCTTGAACGGTGTCATACAAACTGAAAGTTCTTGAGAAATGAACTTTAGGATGTTAGCATCGCTGTCAAAGAAAGGTTAGGGTTTGTTTTTGGGCTCTGAACTCTGATAATGATGTATGAGATCAGCGTCTTTTCAGAGGATAGCCAGCTCTACATTTGGAAAAGAAGCCTAAGCGGTCACCTTATTTACTGTTTCCTTTATGTGAGTTTTTCAGATGAGCTTCTGATTTAGTGTTGCTTTGAATTATGGTGCCATTTCTCTTTAGGATATCTCCTGCTGAGTGTTGTTTCCTATTTTCCACCTATTGACCACTCTTTTGTTTAGTTAAGTTTTCTTCGAGTTGATGGAAGAGCTACATTATCATGGAACTAACGCCAGGGACAAGACGAAGCCTTGGGAAACTGATTCAGAGAAGCAGTGCAGCGACTTTGGTCACCAAACTTGAGAAGGATCAGATGAACTGGGTTAACAGCAATAGAATAAACGCTGAAGCTATCTTTAAGAAAGAAATTTTTCTATCAATTCATTTTTTTAGAATAAGATCAAGATTTTTATTTACCATCTTTAGGTGCTTGAGGATCATTTGGTCGTCAGTTTTTCCAGCATTATGGCAAGAGCTGACCAGATAACTTATTATAGTTCAAGCTATGGGAGAAATGGAAAAAGATGCTATTGGCGTGACAGAGCTTACTGCAGTTGACACCTAATTAGTTGCTGACGTTATTGGTCCTGCTTTTGTCATTGGATGTATGAGAAAACTGCTTTTGATTTATGTTAAGTGCGAGTGATGGTATGTGACCAAAACACAAGTGTCTGCTTTTGTTAAGTACTTGCTCTTGAATGGTTACAGATTTATAATTTTACAAAGTCTTTGTGGTAAGAATAGAGTCGACGCCTGTGAGAATTTATTTTATTTAGGCTTTGCTCCAATTTCAATTGAGAACACTACCGTGCAGCATCTCCAAAGAAATTAGCTAGCAACTGTAAGCAATCCGGAAAAAAAAGAAACAAAATGCAAATCAAGGTCTACATGAAGTAAAAAAAAATGGAGAAAAATGTGCTGAATTCTTTAAACATTTAAAATAGGCTTTTTAACACTGAATACAAAGAACATTAAGAAAACGCAATGTTTAAGAGCATTCTCTTGACGGATTGCTTGTACTAAAAAGTGTTCCTTAAGAATTTTTATGAACAAGGCCAGGCACGTTAATTGGTGTCGTTTTTATGTCTTTAACATAGGCCTTTAGACTTTTTCCTCATGTTTGATCCTATAACATTTTTGGAAACGCTAGAAAAAAGTTTTACTTAAAGTAGAGCAAGACCATTTGTGTCCCACTTTTTGAAGGCGATCGAGGTCAAATCTGAAAGAACTATTTATTTGTTTTTAATCGTTTATTCTTTGCAAATATGACTGTAGCTCTTCCTTTCGAACTTTTCCCCCTTGAAATGGAAAGTATTTGTTAGGGTTGGCTAAAAACCACTAACACAAGTGTCAACTATGGTTGTCTGGGAACGTGGATTATGATTAACGTAGTGTAGATGACTTGTTAGTCGTTTGGTGCTTTTCCCTCCTAGTGAGGAGATTTCAAAATTGAATTAAAAATTGGTATCAAGCTCTGTTAAGGTTTACAAGTTGCTATGTTAGCAGCAAAATGGTTGTGACTATGAATTTACTTGGAGGAAGTTTGTTCATCCATCTGTAATAAATGATAATTATAATTTGACCGACTTTGTTCAAAATACAACCTTCCATCTTACTCTACGAGTCACTTGATGCTATCTTGTAATTGTGAAGGTCACAGACAGAAAAATTACTACAGCCTTTACTGCTGGTGTGTTGGAGAGAGATGACAAATTTGCATTGTGGCGTGTATGTTATGGAACACCAAAGAACACAGTTTTAACAACTTGAAGTTATACAGCACCTTTTTGGTGTATTTAACTCTTTTTGGAATCGTTGAATTGGTGATAGGGTACTTGAGGAAACTGCAGAATTCTTTGTAAGTTGAACTATCGTCACGAAAAGCATTGTTGGTTGTAGATATCATGCAACGTGTGGAAACTTAGCTGTAATGATTTTATGCGCTGAATTTGATCTGGAATCTAAAACTAATCGGGTGACTTTTTCTTTGTGAAACCTGTAACTTTATTAGCACATGAAAGGATTAATTAATTTGCAGCCATAAAGCTTAGTAGAGTTGCTGTGAAGCTGCTAAATTGATATCAGGTTTGGAAAATGCGAGAAGTAAGCAAAGAACCTGGAACAGTCTATTGGAAGAAACTAGGCTCTTGTGCAACTTTTAAAAATTAGAGAAGACCCTTGCATTTTAACGTTATAATCATGAACCCATATCTCATTTCCATTCAAGTGTTTTAAAGAAGTTTTTGTTGCTGTATATATGGGTAAACTGGTTTTTAATTGCATAGACATTACATAAAAGTTCCTTTAGTTCCATTGGCTGTTTTCAGATTCAAAAGTGTTTCCGACTTTCCATGGTAAGAATGCTGCAGCAGACAATGTTCTATAACTTTCTGGTCTAAAATTCTTGTTTCAGGTAATCAATTGAGAACACCAATCTGCGGAAGAACTAATTTGCAACCTTAAGCAGTTTTATAGAAACAAAGGGAAAATAAAATCAAAGACTGCCAAAAAGAGGAAATGGAGAAGAAAGCGTCAAATTCTTTGAATATTGAAGAAATCGTATAGTGTGTTTTTGTTTCTTCACACCATGTGGGTTTCTACATATGTATTAATCATAAGTCACATTTTTCTTTGTATACAGAACTTTGAGGAAGATGTTTCTGGAAAAATTATATGGAAGGTTATAAAGTTGAATTATTATATCATTTTCTAACGTCAATACAACAAAGGTCTTGTAAACTATTGCTACGGCAGAACAAATAAATGTTTTCAACTACTATTAGCTTGTCTGTTCTTAAATAAATCATAACACCAACTGAAAACTTAAACTGTTCTTGAAGGATTCATTTCGGGTTTTTTTTGAGTTATAGAATAACTCAGTTAACACACAAAATACAACTAACAGTAAAAGTTCTTTCATAAAGAAAATTCCTTATAAGAACTTTCATCAGCTAGCTACCACTTTTGTGTCTCCGACATAAATTTTGACCACTTTTCCTATAATCGGATTTTCCAAGATTGGAAAAAGTGGGAAAAAGTTTGGACAAGATTTGAAGAGCGCTAATTCAAATCTGAAAGGTTTTTTGTCCATTTTTAATTAACCCTTTGGGAACTACAAGGGTGTTGGTCATTACAGCGCTACTTTACAAGCCCACTTTTTGTAATCCTCCCCTCTTCAGGTGAAAACGTTTTTTAGGGTTGATTAAAAATTGCGGATGCAGCTGTGTTGACTATAGCTGCGGCGTTCAATAAGTTTCTTGTCTGACAGAAGAATACAGACCAAGCTGAACAGAGTGTAGAAGACTCACAAGTTACATGTAGCTTTTTCTATTAGTGAGGGAGTTTTTAGGTTACATGAAAAATTCGCATCAATTTGATAGAGTTGTGTTTAAGGTAAAAGATGCAATGTATTGTGTAACTAACCAAAAATTCAGATTTATTTGTTCATAATGTGCTATACCATGGTAGTCTAAAGATATGTACGTCATTTGGATTATTTAGAGTTCGTTGGTTTGTTAAAAATACTATCCACCATGTTGCTCAGTCACTTGTGACTGTGAAGCTCACTGATGGATTACTATGTCCTATGTTACTGGGGCATATGATGTTTTAGAAGGGTATTCTCATATTCAGAATGTATAAGTCACAAGAAGGTGAGTATGGGGATAAAGTACGAAATTTAATACTCCTTGTTGTTGCTTTGTTTTGTTAGCCACGCCCACCACGAGTATTGCAGGTTAGCTCGTAATCTCCTAGTTGAAGATTCTTGATGAGATTGGATCATTATGCCAAAGAGCTGTTGTGTTTTCTCTCGATCAATCGTATGTTATCAGCTGTTATGACCAAAGAGTGCTTGATGGTACTACTATGACTTCTATAAGTTGAATCATCGTTATCAAAAGTATTATTAGTCGATAAACTTGGTGTAGACTCTACGAATGTGTTTGGAAAATTATTCCCCATACGGTTGTTATGAAGACCTATGTTACTGCCGAGTTTTTCAGGGAGCGGGCAATACGGAAAGTAGAAGGATAAATATGGAACAGACTTAAAGAAAGCCAAATCAAGCATTTTTGCACTCCAATGTAGTTTTTAAGGATGTTTTATTGTTTTATATTCTCTTGAGATGCTTTACAATTGTAGCCTTTGGTTGTTTAGAATCGAGGGGTTGTACTAGAAGCTGTCGCGTTCCCTGCTCATCACGACCCGTCTTTTAATTACATAGGTAAGGTATCCACTCTCGTGTTCATGTGTCATTGCCAAAAAGAATAATTGGCCAAAATCTTTTATCTCTTTAAATAAAAGCTTGTCTAATTGTCCCCAAGGTTAGAAGAATATAGAAAACAAAATTTTAGTGTCGGGTTTGGTGGTAACCATTCAACTGCTTCATGAAGATGGCTTGGTATGGATGTTTTTTGTTGAGATCGTTTCAATGTATTTCTTAAAAGTTGATGCATAGGCAACGGACACAGGATCAAAAACAACGATTCGTCTTTGACTTTGATAGATATTTATAATGAAGGTCTTTAGAGAACAGTCTCAAGATTGGTAAGTAAAGATGGTTAGCATTTCTTTATAATCACTACCATTTTTGTAGGGAAGTCTAGAAGAAAGTGTCGGTAAGAAGTTGGATAGAAAAGGGCAGATTAAAACCCAGCGGCGCACGCACTCGCAAGTTGACATTCCGAAATCAATAGTCCGCTCGAGGCGATCGCCAACATCCGCGCCGCCTTCGCACAAGCAACACGACCATATCACAAATGTCTGAAGGCACCTACGAGTATGAGTGCATGCGGGCGGAGCTCTTGGGCATCGAGAAGCCCAGTCTGGACGAGTACTTGAGCCGGCAGAAGGAGAAGCAGGTCGACACCGTCGCGGAGGAGGAAATCGACGTCGAAAACCTGAAGGTAAACCAAGGTTGAACGTGATGGTAGGATTCGCAGAGGGGGTTGTTCTAGGAAGTCGAGCAGGAGAACGAGGACCTGCGGAACTTATCCGGGGGTCTGCACGAGCTGAGCGCCATCTTGAGCGCGACGCAGAGGAAGCTGAACCGTTTCAGGGTAAGCTCTACCTTGAACCTAACCTTGTCCAAAACTCTTTATTTTTTCTCCAGAAGTTTAATTTTCTATTCTCAACTGAAATTTTCTTTGTTGACGTTTGAGCGGTTAGGCAAAAAATTCAAGATGAGGAAGCTGACCCAACCTAATAATGCGACAGCAAGGAAATTAACAGGGCCAAACCTGTTGATGGTGAATGGTTCTAATTTTTTGGCCTTTTCTCTCAATTGGAAGGCACAAAACAATTATTTAGCGTCAAGAAGTTTATATAATAACCACAATGAAGGGGAAAAGAGGCAAAGTAGGGCAAAGATTGATGAGTGGCAGGCAAAAACATTATATAGTGGAGACTTTGGCAGGAAACGAGAGGAAAGGTAGACCAAAGGTGGAATGTAGAAAAACTAAACATTTTCTTAATATTTTATCTGCATGCGTAACTGTAGTTTATAAAAGTGACATTTCCAGGCTTCTTGCGGTTCGCTCACGAACCTGCTGAGGATGAAAGTGGGGTCGGGAGGCTCCAGCGAGTCGATTTCCCTTAGCTCCACCTCGAAGAACGGCCAGGACGCGGACACTATGGGCGTGGAGAATACGAGCATGACGAAGTCGTCCCCCAAAAGGGACAACGAAGGCGACATGGACTGCAGGAAGAGCGACCTGGCCAAGGCGCTCGACAACCACGTGGATCGGCTGGATGGCCTGATAGAGAAGGCGGAGAACTGCCAGTACAGCATGGCGCACCAGAACAAGCAGATGAAGAAGTTCCTCAATTAATAGTTTCGCCTTTGTTGAAGAGGCAACGACAACGGAGGTGCTCATTTCGAAACGTCCCGTCTGCGACCGTTTTTGGGTTTAGCCTAGTAGATGTTGTGGTTTCAAAGTTTTTTGGATTTTTTTAGACTTTATATGTATTATACCGACGAGGAAAGTTGTATAAAATACCTGTTTATCAGCTTGGTGCTTCCAAAAGTTGTTAAAAGTTTGTTGGTATTTTTAAGAAATATACAAAATATGGGATGTGGCATCCAAACGAGTAATTTAGGCTTGTTCTATGTATAATAAAGGCTCTGTTTCTTTTTTAGATTGCATGACATGTTTGATACCTTTACCTAGTATTTTTTGAATCATCCACTGATACCTCTATCGTTTCCATTTCCTGCAGAAATTTCCATTTGGTCTACTTCCCAAAATTATTTTTTTTAGATCTAAGCACTTAAAATTTTTGACTACTTTGTTCACCATGTCGTCACAGATGGATTGTAAAGTTCAATTCTCAATTACCCAGAACTTAAAATATTTTTGATTTGTTTTTTAGGATACTTTACCTCCTTGAATAGCGTGCCAGATAATTTTGTTCTTTTTCTTCATATGCGTTTTGATCTTTGGCAAAAGATGGCGATCGGAACGAAGCTCTTTTTGATTTCTGGACTATTTAAGGCAGTAGCTGTTCTAGAAGGAACCACTTGGCAAAATTGGCTGAATTTGGTTAATGCTGAGTTTGATTTTTTATTAGGCTGCAAGTTGTCTCAATTAGACATCTTTGCTTTGGAAATTCCACCTCTCTCTGTAACTATTTCAGCGTGTCTTATAAAGGTTCGTTGGAAGGCACGAGATGTTAGTGTTTAGCTTTTGACCCTAGTTCCCTAGTTTTCTTATCCTGTTTAGGAAAAATCTATCGGGTTTCTGGTTACCACGAATGGACTTTCACGACCTTGGACGCTGTGGTGCAATTCTTGACGGGTATATAGTCAGCACCGTGATAAGCAGACGTGAATCCTTACAAATCTTTTCTTCAGGATCCTTTTTCGATGAAGATATTGAGCTTTTTCTTTTTCTTGGGGTTGTTAGTTACGTTTCAATTGCTTTACAAATTTTGTAGATTTTCATTTCTTGCTCCTAATGAAGGTTCAGTAAGGTTAACAGGACTGACCTAATAGAGACCATTGAATAGTTAGAAAAGCTTAGAATAACCTCCGCTGACTTTACCCTACCAAACTTGATTAAGAACTATAATCTGTATAATTAGTAGTACATGTTTTTTCTTGATGAAATTTTTTTCCGACCGCTTGAAAGAGTTGGTGGATAATAACCGATCCTGCCCTTTGTGCTTTTAATTGCTATTTGCAGATTAGGTAGGATGTAGCTATTCCAAACTCGTAGTAAATTCGATGACGTTTGTCACTTTAGTATGTTAGAAGGTGACGAATGTGGTAATGCAGGTGATTGTCTTCTTTGGAACAACTTTTAAGAGCTTGTTTTTTTGGGAATTTGTGCTTGATAAGTTGGAAGATTTTTCTGTGGTTCAATTGTTTAGGGTGGCTTATGATATCCTACACAACTCTTCTTGTAATTTAAAATCTAATATTCTCACTAGGTCTTGTCTATATTATTTCTTGGTGGACGTTTTTATGATTTGTCCCAACATTTGAAGTGGATAAGTGATGGAGCGACCTGAATGAAAATCGGTTTGACCACTTAGGGTTAACTCTTTTTAAGCTTACGACACTAATGAGTCGGAAGTCTCGGAAGAACATGTTGGGCTACTCAGATTCTGAAAGCATGACGGCATTTGCTGCTTTACAGCATCTTAGAAGTAGTGCTAATGATTACTGTCTCGTGTCTGCTTGTATCAGACTAGGAATGGCTGTATTGTCTAATTCTAACCAAGCAAAACTTTATAATTGGAAGAAGTGGTAATTAATCTCATATGTGAACTCTTTGTTCTTCCAGTTGTAATGTCTTCTGGTCTTATATTCTTTACTATATATTTTTATTCCTTTGGAACTCCTCCTTCTACTACCTTACTTTATTTTGTTTATTTTTTCTGCTTTTCTTTGCGTGTTAGGGACACTTTGCTTCGTCCTTTCCTTAATGTCAGGGTTTTAAGGATGTTTATATTGCACTGAAACAAATCTTTATTATATTGACATTAAGTTGGTATCCCGAATTTTTGCCTGAACTTACCCCCTCCCCTCCCGGCGCCAACATGTGGTTTACATCATGGATATCACTTCTGTATTATTGGCATGTCATTTGATTACTAGAAGGTGATCAGTTTTATTTCACCGTTTAGTCGGTATTATCTTTTTTAGTAACGTTGCCTTTCCAATTGTCCACGTTAAACTGTGTGAAACTGGGAGGTCTTTTTATTCTGAACAGGTTTTTCTAAGTTTTGTGGGGAAAATTTTGGAAACTCCACCGTGAAGCATAACTTTCCTTGAGATATCCAAAACGTTCAATGTTTGGTTTTTTCAACTGGAAAGAAATTCAAAATCAACTTACTATGTATAAGTGACACCAACAATGTCCTTACTAGTTAACTCGCCCATTAAAGTGTGGTAGCGTGGAAACTTCAAAAGGATCTTGTCGGTTTATAAGATCAGTGAAACAGTTGCCAAATAGCAACTCAAAGCAAACAATGGATCAGGTTCAGCTTCTATTTCGCCAGTACTGCAGCAAAATTCATCGTTTCCTTCCTCCTTATCATTGGGTATAATACCGTGGAGCTTCCGATTTCTACTTGCGTATTCCAAGTCTTCATTCTTGTCTTTTAGCGTTAATTTTATTTTAGAGACTTCTCTTCTGCTGTTTGTTGACTTGTAGCTGGCCATATTTTCTTTTATCGCCCGTTTATCGTAAAAGCAGTTTCTCTCTTCTCCTAATTTTTACTTTGGTCCAGTAAGTATATTATACTTTTATATGATCTTTCTTCAGTTCTTCGTATAAGTTGTTTCGGGTAAGGGACTAATTGGATCTAATACTCCACCCTGGATGAATAGGTTGCCCCATTAAGGACTTGCAGATAGATTCTTTTCTTTTTTTCGCTTGGTGAAATTTAACTGGCTTTGAAAGAGGCAGAACTTGTAGGAATTCATCAGATAATAGATAAGAGTTCGTCTTCTTTCTCGTTGCAGACTTGCGATCAGCTACAGTCCTATTTTGGTCTGAATTACATTTAGCTCTGACCACTCTTTGCTTATAGAATTGGAAAATTTTAAGACCTTTATTAATATTGTAAGCACATTAAAATCGCTATGGATTTTTGAGAGTAACTAAATCCTATTGCATCATTAGCTTATTAGCTGAGCTATATTTGAGATGAAAAAGATGCATCTGTGCCTTGAATCTTGACCCGATTTTATTACAGAGAACAAATTGGACCATCGAAAGAAAAAGGACCTGTAGATTTCAATGTAATTGCAGACTACTAGATGGCACTATTGACAATAATAAAACAAAACGCACCCTCTGATGGTTCTTTGCCTCGCAAGAACCAAAGGGTAATTTAGCTATGTAGAACGAAATTCTTGGAACAAACAGAATGAAAGGAACTAACTGAGCACCTTTTTTGGTTGCACAGTTCTCATGGTGTTGGGTATTTTAATATAGTTTAGATATTAATAAATTTAAAAAACGAAAATGGCGGCTTTATTCTTTGATTACTCATGTCCCCATTTATCTTGGATATTAGATTAAGCCTGGATTAGATTTGGAAAAAATGCAATTTTTATGGTTGTATGAAAGGATGTTACTTATTGATAATATGCAATATGCAGCCATTAAAATTCTGGCGCCTTCCTTTGATCTTTATATTTCCTGATTAACACGGAATTGTTCATGATTTCAAAATATTAATTGCAGTCTTATCAGGGTTAATAGATTTGTGGGGCAATGTCCCGATAGGACGTTTCTTTTGTCTGCTGGTTGCTTTTGCAATTTATCGACATTATCTCGTCCACATCGGAAAAACTCGAACGGAAAGAGCTTATAGATCTTGCCCTTGAACATATATACCAATTAGCAGACTTAACAAAAGATTTGGGTTTTAAAGGTTGTTCAGGAAACGGCGTACAGATAAAAGGGTATTTTTGGCCCACTTGATTTAGTATCAATATAATAACGCAAGGTGTATTGTATCATTGAAAAATGTACTTTGTTGAAGTGTTCTCATAGTGGATTAGAGTTATCGCTAGACAAGTAACGCCTGCTGTCACAATGACTACCACGTGCGAAACGACGACAAGACACTTGTTAGGTCAATTAAAAGTTCTAATGTGTGTTTACCTATATGCCCGTTTTGTTTTCTTGAGCTTTGTCGATTTACGCAGTCTAATATCACGCTTTGTTGTCTGTTTTTGAGAACGTTTTGAATACCCTTTTCATTTGTCTGTACAGCTGTTCTGCTCTCTGATCATCACATCCATATTTCAAAATTCTCTTCTTAAATTGTCATCAGTTGAAATTTGAAGGCTACGGAAGAATTTTTCCTGCAAAGTTACGTTTTTTAAGCTCCTAGACGCCCAAAAACAGCAGTCAAAAACCACGAGCGGTTCTTGAAGATAATTTGGTGTTCTCTTGGTTTTTATTTTGGGTGGCGAGAAGCATCGGAGAAGGCTTCACCATGAAACAAACTACGGACAATGTTCCTGTTTGATGGGAAGTTGATTCTGCCCAGTAGATAACCCTTTGGTTAGATCAGATCCATCCAAGAAGAGCACGGGTTCTACCTTTTACCCAAAGGACAGTTTACTGGCGAAATTCAAGATTTCGGAAAAAAAGTAGTCCAATTTGTAGTAAGCATAGACGAGCAACTGGCCTTAGCGTGTTTGCTCCATTTTGGGAAGCAGCAAAAGTGCCAAACCATAATTCATTCAGTTGCGAGTCATCTAGAAACTGACCCGAATTTTTATCTGTGATATTCTGCAATTTATCACAAATCACGCTCTTAAATATGCAAGAATGTTCTTCCCACGGCGTTCAAAAACTCTATAACGGTGTGCGAAACCCAAGAAATCCAACCAATTGAAGTCTATTTTATTTTGAGAAATCCACTGCTCACTCAGTGAAAACTTAGTTTAGTAACCTTTCCACTAGGTCTCGTGATAAATTGTTCCGTAAGATGGCTCCTAAGACATCTCACAGTAAAATCGGACAAATTCCTACAAGTAGAGCTTGTGGGGTAGGAGAGCAGGGTGGTATTCTTTATCAAAAATCCGTCATAACGTGACCTAAGTTTGATTATGGCATCTTCTAGAAGACCATTATAGTACTTGACATAAAAATCGTCCAGAAAATTGACGAAAGTGCTTTCTTTTTGACTCGCCCTACCATTAAGGAAGTGAACATAAGTAAAGTTATCAATAGATCAAACCACATCTTTAATCGATTGTGGAATTTAGATCTGTCGACTAGAAGAAAGTTGGTAAATTGGGTCATTGTGTACTTTGGTCCCGCCTAGAAACCTAATAAATTTGAAGATCTCGGTGAAGGGTTCTATTATTTGTAAGAGTTGGGAATTCAAGCTATCTTTTTTTTTGAGGTTAGCAGCATTACAACACCACTAACAATTCTGTAATTTCAAAACAGCTTTGATGGTATCAGTTGGGGAGATGGTAACTTTCTAAGAGAAGGGGTTAGGGTTGTTTTAGGTTTACTGATTTTCCATAAGTTGGGGGCATCAGGAGAAACTTTGAACACTCTACTACACCAAGGAATTCTGGTGTGTTTGAGTGCCTACTTTTCACCTATTGGGGTAGAAAATTTCTTCTGTTACTAGGGGGGGGGGGGGTCTTAAATATTGTACTACTCATCCATTTTTCAGGAAATATTAAAATTCGAAGTGCCAACCAGGCGAAGAATCGGGGCCTACTTACAGCAAGGTCACTATTTAGTCAATTTTTATTCTTCATAAGATACACCAACCCCTATTTGTGATTAGTTACTCATTAATTAGAATAAGGATATCGGGCCTCCATACACTTGGAGAATGTGGAATTGCTCTTGGGAATAGTTGTAATAGCCTATTATCGAATAGAAGCGCACGCTAATTACATTAGTAGTTTAACTTAATTGTCAGTGTTTAAAAATCAAAGCAACATAATTAATCACCATTACAACCTGTGCGTGAAAATACACGTTGGCCTGCATATAATTATCTTTAATTTCACTTAGATTAAGTGCGGATTGATTGGTATAAAGAAGCCGTTATTAGAGAGAGAAACAATATCACGTATTCTACCTTATTAGGTAGTACATATCAATTTTTCGTATTCCCCTTCTCTTTAAGCCTTTAAAGAAATGTTGGGTTGACAAAACATTTCGAAGAGCAAGTCTGGATATATTGGAGATTAGCCAGGTCGAAATGTCATAGAGGAAAGCTGAATCATTTGGAATGTTACTAGACATCAGTTGAGAAGTTGCAAATAGGGTACAAAAAATGAAAAAATAAGAACAAAAAGAACAAGGAAAACAAAGCAAAAGAATATACTTTCAGTACAGTATTCAGTACACCATTTAAGAAACGAATATCTACATAGAAGAAAATGAAGAAAGAGTCCTCAAAAATGAAGGAAAGTAATGATGGGATATCACAAAACGAATGGAAAAAGAGAAATAAACATTAACTTTGCTTGTTTAAGTTTATTGAGTTAAACAAAATGTATTTTTAAGTTTCTTGAATTAAAGGAAATCATTTATTTCTGAGAAACAAAGCCAGTCGAGGGAAAGTCGAGGTCAAAAATCATTTAAGATGCCTAAAAGCAAGCTCACCAACCTTATGGAAAAAATCAGTTTTATTACTTTCTTATACGAATAATAATGGTAAGGCACGGCCTGCGAACTGAGAGGTTAAGGCTCTCATACGTTCGCTCTCTCTGCCCGGTCGTCGCGCACCATCTCTGATGCGGGGCGATGTGGCAAGCACCGCGCCTAAGATGACCGCCATTATTACCCCTTGTTCGATTGAACGCAGGTACTCAATTATTTTTAGTGACTGACCACCCGCCAGGCATCAGAGAGCACCGGGAATTGAACCCGGGTCCGTCAGCATCGCAGCCCGTCCCTCAACCACGGGACCACGCTGGCACGACTTTATATGAATATAAATTATAATATGGGCTGACTGGTAGCTTGCGCATTTCGACGCACCTTATATATCTTCCGAAGTCGATCGATAAGTGAACCATGACCATCTCAATGTAAATGTTGGTCGACATGGAAAAAAATTGACTATAGCACATCTCGCGTTTATTTTCTGTCAGCTGTCACAGGTGAAGTCGCCAGGTGTCTGATTAAGTAATTAAGCACGGGAGGGCTGCGCTTTTGAGGGAAATCGCTGAAAAATCGCTCCTTCCATCCGGCGGCGACAGTGTGCGCGCGCGCGCCGTGTGAACGGGCCTTTCTGCCGGTATAACCAGTCGCGCGCGCTCGATCGTGTCAGTGCTCGCACCAGACCTACTGTAGGGTGTCTTTTGAATTGCGGTAGTCTGCGGCAACTATGGCTTTTCTACGCGCATTCCTCAGGTGCAGTGCCCCGCACAGCCGGCGGCTTCTGCTCGGCGCCCTGCAGCGCTCCCGGCCGGAGGCGGCCGCACTGAAGTCCACCGCCGCCGGCGCCATCGTGCAGGACGGCGGCACGCCGGCCGTGTCCGCGCCCCGCAAGGACCCTCTCGACATCACCTTCGAAGACGCCAGGGCGGCCTTCAAGAGCAAGACCATGTGGGAGCTGGTGCGCGCCTACATCGTCTACACCCTGTGCTCCTCCGAGTACCTCGTGGAGCACAACATGAAGGTAAGGCGCCGGGCGCGTTCGGCAGCCGTCTGTTACATAATCCGCCGGTGAATCACTGCGGGGATTACGGGGGCGCGTTTTTGGCAGCCGCGCGCTATCGATCGGCCTCTCCAGGTGCAGCGATGCCGGCAATTTTCAGTCCAAGTCCGCCGACCGGCCGGGGCGGCGGACAGGCAACTGGAGCGGTTTCGCCGTTCGATTGGGCTGCGCTGCAATTAGGCGCAACCTGTATCCTTCAACTTCAGCAATTTTGATTGCTAATGCCATTAACACCGCCTTGAATTGGCCGAGAACGATTTCGAAACACCTGGACGGTCGCGCCATACGAGGGAATTCTAAAACTTCTCGACCAAATTTGGTTTTGGCCTTGATGTGCAGCTCTGTGGCAATTGCTGTCCTTTATTGAATTCCCATTTTCTCTGGGGTCTTGTGTGACGTAATTGCAGCATCCCCCTTGGGTTTTCTCGTTACTCGTTCCTTTATCTTCCCTTTTTTTTTAGAAAATTTGGTAATCAACCACTTTAACAAATTTTTAAGTCGCTCTACTGTAGAAAACGATGTGGGGCAAAGATTTAAAAAACCTTGTGTCCTAGTTTAATTAATATTTTAAGCTCTAACCCAAAAAATTGTAAAAAGAAAAACATGCCCTTGATTGCTTATAAACTACTGATTTAGAAAGTTGCGATTTCGCTTGTTTATATCAAAGTGTCACGTGACTTCTGTTAGCCAATCGATGAAGCTTTGATGGCGGAGGGGGGGGGGCAAAATTTAATGTTCCTCCCCCGTTAATATGTTTTTTAACTGTTAAATATGTGTTTGTATGTCCGCATTTTCGAATAAAAAAAAGCGCATGTGGTGATTGTATCATTATTAACACTGCTGCCACTTCGTTTCGCGGTCACAAACACGCAAAAATCAATGAAAATCGTATAACAAGAAGGCGCACAATCAAAGAAATAAAAAAATGTGCAAAAGCAACGCGAGGGACCGGGATTTCCCATCTTTTAACAATACCTCTGAGGAAGGGGGATTGGTTTATTTTTTATTTTCACGTCACCTCCACTATATCGATTCGTGTAAGATTCACCTTATTTGATCAAAAGTATCCAGACACTATTAAACTGACGTCTAGGCGTCACTATGATCTGCTCAACGTCACGGAGCTATGCGTCGTTCATTTGTTTTGAAATACTAGCCAAATGAGTAAGTCAAAAGAGCGTAGCAATCTTGAGCATGGTCTGATGGAAGGGAGTGTTTGAGTGTGGTGAATGTCCGAAGAATGATATCTGCTAGGTGTAGTGTCAAGAGTTAAATTTGTACGAAGTGGTACGGACGCGTTGAAGGACGAAAATGAGGACGGTACTAGTGGCCAGAGTTTCTGATGAAGGTCAAGTACTGCACAAACGCTCCTCACGGACTCTTGAGTATTGAAGTTGGAAACCAGTTACATTATTTACCTCAAACTCTTGGAGAAGCTTCTCCAAACAGGACTTCTGCTATCATAGACTGATAGATCTAGCGTTAAGGGCTCTAAGGATCAACCATCATCGTCTTTGTTGTGAAATTTACGTGACCCATCAATACCATTCATTAACCTTGTCCGTATTGGAAAAAAAGATTTTCTATCGCCAGAGTGATTCTGATTCAAAAGTATAAAAGATTATCGAAGTTGAAGCTTTCGGAAGAGACCAATAGAGCAAACTAGTAGTCCTAGACGTGGCTGTTAATTTCGTCTGGAGACTAATCGAGTTATTAAGAACTCCTCCCTGATTTCACTTGTCTACTTATAAAAATAGCGTCGTGACGTTTAGAAGAGTCTAAAAGCAAACTGGTAGTCCCAGAGACTAATCGATCTACTGACAATTCCTTCTGAACACTACTTATCTATGTAGACGAACGGCGTGGTCTTGTTCCGGAGAATCTAAGAAAGCAAGCCTCTGAAGACTAACTGAGATATTAACAACCCGTTCCTTTCCTATCCTACCTATTTGTGTAGACGAAAGGCGTAATGCTTCTTAGGAGAGTCTGAGAGAGTAGACCGGTAACCCTCTATGTAGTCATTAACTCTATCTGGAGACTATTCTTTTCTGACCCCGCTTATCTACATAGACGAATGGCGTTAATCTTTTTAGGAAGATCTAAGAGAACAAACTGGTTGGTAGGTCTTTCTATCTTATCTATGTGGTGTCCTTTGGGACAGCTGAAAGAGTAAAGTAGTAGTCATTGACGTGGTAATCAGTTTGATCTGGAGACTAATCGGGGTATTAACAACCAGCTACTTTCTAACCTCGCTTATTTACGTAGATAATCGGTGTCATATTCTTCGGGAGAGTCTTAAGAGAATAAATTGGTAGCCTTTGATGTGGCCATTTGTTTGATCTGGAGGTCAATTGGGATATTAACAACCATCTCTTTCTGTCCCTACTTATTTACGAACAATGTCGGCATTTTCAAGAGGCCCCAAAAGAGCAAACTGGTTGTCTTCGACGTAGCTATCAGTTTAATATGGAGACTAATTGAGGTCTTAACCATCTTCTTTCTGACCACACTTATCTACGTAGATAAACGGCGTCATGTTCAGAAGAATATGAGACTGAAAACTGGTCGTCATCGACTTGGCTGTTTTGGTTTGTAGAGTAATCAAAGTATCACCAGCCAGTTTTTTCCCGATCCTATCTATCTACGCAGACGAACAGCGTCATCCTTTTCAGGGAGTCTAAGAAAGCAAACTGGTAGCCCTCGATGCAGCCATCAATTTCATCTGGAAACAAACCTTTTCTGACCCCACTTATCTACCTAGACAAGCGGCGTCTTGTCCTTTGGGAGAGTCGGAGAAAGCAAACTGGTGGTTCTCGACGTGGCCGTTACTTCGGTTTAGAGACTAATCACTGTATTAAGATCCAGCTTCTTTATTAAAAGGTGGTGGCACCAATGTTTAGACGGGGTGCCCCCTCAAAGCTCAATATTTTTAGGTGACATCAGTTTTAACATTAAATGGGAGAATGGTAGGAAGAGGTGAATGCGGCTAGTTTGGATACTGAGCCAATTAATTTTGCTCCTATAACCGTACATTCGTCTTTGTTGTACAGGATGATTTGGATCAGTTTGTTAGTGACTAAAAGGAGAAGTAGCATTAGTGTGGTTTGTTTTCTGATTTTTCGACTAGTATGCGGTCTTTCACCATTTCAATGGTCTGACTTACAATCACCTAATAAATTGTCTGAGAAAAAAAGGTACTGAAAACGCTTGATTAGAATTTTCTTAGTGCGTCTTAATTTTTGAGTGTTTTAACACGGTGTTCCAGTTTCTCCCCCTTTGGCTTGTTTGTTTTTCAGAAAGGAGAAGTTTAACCATGTCACGTTTATCCTAAAAAGAGATATCCCAATGGTAAAATAACTGGAAGCAGAGCGGGTCTAAAGGTGAAGATGTCTTTATGTTTGTCAATGAATATGTTATTTTAATTCTTTATAGTTCCAACTTCATTTTGAAGAACACTGCAAAATTGGTCGAAATCTGCCAACTGCTTATGTGATGACTTTTGACTTTTGATATATGATTACCTGCGGGATATTCGGCCAAGGCAAAGGTATGTAATTAACATACCCATTAGCTGCCTTGCCTCTCTTCTTGCAGGGTATTAATGCGTTGGCCACCATAAAAACATGAAAAATATTGCAAAGCGAATATCTCGCAGCTCGATAGAGACTCAAACTTAAATGCTTATCAATGTAAGGTTAATTAAAAGTTGTACGCTCTCAACGCCTTGTACATTCCTTAGATAAAAGAAATATTTTAGCGATACTCTGATCTCAAGATCAACGGAGTTGCGATAGTCTTTGGTGAGTTCCGGCAATACGTATGTGAGATATCGTACAGACGAATAAATTGCACATTTGTTGAATGCTTGGCACCATAATTTTTCTCAGTTCAGTTTAAAATGAAGACTGAAAAAATAGAATTTGTTATGCGTATATCTTGGACCCAAAGCCAAAAAGTACAGACCTTTAGAAATGAGCATATTACATTTGAAAAGGGGATAGTCAAACAAGTTTCTAATATAGCTTTGAAATTTCAATCAAATTATTTGACAGCTATGATATCGTTCATTCTCATCCACCAAAAAGGTTTGAAGAAATAATAAGCTTTATACAATATTGTTTCTGCATATTGGGTGTTTTGAAATTCCATTTATAAGCTCGTGATGCTTGTAGAAAGGGCTGGATAGATGTCCCATAATCCATGTTTGGAAGTCTATCGTTGTTACCATGGTGCAAATAAAACAAATCCAAATCAAGTGTTTAAATGTGCCGTTTCTGCTAAAGCAAAAAGCGATCATATCTATATGTCAAATTTACCCGTATGATATGAAACTGAGTTGGCAAGGGACGAGGTGCCTTTCCGAAGAACATAGTTGAACACACGTTTGAAGAAGCTGGCTGTTAGTTCTTATCATCATTTTTTACATTGTGAGACTCGTGCCATTTTTGGTAATGAATGACCATGCCAACAGACACCTTCACCATAAACGGAGCCATTGTGGTGCCTCAAGAAGCTACACCATACTCCGACTTTGAAGAAATGTCCGAACCAAAGCTCGTGTAATGGGTATGGCTCACAGTATGATTCCCAGAATATTCTGTATCAGAAACTACTACACTCATACCATCCCTATAAGGTACATTCCATTGGTCTAACCAGTTTTGTACGTCATGTATAAAAGTCTCGATTTCTACGGCTAATCGTCTTCGTCAATGAAGCTCAAGTCACGCAGTTTTGAACTCTCGAAATAGCCATGTTAGAGTGATTTATTGGGTCGTACTTTTTTTACCAGCCTAACAGGTTACACAATCTTGGCTTTTCTGTAAGAGGAATTGGATGAGTTCTAAGAAGATGTACCACTGATCAATAAATATGGTTTTCCATGGTTGGCGCAAGATTCAGCGAAAGTTGAAACTCCGTTCGACTTTCTTGTGGTTCCACGTGAAGACCCGTTTTTACGAGACATCTGCAAAGTCATAGGAAGATCTTTTGGCCGCTGTTTACCGTGTGCTAAAACATACAAAGTTGGCTGTAACAGACCAAGATGCAATGCCACAAACGGCTAGGACAGCAAAACAAAAGTGACGCGGTCACAAAATATGGCGTTGGGCAAAATATCCGTTTTCTACAGGAACAATGAAAGTATGTCTTGTTGGAATTTGAGTTTCGTCAGTAACGCAGTTTGGACAACAGAAGTGGGAGATTTAAGAACTTGGTTTGATTTTGTTACATACAGTATAGATTCCTACTGAAAACATTATTTACAAACCCTAGGAGTTTATAATGGAGCTTTAGAAACGTCCCGTTAATTTTTTGAATTTTTGTTATATTTCACTTAGCCACTCTTTGAAGAGAATCTTCTGGTAAGTTTTGAATCCCACCCTCCAAAAAAAACAGCTGAAGAAAGGATGCCTGTGATAGAAATATTATGAATATTATAAAGTGGTCTGCCTCATGGATACAATATCAAACATATCCATACAAGTGTGACCTGATTGCGCTGAAAATACAGTTTCGCCGCAGACCGTTAGCAGCCATTCGTTCGGTTGCCAAGTTTGTTTTTGGATTGTGCGATATTCGCCCAGCTTGCCACAAAAGGGAAGCCCCGAATAATGCACTTGCAGCGGAGTCCCTTGTGTCATCCGCTACCCATATCTCGGGCAAAGGCCCAACCAAGGCTTCTGGATCAACGTCCCCCTTTCCCGTAGACCGCGCTCGCAAATCAATGCGTGTACGATTCGTGATTACGTAATGTGTTCTCCTGGTTGAAAAAATGAGGTTGATAGACACGACAAATGGGAACAATAGAAGCAGGATCTTTGTGTATCAAGAAGTTTACTCCATTTCCATTGAGAAATTACTATCGAAACAGAATTTTAAGCTGTTTTTAAGTTAGATAATCGGTGAACAGGCTTTCGGAGAGTTTTCATGACTAGATTTTCTATCTATTCCTAAACAACTATGATTTGGTAAAAATACATAGAAAGGGAGGAACAAATTATATTTGAAACATTAAATTATATGGAGATGGTGAAGAAACGTTTGAAGTTATCTTGTAATCGAAAAATTAAAAAAAATGTAATACTGGACAAACCTTGTATGTGTTCGGAACCCTGTTTGGTTAGGTTCGGCAGTAAGGGAAATTCTATAATGTGGAACAAAACCCTCTAGTTTTAAAGGTAGTTAGGTAGTGAAGAAACAAACCAGGAGTTGTAATAAACAGTTGATCCCACAAGAGCGTCCGGTCGATATATTAGGCGGATGGGTTGGTGCGCATACACAACTGGTATTTGAAGCGGTGTTCCTGTGTTACTACCCTAACGGGTCATAAATTATATTGCAGCGGTACAAGTCTCATTTCAAGCGAAATTGGATAAAGCCATACCAGGAAACAAAATTTGTGGGTTAATTGCGTAATTGTGGAAAGAGCCAGAACAAGCGATAGTACGATTATTTGAAAAAAAATCAAACTCGACACTTCATTGGGTTTTGGGTTTAATGAGGATGATTAAGCTTGTCAAAAAAGATGAACTACGTTTAGAGGCCTTTATCATTCCATGGCAAAATGCATATCGCTGCTTAATGAAAAATATCTGGTAGAATGATGTTTGTGGGCAAAAGAAAATTTAGAGACCAAATATTGTAGTTGTAGATGACCCGTTTTTTGCGCTTGATCTTCTTTGAAGTGGACCTGGTCTGTACGCAGGACATAATTGGAACCTACACGTTGCTGACGAACAGAACATTCGAAACAGTGACTGTTGTGGATGCCTTAATTGGATAGGAAAACTTTAGAAGTACTGATTCTGTAGTCGGGAGAAGAGTCAGGCGTCAGAGTAGGCAGATATCGAAAAATGTCTATGCAATAAGGCCTTCTTTTTATCTAGTCGTATTATACTGCAAATATTGTACGAAGACCTTCATTTTCATCCATACAAGATGGTTGTTGTACAGAAAACTTCCGAACGTCTGGAAATGTGTAGAAACATCTTGGAAAGCATGCCATATGAGGCAGTTGTTTATAGATCGTGTTTTTGAGTTTTCTGTGTTAAAATTGACTAATGTTGATTTTTGGCCATTCTTCTTATAAGTAGTACACTTTAGTGATAGAAAAAGATTGATTATAAGTATGGTATATAGGTCGGCAGAAAAATACTAAATGGAGGAAACAGGAAAATGTTTTTTGATATTAAAGGTATAGAAGACGTTTCATCTCGGTACCATTACGACTTACTTGAGTTAGGTCATTGCTCGTCTGATTATTATGACCGCTTCTCTTCGATTTAAAAGAATTCTAACGTGTGGCTTTGCAAAATAATTATATACTCGTTATGGACATCTTCCATCCTTGTTCAAAAAACCGCATCGTACGCTTGCTACTACGAACGTGGACCGGTCGCGCTTCTGCGGAATTCGGTGTGCCTGCGAACTTTTTCGACACACTGGCGCTTCAGCAAAAAAACTGTTTTTGTCAACCAGGCAAACATGGACGGCAGTTCTGCCCGCCATTCCATCCAATTATGGATAAGCTGCGGTAATTATTTGGCTCTGCCAGAAACGCGGATCACCGTTAGGAAAGGTGGCCTTGGAGCCGTTGACTGCTCCCGGGTTGCTAGTGACCACTGGAGAAGACCGAGCCTTGTAATAACCAAAGCCTATTGCGATACTCGCGGCCCAGCCAACTCGTTCACATTGAGGTGATGAAAAGGCACGGGTGTTGAGTAACGCACGGCATGCTAATGCTTTTCATATTTCAAGCGGTGGAAATTAACATTGATTTTTGTTGGAGAGGAGATCATCTGGGCTGCAGAAATGCGCGTCGCATTCCGTTCCGGTAATTAGACCTTGCCGCGAATAGCTTAGTGGCAGTTGATAAGGAACGCGGCGCACAATGTGTTCTTGGTATTGTAATACAAATACCATCGGCTCAGCTGGTCGCGCGGTTATCTAGCAAATTCAGCTTTTTGCGTCAGCTCGAAACTGTTGCGATGTACCGAAAGCCGTTTTTGCAAAAATCGTAGATTAATGATGAAGCAAAATAAAAAACATCTGGAGCTGTACTTTGTCTTTTCTTCTTCACCTTCACCACTTCTTTGTCTCTTCTTCTGATCCTTATAGTTTTCAGGTGTAGGACTGAGATTCCAAATCTTCCAAGCCTGTCCATCTCTTACGAGAAGTTTCATCTCTTCAATTGATTTTTCCTTTCTTCTTCCTATTACCCCAATTTGGTCTATACATTTCTTCTCAGCGTGCCTCTTTAAATGCAAACGCTTTCAAGTTCGGTGTTATGGTGCATCGTGTGGTCGGTTCTCGGGAACAGTTTGCATCCATTTTGAACTCTGTGGCTTTATGATCAAACTCTTGGATCTTTCATCAATATGATACCTTATCCATCCTACCTTTAGTCTAAACACATTGAGAAGTTTATTGGCTTTTTGATTTAGTGAGGATACTATTGTCATGTATTGTCCCATGTCGTTCCTGGTCTTATTGAATTTATTTTATTTTATTTTCATTTGCTGTGGTATTGATTTGTTGCGATTAAATGTTTTTTCCCTAGATATTTCAACTCTACAGCGCAACTTGCCCTCTAACGACCAAAGTCTCGCTTTTGTCCTTTAATTTGCTCTTTGTGCCTTGTATTTATTTTATTATTTTTTCTAGTGCCAGATTTTCTACCTCTAGTTTGCTTCCAATAAATGGACGTTATTTTTATTATTGTATTTATATCGTGTTTTATTGCCTCCAATATATTCTGATCTTTTATTGGTATTGTATTTCCTATTTCTACCAAATTTTCACTTTGAGCAATTTAATTTAGGAATGGGAAATGTATTCCCAACTTTTTAATGTCATATTAACTTTGGTTGCCCAAAAGTTAGTATCAGTTCTATTCCTTGTCAAAAATTTTCTCATTACCACACGGGAAAAGGTCATTAATCGTTGCTATTGTGCTTGTCTGTGTATCTTTCACGTTCTTTGCCCTGATAAGTTGTAGTCGTAAATCTGCATACCAACAGTTTGGGTACCCTACACCTCATCTATTTCTAATAAGTTTTCGTACATATTGGTCATCAACCTGTTTTCTTCAATTTTGGCTTCTTTCTTGGTATTAGTTTTCCCCCCACTAATATCATTATTGTTGCATATTATTTTTGATTCTCCGCACATTTCCATAATTTACGTTCTCTTCCCGCTTTACATTACTGAGAGTATTTAAGTTATTGCCATCTTCCATGTTCATCTCGCCCATTTTCCGACACACCTACATTCTTATGTTATAAGGTTTCTGGTATTACATCGCAGATTTGGGGTTTAAGAGTTCTTGAGTATCTCAATAGGTGTCTGTCCAAAGTGTTCCAGATATCTTCGGCGGGCCAAAAATTAGTCTAACCTAACCTGACCTTAGGCCAAGAACATGCCAATCTTTAAACTTACCCTTCACTAGGATTGTAATTGATCACATTCTACTCGATTTGTCGAGTGCTATCGAGTGATGGTCAAAAATCTTTGAATTTTGGAAAATAAGGTTACTCACTTAAATCTTGAACATGTGAAATGCAAGTTGTAAAACGTCGAACTCCAAAGTAAACGAGCTGCGTAGGATCGAACGCATTCTTAGAGTATAAATATTGTAATACTACAACCATTTTTAATATAATTTTAAATGCGTCAAGGCACTAAACAATTATCTAATGATTGATTCTGGAACTGAAAGTTGTTATATATAAGTATCTTGATTTATACTATTGTTTTTAAGCTTGGAAATTTTTTGCATTTATTTAATTGCCGGAAACGCTACGCTATTTAAAAACGCTTAGTTCAATGAGTCTTCGTATTAGGTGTTATCTTAAGTATGTGTGTATGTGTATATATGACGATTAGATTTTAGATGGTCAGGGATCGAGGTCAATTGCACTATCGGCGTAAGCAAGCTTTCCTTCGCCAGACAGTTGGGCGACTCTTATCAACGTACGTCACATCACGGAAGCGCCTTGCAAGCGGCTATAATTATGTTTTAATCGGCCTTATCTGTATCAATACAGCTAGTGCAGGTGGTCTATTTATTTTCGTTTATAAAATCAGGTTATCGCTCTCTTAATCTGTTAGTTGACTTTACTTCTGAAACTGAAACATAGAAGAATGAGGACGAATTTGATAGTGCATTCCAATTGAGGACGATGTAGAGTAAGGAAAGTATTTGTTCTCCTCTTAATGAGATGGAGGGTTTTAGAAGCTTCCATTTTAGATCGACATTTTATTATCAAATCCACCATTTTAACTCCTTTCATTCTTGGATTGTCTATTTCAATAGTCTACTTTTTGTTCCAGTACTTGACGCCAATATAAATATTTTCCTTTGTAGGCTCCTACTTTATTGGCATACTTCTTCTTATAAGGTCCCGCTTCATTTGCCTTGTTGGTTGGCAATGCAACCTTTTAGATATCAAGACCGTGGCATTGGTTGCAGTTGGATGACTTATTAATCTATATCTTCATCATATAATTTTTGGAATGTGCCAACACTTATCATATATATGGAATCATTCAAACTGAAGGCTGGCGCTTTGCTTTGAAGTTTATGGAATTCGATCGCTTACGTAACTAAATTATCGCCGCTACATTGAATTTTTCTTGCTTGGTTAAATGGGGGACCGCGGTCTAGTCTCAACATATCATCCCGCATCAGACATTTATCTGTTGGCAAATAAGTTCGTTCGGGTTTGTGGAGAAAAATTATATTGTTCATGACGGCGGCGTTGGTTGAATCAATTGTTTTCCACCCTGGAAATCCCACCGCATCTTCTGGCGCATCCCCCTGGTTGGGGTACTCGCTCCATGACCTTTCGCGCGTTACGTTATTGCTCGTCACCATCAGTTTCAATTTCGATTTCTTGGCTTTTCGCAGTGAACTGCAGATGGTATGCGACACTCAAACGTACAGTTCAGCTGGCTTGGGTAGGATATCCTGAGTGCTATAGCTGGCAATCTCCCGTCCTGATTGGGGTAGATTCTTACCAATGATGGTCTTGACAATATTCAATTCAATTTTGAACCAGAACGGTTGCAGTTATTTATGGTAGTGGCAGTAGATGAATATTGGGCGGCATTTAGAATTTGAACAAGTTTGGTGAGTGCTTTCTCCTTGAGCTTCCAAAGTGCGATCCTTAATCCTTATTTGATCAATGTTAATTACTGGACGTGGTAGAAAGTCATTTGGACAATGAGTAGTTGATTTCCAAGACAAACTGGACACCATTGCCCTCGATCTCCTTCTTGTCAGCAGGGAGCGAAATAAACTTGCTCATTTTCCAAGACACAATGCGATTCTCTTTCTTCCAGTTGTAAATGAAAACTATAAACGTATAGAATTACAATGTAGAAAGTGATTGGGGAAAATACTTGTTGATAGATTTTTTTGTCTTCCTAAAAATTGCAAGTGGGTAGCGGGTAGATACTCCTCTATAACCCCGATAGAGGATAGATCTACTTCAGGGAAGCGACCCTGCCCGCGCGAGCCTCGACTCTTCCCCATCTCCTAACACCGGGGAAGAGTCGTGTCCCAACCTTTAATCCTACTCACAATCTACATACTCTTATTCTCCATACACCCTATCTACTCGCCAACTCGCCCGACAAGCGTGGCGTTTAATTGCCAAATCCCCAAAAATGCAATAATCAATGGAGGCCTACATCCTGCAGTGGACTCCAATGGCTGTGTGATGATGATAATAAATTGCAAGACATTTTTCTTCTTGTGAAGTTTCTCATTTATCTATGGAAGAGAGGTTATGTAATAAATCACATTTGATAATTAATAACATTACATCGTAACTTGACTCTTCCAGATGGAGGATTGTTTTTTGACTATTTGTGGGGATGCTGTTGGACATTTCTTTGGGGGCAGCATGGGATAGCCTTTGTTTCTTCCCTGGAATGGGATGATAATTATTATCTTGTTGTTCTCCACTTGTTTGTTTTTTCCTTCCCCATGCTTTTAAAGATGTGGGTATTTAATTACGTGCAAATAACGATTACCACTCAGCGGTTGTTTTGGAAACCAAGATTGACATCATTTTAATGGACATACGCGAATTTCTACAATTTTAAAACTTTGAATAGTTTTACTATCTTCATGGAAAATTGAAGATTTAAAGTGATTGTAAGGTCAATGTTTTTTATTGACAAGACGCAGAATATTCATGAGGTTGGCCATCGTGACGAGGGTGACACTAGAGACAAATATACAATGATTTTAATATCTTATCTTAAATGTCTTGAGTCACGTAGCAAACAGCTGTGATGTGTTTATTACTTTGATATCAAACAGTGTACCAAATTTCATTGTGATGTTTCTTTTGAAATACTTCTTCATATTCTATACATTCTATAAATCTTTTGGTTATACCTTTTTGGCTTAAGTATTCGCAAAAACAGTAACAAATGGGCCTTTTTGTAGTTGCGAAAATGAATTATTAGGGCGTCTTGAAAGTTTGAACTCGAGCCTAAAGCGTGTTATTAATGGGTCAGGTGCGTTCCAATTTCGTACTATTTTTGGATTTTGCCTTGTGACATCACGCGAATTCGGAAGCCCACTTAAGATTTATTAGAGGCCCTGGTGTCGTAACGCCTACAGTTAAAACTTCATTCACTGTGTAGTGAAAGTCGTAGAAGTTACTTTTGGTTTTAAGTCGTCGCCAACATAATTTTCGTGTGTATAGAGAGATTGTTTTAGCGATTTTTCTGAATTGTTGCTGTTAAATATCCAATGTTCTTCTAGTCTATAATTTTCTTTTATGTAATACATTTGTAAAAAAAATGGAAGATAAGAGGTATAATCAGTAAAAAAGTTCTGAAAGCCGACAGAAGCCGAGTATATTTGAAGGTAGCCGATCGGAGTTTGGAAATGCGGACGTGACAAAAATGCGTTTAATTAAAAAGAGGACAACCTCGAATCCAATGAATGCATCATTTTTGTTCTTCGCTTATATCTCATACAAATGAAAAAATTATCGCTCTGCTCATGCAGCCGTCAATACCAAGATAAACGAGGCTGACATTGTATGCGCCTTTGTTTGATCAATTGCGAACAAGCGGGGATCAATAGGGGTAAACAGCAACACACCTTTGCAAATTTGCACTCCGTGTCCCCTGTCGTTTTCATTTTAAATTTCTGCCGAGTAAAGCTATCCATCATCCATCAACGCCATTGTTTCATTTTCATTGGCGTGGGAATTGAAATGTGCACTGAAGCGATATTTGGATTGTATTTAGGAACGAACACGGCATATGTTATGTATAGGTAATTTTGTGGGCATTCGTAACTCCTCATCTAGTCTAGTTTACATAATCTATATTTCGCTCTTCCTTGGTTTTATGATAATTACTGAGTCTTCTTTGAAATTCTCTATCTAAGAACTGTAAAGTGCATATTAATCGGAATTTGTGGTTGCATTCATTAGCAGAACGTTATGCGACTGAAACTGGTTATGTGTCGAGTCTTGGAGGCGCAGTTTTTCCAACAAACACCAATAGAGCAGCTAAGGAAAAGGAAAGTATTCAGCCAGTACCACCGATGTCAGCGCTTGGAGCACGCTCAGCGTTGTTGTAACGCCACCTGAAGTGTGTGAAATGCAGTGAGGGACATCACTTCGGCGACTACAAGAATCCCCGGAATGACCCAGCCACCTCTGCAAATTGCCAGGAGTCTCATCCAGACAGTTTCTAGGGGATGCTCTACGTTTTCTAAGACAGCTCTCTGTTCACGGGCGACCACTTCCCAATCGAGCAGTGCCCACAGCTAGCCCCTCAGCTACAGTACACTCCTCAGCAGCTCGAACATCAGGAGAAATGGTTTCGGAACGTGGACCTCACCATGCCCTCGGGCGCCATAGAAAACATCGCGGCTACAGCACAGAATGCTAATAGTTTTGTAAAGATCTTGCAGGGCTGATATCTTGTAAGGAAGACCTGAAAGTCACCACTGAATACTTGGGTTACCAATAACTTTCTAATGTCATGGCTTCCTAGAGAAGAAAGGTTAGGAGCTTAGACCCAGGTACCTTGTTGCTAATCATGTCAACGTCCTCCGAAGCTGAAAGAGTTGGTACGTGAAAAGTACCAGGATCAACAAGAATACTGAAGATGCAATACACAAGTTAAGATTGAAGATATTTGACGTGATAGACAACAGTTTGCGGAGCATAATGAAGGTTCTACGCAATCACCCTTCTCTGTCGTCGTCTAGACCATGAAAGGCAAAACCGAGACCTTCGCTGTTAACATGGGTCATTATTATGACCTCAGACCCAACGATCGGGCGCTTTAGGCTCAGCCTCTGCCACTTTACAAACTTTTGCTAGGTGGGGAACGTGATCATGCCCCCCAAGCCTAGGAAGTCGGAGACTTACGCAGAATTGCAGGTAGATTAATCTTCTGCCCATCTTGGGGAAGCTTGTGGAGCAGGTGATTCACATTTAAAGACAATTACCGAAGACATTTAACTGCAAAATCAATGTGAATTCCATTCACTTTACTTTACAGCTCTTCAGGGATTGCACCAAGAAGCTAACCACTGGTGTAGTTTTCCTTTGACAAGCTGTGGTATTATTGACCTAGTGTGTAAAACTTGCCAACGTTTCGAATGGAGTTAAGTGGCGCGAGCCGGCGTCTCTTAAGGTTCTCTATGTAGAGGTCATACTGATAATGTTCTCTATGGCAATGGCTCAGTACAAAGACGATATGGTGCTATCCTTCTATTCGTCGAGTAGCTTTTTCAACTATGAAATCGGTAGAGGTGCTCGTCCCAAGCGTCTTAAATTCTTGATATCTCTGAGACGGCACAGAAGCGACGGCCTGTACGGCCCATCAACACCCAGTGGTAAATAGTATCAAGAGGACTAGGGTTAGGGGTTGAATCTAGGGATCTCTTATTCGCTGGTGAAGTCAAAGTCCCATTTTTGAAGATGACTACTATAATTACGGGTGAATATTCTTCTATATGAAGACTATCTCAAGTATTGAAAAAATTGGATCGTTTTTCTCATTGCGTTGCATTTGAAATTGTCATTTATATTGCCCTAATGGTTAGTTGTATAAATTTTTAGTAAATGCAAACTGCAGAATAAAATGGGGATGAATGTAAGAGTATCCGATATAATGTTATAAGAGAGTGCAAGCTGTTTGATGGGTTATCACCGTCTTTGGACTTATCTAGTTTCCGAATGTAACCGCGTACAAGCAAAATGTTCTCTTTTGGGGTGCTTTGTCCTTAATCCTTTCGACAGTCCCATGTAAATTTAAATTGTGAGTCCTTCGATCATGAAATTGCTTCAGTCGCTTGTTAAAGAATCATCACCATATTGTTCATGACCGAAAGTTGACCATTTTGTTTCTGTACGATATGTTGTTTGGTTATTTATAATTAAAAACTTTTAAGGATTTTTTGGTAATATGATCTTGACAGTAGGCTATTAAGTAATGTTAATTTGGAGTGCAAACGAGTGGCTGAAAGTAACAAAGCGCAGTAAGCGTCCAGATCTTGTTGCAGCTAATGCGCCTGATGTAGGGTACAGAGAACAGGAAACCATTAGAAAGTCTCTGTCATCGTTTACATATTATAGTTGCAGTAGGTATTATGCGGTATGCCTAAGCCGGATATACATACCAGCACATCTCTTTTTATTGTAAAAGAGATTTTCTGTTATATGAAATTGATACGGCAAGTTGCTAGAGAATTGTCTGAAGTCTTGCTTTTTCTAAATGCTATTGACCTGCATTTTTCTCTAATTTCTATGATTTTTGTTAGGCTAGTTTTTTAAATTATTTAGAATGGAGAGAATGAAAAACTATGGCGTTAAAAGATGCAGGGTCGAATACTTTTGGACCTTACTGCGTATATGGGATTCTTCTTAGAAGACTTTTCTCGTAGTGACATAAGTCGAACATCCGCTCTAAGCGCTCTTAAATACTCTTGAAATATTGTGCTTTCAGTCTCGACCTAAATTATGTTGAAAGCGGTTTGGAGTGTTTACAAAGACGAAGTGTGTGCCGCGGAAGAAATAAGGACTACTAGCGATTAATCGATGAATTGTGGCACTCTTTAATGCACCAACGGAAGGCGTGGTGAAAATGACGCTTTGTGTTAAGTTTTTTATCCCCTCCCCCTCAGTGTGTAGTTCAATTTTGAAGTTTAACTTATTACACTGCTGTTTTGGTCATTATTATTTTCCATGACATTAGGGTTCACTTCAATGTCACCATTTCGACCGTGGGGGATATTGTAACAATGAAGTTTGGTTTTGGAGAGCTTAAGGCAATATTCATCTTCCCATTTCTTCACTAGTCACAGTTCCAAAAATTTGTTGTGATGATGTTTTCAAAGTGAAGAATATTTTTGAAAAGTGTCAGATTCAATTAATCAGACTAACCGAAATTAAACCAAATATTGACACGTTCTGTTTGTGCCTGGGCATACAAATACACGGTGCTTAGCGTTCTAGAAGTTTGCAACCAAACCTATGGGAAATATCGGTTAAGATAACTTAATGTCAAAAGGTCTTGTGGAGTAGAATTTTGTAGTTCTGGAAATTATTGTCCGGTTGCGATGCAGTATGTAACTCCATCTTGATGACAAAAATTGGTATTCTTCCTCATCTAATTAGTTCACTGGAACAACAAAAATATAGGATTGTTTGTGCGCTGATTGATGAAGAGACTACTTCAACCAATATGTGTTAGAAATATCTAGAACCAATGATGGTACATCATGTATTTTTCTTTATTGGGACCTTTCAATTCATGGATAAGGCGGTATCCAAGTAGATCGGCTTTTTCTGAACTGTTCGTCTACCTTCCGCTATATTGATCTAATGATGTTCCTAGGCTATTAACTATTTCATAAATACCCCCCCTCCCGCCGTTTAATTTCACGATGTTATCCTATTTCCCTTTCTCTTGGATAACACAACTTCATTGTCAATGCAGTTCTCCATAGTAGGTGGAGAATGTTGAGGTTACCTTCGAATAGGACATTATATAGATCAGACAAACTTGCGATTCGACGCTCGCCTCAACATGACTATATACTTCAGACGACTGAGACCGTCACCAACAACTCCACAGCTGCCGCTACCACCGACAATATAAGCGTCACTACTTTTGCCCTCTTCCCCCATACACCACAAAATTTCCTTTCTCTTGGACGACAAAGCATCACTGTCAACATAGTCCAAACCATCGCCGCCCCTGCTACCATCAGCACCACCGACGACAGTAACAACGGCAACACTCCATTCCTCCCTCTGTTTCATTTCGGAATGTTATCCAACTTTCTTTCTCTTGGACAACGGAACGTTTTAGTATTTTAGGGTGTTATCGTATTTTCTTTCTCTTAGACAAAGACTGTTAACACAGTCGTCCAAGCAAATCCAAAATGTTGAGGCTACTTTCGAATAGCATATCTATATAGATAATTTATTATCATATGATATTTGCGTCTTGACGTTCGCCTTAACATGATTGTATACTTTAGACGACTGACACCGCCACCATCACTATCGCCGCTGTTATCATCACCACCACCGACGATAACAACAATATCTCCCTTCTTCCTGTTTCATTTCCTTTTTCTTGAGTGACAGAGCATCACTGTTAACGTAGTCTTACAAAGTAGATGGAGAATGTAGATCAAGTATTATCACTCGAAAACTGCGTTTCAACGTACGCCTCGACATGACTATATACTTCAGACCGCTGATACCACTATTACTGTTGTCTCCCTCCCCCATTGTTTAATTTCAGGATGTTATCGCATTCCCTTTATCTTAGACAACGGGCACCAATTATTGGAATGTTAATGAATTCTTGCATAATCAGTTAGATTTTCATTTTTCTGAAGGGATGACGGACATTACACATCAAAAGGTGATAGATCGACTTTGTGAGCGAGTTTATTGTTCTGAAGCAGTGGTAATCGTTGGGCTTTAAGTCCAGTTTATGAGGAAGTGATTTTCGAATGCTAGCCGGCAACTCAATTTCGTGGTGATGTTTCGAGACGAAATGTGTGCAAAATCACACTATGGGTTTCATAGCTGGTGGAAGTAGTGATGATGGGGTCAATTTTAGACGGTCATATTTGATAGTTGGGCAATCGTAAATTGATTTTTAATCATCCCCTCCGCATTCCATACTGCAAGTGCTAATTTTAGTTTCTTCTGCCACTTGGTCAGTTAATTGCAAAAGTTGGTTTCTTTTTTCCTCCATTCTTTGGAAGTCCTAATTTAAATAAATAAATTAATTAATAATGTATATATAGCAGTTATAATTTTAGCCCGTTACGTGACATATTTGGAACTCTCCTCGTAGAACGCGTTTGCCTGTTTAAAAAGACATTAGTGCGAAGGACAAGTCTAATCTCAATACTCGACACCTGCTGTTGTGGTCACGTTTCGTTTATGGCCGTGATTTGGAATTCCGCCGAGCGTGGAGCACAAATGAGGCAAGTCGAATTTCCGATTTGCATGCAGAAAATGGAAGCAGAAATAGCGATGCAAGTCGGACGTGAAGGTCGGAGCTCTACGTAACGGGCGAGCCTTCCGAATTATTTTTGACCGGCTTTTAATAATGCCCTCGTGTCCCGGTTCGCTGCCGTCACTTTTTTTCCTGTCGCAACGACGTGGCGACTGACGCAGTTCGCCTGCAAATATTGTACAACCGCGTGATAATTTACTGCAACACCTGCTTACCTGCTTATTCTAGTCTGCTATTTAGGAGACGACTTTTATGTTACCTGCAGTTTCCTACGAATTATTTACTTAATCGCTACTTTTTGTTACAAAGCATTTTTATCGGTAAATTAATGAATCGTGGGGGTTTCCTTGAATTGATAAGATAAGTACGCTTGTGTTTGAACGACTTTAATGTTTTTTTATTAACGCATGGTGTAAACTGCTGATTGTGAATTCTGCTATAGTGTCTTGGGGTTTCCGGTACAAAATGCCATTTTGACGCTTCAACAGGCGTCTTCGTTAAATTTCTCTAAAGAAATTCTATGGTGCAGTGCTAAACGTGTCTTGGTTCCAATTTTGGGACAGATGAACTGTGTTTTTTACAATTTAACCCCATAGAATTTTTATATTATTTCTGTTATCTATGATTTTGTAGTAATGACCCCCAAAATCTATTCCTCTTAAATTTTTATTAACTCTCTTTGACCACTTAGAGAAGCTCTTTTAGTTACAAGTGTATTGAAAACGGAAAAATCTGATGATGATGATGCTTACGTGTTTTGATGAGTAATTTGGTTCGAGTACTAGCAAAGATACTTTGGAAGGGAAAACCCGTGTCCTTCCGAAAAAGCCGTTGGACTTTGGATAAACCAGTTCAAGCATGGCAGAACCAACATCGAAGACGCTGGACATCCTGGAGGTCTGAAAGTAGCTGTTACGCTAGAAATCATCGACCAAGTCTATGGTATGGTTTTGACTGCCAGATGAATGAAAGCGCACGAGGTAGCGGAAGCTACAGGCACCCTAATTGAGCGAGTTTGCTTCATTTTGCTTAATGAATTACAAATGGGAAAACTTTACACAAGATTGGTGTCACTTCTACTTACCCAAGAACAAAACAAAGTTCATATGCGAACGTCAGTTGACCGTTTGAAGGTAGTTTAAGGACGAAAGTTGGATTTACCCCCATAGATCGGAAAGACCGCATTGGAAAGATTTGTTCCACTGTTTATCAAACTAAGGTTAGGATTTTTTTTGCATCAACTTTATTCGCCCGATCTAACTTCCACGCAAGTCTCACCTTTAAACTTTAAACTTTCTTGACTAGATAAGAATTTGAGTCAAACGAAACGACAATAGAGCAAGTGTGTTTAACTTCAAGGAAACTGTCGAACAATAGGTTATTTTATAATACTCAAAATGTTGTTTTTAACTTAAAATTAAGTTACTCATGAAAGCACCCTTGCAGTTTGTTCTCTTTTGTCGTTATCTGCGTCGAGATTCATTTCACTAAATCCGTGTTACTACCAGTGCTTTTTTGGAGGTAGCAGTAGCTCTGATATCTATGCATATTGATTTTCTACTGATCTTATCCCATATTGTCCCAGTTGTTTATTTTCTCGCTCTCTTACTTGTGTGGTTGTTTCACCGTACTTGTCACTTGTACGTTAGACCGTTCGAAAACTCAAACCAAGAACCTGCTGAATACCATTTTGACATTTGACAGTGTGTCAGGCTCCTAAAATAGACACGAGATGATAATCTGAAATCTATATGCACTATATGCAAAACAATAGCACGATATCTTCTATTTTTGAAGATTAGACTCGTCAATGCATTCGTTTCTCCAATTTCGTATTACTCATGCAATAGTTACAATGATGTTTTTGTTAATGAAAGTTTGCTTACGCCCGTCATGGTATTTGCAGATCTCGGTTAAGTGGTTGTGGGTTATCCTTCAAATCGTTTGACTACTCAAAAATAAACCTTACATAATGCTGCTTGTTCACTTCAGTAGTTTTCATCACGGGCAATTTCAGTCGGAAGTTTTAGGTTTTAGCTGTCTAAGTAAGATCAGGAGTGCAAGCTTCATAATTCTTTTTTAGAAAGACTCCTAAAGGCATTTTACTTAGTGGTGTTCCGGAATGCTCCAGCTGAATGTGTAATTTGGAAAGCTAGCAAACGACATACAAGAGAATATATTAAGAAATGCTTTTGGGGACCAGACAGACATGATTAGAATAGAGAAATAGAAGAATATATAAATTAAATAAATAGATGGGGACAATAGAAATGGATGAGCAACTAAAATAGAGAAATGCAAAATAAAACAAAAATGAAATAGAAACTGAAATCGGGATCTGACAAGTGGTAGGGTGAAATAGAAGATTATATTAGAAACCAGAACTTATTTGATATAGAAGAAGGTGAAAGAGAGATGGCTCTCAGAAGCGATTACAAATGGTTGCAGGCATTTTGACATTAGAGAGACGCATTAAATTGTGAAAAATGTTTTTCTGCTTGAAACAACGTACTGTCAGTAAAGAGTTGAAAGTGATGTTACTTCACTATTTGAGATCGATTGACTGGAGCATAGTAAAATGCCATATTACACTAGTTTTGTAAACGATTTCTCACTAAATGTTCACTAAATGGAATGTCAATGGTATGGGGACTTAGAAAGAGAGTGGTCAGAAACCGAGAATGAAGACTTGATCTGATCTCAAAACTATGTCGAGAATGTTTAGGGAAAAGCATATGTTTGGAAAGAGAATCATATCATGTAATCAAAAAATTCACTGGCTGAGCAAAATGAATTTTTCTTTTAAGGAAGTAACAAAAATCAATTTATATCATTTCCGTTATTATGTCAATACATTAAAAATTTTTGAAGTTTTCGAAACTTTCGCAAGATAGGTCGTGGTTGACCAAACGTCACAGTTTTATTAGGTGGTGGCTTCGATAATCAAAACATTGAACTGTTTTAAGAAGCTGTCGAACGAGTTGAGAACTTTCAAGTCACCTCTATTTACAACCACTTACTATTATTTGGTTGTGAGCCTTCTGTGTATCTCCAGGAGTTGATTATTTATTGTCTAAAAGTGGACATATTTTGCGAGTTAAAAAATACTGTAATAGCACCTAAACTTAAAAATGAAGAATTCTATAGTCATGAACATGGGGAGGGATAATTGAAAGTGGTCGAAATTATGCGGCTTAAAATTGAATTTTAATTTATTTAATGAATTTAATGAATATTAGTGGGTTCAAAAATGGTGAGTACGCAGTACATATGTGAATATAGGGGATAGTGTCACGTGGTTCCACCAGATGGCATTGTTTGAAGAAAAGGTAGTAGTGTCATTCGTTTAATGCTACGAGTGCAGACTACCAACTCTGATTACTGGAAGATGACAAATGTCTGGGCACAATAGATTCTCCGTACTCTTAATGTTTAACAGAAGTATGCGAAGGTATGCCTACAGTTGCTACAGCTTTTTAGTGAAGATATTTGAGTGTCTAGTTATAGCAGACGAATCATGATCTTGGTGCATTGGAAACTCTTCCAAAAAGTCACGGCTGGGATTGTTTATTCCAAAACAAATGTCGGTTGTTATTTACAGGCTTTCTGGTACACATTGCTGTTTCACGGCTTACATCTAGATCGCGCGCCAAGCGGTTACGCTTTGTTTGACTCGATGAAAAAGGCAATGTATATGAAATTTCCTTCAGTCGGTTGTCCACAAATGATGATAATTCCAAAATGCCGGAGATTGTGTGCCTATTTCTTTTCTGAATTTTATTTTACGGTTTTGATTGGTGTAAAAATGTATCTTCTACCCCACTCCAGACTTCAAGAGAAGATTTTACATCATAAGGAGCGGGGCATTTCAAAGTGAACTCCTCCCAGAGTATGTGGAATATAAACACGCAAAAGAAAGTAAAATTGTCAGCTCAACTTCCTGTTGTTCTTTTAAAGAGACTGGTTTTGAGGGGGTACTAGATATTTTCTTTGAAAGACCGAAAGGTTTGTAAATCTTTACTGCAAAGCCCTAAAGAACCGATCGTCTTAATCAGTTGATCATTTCACTAGTGAAGGTTTTCCAGTACCTCAGGATTTTTTTATCGAAAAAATTTATTTTATACGTGGTTAAATCACATTTAAATGAGATTAGGTTGGTCTTGAAGTTATTTGTGTACGAATTTCTCTACTTGATGTCTGTCCAAATTGACTCAAGTTACCTCAGCTGTGGGGTAGGTGTTATCTTAAAGAAGAGGTGCAGTTTTATTTAAAATTTATTCTTTTGCGCTGATATCAGTGGTATTGAACATTGTTTGTGTTTCGGTTACTTTTCGAAATTATAACACGTATTTGATTAATTATTGGGAACTATCATGACTAATAACCATTTGGTTATATATTTCGTTGTAGTCAGCCGCCAATTGTTCAGTAAACTTATGAATTCGGTGTTGGTGTAAGCGTACATTACGTTTTCGACCTCGCTTCGTCCCGAACCATTCACATAGTGCAGACAGAATATGACTTCGGAATTCGAGCTGATTTTGTTTCGATGTTACTGATGCAAACGTGAGTTATTAATTGAATCTGGTCTGAGACTAACGAAAATATCTCATAGTAATGAAGCTTCAGCGTAATTTATACCATGACGCAACGATCCAAAGGTAGCTCGCAGAACGAGTGCGTTGTCGTCCTATCTTGAAATGAATTTCATTGAACATTCATTATCACATTAGTTGTAATTGTAAATTAACGAAATACCTGGAACGAACCAGTTGGAGATTGGCAAAGGAAATTTTTTCCAAAAACATGCGAATTGGTTTACGTAGTATTTGACACCCCAATTCATTAATTTCACTAGCTCTACTTACTAATTTGAAGTTGTGTTAGACTTGTATTATTTATTCAGTTTTGCCTTTTGGGATGTTTATCTTCGTTGTATACTAATTTGAGGTCGGAGGGAGGGGGTTGACTGAAGCTGAGTTAAGTATTTTATTGACGAGCCTCGTATTATGCGGCGTCCAAAGATCGTTCGTTCCTTAAAACCCCAACTGCTGCTTGGCAACATAATTCAATTGGGATGAATTAGTGAAATTGCCGGCCTACGAGTCAGTTACATAACTCGTGGTTGAACAATGCCGCTCCACTTTTCAGCTGGCAACTGTGTCGTAACGATATGTGGACAAATTGCTGCTGTCGTTAGTCACTTACGGAGTTCGTTTTCCGCCACATAGACAGTTTAAAAATGAAGTGGAATTTGTCGACTACCACTCCGATCTAGAAGCGAATAAGCTACAGGGGCTCTTATAAGAAGACTCCTTCTGGTGTCTGTCATTAGGGTTCATTGAGCGGACCTCTTTAGTCGCTCGTGATATCTTTAATTTTTCTTCTGGAGGTCCACTTTAGCTAATATCTTAATGATATTATTTCCGGTGATTTAAAGATGAATCGTTTTGGTAGTTTCACTAGGAGAAAAAAAGAGATCACTAAATTTTCCATACAATGCTATTGCCACAATTGAATAATCAGACGAGCCATGTGTCTGACAATTTTGGACACGCGATATTGTATCCGGCTCACTGGCGGCATTCTTTAAAAGTACAGTGAATGTTATGTGACAATTAAATTAATCGGTTTTCCGATAAGAACGATGGAATTTTAAATTGAGATAAAACGAAAAAAGATAAAGATAAAAAGATTTTAAGTTAATGTCATTGTACATAAAATGAGCTATTATTTAAATGGTCACCACAACTACGTTTAACGTGGAGTGAACGGTGAGCATTGAAATATTAAAAAATATATATATAGTCAGCTTTTTGTTAAAATGCGATCTCTCTTCAAAAGGAGGCGAGAGGTAGTTTTCGACAGTTTCCACAGAACTAAATGATTTACGATTCAGACTGTTCTGTAGAGACTGAATTACATGATAATCCAAAGAAAGAAGGTCTGAAGAAAAGCTGGAGAATTTCCTATTCACGCACATTCTCAATTCTTCAGTTGTAAGTATGCACAACTTTATAATCAATTTTGGATCATGTAGAATATGATCAATCGTCCTAGTTATAACCATTTCGAAATCTGTCGAGCGACTCTATCCAAAAATATCTTTTTTCATGGTGTCCAAGCAGAGAAATGACCGTGATGTCCATATATTGAGCTTAGAAGTGAAAACAAAGTTCTTTTCAATTGTGAATAATCAGACATTTAGCAATCTCTTCAGTTGTAAGCGCACAGCCGATTATTAAAGTGAAAATCACCATTTGGGATAAAGTGAAACGACTTTATCAAAAAAAGCTTTTTTCATGGCTGCAGTAGAGAAACAACGATCGCGATGTTCATATATCATTCAGTTTGGAAAACAAGTTTTTTTTAAATGGTGATATGCAGGCACATTGCCAATATTCATTTTGTAAGCTCGCACGTCATTATTAATGGGAGGTCGTCCGGACCATGGGCGATTGTTATAGTGAATCACCATTTGGAAATCTGTGAAACGATTCTATCTAAGAGAGCTCTTTTCATGGCGTCAATGTAGAGACATGACCGCGATTTCCATATATTCAGCTCGGAAGTGAAAACGAAGTTCTTTTAAATTATGAAATGCAGATACATTGGCAATATAGAGATATTCTGCAATTCAATTTCTTCAATTTTAAGTACGTATAACGTTATTATCACTTTCGGAAGACTATCTAGATCATGGTCGATCGTCTAGGTTGTTCGAAATCCACCAAACGAAGTCTATACGAAAAAGCTCTTTTCATGGTGTCCAAGCAGAGGAACGACGGCGGCATCCATATATCGAGCTTAGAATTGAATCCAAATTTTTGAAATTGTGAAATGCAGACACATTGTCAGTATTTAGACACTCATTAATCTCTTCACCTGTAACCATGATCGATAGTCTAAGAATTTCAAAATTTGTTAGGTGATTCTTAGGCAGAATTCATTAAATACAAGTCTGAAGAATACCCAATTCTGGAGAACGTTTTGGGATCTCTTCATTTTTTGTGCACTAGGTTAACATATTGGAATGTATTGATCAACAACGGAGTCGTTAGTTTTGAATTTACAACTACACACTTTGTTGCGCCTGCGCTCAGTTGGCTGTCACTACTCCGAATCCGTTGCCGCTCCGCTGTGCGATATTTATGCTTATTTGGGATGCACTAGAAGGGTCGTGAAACATCTAGGGGTGCCAGATTGGAACATTCCGGAAGGTCACCATCTTTGAATCCGCACACAAGTTTCAGCGGCAGGCATTAATGTCGGCCGTGGAGGAAAATATCTCTACGAAGGGTGTTCAGAAATTCGCTACAATACCATATAATGATTTATTCCCTAGTCGTATTTATTAATTCAACTATTTTGGGGGCCTTTAGTCTGAACATAATGAACTTAGAAATCAGGAGAAATTCGAATCAGTTTTTAGTCAACGAGGGTATGGAAAGGCCGTACGGTTTAGAGTAATGAGCGCGATTAAGCTTCACCAAGAGGCGATAATTGGAAACGCACTCCATATTGTGGGCTTCGTTAGCGCCCGCCCGCGCGAATTAGCAATTGGGCCGATGGTCGCTTTAATTGCCGGCGCATATTTGACCAGCTATTGGCAGCTGAAGCGTTGAAAAATTCCGCGGACATGGATCGATGGAGCCAGGATAATCCGGCTAAAAGGATTGCCGTTGCGACTCACGAGCAGTTTCCATGCGCTCGCCTTGACCTACGCGAGCAATTCATTGGGACCAATTGGTGCAAATTCGCCCGAATAAACGGACCGGTCTTGTCCTGTCCCGAATGCCGTCCAAATATTCTATTGCCAATCTTTTCATTAGGCACAAAGTTGTCTCTTGCGGATGTGGAGTGTTCACAGTTTTGTTTCGTAATTTTAAATTCTCTTCTATTCTCATATCCTGTACAATATTCCAAGGTTATATGTTGTGTAAAGGTAAAACGAAAGAAACTGGTTTTTCGGAAGAAACTTTGATAATGAAGAAGTAAACAAGAGTTTATTACCTCCGATGGAGGCGAAGCAAGTGCTGTTTTTGCAAAGAGATTTGAAGCGGTGTTCCTGTGTCACCAATCTAAGGCCCGCAAATGAGTATTGTAAGTTGCTGATTTCGTGCGAAAGTAGATAAACTGATACTAGGACATAAAAGAGACGAGCAATCTTGATCGAGGACGATCAAGTGATGGTATGAATGTTTCAAAAAAATCCAAACACCTCATCAAACCCGTTTAAAACTTAGTAAACAGAGTGCCAATGAAATGACTTTTAGGGGCTTACATTACATAAAATTGTCCTTGAAACCGTTGTTTATCGAAAAACAACGTTCGTAGACAGAGGAAAATTTGGAATTTATTTACCAAAGATTTGACATTTTAAACCTGGTCTTGGTCTGTAAGTGGGAAGAAACTGTTCGAGCACTATTAAACAGATAATTAAGCCGCATGTTAGGATTTGGAACATTTACAAAGACGTTAATTGCTGAAAGGTGGTTAAAATACGGAGTTGGGCCAAATTCCTCCTCTACTTTCAAAGGAAAGTTAGAAAGCGAAAGGGGATCCGAGAGTGGAGGAAGTGATTTTTTTAGGTGCAGGTAATCGAGAAGTTCTGCTTATATAAATTCTTCTTAACAGCTAACACATGGACGAAAGAGATCTTTTGTTGTCCAAAAGTACATTTAGAATAGTCACTCTGTTCTAGCCAGACAAGGTGCTTTCAGTTTGCGCCTTGGGCTTCTATTTTTGATCAAAAATTTGTTGTGGGTATGGAACTTTACAAGTACTAAGGGAGAGGGAGGAGGAAGACCTCGGAGTGCGCAGGTACTGGAAAACATCGATGTAGCAGTCGCCGAGGCTACATGCGCGCGAATTATCACTGATCTTCACTTGTCTAGTGGTATTGTACGACGAATTTTGTACCAAGACTTTTGTTCTCTAATACATGTTTATTGTACAGGAACTTACCGAACGTTATTTGCAAAATCGGCTAAATATGTGTGGATGGAAATATTTTGGAAAGTCTGCCACATGATGTAGATGATTTTTCTTAGATACGGAGCGCATTTCCACTTTCGTTTTCGAAAGCCTTTCCACAGCCAATTACTGTTACTGTTTGGAGTACGGTGATTAAAGTTTATTGAGTCTGTAACAAAACAGTTCTGTAGTTTACCATGTAAAAATAAATTTTATGTATCTCTTCAACCTGAAAAAAGGTAGTCAGATTTTTTTCACACCATATGTGAGGTGTTTACTAGGATCTGCTAGAATACCCTATGGTGTGGGACCGATAATGAAGCTACTCAAAACCTTGCAACTGAAAATATAATTCGTAGATAGAGTGGATTAACCGTCACGATCTCCCAACACTAACCCAACTGTATTTGTTTGGTCCTACAAAAGACCAAGAGGTAAAGGTATGGTAACCATCAGAGAAGTTATATTGTTTTCTTCTTCAAATATTTCTTTCCCTTAAAATCGACCAAGACTTTTCAAATCCACGAAGTTAAACTCTCTGAAAGCTTCTCTAACAACAGTAATCGAGTGTTGTAACCATCAACTTGTCTTTATGGAGCAAACGTAGGGAACTAAATATAGACACATCCTTTAGTCATCTGCCACATACCTCAAGTGTGAGCAACCACCCCGACTCGTCCAACGCAAGTGCGCATTGCTGAACTACGACGTCGCCGCATTCTTGGAGCGGCTTACAATAGATGGTGCTGCTCGTGCGTTGAAAGCGAAAGTGTTCCCATTTCCCTTCGGGCGCTATTTTGGGAAGCGCCGCGCTACGAACGGAAGGAGATGAACGTGAATCGGGCTTACTGTTGCCGTATTGATTGGGGCCTTAGCGCCGACAAGTCTGTTACTAAAATAGCGGCGGCACTTGCCAATGTTCGGCGCAAGAATCGATTGCGCGACTATTGCGGAAGCGGTTGTTTCGAACGACGTTAAACATTTTTTGCAAATGCAAATTATTTTTTAATTGCGACGCATGATTTGTTTAAAATTGGGGATGTTAAGAAAACGATCATCTGGAAGATGGTAGCGTCAATAGCGATGGAGTCAAAATATGATGATTCAGTTTAATATTTGGTAGTTGGACAGTTATGACTGGTGAAAGCTCCCGGTATGACTCGATTATTCATAAGAGTAGCATATATCAATTGTTTCATTTGGCTCACCAAAAAATTGCACCAATGGAAATTTAGAGAATGAGGGGCCACGATACCGGCTCTTGTCGACTAATCCATTCGTATAAAGGTGCGGGGCTTGGACAGCACCATAAAGGTGCGGGGCTTGGACAGCACCGACGAGGACCTCGTTTCGCTTACAGCTTTTGGGGTCCGGCGGCAATGCCCCGTTGGTCAGCTCATTAAACCTAGGCTCATCCATTTTTCAACTTTCATCGTCGACTTCATTCGCTCCAATTGCAGATAAAACTAATGATGACGTTGCACCCATACTAGTCCAATCAAATCGTACTTTTTTGTTTCTTTATGGTAACATTTAATTCATAGAATAGATTTTTTCTTTAAGGGCTGATTTATGATCCATGTGTTTCTTTAATGTTTGAAACCAATGTCTCATCAACAATGTGTTTAATTCTTGAAAAAAGCAGAAGGCCAATTCTACAGATACAACTTAAGGTGGGGGAGAGGCAATTTAGTGAGATGCTAGGGAGGATACGATAGATGGTAAATACAGTCAACAGAAAATGTGTCATACTGGAGAGTGGAAGTGAAAAAATGTAATTTTTTAATTTGGGCAAGTATCTTGTGATGTGTGACTACTCACCGATTCGACTGACCAACCTTTCGTCGCCAATGACGTCCTTTAAGCCATAATGAAAATGGGGACTTAGAATCATTCGCCCCGATGCTGGACGATTCTTGCCACAGCGATGATTGAAAAGGGGGAGGGGACTTAATAATGTTCTCACAGAGAGAGTCAAAAATGAACCGTTGAAACACAAAAGAAGACGTGGTAATTCTTGCAGCTGCTTTTTGCATTCAAATCTAGCCCGAATTACTGGTCAACCAAAAAGCCACCCTTTTTACAGGTGCCAGTGAATATACCGACCTTCTAGCATGCCCTGTAGGTGGCGACGCTTCTCGGCTTTTTCCTCTAATGATTGTTAAACGATAGTGCGAACATCTAAGTATCTTTGAACTGCTGCATTTCTCTTTGGAGATTAATATTGATGTGGGGATGACACACACAGACACATGGTGCAAGCATACATATAGGTTTGCTCTGTTATATACTTTAACATTAGGTAGATCTGTAGGTTTATCTATAGTGAGGTTCAAATTTGTATACTGATCTTCGTTCGTTTTATTCGTTCTGAGGGTTGCAGAAAGTCGTATCAGTTTGAATTTATGCAAAATTATTCTAGAGGAAAAGTGAATTTCTGAAATTTTAAAACGCTAAAAACTAGATACCGTTATTTCCCCAAATCGCTTGTTAACGCCCGAAGTCTGCTCAAGCCGGATGGCCTTGGCGGAAGATACGCGATCCGTGGATGACGCAACATCGCCCGCTTTCGCGATTTGTTTGTTTCCATGTTTATGGCGGGCGCCCGCTTAAAGTTGGCGTTTTTGCAGATAATGAAGCTGGCCCGAGCCATGCTGGGGGAGAAGCTGTTCACATTGCTGATGAAGGCCACCTTCTATGGGCACTTCGTCGCCGGCGAGGACCAGTACACCATCAGGCCGACCTTGGAGCGGCTGCGTTCCTTCGGAGTCAAACCGATCCTCGACTACTCGGTGGAGGAGGACATCAGCCAGGAAGAGGCAGAGAAGCGGGAAGTTGAGTAAGTAGCGCCTTAATTGGATGTAGGAAATTGGTATGCGTAATGAGAAGTCGGGAAGCATTTCAATTATGAATGTAATCAGTTCTATCGAGTTTCAAAGAGTTTGATGTATTATCATATTAAAGACATTGAATAATCTTCCAATTGAAAGAGTATAGTAGAGAGAGAGGGGTGGGAGTTGGCGGCGAATAAGATCATTAAAAGTAAGAGAAGTTGGTGACGTTTCTATTAGAACAATTCGAGTTTTATAAAGCTCATCATTCTTCAGCATAGTCTCCAAAGCTTCTTCAAGTTGTGTTTTCTCTGCGAAAGTTTTTTTTTTGGGGGTCTTAAAATGTTCATATGTGGTTTGTGACACCTTTTCATTTGGCTCGCCTTTTTTCACTTAGAGAAGTTTGAAGTTTCAGGAACATATGATAATCCGAAGGACTCATCATTTAAAATGCTCGTGGCTTCTAACTCGCAAACTTTCACTTGTCCAAAACCACATCGTGGACTTTGTCGATGATTTCTGGCGTGACAGCTGTTTTGAGACCTCTAGACATTGTGTTGTCGGTGGTTTATTTACTGCGTACCCGATGTACGTAGAATATTTTTTTATTTTCTCGTCTTCCTTTTCTTAAAAAAAATTGCATTACATTCACAATTTTATTTTTATTACTCAAAACGCTTGCGTTGAGAGAGGCTCAAACATCTAATAAGCGTAATAATAATATCGTTTTCTATGACATAAGTTGCTCATTAAACTTTTGTCGTCAAAAATGTATCACAGTCCGTGTATATGTATTTGTTTTAATTGCACATTATTGCGTCAGCTTTAAAATTCTATTTTCGGCATACCACAATCACTTCCGTCCTCATCTGTGGGCGTATCGAGTTTTTGTGCTTGTCCGCATCTGAAGTTGAAGTATCGTGTCTGTCTTCTGCACTTTGGGAATTGCAGCATCGGGTCTCGCCGATTTGTAATGCTAATCGAGATAAATCAAATAAATTGTGGTTTTGTGGCTTTGTAACTTTACTCTTGTCTAGATGATCCTTCTATCTAAAGAATGTATAATACAATATTCTCGTGAGAATTAATGATTTTACTTTGAAAAAGTGGGCTAATTAAGTATAAACCGGATTTTTTTAAAAATTCATTGAAGCATGACAAATTACAAACACACAAAATTATTTTTTACGTAATCTTCCTCGAGAAGGCGAAGAACAATGCGAATATTCTCCCAATCACGCTGGTTCTCGGGAGACATTGGTGACCTTTCATTTTCAATGGTTCCTCTTTTCCAAAAGATTGTTTCTCTTACGTGTACAATTGAGTCTTTTTAAAGGTGTTCTTCAGAAAGAGTGCCTTAAGTCTTCTCAAAATTTCAGACGGTTTTATGCAATTCACCGTGTTCTAATATCCTAATACTGATTGTAGAACGTCAAGAACTGTACGAGAGAAATCTCCTTTAGGTATTGTTACAACATTCGGAAGCCACGCCCCCCTTTGCAAAAAATCCGCTTTATATTTGATTCATCCGCGTAAATATTCTTTCCTGTTTCCTAATCTTCTCGAAAAGGCGGCGAACGATGCGAATATTCTTCTCAATCACACTGTTCCTCAGCCGACGTTGATAACCCTCATTTTCATTTGGTCCTCTTCCCCAAAAGATTGTTTCTGCCACGAGTACACATAAGTCTTCTTAAGGCTGTTCTTCAAAAAAGCGGTTTAAGTTTTTTCAAAATTTCAAACGGTTTTACGCATTCCATCGTGTTCTAATATCCTATTACTGACTGCAGAAGTGCGAGGAACTGTATGAGGGAAATCTCCTTCAGGTACCCTTACACCACTCTGTAAAAAATCCGCTTTATATTTGATTCATCTGCAGAAATATTCGTTTTTCTGTTTGAAATACATTAGGCAGTTCTAGTTTGAAGCAAGAAATTTCTATAACGATTAACCGTACGTAACGTGACGGCAGGAGCTTATAGTATAATACAGGATGAACCAGAAAACTAAGAAAATTTGGAAGATGGCGGTGACCTAGTGCTGGTATCGCTGTATTTGCTTTGGCCTATCGAAGATCTTGAGGTTCGCCAGTTCGTCTCACCAGTGAGTAGTTGCTTGGTGGAGAACAAAACCCACCTAGTTCTTCTCCGGATCGATGACCATTCTCCATCGTACGCACCAGTCTTCTAGAAGGCCTAATTCCTTCTGGTGTCATCGAGTCAGAAATGACGTTCGCAGCAAGCTGGACACTATCGCCGTGGCGTCTGCGTACTGGGACAGTGTAGTGAAGGGGATCGTTAGCACCGCGCTAGAAGATATATTTAAAAGAGTAAATTACGAAACCAAAGGTCTAAATATAAATGGTAAACAGTAAAATAATCTGCCTTATGCAGATTATGTAGTACTTGTATCTGAAAGTCTTGAAGACCTAGAATTTATGCTAAAAGAACTAACAAATATGGATAAAACAAGAACACTACTTCCAAGTCAGTATGATTATTATTTGGTCAGGTCATTAAAAATGGCAAAGATAATTAAACTGAGGGGTGAGGAAAAACATTAAATTGGCGTGAGGAATATTTGGCAAACTTCACTATATATTTAGGGTAGAAAACTACCATCATACCAAAAAAATGGAAGTATTCAATCAAGACACAGTTTTTAGTAATTGTATTTTGGGCACAATAAAAATAGTATGAAAAAGATTCAAAGTACTCGAAGAAGAACGGTTTTTTAATTACAGTAACAGATAGAAAGACCAATCAATGGATAAGATAGAGGACAAAAATGCCAGACATTGCAATAGCGAACAAAAAGTGAAATGGACTGCAATGAATGAAACAAGATGGACAGTGTGGCGAACTGAAGATGGTAGGCGGAACATGCTCAGAATGGAAAAACTTTGAGGAAACCTACGCCCACAGGTGGACGAATAAAATTTGACGGAGAGAGGTCTTAGAGTAACAAAGAGTATGTACTTTAGTTTCATTTTCATCCTGACAAATGGCACAGGATGTATATAGATCTCTTTTCGGATTCTTCTCTAGCTAGCCGATCAGTCTTTTCTTTGTCCAAACCAGAAACGGTTTATTAGTTATTGCAATAACTTCACTACGGATTAGGATTAGTTCAATACTTTGAGTGTAGTCTGATTGTCCGAGCAGATAGCTATTCATCTATCGTCTGGATTTAATCTTCTTTATCTCTTGAGATACTATAGCATATTTACATAGCCTTATAGAAATTCTTGTTCTTTATCTTAACCCAAATGTCTTGGTGTAGTTTATAAACTAGATGTTTGGTTGTGCTTCCCCCCCTCTTTCTTACTCTTTCCTAGCCGCTATCGTCTTTCTCCTCCCTCTGTTTTTTCTCTTTTTTCTGTCCCTTCTCATTTCTTTCCACCCCCTTTTATTCCTCTCCATTCCATCAAGCTTCCTCCATCTTCCTCTTCTCTCTTGGTCATTATTTTGTACATCTATTGCTATGCTTATAATGACATCCTCCTGTGCTTCCTTCTGTGTTGGCAGTTTTCTGCTCCCATACACTGTGCTCGTTAAAGTTTGTTCCCGAACCAGCCTGTGAGCTATTGCCGTAGTTTTAATATATGGTGATGGAAGAGTTAAAAAAACGTATGTGGCTGCAGTTAGTTGACGTTGATTCATCGAAATACAGACCAATTGCCCTCCCCACGTTCATCAATAGTACAGTTGTTATTTGCTTGTGTATGTCTATTTCCACTAAGAGGATTTACCTTAAACAGAAATGAATACTGTTTCTCGTTCTTTTTGTCGTTTGCTTTTAAACAGGCAATGCGAAGTAATATCTTCACAATCTTCAAAAATCATGTGGGTTTGTGCGTATTCTCATTCAATGGCTGTCTTCAGTTTGTCAATTAACGCAGGTTTTGTGTCGTCCGCTTGTTCTTTTATGTATCTCCATAAAAAGAGAAGAATATTCGACTAATTCACTTTGTCCAATTCATGTAAATAAGGTCTGTGTAAAAGTAACAGGATTTTTAAAATTGAATGTAGAGAAACATGCGGTTGGCAACACAGGGTTCAGTATAATCTAACGGATAACCTCCTCCTTTCGGTTTGCTAATTCGTTGCTTAGTTCTTGTGTCATTGTTTTTTGAGTTAGGAAGTAGCTTGTGTAGTTTGTCTATTTTCCGTGAATAGTGAAATTTTGTGAAAACTTGGGAAAGCCTTCTCATAAACTTACAAAATGTTGAAACAAACCATAACGGTACATATTATGAGTGGATTACACAGTTCTGAAGTGGTTGGGAAGTTTGTGCGAAAAATCGAAAACCTGTTTTTCCTAGCCTCCCCACTTTCCGAACCTAGTACTACCTGACCTTTTGATATCCCTCAAATTAAGATTAGCGTTGACAGGTAGATAGTTTGACACATTTGAGGAAATTAAAACGGCATAAGCTCTGAAAAACGTCATGTGAAAATAACTGGATGAAGTGCATTGGCCGCGGAGGAAAATACTTCGGAAGGTGACAAGGTAAAAAATTTAAGAGACCTTTTCTGCCATGTTGGTAGTGTAGAGGTGTCCCATTTTGTTGGAAATGAAGCTCGTCCTCGAAGTCCCCTTGAATGCGTAACATGACACTACGTTCGTGGACTCTTCTCAACACAATACCTCTTCTTCAGCGACCATTGAGATGAACATGCCACACCAAATCACGCCCCCGTATAATTTTGAGTTTTAGGAAATTCTTTCTACAAATAATTGAATTATTAATTTGGGATGTGAAACTACCGACTAACGTTTACCCACCCTACAATTAATTTTTCTTTTCATTTTTTATTTATTTTGTAGAAGTTAATCCCAGGCACCACGTTTAACCTTAGAAACTGAAGAAAGCACTTTGGAGTTGCGTCTAAAAAGTAAAGTCTAATGGTAACACTTGAGGATCATTATTTGGAACATGTGAGGTGTTCACTACATGAAGCTTTTGGAGAATAAGGTCACAATCGATATCCTATTTTTGGACATCGATGAAGGATACTGTCCAAAACGCAGTTTGCAAGAAAATACTTGAAATGTCTGATCATAATTCTTCATGATAATAGTTGACTCTACATATTCAATTTGGTAATAGTTAATCAATCCCAAAATGGGTTGGAAGGTTTTTTCTATGCCTTTAACCATCAGTGATTAGTATAGCTTCTAGTGGACAAGAAAAACTAACTCAGTTTGCTGTTACCAATCCCTCTATTTCATAGAAATAAAAATGTCCGTTGATCTGAAACGACTGATTGTTCCAGGAAGTTTTAAACACTCCCTCGTAGGTTATGTTTTTAGCAGACAAACTGTTACTACAGTTGTCAAGTAATTTTTCAATTACCACCAGCTAGTGAAAACATTACTTCAATTAACGTTTATAGGCTTAAAGAAGTCACAATAACCACTTTGTTTCGTGTCGGTATGCTTCATCTGTTTTCTTTTGTTTTGAAAAGGTTCATTCAAATTCAAAGAATAAAGAGCATTGAATTCTAACCAATTAATGCTTGGACAGTATATATGGCAATGCTGCAGTCTCTCTCTGTTATTTAACTGTTGAATTTGCATGCAGCCTATAAAATGCGTGCAGGTAATAAAATTTATTTGAATGTCTTATTGTTTAGGGTTTTTTTTGTATTACTCGTGTAGATCCGTTTCAGTTTTTTTTTAATCTGCGCTTTTGTAAAAGGATAGAAGGATTTTAAGCGCATTTTATACTGGCCGGATAGTATAACGAATTTCCAAATGCCCCCGAAGGTGCACGGTTGCATTAGAACATCCGTAGCCATAGTTTTTGTTTCCACCAAGCCGTCACGGTCGTCGAGCGGCTGCCGTGGGATCCAGGTGCACGCGTGAGGGCTCGAAAAATTTCTAGATGTTTACAAGATGGTTCTTGTGGGCTTCAGAACCGGCATCGATTGTGTACGCACGCAGCGGCCCAGGAAAAGAAAGTCGAGTATTGGAAGCAAGTGCCTGTGCTAGTGCTATAGATAAATAGAGAGTTATAGAGTAATTTTACATTAGTAATTCCTTGTGTAATAAAGTGCAACAAAAAACATTCGGTACGTTTATTTTAGTAGTGAAGAAGTTGTTGAGCGAATTCAGAAAAACCTGGGTGGTCGACCGTGCCTTGGATATCTCTTCCGACCGATGATGACGAACGTTATGCACACTTTAATGGAAGATAACTGAAGGATGATTACAACTGAAGAAATTGGCAAGAGTCTGAATATGGACCATGCGTCTGAAGAAAAAAAATTGGATTTACTTCCAAGCTCTTTATCAGACAATAATAAGTTGGATCGCGTATTTACCATCACGATAAATATTCTTTAGAGGATCAAACAAGTCGCAAACAAGCAGGTGGACGTGGAGAACTTGAAACTTAATAGGACGTTTTACAAGAACTGCCTGGATATTTAACGAGGGAATCAGACGCAGTCAATTTTATTAAGTTTTTTTTATTGCCAACTTTGTTTCTAGTGGTGATGGTTGCTGAAATTACTAGAACTGTTGTCGCCATCGTTGACCTTTTATTAAATCAACTGTTAAGTATACTGTCATTCCGCCTTGATGATTAAATGGAATCTAGAATAATTAGATGGTTTGTTTTTGTTTTATTGGGTCTGGAACTCCTAACATTTTGTCCAGAACTGGTGGACACAACCAGTTTCTAATTCCTAATTCTTAGATTAAGGTGACCTTGAATGTTGATTGTATACAGCTGTAACTTTTCTAAGAACTCCCTAATATTCAAAAATTTTACATTTATCTGGAGGATTGTGGTTTCCATGAACTACAGAACGTCAAAGATGAACTTTAAAGTCCATCTACTTTTATCTAAAGGTTATGGATATATTTTTGTTTCTTAACCACCTAAATATGGTAATTTGAAGTCCATGACTACATTGTAATATTTTGGTTTGTCTTTTTCTTGAAAGAAATTGTAGAACACTTCTAGGGGTGGAATTTTATTTGCCAGCGATAAAATTACTCTTCCGAGATTATCTAGGTCTGCAGTAGAACCTCAGTATTGTTATTCCCGTGAACTGAACTGTCGTTATGCCCCTGAATATCGGAGACAGTACAGACATTCGGAGTACTTCTGTGAATAGTTGCCTTTTCGATGATTTCCAGGATCTTCTAGCAGCCAGGAGTGACCAGGTTAACCGGATCGCTCGCCGACTTTTTTGGCACTACTCTTAGGGGCTGGATTGCGATTAAGAGACCCAGGTAGAATTCAGAGTAACCGATGTTATGGTAGTGGTGGATAATTCTGTCTACTATCTTTAAGTTAAGCTACTGTTCATGGTTGGAAGGTTCTGAGGATCTTAATCTTTAACATCTTTTTTCTTGGAAGCCTCGACATTGGATGTGGATGTGTCATAAGGCAACAGTGCGGATGCTCGAAGTATTTCTGTAAATAGTCGCTTTTCTGATAAGCTTCAGAATCTTCTAGCAGCGGAAATGATTAGGTCAACTGGGTCTCCCGACGACTTCCTTTTTATTGGCGCCACTCTTAGGAGTTGGAGTACGATAAAGAGGCCCAGGTGGAATTCAGAATGATTACACCTTGGACTGCTCGAGGTTCTTAGGAGACGTTTCAGATAGTGGTGGATAATTCTTTCCATTATCATTAAGCTGCTGTTGATGTTGACATCTATGGTCTCAAGGTTCCTAGTCTCTACCGTCGCTTCTCTCGTCTGGATATTGGTTATGGTGGGTTACAAGATGCTTCGTTTATATCAGAAGTTTAATCGGTTACCTACAGATTTTCAGAGGTCTGCTTCTAAGCGTACTAGGACGTCATTAGGTCTACGTTAATTGCGAAAACGATTCTTTGGAATATTAAGAACGTTGAACCAAATTTGGGCTGGTTGGAATGGTGTGTTCGTTTGAGCATTGAGACAAGATATTTACTGCTGCAGAAGATAAATCGTTGGAGACAGGACCTTAATTTGGGGAGGCACGGATACACACTAGGTGGGGTCGCGGCAGTTTGCTTATACATAAGGTATGCTATGATTTTTGTGTAATCGTTTGTTTCTCTGCATCAAATTGGCAATACAACTGAGACTTAACCATTTCTTTGACTACAAGTCCTTTATGGATTTTTTCTCCTGAAAAAATTCCCACACTCTTTGAATAGATGTATAGATTTTTCAGACTTTAGGCGATGGCAATGGTGCCGAATATTCACTTCCTTGAATAGTTTTGGTAATTTTGTGAAACCATTATTTTCGAAAAGTTTTTCTCACTGATGGTCAAGCTTCTTTTCTTCTAAAGAGTACAGATATATCCTACTTCATCCTGGAAATTCTGAATTACTTTTATCATTTCTATTTCGTTGAGAATATTGGATAAATTAGAAAACGCTGTGATGATGGTGACAACGCCACCGTAGTGGCTTTCGCTTACAGACGGAATACGTTTGGTTTGACTTAAATCTACAATTTTGTTCTACATTTTGGAATGAAACTTGCTTGTCGACTAGAAGGTAACTGAGTGTTTCCACTGGCAGGATTGGTTGATGCCCAATCAAGAGATAATGATTTATGATGTGAGACTAGAGTTCCTCCTCAATCGTTTCTTTTTCGGCAACGTTGGAAGTCGCTCGAAAGAGCTCGGCTCCTAATATCTGTTCTTTTGTGGTGATCTGGCTTTGAAAATGCTTAATTGTATAGATTGTTTTCGTGTCAGAGGAACCAAGATCTTCGAATGTTTATGATGGGCTTACCCCCCACTCCCCGTCCTGATGTTTACAAAGGTTACGGATGGATGGATTTCCTGGCTTTAGGTGTTGGTATAGAGGTGTTAAGCATAGATGGAGATAAATTCCTGTACAGTAAGGATGTTTACGTTTCTACGGAGGACAAGGTTTTGTACGAATGATAGGGATGGTAGTAGTGGGGCTGTTGCTGGCGTTTCTCGACTTGTAAATAACGGGCAAACCTTTATATTTATCTGTTGAATCAGTTTAATGGTTGCTTTGTCTGTTTCAAGTCTTTTAATGTTGTGTAGATGGTAGAAAAGACGTGTTTCTGGATTATCATATTTTTCTTTTAACATGAACGAACAAAAGATGTGTATAATTGAGCGTTTCTATCTTTTTTCAGAGCTTCGGTGCCGGAAGCTGGCGACACACAAGAGCAGGGCTCTTTGAAACAGTACCACGTGGCGAAGCCGTTCGCGGACCGTAGGTACAAAGTCAGTTCTGCTCGCACCTACTTCTACATCAACGAAGCGCAGTGCGAACGCAATATGGAGACCTTCATCCGATGCTTGGAAGCCGTTGCAGGTATGTAGGCTGCACTCTTATTCCCGATTAAAACGAACGGAAAGCCCCTAACGCTGCTTCCTGGTTTTGTTTGATGCACTCTCTCAGTCTGGTGAGATCGGAATCGGCGTTCAAGCTCGACTTGAGTGTTCGATGTCGCCACACTGTACAGATTTGTCTAGTGTTGTACTCCAGCAATTTAACATACTAATTCGATTGTGTTTTTGTGTGTTTTTTCAGATTATGATAGACACGGTAGAAAAAAGTCTAAGGATCGTAAGTCTCTCAGGTCCTATTGTAATTAGTGTACGATTTTGTTTTGTATCATTACTTTGGCGCCTTTAGTTCTGTCTCTTCGTTTTGCAACCTTGTTTTATTATAATTACTATTGGTTTTCCTTTTAGTAAGCGTTGCAAAACGAAGTACAAGCTTGTGAAGAAGATTTGTGTCGATTCTCAGTAGACTACAATATATCAAAGACAAGGTAAATACTACCAAATATTTTGTTATGTAGACAAAAAGATCCCCAAAAATCCAATATTATTTGAAATAGGACTGGCCAGTCCAATTTCAATAATTACATAAATAGTCAATTTTGATTTAACGAAAATCCACAAGAGGCAATTCAAAAATTGAAGATATCCTACCCCCTCCTCCTTCTTTATTTACTAAGCTTTTTGATCATTTTAAATTTTAACTGTTTTGATATGTATGGTTTTTAGAAGGATGAGGATTTTAAATTTTTCGATAAATGGTGGTAATTTTAGATTGTATAAATCGACACAGGCTTTCTGCTCAAGTCGCCTTTTCGCTTCTGTAGAAACGTTGGCATTGAGGTGGTGGTGGTGGCGGCGGCGGTGGCGGTACACATCCCTCATCGGCCGTTCTGTTCATTTCACTTAGACCTTTCTGTTCACTTTTTATTTGGTAGCGGTGGAAAGTGCTAAGGCGCGGCCAAGCCGTGGCTCTCCTTCTGCTAGGCTTAGAACTTTTCCTAACCGCGTTTATGTTCTAGCCGGCAACGGCCTATAAGTGGAGTTGCCATGAGTTACTTTTCGTTGCAGGAGCCACGTACGGCACGGGAATTACCGCAATTAAGCTGACAGCCTTGGGAAGGCCGCAGCTCCTGGTAAGTGCTGCTGTAGAATCACGAGATTTGCTCACTCACATGTTTTATCTGCAATTAGCTGCTTGTTCGAGTCCAAGTCGATTTTGATTTTTCTTCAATTTGCGATGCCAGCGTTTTGATTTTGTAACAAGCGAAACAAAATTACTTTGTTGCGTTATTAACAAAAGTAAAAGACAGATACGGCAATTGTAATAAGTTAACATAGATGGCGGTGCTTAACATTGTATGTTATGATTTACATTGTAAATGAACTAATTGTGTCGAGGTCATTCATGCATAATTATTTATTGTTTCTTGGGAATAAGAACATGAACTAAAGGGTTTTTACCAAACATGAGAAAATAATATGTTAATGCAACAATTCAAAGAATATGTGAGTTTAAGTTGTCCCAGTCTTCTTCCATAAATTATGGCATTAACCCAATTGATATGAATGAAAAATGGGAATTGCTAATTAGTCCAACAAGATACTAAGAAGTTTGTAATGCTAGCGTTTCTGTAAGATGAAGAGTAGATGTTCTTTCTGACGCTACCTACTTCAGCATTTACCAGAGAACCTTGGGAAAATCATAGAAAAACTAGGATTACAACAACCGGATCCAAACAAGATTTTCTAAAATTTTCTTTTATTGTACTGTATTCTGTTTTTGTTATGACGCGATCAGTCTTGAGAGTAAAATCATAATCTGTCCCTCTTGTTGCAATTCCAAGTCTTAGTTATCATGTGTTCGTGTATTAATCTAATCGATCTTTTCTTGCTTTCTCTATTATAAATTGCATTTTGTTCTTTATGTGGCTAAAAATTCTAATGCAACACAACTTCTCCAAACTCGTCCGAATCTACAGGGTTACTTTATCTGCGAGCTGTGCGACATGGTCACAGCAGGTGAGTGTACGTTGAAAGAGATCCTTTATTTTCCTCCAATGATTGAAAAGCAAACGCACTAGTTGTCTCATACGGATTCAGATGACGAGGTTTTTTAAGAAGAGCAAAAAGAACATTTTAAGATGCTAAATTTTCGTACAAAGCAATGGAAAATATTGTGAAGCGCCATCTCTATTCTTTCCAAGAAGACGTCAGCTTCAATATTTAACTGTGGATGACACTTGAGATGACTATTAGTGACACATGGTTTAAGAAGAGAGAAACTCACTCTCACTTACTCATTCCTGCTCTCTCTACCTCCCACTTTCCTCCTACTCTTTCTTTACCTTCCACCCTCCCTTCTACTCTTTCTTTACCCACCACCCTTCTTCCCTCCTACTCTTTTTCCACCTACCACCCTTCCTCTGCTCTCTTTCTCTTTCTCATACACTCTTACTCTCGTCTCTCTCTCCGGCTCCCTCAACAAAGAATTGTTAAGTAACAATAGGAGTTAATAAGATTAATGTTTATCTACCCTACTAAATTCCATTTAAGATTCAGAATTTCTGCGTTTTGCTAAGAGGTCTACGACGCTTTAGTCACTTCTTCCAAGAAGTGAAAATTTTGAAAAGGAATGAAACAAATGACCTTAAGTCAACATCTAACATCAAACAGGAGAAAGGAGGATCCTTCATGCGTGGTGAGACTTTTTGTCGTAAGCATCAAGAATTATTTGGAAATGTTATTGGTTGGTTAGTTTGTCTTGGTCCACAAATATAGTGAGAACAGGATGAATTTGGATTTCCAACACATCATTTTCTTCATGTATATTTTCTGCTTTTACTTAAATAGAAAATAATTTTAGTGATGTTGTAAGTTGGTGTGTGAATATCGATGTTCAAACGACTTAGTTCATTTAAATGCTTTCAATGTTTTTTCTGTTGTTTTTTTCGCAGTTCCATTAAAGTTTCATTAAGTGTAAGACCATGCGGATTCGACGCGTCTCGGCCACTAAATATTATGAATTGTATTTACAGCTGCAAGTGTCTGAAGTAATTATGCGTACTCGTAGATACATGACGGAAATAGTAGGTGGTGAGGGCAACGTGCTCAAGCATCACGTCAAGCCGCAGGACCTGGAGAAGAAGCTCGAGCAGGCGCACGTTTCGAACCAAGATGCCGCCGCCTTCATGAAGCAACTGACCTCTGACAAGGAGGGGTGGGTAAACGACGCTTTGCTTGCCGCCCCTTCCTAAAACGACAGCTTTGCTTGCAGTATCCTCCATCTGTTTCCGTGGTCCGGCATCATCGATGAAAACCAAGAGCTGAGCAACACGTTCAGAATACCCGACCTGAAGACCGGCCGCATGGTCCGCCTCATCACGCAGCTTTCGAGGCGCGAGGAGGAGATGTTCAGGAACTTCATCAGGCGACTTGACAATATCGTTAAGGTATCCGAGCCTCGATAATTATCGTTATAGTCTTGAAAACTTAGTATGTTTTAACAGGCCGCCCAAGAAATGGATGTCCGTATAATGGTGGACGCCGAGCAGACTTATTTCCAACCGGCCATCACGCGAATAACGCTCGAATTCATGCGCAAATATAACAAGGACAAGGCGATCGTCTTCAACACCTACCAGTGCTACCTACGCGAAACGTACAACGAGGTTACGACGGACCTCGAGCAGGCCAAGCGTCAGAACTTCTACTTCGGGGCGAAGCTCGTGCGCGGCGCCTACATCGAGCAGGTAACGCACGTCGGGCTTGTTAGAAACGCTCAGCTGATCCGTGCTTTGCTGCGCAGGAGCGGGCCCGCGCAGCCGCCCTGGGCTACCCCGATCCAACGAACCCCACGTTCGAAGCCACGACTGAAATGTACCATAGAACGCTCACCGAGTGCTTACGGCGGATTAAGGATATGAAGGACAAAGGGGAGGACAAGAAGAAGATCGCTATCATGGTGGCGTCGCACAACGAAGACACAGTCCGCTTCGCCATAGAGAAGATGAACGAGATCGGCATCTTGCCTGAGGACAAGGTCATTTGCTTCGGTCAGCTTCTGGGCATGTGCGACTATATCACCTTCCCCTTGGGTGAGTTCATGTTTAGGTCGTCAGATTTCTTTGAAGTTGCAACTGACCAACCAAACATATCGTATTTGGATACTTGAACCCGTAACTACAACAGACATTTTCAAACGAGGAATTTTTAAAATTAAATTGTTTTAGTAACGGAGTATGACAGCGTGAATTGTGAATTATTTCACTTATTTTTACCTCATAGCCTTTTAATACAGAAATCACGAGGGTGTCATCTAATATTGTAACAGTAATACTTGCTGGTCATTATCTATTTATTTGACTCTCAAGTTTTTGACTTCTAAGGGCATTAAACTAAATTCTATATAGATCAAATTAAATTATGATTTTTTTAATTTACGAATTATAACCCTCTTAAGGAGGTATGGCTTGTAAAATTAAAGGTTAAAGCTTCCATACGTTTGCTCCAACTGACCAGTCATCATCTCTGATATGGGACGATATGACCAGCATTGCGCCTTAGAGAACCGCATTATTACCCCCCGTTTAAAGTGAACACAAATATTCTATTATTTTTAGTGATTGAATGGACCATCCAGCCAGGCTTCTGAAACCTTGATTTGAACTTCAGTCCATCAACACCTCTAGCCAAGTGTCTACTAGCTCAACTATGAATAAATCTACAGGGAAAGTCATAAAAATTGTCATTGAAAAATCACTGGAATTGGAATAAATTCAGATTTGATGGAAATCAAATTGTCAAACTGAAGACTCATTGTAGGCATCACATTGGAGTGTTTTATGTTCTTCTTCATACTAAGGTTTAAACCTTATCGAGGGCACTTTTTGAATATTAGTCTGCAAAAAAGACTAGAAACTATTATAAAACAATTGATGTTCTCCCCTGCTAACGGTAAAAGCTAATAACTATCTTAAGATTAGAGAACATGATGTGCGTTATTGCCCGCCAACGTTTAGTAATAAAGAAAATGGAGACTAGAAATATGAATGAAGTTGTAAAAAACGTCATGAAATAGCGACGAGAAAGAATAGAAAATGAGATGTGAACTATAGAAGTAATGGGGATACTGAAGATATTGAAGGTGATAAAAATAAGAATTTGGAAAACAATGGAATCTTTAGTTTCAGCAATTCAAAGAATTTGTTTTAAGGCAGAACTCTGTCCCCACCTGCGAAACTTTTAATCTTGCGAGTTCCATGGCCTCTTTTTCCATTTAGATTCTAAATAACTCTTGAAAACGATTCAGAATAGATTGGTATATGGAGAAACTAATAATTAAATAAAACAGAAGGGATGTTAGTAATAAATTCTCTGCAACTCTGAAAATGAAAAGAAAATACCAGAATAGCAGAAACCAAGAAACTCAGGTAAGAGACTTTAAACAGTCGTCAAGGGATTGATTGGATTACAATCTTTCTCTAAACGCCAGAGAAGTTTTAAATTTCTCTGAGAACATAAAGCTCTTCTACTTTCAGTTGCAGTTTGGACTTCCTTTTTGGAAGAAAGGGAATGCTATAAACCAATTTGTGTATAATTACCTCAACAATTATTAAGAAACACTAGTACTATTATTAGTCAAGATTTACTAAAAGCTAAAAGAATGAAAGATAGAAGTTTTTTTAATCAGTTCCACGAATCAATATCTGATTCTTGTAGATTTACTGTTTGGAAGGTATTATGATGTACAGAAATTATACTTCTGAGTTTAGGATAGATTTGGATGGAATCACGTTTGTAGTTGGATATCTAACAGAAATAGTTGATGATAGAGTGAGAAATTGGAGCAGAAAAATATGGCAGAGGAAGATGAAAAAAGAACACGCAGATAATTCAAATTTAAACGGATTAAGGATTACAATGCAACACACAAGGCTAATTCTCTATATATACCTCCCTCCCCCTTCTCAATTACCCAATATAAGTATGGACTTGTTTTATCTGAAGGTCCATTTTTTATGCTTTTTTCATAATTGGATTCCTTTACTTTGTTGCTTCAAACCATTGTCTTCTTCGAATATCTCCGAGAGGCTCAAACAAGTCACAGTTGCAAACTCAAATTAGAGTTGTAAGAAGGGTGGTAAACTATTGTCTATTGCATTTGCTTCTATTTTGTTCTGGTTATGGTGGAGGTGTATGGGTAGGCGTAGTCTTATAGTATTTCTCGTCTTTTCGCATTTTTGCTTGCACCTTCACTAGTTCTTTGCACCGAATTGATATTAATTTATAGAAAGTCGACTGCTTACCTAATTTTTGCACAATCTTTCATAGAACTACCTAATTTCACTTGGGGAAAAATAGTTTGGTGTTGATAAGTTTGATCAGACTTTTCTTGATATTTTCGACCAAAGAGAGGGGGGCGGTTATTAGTCAAGTCATCTTCTTGGTGTAGATATTTTATGATGGGGTCTACTTTATCTGAATAATCCTATGATTTATTTATTTTACTTCAAGAAATCTTTGTTTTTGAATCTGGAAAATATCGAAATAGTAATATCGTAGAGTCTGCTCTTGTCCACAGCTGTGAGTTTGTGAAGCATCCAATAAATAGCCTTCCACTTTGGTTTCTTTGCGAGTTCTGACTGCAGCAACGAATTTCTTCCAAAGGTTGTCCCAGATCTTCATATTTGACTTTCTGTGGCTGTTTAAAACGTTTGGCATCATGCAGGTCGACATTTTCTAACTAACGACATGTCTAACTACTACCTTACAGTTTCCTCCTTGTTTCTTGTGATTTCATCAAATGCCGGATATATATATAGAAAAGTCACAGGACGGTGAAGTCAAATTGAGAGGTGGTAAGTTGATTGCAGTCTAGAGAAGATTGCGAGTTGAGGTAGTTCAAATTTAGAAGTACCAATGGTAGTAATGGAAATAAAATATAATAAGGCATTTAAAAAAAATTTTTTAATAGTTTGTTCCTTCGCCCATCTTGTTCACTCAGAAGCTAGGAATGTTGATTTAGAACTCCCCCCATTACAAACTCCAAGTCGCCTCATGAAATGTTGTAAAGGTTCAAATTTGGAGTATGTAAGGAATTAAATTTATTTCACTGTCATTTTTTCTTGTGGGAAATGGCGATTATGCACAATTGTTAGGTTCTGCAGTAAGAGGATTTCCTTGTGGCTTCAAGGTCATATTATTTTGACAATGAAATTAGAACTAATCAGGCATTTGTTATTTCCAGGCCAGTCTGGCTACTCCGCATATAAATACATCCCTTACGGCCCGGTGAGCGAGGTGCTGCCGTATTTGTCACGGCGGGCTCAAGAGAACAAGGGCATTCTGAAGAAAATTAAGAAGGAGAAGCGGCTGCTCGGCTCTGAGATCAGGCGCCGCCTCATGCGCGGGCAAATATTCTACACGCCGAAGGGCGACTATGTTCCCGTTTAAGTGTGAGTGAGCCACCTTCCGACAGCAACTTAATTACAGCCGCATCTTTTGTTGCAGGGCTGACGTTTCCTAGCGCCTTGCTCCTGATCCATCAACATACACGCTGTAGATAAATAAATAGCTCTAAAAGACAGTTGCAAATCGACCGCTGAGGCGGGTCTGCGTGAAACGCCGCGGGCAGCGCTGGCCGCCGCAGGGCGTGCGTTACGGATTAAGGACGTTGTATATTTGTGCGTGATGCTAGGTCAAGCTCTATCGATTTAATCAAATTGAATGTTGCCTCGAGCCGCGACGCCATCGTGCAGGTACGGGCGAGTACTGTTTTTAGCTGTAAACTGTGACAGAATACTCAACAGTCCCCCATTTCACGCAGACGAAACGCTTAGAGAAGCTTAGGATTATGTACAGTTGTTCCTGTTTGGTTTTAAAACGTTTAGGTAGATGTAAGATTTGACGAATGCCCTTGTTGTTTTCCATTTTGTTGCTGTATTTTTATAAAATTTCCAAACTGCGGCGTCAGAACGCACTTGCGGCAAATATAACAATTCACAGATGTGTGTGCTACTAAATGTTGTCGTCGTTGGAGTCGCCCCCTTTCGGAAGCCACCGGTGTTACTTTTAGATCTGCTTTTTAAATACAAATACTTCCCAACACTTAGTTTAAGCACCTGTTGATCGCTAGTATCAATAGCATTATGGTTTTATTACCGAGATTTGCATACTGTTTTGCGGGTCTGCGCCGCAGACCGGTCATAATTTTAGCCTGTGATAGGAGCGATTAGTGGCTGCAGTCGGCCGACTGCGTTCCGCCCGCCTCACCGCCGTCAATTCTACTAACTGTTAGCCCGCGGAGAGTGGCTGCCCTGGCTGGCTCATAGTATTTGAAACGGTTTATGGTAGGCCTGTGTGAATGGAGCTGTTGTGTAAAGTTTGTTTTAAAATTCGTTTATGTACTTATTGATTGCAGAGTATTTATGGATATGCCGTTTATAATTTCAGTTGTAAATTGTAGAGAAATGAGCAGACAATAAAGAAAATGGGGGAAGCTATATTGTGGTTATTTCAGTGTAGACATACACACACATATATATATGTGTGTGTGTGTGTGTGTGTATATATATATATATATATATATATATATATATCTTATATATTAACTCTATTAAGTTAAGCACTGCTCTTTTGTTAACTTGGTAGAAAAATTGCATGGTTAAGTGATGGATGAAGATAACCACTTTGCATTGATTTTCTACAGTTGTAAACAAAAGCAACAATAAAACCTAAACAGTAGAAACCTGACTTTGCACTGTTAATTGTTTTTAATTTCATTTTACAAAGACACAAGTCAGTTTTTGCAATCCATATATAGTCAAAATTTTGTCATATATGGCTTGAATAATTATGCATCAGTTCAACAAAAGTTTGGGTTTCTTAATGGCTAGCCTGCAGCCCAAGACTTATTACAATTTTTATTCTCTTAGAAGTCACTCTTATAGCACATTGGATGCATTTGTAGTGATCTAACTCGATCTTCCAGTAACAGCATTTTTAACATTGAATCAATGAGCAGTTTTTTGAAAAATTCTTTTATTAATGCAGTTGTTTCTATCTTGATGATGACCTAAGAATGGTCTGGTTGAGAGTAAACTCTGAAATAGATGAGGGTTTTGAAAGCTTAAATGAACAAAATGAAAAATTTAAAGAAAACCAATAGAGTAGGGAAGATAAGAAAATATAGAGGGAAGTTGAAGTCGGAGAGGAAGGAAACGTAAGGAAAGAGGATGGTAGTCTAGAAAAACTGCAGCCATGAATCACCTCTGAACTCTTATTACATAAAAATCTTGTACCGTAAGCACTAGAGAATACGAAGTCAAATTTCAACCATTGGCAGCCAATTTTGGGAATTAAGTTAATTTCATTAAATTATGATTGCGCTTTTTATTGTTATCTAGAAAAGGATGACGTCGAAGGCTGGAATTATACCATAAGCACTAAAACAAGATTCGGACAAGTGAATGAAACAATAGTCCCTATGAAAAATGAAAATCGAAAACAATCGATAGTATATAACTGCAAAGGTGCACCAAAAAATATAGTGATGCACTGCAACTTTATAAAACAAATTGATGTTGGAAAGCTACTGGTTGTTAAGCCTATGCTTGATTTAGGAAAAAATGAAAAGTTATAGAGATGAGGAAAACTGACATCAAACAAGAATGGTCAACTTGGGAAGGAAAATGGCTTCAAATTATTCAGCAAGAGGAGTTGGACGAAGTGATGAGGCTGGCTCAGTAGCGGTCAGGAGTACTATTATATATAGGTCTAAACTACTTTTACCGAAAGTAACTAAAGTTGCGCTAAATCACTATTGTTTTAAAAAAATTGCGAATACTTTTGGTGGTTTCTTTGCTAGGAGGCACTAAAAATGAAGGAGAGTATGTTACAAGAACAAATATGTGACTTGTTCACATCTGGCATCTGAAAGCGTTTTTTTCTGGATTTAACGGTGATTTGCTTGGTTTATGCGTAATGTGTTTTTTCGTTTTGTTATAATCTTATACTTTGATTGGACTAATGAACTAGACCTTTCCTCATTGGTAGGTTTCACAATATAGAATAAATAGTAATTGTAACAGCATATCAATTTTTTTTGATAAAAGTAGTACAAAGGGGACAACAACAAAGTGGAGGTTGAAAACTTCAGTAGCGAGGGGGGGGGATAGTAGGAAAAGGGCGGAAACCGGTTTGATCAGTCCCATGTTGTCGCACTTAATTTTGATTAAACGCTTTTTACGATTTGAAAAGGGGCGCCATTATGAAGACAATTCAAATTCTGAAAATTTTTAGCTCGCTGTGTTGTTAAAGATCAGGATCTTTTTTAAGTCTTCTCTTTTTAATTTTATTGTTAATCACTTGTCTGTCTGCATGTGTATGAACTCGAAAACTACAAGTTTACAAAATTTAATTGTAGCCTCAATGAAGCTTCCGCCTATCGTTTGTGGATGACAAGTTGGGAGACAGATCCCAACCTCTTTGAGATCGTTGAAAGAAATAGTGTTATACCTATAAAATTCTTTTGTTTCCCAATCTGATTAAGATGTAATTATTGTATTGTATTATAAAATGTGGTCATCACATCTGTTCAGCTCACTCAATTGAACTGTAGTAATAGGACAAAAAGAATTAACTTGTTTATTTATATCAGTAATTCCAATAATCAGCAGCGCATCTGCCGAAGTTATCTCTGAAATACTCGTTCGCACCTGCCGAGCGCAAATAATTCGCAGCTTCTACCTGTTTCTTGCGTGCAGCACAATGCAGGGGTGTGAGGTTGGTCTTGGTGGGGTTGTTCAGGTTCAATTTTTGTTCTTGCACCAAGTACTTGATCACATCCAACTTCCCTTCACTAGCTGCCAAATGGAGCACACCGAATCCCGAATTGTTCACCGCATTTAAATCTGCGTTAACGTGACTGCTCAGTAGGTACTTGCACACTTGTAGATTCCCACCAAGGGCAGCTTCATGCAAGGCTGTGTTCCCGCACCCGTCTTTCGCGTCGACATCAAGGCCGAGCTTCAGCAGCACCTTGACGATGCTCAAGTGGCCATGGAGGGACGCAATGTGCAGAGCTGTGCGGCCATTTCTAGTTCTCTTGAAAGCATCCAAGCCATAGTCTAGTAGCAAGTACAGAATCGTGGCGCAGCCTTCCCTGCAGATCAGGTGCAACGCGGTCCAGCCGTCCTTGTTCTCGCAGTTCACCAGGGCGCCCCTCAGCAGCAGCCACTCGACGCACTTGAAATCGTTGTCGTTCAGGCTGCCCCTGCTGATCGTTGTGCAGGCCAGCATGAGCGGCGTCCAGTCGGCTCGCTTGAGCGCGTTCACTGCGGCGCCGCGCTTCAGCAGGAGCTTGAGCACGTCGAGCTGGGCGAACTGTGCGGCCTCATGCAGGGCGGTCTTGCCGTCGCGATTTGGGCAGTCCACGGCGCTGGGGGCGTAGTAGGACAGCAAGAAATCGGCGATGTCGAGGAAGCCAAGCCGAGCCGCCACGTGCAGAATAGTGTCGCCGGTTTTCTCGTAGCGCAACTCGCTCCAGTGCAGGTCCGGATGTCTTTCTTTGAACTGCTTCACTATGTCGATGTTGCCTGTCTGTGCTTCGCGAAGGATGCTGTTTGCTTCATCCACAGCGACATGCGTTTTATTATCCGACATTTGTTTATTGTCCTAAAAGAAATTTAAAAATATAAAAATATGTAATATGCCACAGTCATCACAAATATTTATATACACCACATATAATGATATCTACATCTAATTCTTTTATTATAACGAAAACTAAACTTACATATAACAGCATCAAGATGTTTCTATAGCCATCACATGATTAGTGACTAGCCTCTTAGATGTATCAAGTAAAAACAGCTGGATAAACTGGACCATAAGTAGCAGGATGAATATTAAAGCCTCTCACCGCAATAAACCTCTCTACACTTTTTTCACCATCCAGTTTGGGTGCTTTCCGAGTTGTTGAATGAAATGCTGAAGTTAGAAAAGGTGCCCATACTCAATCTCTATTAGGTAAGAGAGATATGTTATAATAGTAACAGGCCACGAAGGCCTATGGGGTCGTAACAGGATAGGTCTGCTACAATCTATAGGCTACGGTACACAAGGATAGTAACGTGGCTAGTGCTACGTACCGACCGCCTATTATTACCCCAGAGTTGGACCTCCAGGTACTCATTTATTGCAACCTGAATCGAGCTGGGCCGTAAAAATTAACTTTACTTTATTTCCTCTGTTTTGGTTGTTACTGACAGTCTTGATTTTCCATTGTTTATACCATTGAGGATAGCATAGTTTTTGATTAGTACAGTTGATCGTTACTTCATTTTTGTGTCCTTTGGTGTTGAGATTGGATTATTTTGTTAACAGTATTTGTAGCTGCTCCCTCCAGGATTTTGAACCTTAATTTTCAACTTCTTGTTCCCTTTTCAGGTTTTCTGTTGCAGATGACGTCCCATTTGGTCTTTTAACACCTTCTTTTTTTTGGTGTCTTTCTGATTTGAGTCGAGTTGTTCTGTGGTGAATATCTCATCATCAATTATTAGATTATTGCCTTTATTTCTTTACAGCTACTCCCTCTTTCAAGTGTGGGTCAAGTTTTTTCCCGATATCCTTTTTTTTTGTTGAGATTATCATTTTATCTCACTAGGTAAGCCTTTTAATTTCCTTACGTTCTTCATTATTTCATTTTTTATGTTGATTAGGCTTTTATCTTCTAGAAAAGCTTCGATTCTAAATATAAAATCTGTATCTGCCTTATTTATTACTATTTCCACAGGTTTTAGGTTCTTTTGAAATATTTTGACTAGGGCTCTCTTTGACATTTAGTATCAACAGCACTATTAGCAAATAATTTGTCGCCTACACTAAACCATCATATAACAATTAAAAACTGCACTATTTGGCTGGTAGAATGATAACGAAGACTTCAGTATTCAAACAGTCAAAGGCATTTGTTATAATTTTTTATTACATTATTACTATTTATTTAACTGTAAATAAACATAAAATATTCTCATATGTTTAACTTTCTAGTTTACAATAATCGATTCACCTAGTCCTTCATGGTCATGGTAACATATATAAAAAATTCATCTATTACAGGAAACAAATATTAAATTACAATTATAATGTGACCAACATAAAAATAAAATAAACAACAACAGATATCACCTTTTTACAGCTCAAGTTAAATTGTGACTAACTTTACAGTAAATACGTATCGAAAAGGTTTCATAACTTATTCATCCATTTAAATGCAGAAATGAATGCAAGTAAAATTGCTTTCTCCGAGAAAAACGATAAAAATATATCACACCAAGTTGTCTCCAATCCAATCACCCCTCAACTCAAACACCAAGTAGCATTATTATCACAATTAAAACCGCCTCTACCACTTTTTATACTTTTAATACGGAATCTGGTTCTGGTAATACTGAATCATGTCATAGGTGCGCGTTCTGAAGTTCAGGTAGCTGCTGCGGATGACCTGCAACATGAAAATGGCGGCCTCCTTGTCGGTCGCGTTGGGCGAGAAGCGCGCGCGCAGCAGCTTGATCGTCTGCCCCCGAAAGCAGGGCAGCCCAGTGTCCAGCATGAGCGACACCAGCGATATTATTGCTTCTTGGTATGGCCTGCAAGCAGCACTAGCAATCACCTTAAACAAGCAGCTCAGTAAGACGTACCGAACGGCGAGATATGCCTGCACGCACAGCTCGCAGAACCAGCGGAACGGCTCGGCATCCATCACGCCGCCCATGATCATGACCATCTCGTTCGTCAGCTTGATGTCCGGCTCGAAGCCCAGGTTGCCTCCCGGGGACGACTCGAACATGAACCCGAAATCTGGAAGAAATCGAGTCAAGCGAGAATTTAGCAGGGCGGAGAAATCGAACCGATGTGTATGAGATGGCCCTCCACGTCCAGCATTATGTTGCCGTTGTGCCTGTCCTTGATCTGCAGCAGGAAGCCGACGACGCTGTACGCGGCCATGGACATGATGAAATTGCGCCTCGCGCTCTGGAACTTTTTAGTGCTCTCATCACCATACTTCTTCAGGAAGTACTCGTACATGCCGATGTCGGTTTGGCGCCCCAGCTGGTCACGCGACTTTGCGTTCGGCACGCACTCTATTACGCCGCACTGCAAGGCAATTACGCATTCAGAATACGATTTAAGGTTAAAGTAAGTAAACAGAGTATATAAATGATGTGAATGTGCTGAGCTGTTAAGAACAGTGTGCGAGATTTAAGTCCCCCTGTGGGTTGGGGTTAGAATAGACCCACAGTATCCCTGCTTGTCGTAAGAGGCGACTAAAAGGGTTGGGCATGGGGCTGATAACCCCACCCCGTAAAAAACTATCACAAATCCAATAACAGCTTCAGAATACAGGACGGATATCCGACTTAAGCAAAAAAACATGGAATACGCATTTGGTGCATAGAATGTTCTAACATTAAACAAACTTGGGGTTCAAGCAGCATTGCTCAATGAACTTAAAAACTACAAGATAGTCTTAGTGGCAATTCAAGAAAAATGGCTAACAGAGAGTTTGGATTAGCTTTCATCGAAGACAACAAAATTAAGTGCAAAATCTAGACTTCAAAGCAATAAATGAAAGAATATGTAAGATGTAGGTAGAGAATGAGATGATCATTTGCAACAATTCAGACTTAACCTATGGGTGATTATTTTGATCCCTCAAAGAAATCTCTGAAGGAACAAATTCAAGAAGCTGAGACCAAGACACCTGTCTTGATGGCATAAGTCTTAGCAATGCATGTAAGCCTTAGTAGACAACCCAGGTTCGATTCCCAGAGTAGATGATCAAAATCCACAAGCAGAAGGCATGATTAAAAATGCTATTAGAAACAAACAATTATTTTAGTTGTGTGGTTCCCATAGACTACTAAAGCTATCTTTTGTTTAAACATAGTTTGTGTTCTCCTCTGTCAGTTACAAACCCTGAAAAGAGGATGGGGAGTTTTGAAAATTTTACAGAACATCTAAAGTTTTACAGAAAAACTAGCAAAGATAGCGGAAGTCGGTAAGGTGAACGTCTTCTTTATTGCCATTACATTTGACTTATTTTAAATTTTGAGAATAAGATATACCCAACACCCATAAGATTATATAGGATACCAGAGAAAGAAAAAGAGAATAAGACGATTTTATTAAAAAAGAAGCAACTTTCCCAATGGTAGGACCAAAATCTTTTCATGGTCAACACACAAGAGATCCTTGTAGTAGAAGATTGCTGGAGACACTAGAAAGTAGCAAATTCGTTAAGGAAGAGATCACAGAATGTACAAAAAGCAGCAAAAACAATCATAGAATCTCAACTGGATTCTTAACAGGAGACTGCAGGTCTCAACAAAATTGGACTCAAAGAAAACAGACTATGTAGATGTTCAATACAATCTTGAAGAAGATGATGTCGCCAGAGTCAAAGTCCTAATCTCAATTAAAGATACAGACTTGATATTGGGAGTACAATACTTAAGAAACTGTCCATTCTGGTTATCTTATGATTTTACTATTTAAAACGCAACAAATGCGATTTTTTGTTTTTTTCTAAAACCAGAAGCAATTCTAGTCCTCCGTTGTGCAAACAAGAACTTTATGACCTATAAACAGAAGTAGTCCAAAAATTCGTTCGTTTTTTAATCAACAGGTGTAATTTCATAAACTACATATATCCAATGGACATCCTGTATCTTTCCTTCCCCATTGGTAACATTTGGTCTCTTGAGAAATTTTGATCTTATCAATCAAGATTGGGCCCATAGTTGTCAACCTACGGACCTGTTTGTTCTTCCTTGTTGGAAGCAACTATAATTAGTTCAAAAGTATCTTGGAGGATCTTTAAATACGAGTTTTTAAAAAAACAACGAAATATATTGTTTTGTTTTGTTTGTAGCAGTGCCTGAAGGCTTCTGTTGGAATGCCCTTCAACTCGCCAGTTATGCTCTTCTGAATTTAAAGTGCCAAAACGTCGTCCTTTCAGCTGGGGAATAAAAAGAAAATCTGCTGAATGTGAGAATTTGGAAACCATAGGATGCTTTTTTTCCAAAAATTCCTTGATGAAAACTGCCATGTGATGGGGCGTTGTTGTGGTGCACCATCCAAGTGTGTGTAATGCCTGACTTTTAATAAAAAGTTTTATTGACCGTCTGTCCTGGTGGCACAAATTCCTTACGGAGAATTCTTTGACTGTCACAAAAAATGAGCATCAATTTGCTTATTCCCACTTTTTGGACAGGGAGAGTTTGCAGTGTGCAGTGGCGTTTCGTCTCAGGCTGGTACTCAAAATGTTATTATTTATCCTAATATTTTTTGTGAGTTGCTTTGGAACCATTTTGGCACACACTTTTCTTATACACAAATGCTTCAGTTCAAATTTAACTCTCTACTGATTATAAGAATCCTCACTCTTTCTACACTAAGTTCATTTTCCATTTTTGGTGAACTAATTTCACTTCACATGTTCTTAAACTTGTACTGAGTCTACGTCTGGGCTTATTTTAACTACTGAGTGAGGTAGTTGGATGGGTGTTGCCAGTCTCATTAATTTTTGCCAGACCTCATATATCACAGGTCAATCAGGATCAATCATTTGTTTTATTGAGCAAAATCTTTATGGTATGACACCTCCTCAAGAAACAATTGACGAAGAGTTGAAAATTACATAGTTCCTGAAGAATGCAGCTTTAGGTGGAAGCACAATGTACCTCAATTCTAAACGTCACACAGAAATAGTCACTTGAAGCAGAATTAGACTCATTCTTTGGAGACAAAAAAGAAACTTTGGAAGAAAGTGTTTGAACAAGTTTGCTGTGCATTACAAATAATTGTAGCTATCTAAACAGTGTTAGTGATTTGATCTGGTGATGAAACGGGGCCAATGGGGAAGAGTGGAATTCAAATGGCACACGGAAAAACATAGAGATAGCATCAGACACATATTGTAAAATTAATTGTTGTCTATTACCTACTACAAAGTTTTGCAGGAAATTGTAACTAAAAATCCATAGAGCTGATAAAGAATAGAAAAGTGAGAAAATTCCTTGTGAATGAAAGTTATCTGACTTCACATATCAAAATGAGCTTTTCATGTAAAGCTTGTAAGAACAAAGCAGTTTGAACTTCACCATTTTCAACTCTGTATGGTTTTACCATTTTAAAAACAGATTTGGTTTATAATTATAAGTGCATACAGGTTACAGACATATGAATTATGTTGAAATGATTTCAAAAAGTATCTAATGAAATCGCAAACTTTTCCTCGAGATATACATCAAAGTAAAATAAAATTACATACCCCTGGAGCAGTGGCCACAACACGGTATGGGAACAAATACAGATTCAGTCCCACTTGCTGGAATATGTTCTTGAAAATGCCGATCACCTGCAAAGCCAACATGTCTTGCCGAACGTCATCGCCGACCTTAAATATTGCCGCCTGCCACATCTCTGGTCCAAGACCAGAGTTCTCCTTGCCCTGCAACAACGACCATTTTAACTTGGACAACTTCAGTTGTTAGCTTACCACTCACCAACAGATTGACCTGATTCGTGGACACGGCCATTGCAATGTTCTCCAGCTCGTTGATTCCGCAGCGCGCCACTTTGAACCGCGCCAGATATGGGGCCTTTGCGGCGCTCTGCATGGGCGTTCCACTCTTGTAGTCGATGTCCAGCACCATTGCTTCAGGATTACTCGGCAGGTAACATCCAGACTGAACCTAAGTACCAACAACGCCATCTAATGCAAGGCCAATAAACCAAAATCCAACCTTAATCTTGCTGAGGGCTTCCAGGCACGCCCGTTTGCGCTCCGCGCCCTTGGGGTACGGGCGGATCTCTCCGCTGATGTTCGTGATCTTTTCGAAAAAGTCGAACTCTCTCTCATAGAACTGCTTGGCTGGTCCAGACAATGCAGACAGAATGTTGTTGGAGACAACTTGTAGGAGGTCGTAAAGAACAGCTGCAATCATAGTTGGTTATGTAACTTAAACGACGCTTACTAGCTGACTTACGGTCTTTCTGCTGCATATCCTCATCTATGTACATGTTGGTTTTCATGTTCCATATCATCTGGTGAGCGACAACCTGGGAGATTTTCGCGACATATTTGATGTACTCCACTAAATAGCCCATCTGCAGTTTTATGTTAGCGAGTAAGTGTTAGACAAAGTCAAACTGTTATGTTACTTACGGTATCGTGTCGTAGAGCTTGGACGAGTTGTGGGATATAGAATAATACTGCGTCAGGTGGGTAGGAACGCAATACTTTGACAGCATATTGTGATGTAATGGGATGTGGGGGGTACTGCCGGCTGAAGTACGATAACGCCTGAAATGGAAGAATTTTTCAAAAAAGGGTACTATGGCTAGTTTTTTTATAAGAAATTATATGGGCTCTAGCACCAAGTTTGTATTTCAAATAATTCTATCAAAAGAGTCATAAAATAAATAGCAGGTGTGTTCGTGATTTTATTCTCTGCAGAAATGAAATAAAAAATTCGACAATTCGGCAAAACAGTGGTTTGCACATAATCTCTACAAATTACGTGCCCACTAAGTTGGATAAATGAGAAGAAGACGAATTTGAAACCAGTAATCCTCTCGCTGATGCCATTTATATATGGGAAGCCACCAAGATGGCCCACATCGATGAAGACATACTTATGGATAAGTAGATCATTGATTCATCAACTAGTACAAAGTATAGTCAAAATTTGACGTCAGAAAAGGTACTTTGCTTCGATGGAACAGTACTTCTGTGTTGCGAGGGCAGCAGTGCTTATGTTGGTAGCCTATTATGAATACTGCACTGCAACTACGACATTATTATTAGCATAACATTCCTGTAAGGGATAGAGCTGCTTCATTGAAACTGTCTAGATCTATTTAACGGGAGATCAGCCTCCATACAGCATTAAAATCATTCACAGCGCGTTTTTGTTTCTTTCACTATTTGTCTATTTTTTTCCTCTTATGTAACCTTTCTCCATTGTATAAGTCCCATTGTTCGTTACTTCATCAAGCCAACTACTTTTTGGTCTTCTCCTGCATTGGCTTCCATGGCCGGTGTTATGGTGCATCGTGTGGTTGGTTTAGAAACTTTTGACGTTTGTCCACAACTGAGGCGGACATCTTCAGAAGAAAATCTAAATCTAAGTTACTGTCCCCTGCGTTTTCGCTTGGTTACACCTTTGAGGCACTCTCTAATAATTTTTTATTTGATTTATTTTTATGAATATAAAGGTTTTCCTTTTAATTCTCAGCACTGATACTTGGCACCTGTCACTTTCATTATAATGGAACAGTCAACATTCCCATTAGTCTGCTAAATAAAATAAACAGTGCCAAAATCAGACACCTTTATGAAATCTACAACCAGCTATACCAGAGAATTTATTCCAAATTCTTCTTCTTCTTCTCCTAAGCCCAATTAATTATGTAATTAATTAAATCCATTTTTGGATGTAGGCCTTCCCTAACTCCTTCCACCTATCACGATTTTGTGCGATTTGGATCCAAATTAGCAGCATCAAAATCATGTTGATTTTCGATCAAGTGATGGCCATGGAAAAATGAAGCAAAACATCTTGGAATCATTTTGAACCAGAAGTTTGCTCAAAGTGGGCATATTACAAACTTCTCTTCAAATTGTGCTAATTGATATATGACTATGTCTTACACTAACTAAAATGTGTAACCATGTAAAGGCTTTTCTCGTCTGTATGTAATTTTTGTTGAATTTAACATCATTTCAATCCTTAAGTTTAATTCAATTTTGAAAATTTTCGTAATCAATTTTTTAAGCTGATTAATATGACTCCATGTTGTACAAGCAAGAGATTAAAGAGTTAAAGCTTTTAACATTGCATCTTACCTGCACAGGTGATACTCTCGCCCAGGTCAGCATGTGCACAAGCTTGGGATTGTCGTTCAATATCGCGTCAGTGGTCACAACGTACTGTAGAGCTTCAGGAACATGTGATACGACCACGGGGTTCTGGCCGACCTGATGCCGCACCTCATTGATGATGGCTTCGCTATTCTTCAGCCGCATGGGCAGATAAACAGCCAGAACAGGCGATATGTCCCATGCTAGACGCGTGTAATCCTGCCACTGCTTGTCGGTAATGGTTTTGGCGCGCCATGTCGCAATGTTGTCTTCGCCTGGCACTTGCAACTCTGGCCGTGAGCTTGGGTTGTGCCATACCACCAGGAACTCTATCTCAACTGCCTGGTGGAGCAAATATTAATAAATGCCGTCGATAGAAATTTAAAGGTCAAATTACTTACAAGCAACTCTAGTATTAGGTTCCGTTTCTTAATATAGCACTTGACAAAGTTGTCAGCCATGGGGATATGTTTGGACTTGGTGGAGCGCTTGCTGAGCGTGGCCGAGCTGCTGGACAGCGGGACAGTGTTTATCCAGCCCGTGATGGGCCGGTTCAAGTCGTTCGGTTTAGACAGCTCAGTCGTGTGGAGCTGGTTGAGTGGCGTCGTCGCACCTAGATCTAAATCTGGCAAATGAAAGAGTGCGCGTGTAAACAAGGGTGGAAGGCATGCAGGTGATCTGTGGAGAGACGGCAAGCAAGACTAGTCATGACAAAAACGGTGAGTAATGTGGCAACAAACAAATCACATGAGGGAAGACAAAAACGGAACCATACGCTAGGGTTGTTTAAGATGCTGTTGCTAATAGTGTTATGTGGAAGATAACGAGCGACAGTTCACTTACCACCAACATCACTTGCTCTCAGGTATTTCTTGTCTGTGTGCATTATTTGCCAAAAGCGCACTAGGGTTGTGATGTCTTCACGCAAGTTCTCCGCACTCTGTGTGGGGCAGCCAACTGGCCTGCAGAAGTAGTCGAGGCAGCTACAATAAATCCGCTCGCGCAGCACATTCTTCGCTAAGCTCTTTGGTAATATGTCACCTTGTAGTAGTGACAACCCACATGTGAGCAACCTGTAATATTGATTCCATGTTAAAAATTAACTTACATTCCTAAATGTTCAAAACAATTGTACCAACTATTTCTGGAAAAAGCTTAATCAAAACTATAATAGTGACTAAGACCAATACAATTTGACATCTTTTTAAAAACAAAGTTGATGTTGACTTTCTTTTGTTTCTGGTTGAAGTTCATTATATGTTTTAGATTAGATTTGCTTTTTCTTAAACCTCATAACCTTCAATAGCTTATGAGCCCAGGAACCAAGAACCCATAGTAACCCTGATAATAGAATGAAGATTGCGTATGTCATGCTCATTAAGTATTTTTCTCTGACTGAAAAATCAAAGAGACAAGGAAATTTCGACACTCGAATGCCGGTGTTAATTTTTATTTTAATCATGAAGAATTGTGGGACTGCGTGATGCGGAAGGGCAAGATGGAAAAAGTGAAGGTGCAGCTCTTAGTAATCCTGTAGAGGAAACCTATGAATTATGCACATATTCAGGACAGAAAAGATACTAAGAAGACGTGGGATGGGAATCTTACTGGACGCTCATAAAATTAGTGAGAAATAAACAAAACCACAAGTTGAAAGAAGACAAAAGTTGTAGTGCTTTGTAGTTAGCTACTACACTTAATTAAAGTATTTACTATCTTACTGTTGAAGTTGATTAAAATACTGACGAAATGGTTGCATTCAAAGCGACCTCAATGATAAGATTTACATATTACACCCTGGAACTTGAAAGGCTAATGATGGTAATGACAAACTCATCTGCATGGTCTTTATAAATTCGTTGAAACCGGTAAAACAGCAGCTAATGTCAATTTTCATAATGAATGGGATTGGGAAAGCGGGACAATTTCTTGGATTACAGATTACTCATGACAGAAAAGCAAAAGAAATTTTTATAGACCGTTAAAGATATTTAGTAATGTCTAGGAAGTAAGATTTCAGACCTGTAAGCAGTCTGATGGTCAACAAATAAAATTGAAGTATGGATACACCAATAAAATTCTTGAAAGAATGTAACAGGTTGCCTCTGATTTCATATCCAGAAGTATTTGGGGGCCAGTTCACTGAAATGTGGTTAAAAGAACCATGATGAATTTAAAACTAATTCAAAATTGCAACTGAGCGGTACAGTAGAGTCTGAAGTTTCTGCCATAAAGATAAAGATGAGAGAAAGTCTGTTATGGGGTATGCTTTCCGAAGACTGTTTCGCAACAGTAGACAAAGAGGAAAAATGTGCCTGGTTCGATGATTTTAGTAAGGATCTTAATAATATTAGATCAACAAAATGTTACAGTGCTAACCAGAGGGCTCTGAACCTTGACTCAAATGTAGTGATATATACATAGATGTCATAATTTTCTAATGAACTCAAAAATTCTGAATTACGTTTCAACATAGTTCAAACTTGCAGATTCAAGAAAGGCATTAGACAGAAAAAAATTGATTGCTGCACTCAAGCGCAACGATTTTAGAATAAGGCAATGTTTCTTTATCTTAATTGGAAAAGTTTAAAATGTTTTTGTTCGGGTTCCTCCCATTACTTACAAAAACCACAATAGATGACAAAAATATGAAAGAAGTAACTTCAGTTGTAGTGGTTGAATATAGCTTAGATTTGTTAATGGTAGAATTCATTTGTTTAGCTATTAAATGAAAGCTAGTGATACTTGTCTACTTTCAAGTTTCTTTTTTACCAACAGCACCGGTTAAGTAGTTCAATGCAACTAATCTTAGTTGGCTTCAGTTAGCTCTAACAACCTACTGAATCTGTCTAGTTATACTACTGACATAATTCCAGAACGTTATACAAAATTCCTGATAATCTGCTATCAATACCATAAACTCTTGTAACCACAGGTCATTAAGCAGTGGATCATCGTCAACTCAAGGTCACTTGGGCCTAGAGATCATAATTGTGTATAATGTTATTGTTATTCATTACTAAAATAATCAATTCTGTTTCTTGCAGATTCAATTTTGAACTGTAACACACATATAACACACCATTACATAAATTTAAAATTTATCATTTTTATTCTAATTATTTTTCTCTTTTATTTAATTCATGGTAAGTTCATTTTTCTCAGATAAATTATAGGGCGACTAAAATGGTTATGAATCAATTACTCTAATAGGATCTATTTTCTGTTTTAATTCGTTTTGATGATGTTAATATATTTCAGGGCTAAATACTTTCACTTTCTACCCCCTACCCCTCCCCCTCCTCAACGGCATTGACTATCTATGATTTGTTAAACTAACTAATTAGAAGAGTGTAAGAAGTAACATCTTTAACATATTTGGGCAGTAGCAGACGTGAACAGTATTAGAAACCAAACAAAACAAAAGTTATAGAGAGATACAAAGAAAAAATCGCCATCTTTCATAAGACATTTTTGGCATCGTTCATAAATCTTTTAGAAACTGTCACCGACAGCCTCTTTAGGAATCGATTGCAGAACCGGTGTCCAGCGTTCTTGGATTGCTACACCAGATCTCATTCCCTGTGATGTTGACTTGCAGAAGGTAATGAAATCTCCAGAGGTTTTCATCCATTTTACTTCCTGAGAATAGTAACATTCCCCCAGAATCAGCATTAGGTGGTAAAGTTCAAGCAATAATAATTTGGTGTGCGTATATGCTAACCTTGTTATTCTTTTCAGGATACTGTCTTCTCAATTCAGGATCACAAATTGTGATTTTTATATTGAAGGATTTTTCTAGAATGCATTGTAATATGAGGAAAGACCCAAAAAATCGATTATGAATATGTGCTCCCAATGTTAGTAACCTTAAGAATGTTTTCCATAATAGTCTACAACCTAGTGGTGTCTTTCTACGTGGGGGAGTTATTAAAAACAAGGAGAAGATAGTGCATATCAGGTTGTGTTCTCTTTTAGAAAAAATGGCAATTGAAACTATTATTACAGTTTAATAAGCTTTGGCCAAATTCTACATCTATGAGAGTGAGTCTAAAATAAATGAAAATCTAGCACATCCCTCAATATTGCCAAAGTTAGATAGATAAAACCATCAAAGATCAGTGAACAAAAGAAGAGTCGAATTTACCATGGAGTTTGTATCAGCAAAATAAGTGGCCACTAATTTTCTTCACTAGTTTTCTTTATGAATCTTATAGCATTTTTGTTATAAAATTATCATTTTCATAATGTGATCAGCCTGTATAACTCAATTATTCCAATTATATAATCAAACAAACTTACTTGAATCGCACACCAACAGCTGACACATCACGTGTCTGCGAAGGAGGATTTGCGCCAACCGTCATAGCCAGTGATCTATGAATAAGTGTAGCAAGCATTTCAACTTTCTCATAGCTACTGTACTTCGCCGTTTCTACCATCTCACTAATAAACTGCACCCAGACGCCATGAGGCCTCACAAATGGCGGATTTGGCTCCAACTTGCAACCTGTCAAAACAGCATTAACTAAAAGTTCACTAATCACCTCTAAAGCTTACCTTCATGAGCAGCAAGAGGGCTAACTTCTGTGGTTGCGACAGAAAACAGACCCATGCGCTTCTGCACAGTGTAATTCCATGCAGATACCATTTCCTGCAAGAACCGGATCTCCAAGTCGGGCCGGGCAGTCACAAGCCACTGCCAGCACTCGACAGCAGTGCGCATCGCCTCTAGAGTGAACAACTCAACTTGCGACCATGAAATGCAATGCAGTAACTGCCTGTTGAATTCACCATTCGATATCAACATGGCGGTGGCTCTCCACAGAGCTTCACGGTGAACTGAATCTGATCTCTGCCTGCAGGCATCCCAGACACTTGACATGAGCTTCTCAGTTAAGTTTCTCCGTTCTTGGTCGCCAAGGACGGCTAGCATGCCGGTTACCTCACCGCTGTATTTGCTGCGCAAATTGATAGTGGATGCAAATTTTGATGAGTCACTTTTGACGCAGTTTGGCCGCTTCTCTAGTGTATTTGAACTCAGTGCTGTGCTACTAAGATTTAGGTTGGCATACTGCAGGACGGTTTCGATTCCTAGAGCCAGTCCTGAATGATGCCACATACCGTACCATGTAACTTGATTTAAATATTCTTCTATATGCGAACGAGTCCACTGAGGTGCCCATTTCATCGCTTCCTTCATGATACCTTCAGAGCGAGCTGCAAAGTCTTTTACAATAGCCTGCAATAAAATAAATTATTTATATGCTTTCATTATGGCAATAGATTTTACCTCTCTAGCTTCCAAAGTATCCATCAATTGAATTGAATATGGTGTAGAGGCAATACGTAATGTTGGAGTCTCTTGATTAGGGTCTAACTGTAATGAATTAGATAAAACATGCAGAATATCTAACATGGTCCACAAAACCCTACAAAAAAAACAACAATAAATTTTAATCAAAAACCACAATTTCACAGCTTGCCTTCGATTCCACAACAAGTGTGGAAACTTGTCAACAAGACCAGCTAAGAACTTATCGGCAACCCTGCGTATTTGCTTGTGGTTATGGTTGAAGTTGACTAGCAGAAACTGAGCATGCTGCTCTAGGTCAGCTTCGCGCGCTTCGTTCTTCGGCTTGTTCGCCATGGCTTCCAAGAATTTCTCAAAGACGCGTTCGCCTACAGACGACACGCACATCCACATGCCCATCTTGTCTTTTTGAAGTGCCGAGTCGCTGAGGTACTCGATGATCGGCTGCAGACTTGGCTCCCCGGAATGCTCCACCCTGTAAATCAAAGTGTTGCTGGTGCGACTACGAAGCAAACCGAAGCTCACCTGAGCGTTTCGACCCAATAGACGCTCAGCAAAAACGTGCACTGCGCGAACGAAAGCTTGTTTACGTAGGCCGAGACGTCGGTGGGGTGCTTGAGTAGGTCTAGAATTTGGGTTCGGAGTTCCTGCAGCTCAGTCAAGGAGACGCTCTCGTTCCTGACGGCGCTCGTGTATTGCAACTCGCGCATTTCGGAACGGCTGGATGTAGGCGACACCAGCGAGGGCGACTTCACTGCTATTTCCTTTACGCCTTCATACCATTCTTCTGGCCATAGACCTAGGAGGAATTTACATTTTTTAATTAAAAATGTAATAACAATAGTTTTCTGAAGAGGATCATTGAGCAAGAAAATACGGGGTTCGACAGATTTAATTGCTCTATCCACAAAAGTACTAAGTACAAGTAAACAACTAAGTATAAGTAATAAAGTAAAATTAGGTACTCTCCTTAAAATGGAAGAAGGTATTTAAATAATTGTCAATAACAGTGGAATATCTGAATGCCTGAACCAGCTAAAATAAATACAGCTTACGATTGCCCCCTATTAAACAAAAAATTCTGGAAAGAAGAAGACTTACAAAACAATGACAAAGAGTTCTTGAAAGCAAGCAACTGTTTAATGCAGCAGTGCAAGAGCTAAAAGAGCTCCTAAACAATAAAAAAAAATACATTATCTGAAAGAATCCATTGAAAATACTGACTACTTTCTATAGAACGACCAAAAGATTAAACAAGACATAAAAACGTCACCATTAATTAAGATACAAACGGGAGCATTGGCTAAGAGCAATGAAGAGAGCACAAATTTTGAGAAAAAAGAACCAATTTAATTACTAGACACCCTTACCAACTTAAGTCATCTGTTCCATATATCAAGCTGCTAAAGTTATTTAAAATTCAACACCATAAAAAAGTGTTGAGATATGACCTGATCACTGGCAAACTTCTTAAAGTTAGAATAAATTTCTTTGATTAAGATTTTTTTAAAGAGCATATTATTTAGGACGTTCAAAAATGATTAGCACTAACTTTCAAAATTTTGAATGTCATGGATTGTAATATGAGCCTAGCACATGTAAAGACTAGTACCACGTAATTCAACCAAATAACGAAAGTGTGAGCATTGTTGTGGGCAAGGTGACAAACAAAAGAAGCAGTTAGTTATGGGTAGCAATAGACAGTGTGGTTTTTTCGGACATCTGTACAAGGTTAATAGCACTAAGTCGCAGAACCGTGTATCATTAGATATTGGAGGCGACAAGTACTATAAGGAGAAAGGCAAAAGCAGCAGACCAGCAAATGTCTTCAAGCCACTGCCTTATCCAGCATATGTTGGAAGACAGTGGAAAATAGGTGATTTATATTTAATGCATTGGGGAATGCAACAAATTTGTCTTGTGGAACTTCGTATACCACTGTCTACGAGAACTTGACTATGATAAAGGAATGTCCACAGTAGGTTCCCTATACTCTCATGAAATGGCAAAATTGTAGCATCTATAAAGGATTCAGAGATTTTCTTTGAGTGTTTGGTTGTAGCAAACAAATCATGAGTCTAGCATGAGCCACCTCTCATGGAAAACTCTCATCCCAAAAGTCATATCCAAGATTCTTTATTCCAAAACAAATGGCAATTGTCTTGTGGGATCAGGTATGAGTTTTGCTGTCCCCCTCAGGAAAATATTACCACAGGAAATGGAAATCCAGCACCTTGCTTTAACATGACAATGGGTGACCACAAATTAGTTGCCATACCTTTGTCAATCTGCAGGCGCTCAGTTATATTATATTTTCAGATATGTGATTCAGAGCATTTTTTCGCCTTTATTCTTAAATGGTAATTTGCATAATGATAGATTTTTAAGTAAAATACATCAAAACAAATAGATCTACGTACTGGCAAGAATGGAAGTGAAATTGCATTACACATCCAGGTTGTGACACTTTTTCACACAATACTAAAATACCTGAATTAGAAGCAGTGAATCCCATGACAACGCAGTAGAGCCAGAAGTCTCTAAATAGCTTGTGTAGCCTGGGTTTTGGTTTAGTTATTGGTGGTAACCTTCGTAGAAGCACTGCTATCACAGGGATCAACACGCCCAAATTCCCTGCAGAGCTCGAAGCTTTCAATCCTGCAACCAAAATTCAGTTCACTTTTAAAACAAACCACAGATAGGCCGTCATACCTGGCGACTTCTCACTGGCCCGCTTCCCCTCCAAACCCAGCTGCACAAACAGCTCCAGCAGCCTCCCCAGCAGCTCATTCATCTGCACCTCATCTTGTATATTCGCTGCAATGTTGGCTAAAGCGTTTATCACAGCTGCTGACACGTGTCTGCAACAAATAAAACGCTAGATGCTAATTTTTAAATTGATTGATTCACTGACCGATACTGCTTTTTATCGTCAGCAACATTTCCGTAAGCAGCACTGCTGCTTTCGACTGTGATCATGGTGAACATCTTCATTACAACTTCATATACCTGCGGCTCACACTGCGCAATGATCATGCAGCCCAGCTGGTCAACAATGAGGGTGTCAAGCGCCGATGGTACACGACAAAATCTCTGCTGGAAGAACTGGAGGATCGTGTCGGTCGTTTTCGGGGTCCCTTTCATGGAAACGGCCACGTGGCCAAGCATTATCACGATATTTGTGGAAATCAGTGTTGATTCACTGAGAACAAAATTTGTAATTTAAAAAACGGGAAGGCAGCTGTTGCGAATGTTTACCTGTCGCTCTTTTCTGCTGTAAACAATCGGTTGGAAACGCTGGCAACAAGTGCCCTTACACAGTCGGGGTCCAAGGTGTGAGCAGCTTCAAGGGCAAAGCACAGGTTCTCGATGGCAGCGTCGCGCAGCTTTTCGAAGGCCGACTGCACTGATGAGTACATTTTGTTGGTTTCTGCTTTGAGGGCGTTCCCTTGAACTAGAAATTAAGATGATTTAATATACCCACTTTTAGACCTACAGTTTTTCTGATTATTTTTGTGTTATCATTCTAGAACATTCCAAAAATTTTTAGATTTTCTTCTGAAGATGTCTGCCGCAGTTGTCGACGAAACGTCAAGAGTTTCTGAACTCCGATCCATGACCTTATAACCCGGGAACCAACCACACGATCGCACCAATTACTCAAAAGTTATTTGGAGCACCACTTGCGCACATAGTGTACTACAAATGATTAATTACCAAGTTCTTCATTTTCAGTAATATGTAAACTTAATATGTTGTTTCTTGGTTATAACAAGACGAAATATAGCTGTATATCTCTTTCTTGTCTTGGTCAATTGCAGATTGATATTGTCACTGGTTGATGTATTTGGTATTTTGCTTTGTACCATTGCAAGACTATTGCTTGTTTAACAAACGCACATTCTTGGACAATACAACACCAACTGCATCAAGCTCAATTATATCATTTGACAAGTGGTAAGGTTTGGAGTCTACTGGTGTTTGATCCAACATTTTATTAACGATAACTCCACCATGGTTTTTGCCATGTATGTAGCACAAGACAATTGTAATTTATCAACATCCAATAAGAAGGCCAATTGGGGCATCTTGAATTCTTCAATGAAAACTATCGACTGATTCAACAATGAATCTTAGCTTGGAAACAATTTGTGATATGTTCACTTTGGCCAATACGAATTTTCATTACAATTTATCTTCACCTGGCATTTTTATCATTATTTCAGTGCCCAGAAAACGCAGTAAAGACTTGGACGATAAATTCATCCAGATACATCATCAGTGTTGGTTTAGTGACTGATACAACCTTGACCCTTCTATTAACTGATTAGACCACAAAGCATGAGCATTCTTTAAACCAATGCCCCTTTCAGTGTTTGTTGAATGATGATGCATTCCTATGAATGTCACATCAAGTAATGACATCAGTAAACATATATTCACAACGTACAATAAATATAAAGAATGTCAACAATTCTTGACAGAAGGACTCCAAAGATTTCTCTCTCAACTCAGTTTCTAGGAGAATGATGTGATTCAACAGATTGTCCGATGGTGAAAAAGGGACTTCCTTCACATACAGAATCGCGCTGTTCATTGTGTTATCAGTTATGCAATCTCATTTGTGGTTATGACGAATGTTTCAGATTCTTATAAACCAAACTTGACAGAACAAAGTTATCAGTAGTCAGGTGCAACCATACTTTATGACGAGCTTAAATATCTATATATTGTTCCCGTTGGTAACTTTTTTTCATTATTGTCGTTATTGGTACAGCAGCACCAGAGGAAGAACAAGCCACGCTTGATGTTCACATTGATACTTTGAATTGGAGCTTCGTTTTTTTTACTTGACGTTCAACTCCATTGCAATGTGTTTATTACAGAACCTTCTTTTGTAGCATACGCACAGATATATTATTTTTTGATTGTTTCAACCAATGATACAAGTTGTCAGCATAAAGACCCATACGATTACGTGTTTATATATGTGACAAAGCAACTGTAGTTTAAGTAGTGGTGACCGATTCATTAGCCTCTTGTAATAAAACAAAATGGATCAAAAGATCTTCCTTACAAGAATAAAATTCAAAAATGTTATGGGAAAACATGCGCTTTTGCTTACATATCAACAGATTAGTGAAAATCCAACTCTGATGGCACTGCAAAGGAACTCTCAAACCTAGAAAATGCCAATTAGCAATTTTGGACATCAACATTGATGTTCGAAATGACTATTTCGCTGAGTGTACCAAACCAGGAACCAAAGAATTTTGGGAAGGGTGACTGAACTGAAAAACAGTGTACAGGTGTTCATAACATTCGTGCAAGTAAAAAAGAATGGACCAAGGAGATGATATGATAACAGAGAATTACTCAACATGGAATCTACATGAATTTGTTACAGAAGAATTTGTAAGATACAGATAAACTTCGTCATTACCTCTATTACAAGCACCTGGGTGTATTCTCATCACAAATCAGGATTAGATAACGTTATGTAGAGCACGGAACGAAGTCATACACAAAGTTAACTTAAAAAAAAAACAGACTATTCAAGGAGACAAATGAAAGACGCAAATTGTTTATCTTATAAGGCACTATTTAGCCAAAACAATGTTTTGATCAGGATTTAAACAATGTAAACTTACTGAAATGCGACTATGATTATTTCAGTCTCTTAAAGGCTTAGTTAACTGGAAAATAATCCAAGACATGATTTTTGTTCCAAATAATTATCCTTGATGGGAAGGAGGATGGACTATTTTTAATGATTTGTTATTATCCACACTGTTGTGGAATTCTTCCTTAACTCATAAAAAAGCTGCTTGTGGTCTTATTATTATCTAATTACTGGTTTATATTCTTATTGTCAAACGGCCTTGGAGAACCTTTCTTTCAAATCTGAGCTTAGTACCATGGAATTAGGAATGAAGTGAAGAATCAAACAAAAGCAACAGCAATATTTGGAGTCTTAAACTATATTATATAGAAAAACAAATGCTGAACAAGTGCTTACAATGGAAAAACTAAAACCGAAACGACAGAGACAAAAAGATTTTTAAGATCAACAGAAATGAAAACATTTAATAAGTAGATTAACATTGAAGTATATAAAATAGAAGAATATATCACATGTACAGAATGAGCGAATGAGTAAGAGGAAAAAACAAAAGAAGAAGTAGTCTAATTGGTGTGGTAGTTGACCAAAAAGTTCTAGTGATTTAAGCTTTATGTTGCTCATAAAATCTAATAAATTTCAGTAAGAGCAAACAGGAGTTGTTCTCTTTGAATATTAATCACATTAAAATTGGGATGTTTTAATGAAAATTTTTGGCTGAAGTGAGACAAATCACCATTACTTGCACTATCATCCTAAATGACAATGAGAAGCTTTGGGTTTAGTCTTGAGCAAATAAAGATCAAAGAAGTGAATTAGATAGAGTGCAATCAAAACATGAGTAGAACTACAATCAGGCCTAATATATTTCAAAGTAAGTAAAAAAAAGGTAACATACCTGTGACTTTAATATTCTCTTTGTTGCCCTTCTCATTGGCTTGGCGGTGCAGCTTGAAGAGAATTGGGGACGGCGTAATCAGAAAGTCCCGCAAGCAGTATATGGAGGTGGACGCGATGTTCGGGAACTTGGACGCCAGCTTCCCAAGCCCCTCCAGGCAGACCATCAGCAGCGGCATGTGGGCCAGCACGAGCTTGTGGCCGTGATTGGAGTTGATCTTCTCGGTCAGGCGCCCGCATAAGCTGTCCGCACCTGCAAAGCGACATTTTGAAAGGCACACAATCCGAGATCAGCCTGCCGGTTACTTCTTTAATAAAAATCTTTAGTATAACACCGCAGTTTGGTACGTTAGTGGGATGGATTATAATATTGTTATCACGTTTTCTGGCCAATAAAAACTCATTAAATTACAGTCGCAATGTAAGCAAAGCACGTGTGACTTCTATCCATAGTTCGTCTTCTGCAACTCGTAAATGTGGTTGTTATTGCAATGTTGTTTAATGTAATGAGGCGACAAGTACATTGCAAGGCAGTCAAAGTAAAATAACACACTGAACATTACACAGGGCTTGAGAGAACGCATTTTCACCTAATATGAGAATCAAGGCATTATGAAGTGTCGAAATATTATACTCTGCATCAACTGCAAGCAAAAAAAAATGTTATGCATAATAAGTGGAAGAATATCCGGCTACATTATCATACGTACTATTCAAATATTAAACTCTAGCAAGACAATCAAGCCCAGCAGCAAATTTTGACTAATTTTATACCATCATAATGACATATTTGTAAAAGGATTAGTTTTTTCAATTCAATATTGCTGCAGGATTGCAAATAAATTAGACACCATATCAAATGGGAGATGGTAGCATCCAAAGTAGTTAGAGTCAGTTTCTTTGTAAAGATCTTGAAGGTGGAGGATTTTTTTACAATGGGCTAGCTTCTTTGGCCAAATACCACTCAAATTTCTCAATTCTCGTCTAGACAGCTCCAAAGAAAGATGAGAGTTTACTCACCAGGACATGAGCACTTCAAAGGCCACTACCAAGCTGAAGGGAAATGTAATTTTTACTTGAAAAACATTTATTCTACAAAATAGCGTAAAAATCCCGTTTTTGAGAAATCTGAATTTTAGGTTGAAATGACTAGTCTCTTGGTTAGCATAATACTAGCTTTGCTATATGAGTTTTTTGGTGAAAGGATCAAGTGAATAAGATGGGTAAGAGAAAATTTCATAGCTCAACTCTATTAGTTTTCACAGCATCGGTTGTACTACGTAAGGTCATACAGAAGCATCGAATCACTTCTGTAGTTTTAAACGCAATTATTCATAGATAATCTCCAATTTTATGCAGGATAACTCTGCTGTGATTATTTCATCAGAAAAAAAAAAGAATAGCAAGTGACGCCTTTGCTAGACCACCAGTCACTATGATCTTCATGAAATGAAGGCTCACTTTTGCATATTGTCTGCTTTGCTTACGATTATCATACAGAATGCTGCAGGTAACGATACAAATCAGAATAAATTTTGTAGGTCTGAGCAATTCAGAAGAGGCTACCACAAGTCTGTGCATCTATCAATATGAAGCGGAACCTATCTATCAAGTTTTGTATGATATGAAGATGGCCATTTAAGATCTCTTTGGATATGTTGAAACTCTACGAGGTACTGCATAGTAGGTGATGTATTTCATTTGACTTTTGCATCTAATTCTTTTCATCAATGCTAGAAGTCGGACAGGCTTTACTATCTAACTTACAATATTCGCCCTCAAAATTTTTCTACTGTTTATTTTGTTGTAGTTATTATCGCCGATACATTGAATCTCTTTTTGGACAGATTTTAGATGATGCTCTTCCTGTCAATTAGACTCCTAGTATTTTTAATTCATTGTATTTCTAGAATTTAAGGCTAATCTTGGGGTTAGGCATAAGAATTATTGACAATGGTGAGAAAAGTATGGCTTGCAACTAGAAGTTCAAGGCTTCTGTATGTCCACCTTCGTGCACCAGCTCTGACATGAGGCGATGTGACAAGTAAAACAACTTGCATGATTACCCCTTGTCGAATGAAACAAAGAGGCTCAATTGGATTAGACATCTGGGGACCAGGAATAAACCTGAGCTCTTTGCATCAAAGCCAAGTGCTTGAATCGTTCAACCATAACCAATCCTAACAATCTTCAATATAACGAAATAAGAATGTGTAGTTTCTTTTATAATTTAAATTTAAATGTCAATAAAAAGAACAAACTGAACTGTAACGCCTGCTTTACTCTGATCTGAACATTACATTTTATTATACTACTTTGTTTAGTTTCTGCTATGATAAGATATGCTCATTTGTAATCTTCAACGTTTTCTCCTTTGGCAAATTATATATGCTATTTAAGTGTTCACTTTTCCCGCAATAGTCTCAAATACTTGCTCTCTTCAATTTTCTAATAAATTGGTGGATTATAGCATTAATCATAGTTCCAACAATACTTGCCCTTTCAATCACTGTTCCACTTAACTACAAGCTTGCTTTGTCCACTTTTAGAAGCATTCAAGTTACTCTCATACTGCTATAAGTATGATTATTTATTAGGCTATAATTTGGTGAAGCCACAATGGTCCCGTGGTTGAGGGGCGGGTTGCGATGCAGATGAACTCAGGTTCCATTCCTGGAGCTCGCTAATGCCTGACGTGTGGCCTACTCAGTCACTAAAAATAATTGAGACTTTATACTCTTTAAGCTAATTTTGTTTTGATGGCCATGTCAGCAGCCTATTTAATCTACTAAATTTGCGAAGAATGTGATATTAAAAGGTCAGAACAGTCAAAGTTGTTGTCAGACTAATAAATGTCTCTGAACATCAAGCACTTAATAGGTCCGGAATATTGAAATAACTATTATAAAATTCAAGAAGCAGGTAAACAATTTTGTGCCTTTTTAACCTAAAAATATGTTTACCAAAGACTAGATTGTGATTTAATGGCTTCAGAAGCTAAAAAATTGCAATGTAGCATAAAGGAGTCCGTTGTTAACATCACTTACCATAAGAGATGTTTCAAATAATGTTAGCGATACACCACAGGCGTCACATACATAATTAAGACATTATTTATTGACTGATCTTAATGAACCAACTATCACCTAGTAAAGCATAGATAAAGAAACGTAACATTTTAAAATTACAAAAGTTTCGGCCAATTCTTACCTGTTTCATCACCAATAGCCCACACCAACAGATCCACACAAGCAGCATTTGCCATGACATTGAGCTTAAACTTGTTTACGAGCGCATAGTTGCTCTCGCGCTCCTCCCTTTCACTAGCATCATGGTTCTTGCTTTGCAGCTCCGTCTGCCCGCTCAAAAACAAACCTGCGCAATCCCCTGTCAACCAGCTATTCACGCAGCTCATATCTATCTTACCCTTAACAAACTCCTGCACGTCCTTGGTGAAGGGCACTGGCAGCTCCTTCTGGGGCTGCAGCAGCTCCCGCAACAGTGTCACCATGACCAAATTCATAGTCTCCGAAAAAGTCTTGTAGGGAAAGATTTTTATCTTGCCAGTAGAGTAGATCTCGAGCGACTGTTCGTCCAGAAACGACAGCATGTCCTTCGTGAGCAGTTTCTTGGCGAGCGAGAGGATGGTCTGCAGGTGCACCACTGGGAACAGCATCTTCGCCTTTTTGTCGCACGTGTCTGATATGCGCAGGTGCGGGAACTGGTTGAAGCTGAGCCAAACTTGGAGAAAAAGTACGTGGTGGGGTCGTAGCAGGCATCGCTCTGGCTGGAGAGGGAGTTGCGCTTCAGGCAGTTCGACTTGTACGCTATGTCCGCCACGTCGTAACCCTACAAACATGAAAGTGAGTACCTCATTCCAGTACTAGCAATATTGAGAGTCAAAGTGTGAGACAAAAACAAAACGGTAAAAAACTGACTCAGACAAGTGACTCAAAATTAGTTTGATTGTGGCACACCAAACACGATTAATGTGCTAGTTGCTAGTAAGTGGTGGCGTTAACAAAGAACGAAAGCAAACAGTGTGAACTAGACGAGAACAACTTTACCAGAATTGGCCAAGTGGTTTGTAAGGGGAGACTCAGCGGTAAAAGCTGAAATGCAAAGAGAATTGGGTACGAGTCGAAACTCAGCCGCTTTCAAAATCATCTCCATCAAGCATCGCTTCTATGCTATCTTGATAGTTAACACCTACACTAACAGATTATTTGTTACGTTTCTACTTTAGTAATGTGTCGTCTTAAAATACGTGAAACATTTAGTTAGCAAATTGCTTTTCAAGACAACACTTTTAATTGGGTTTCATGAAGCTGCATCTTATTTTATAAATGAAATATCTTGTAGGATAGACAAAAAGCTTGTTCAGCAATGGTTTCACTTCTTCCAAATGGCAAACTTTCAAGGCTGAAACGTCTTAAATATATAAAAATGTCATTCAATATTACACTCTCTTAGAAGTAACTGTAATTTGAAATCTCTCTTTTTGACATCCAAAAGATTACAACTAATAATGTACTTGATATGATAATTCCATATAAAGTCGAATCAAATTTTGTTTTAGTAAAAACTATACTGAACTCAGTACTTATCCTATCAGTACTGTAAAAACTAGTGATGTAAATGGTCTGTTGGATAGAGGCGGTTACAGAGTTACACCACTTTAACAAGCAGTTGATGTGCACTGTAAACTTTAGATTTTTGAAATTCTATTAATCACCTTTTACAATTTTTTAGTCATATAAAAAGGAGGAGGTTGTGGTGAAAGCTAGATTTGAATGCGCTTTCCTTAGTTTCCAAATATTAATATATCTTAAGATATTCTTTTTTGTTTGTAGCCTTTGGTTTTAATTAAAAAAATGTAAAAATTAAATTTTAGATACTTTGATTTTAAAGCACCTTGTACATGGTGGAAATTCAAACAAAATATCCTTTATGGTTATGGAGATGTAAATTTTTGTTGTAAACCTAGAATTTCAGATCAATTTTTGATTAACATTGTATATCAAATGGATATAAATTCAAAATAAATTTAAATTGTATTGAAGGCACGCTGCAAAATGATAAAGGTCCCATCTCTCAATCTCTTTCAGTCTTAAATATGCGTTTTTTGTAACTCCTGCGTGTTCTACAAAGAACTTTTTGGCTTTATTAGATGATTTTCAACCTATCAATTGGTGGAAATCGCAATGGTCTATCTATAGCGTTTCAGAAGGTCATGATATATTTTTGGTTCATAACGTGATGGATGGAAATATGAATTAAATAATCATTTCTAAACACCCTGTATATAAGTTGATCTGACTGAAAAACCTGCAAAAACCAGTTTGGTCTAAGAGGCTATATAAATGATAACACCATTCGGCTAGATCTATATAGAGCTGGTTAGTGGCGCCACGTTTTCTGCTTTGACCATAAATGAGTAGGGAGTTAAGGAGTCAGCCCTATCCTTCTTTGACCAACCTATCAAATGGTAATGATTCAGTCAAAAAAGTTGTTGTCAACCAAGTTTAGCTCCTAATAAAAAATTTCTACGTGTATATGAGTTGAAAGTGGTGTTGAGAACAGTTAAAGACTCTACAAGACTTAATCTATGGTCGCCTATGATAGAGGTACATGAAAACAAAATTTATGGACGTGTAAAGGAAGAAGAAGAACAAAGATATTTATAAAAATGTTCCTTTCACAGCTAGGAATGCTCTAGTGACTAGAAAAATTCATGAGGTTGACCCAAAGGAAGAAATAGAAGAGAAAGATAATAAAAAAAGTGGTTAGTTAGTTAAGAAAGATTTAGCAAAAATGGGCATTAAAGATAATTTGGTATAAACGAAAACTATAGCCAATGACCTTCAAGATCTATAGACTCATTAAAAATATATGGGCAAAGAAGAACTATAACGAAAACGGTGTAATACCGTAAAGGAAACTTTCTACAGCGGTGCGAAATCATAACGGTCACTTTCGGTTGCCGTTAATTGATTTGGCTGAAAATCAATCCCATGAAAAGTACTGACCTAAGATGTGTGTATGCCAAGTTTGAAGTGAATCTGTTGAATAGAACGGAAGTTATAGTGTCTCCAGACACACAGACAGACATGAATTTTCGAAATCGTAACGGTCACTTCCGGTTGCCGTTAACCGATTTGGCTGAAAATCAATCCCATAAAAGGTACTGACCTAAAATGTATATATGTCAAGTTTGAAGTGAATCCGTTGAATAGAACGGAAGTTATAGTGTCTCCAGACACACACACAGACAGACAGGATGATAATCTCATTAACTTTCTATGAGCTCCGTGTAGAAAGTTAATAATGGTCACGCCATTTGAAGACGCTTATATTTGTCCTAGTCAAATCACCCATATCAGAGGTAACCAACTCAAGATTCACTAGAGAGTTACATGTTGCGTTTTTGTTATGTCAGCAAGATCACAGAGTATGTTTATATAATTCCATTTCACTTGGATGATTTCAACAATAGTTTTATGAGAATTTTTGAGTCCAATATATTGAGAGAACCTCAGCTAGGCATCCTTAGCCTAGATAATTTGTTGTATGTTGACCTTGAGACTCCAGGAAGGCAACGAACCATTTTTGGTAACTTGTTTTAGTAGCCTCTTCCAAATTTTCTTCTTGTGAGAATTTTCAAACATCATCTAGATGAGTCGCTACTATTTGGCCACCATAACTACAAACTTGATCGCGTCCTTAAGTGACAGTGGAGCTAATTATGGTGGTTGTTGACGTTCTGAACTTTGCAACAATTTTCAAAATTAAAAAAAAATGTTGCCAGACATTAATGCCTATCTAAAAATGCAGGGTTACATCAGTACAATGTCATCAGAAAATGTCATTTGCTGGGTTATTTTTGAAGTACGTGATCTCTTTGATATTTTATTCAGTCTGTTTTACAAGTAATTTGGTATATTTTTGGCTACTGGACGCGTCTTGATTGGTTGGCAGTTAGCATGTCTTTACTTGTGTATGCATTTTTAAAGTTATTACACTTTATCCCTTGAACCGGAATAATTTTAAAAATTTTACGTATCTATCTATACGTTTGAACGGAATATAAGGAGGTTTGAGCGTTTGTGCTAGAATGTCGGGGCCACTCTCGCTCCTTGCCGATGGACTGTTGATTTGCGGTGCATCTGGAGCCAAGCGGCTGCAGCTGAGTCATTGGCTTTTCTTTATATCCCACTATCATTTGTAAATAAATTGTTCCAACCTTGCAAAAATTTGAAGGAAGGCGGATGAAAAATTGTCAACCTAGGACGCCAAAAATACCTTTTTGCGGGCAACCCCTCGTTTGAGTATAAAAGAATAAATGTATAATTATATACAATACAAGGCTTTTCCAACTTGTGTACATATATATATATATTACGATTTGACCCCGTCACCGCCAATTGGTTTTAAAGTTTTCTATATATTTAAACTTGTTTGACCTACTCTTCAAAATGCATCATTGATCCAGGACTTCTTATATGAATAAAAATTAAAATGTTTACATACATCACAAGGTTTTTCTCACCTGTGCATATTTAATTTTTTTTTAATTTACCTCTAATCAACTTGAAACAAACTTTTTAATTTCAATTGATTGATATGACTCCAAGTAGTACAAACACAATATTAATTACAAATTTAACCATATTCAATATAAGGCTTTTCTGTCCTGTGTATAGATCAATCATATAGTTAAAAATCTCCCGTAGCAAAAGTCGTTTCCCCCTCCCCTGACTAATCTTGCCCATTTTATATATATGGGAGAAGGACGTTAGAGATATTAAGTTTGGGAGAGAGGTCATGAAACAAAATAACTATAAGCAAAATTTTCCAAAAATCGTGACACGAAAGCTTCTGTAACAGGTAGTATTCCTACGATATCTACCTAAAAGAAAATGAGCAACAGATAACTGGATGATATCCTCATATTGCATTGCTTGTTTGTTGGTATAGTCCTATGATCTGTATTATCCCATATTATCTCACCACAAATTTCTTTCGTGAAATTCGATTATATTCCGTTTGATTTTCAGTTTCTCCAAATAAATTCAGCACCATTGTACTTATTACGCCTCCCCACTCCTTCTAGTCTTTGCTTACGAAAATTGGCTTTTATCACTGATTCCAAGAAGTTAACTAAAGAAAGCTTCATAAAATCCAATAATACAATCCAACTATCGCCTCTAGATTATTAGCAATCTAAACAGGTACCAGTTTTACCTGAGTGATGGCAAGAATGTCGAGAGCAGCCGTGAGGTTTCCAGAAAGGCTGCGCGGAATGATGGGCCGGAAGTTGCTGAAGCTTCGCTTGTACACAATAGGCTTGTCCTGCACATTCTGGTTTGTCTTGATGGGGGGTTCAGGCTTGGGGAAGAGTCGGCAGAAAAGCGGCACGTCATTCGTGGAGAACCGGCCCATGGCACGTGCCAGCCCAATGAGTACAGGCAGCGTCCCTTTGCACAAATACAGCTTCGTCGAGCTGGAGTTGGTACCTTGCTCCTGCAGGCTCTTCAAGATAATTGTAAGGTTAGTCAGGCATTCCACCTGACAGTTAATGATCTCCTCCCGGGACACATCGGAGCATACCGCCACATCGCTCAACAGGGAGTGCAGGCAGAAGCTGAACTTCTCTGCAATCGGTATGCCTATAAATAGGACGAAATGCACACTACAGCATTGCAGCAGTTAAAAGGAACTTTACGGTCTGTTGGGTGTGTTCGCACTTCATCCCGCCACACTGCCTTGCCAAGGCCTCTGGCAAGGCGCAAGAAATAGGGCAAGATTTTGTCGGCATGCTGCAGTCCTGATTCCAGGAAATACAGGCCCAGTGCGATAACGGCATCTTGATCTCGGCTGTTTAGCCGAAAGACTCCGTTGGAGGACTCGAACGGACAGAGAGAGAAAAGATTGTGCAGCTGCAAATAGACTCATCAATGACCCTGACCACTGAGGAATATCGACTGAATGATAGAGCGCAATTAATAAATAATGTCACAACGCGTAACGTACTTTTTCCCATTGTATATTTTTGATAGCAGCCAAAGATCTCGCCAAATGCTGCACAGTTTTGTGGAAAAACAGCCTTTCGTCGCTGCCCATTTTAACCTTACTTTATAAGGGGCAACGGTTGACCTTCATTGTGCGCAACTTAATCAATAGGATGACAGTGATGACACAGTTATGCTCGAGCGGCGTCGTTTGAAAACATGACACTTGCAATTAAAAAAAATAGACAAGGGGTTGATCCATGTTATTCCTTAATATATAGGATGCTACAGAAATAAGAAAAATTGTTTTGGCCATATTTGTATAATTTAACTTGATCAAGAATATTAAAATTGTTTAATTAATAAATTTTTATTAAATTAAATAAGATAATTTTGCAGCATTCATCATAGAGACAAATGTCATTTTATGGGTGACAACATTAGTAATCTGCAGATTTTGTTCTTTTCTTTTGCTTTCATATATTTAAAAATCACCCCGTTGTTAATGATAACAAGAGTATATTAAGTATTGCAAATCCTTTTCACTATTTGAAATAAAATTAAATGTTAGTAAATACACCCTTATTAACATCATAAAGCAATTTTTTAAGGTTGACGTAAGTCCTTGTATATTTTGAACCAAACAATTCAATGGCCCACATTGATTGTATGAAAGTATAATAATAAACACCAATTAAAACTAAATATTCATATATTAACAGTACAATATACATCATAAGAGCACATAACAATTGCACTATTTCAAGCATACTTACAACCGTTAGAAACTAAATTAATATATGTACAACCAAAACTATTTCTATCTGTAGTGGATTTTAAGGTAGAATTAATTCATGCCTGCATTGCAGTCACACACTGAAGTCCATTTAAAATCGCTTAAATTATCACAATACAAATAATCAGGCTTGGAATTAAGTGAGACGTAATTTAAAAGCTAACAACGAATGGAAATTTGGACAATTCGATCCATCGTACAGGTAAATCTTAATACTCACTTCGTTAGTATAAAATGGCATTATAAAATGCTAGCTACGCTTAGGCTACAGGAATCCTAGTTGGCCCAGCTGCAAACAGAAACAATTAGGGAAGCGCCCACAAATGGTAAGATCATACGAACCAGTGTTTGCTTTTGTTGTTCCCTTTGCAAAATGGCTTCCGTTTGCGTCTCATCAAACTTGCACACGGCTGCAATGACCCGTGCTAGCACCAGACCCTCTTTACCCAACATGTAATTGTACAACACGTTGCGCAGGTACTCAGTCTCAGTAGAAGTTGACAGCTCGGTACAGTGGTTCAAGGTGACGAGTGTCTCATCCAGCTTACGGTTCAGTTTCTCGTTTTTGTTTTTTAGCTTCTGCAGCTCGTTTTCGTAAAATTGGATAGAAGTGCGGTTGGTCAGATCTAGCGACTTGTACTGGACTATTTTCTCGTGCAGATGATTGATTTCCTTTTCATGTTCTTCTCGCAACTTGCGCACGTCGTTGGGGGTTTCTAGGCTGTAAATCTTGCTGGAGTTGATTATGTCCAGGTTGTCCAGCTTGTCTTTGTTGCTGCCCAAATGGTTGGCCACATTGATGGGCGATATCTTCAGTTCCTGCACTTCGTCCTGCAGCAGCTGCCGTTCGTGCACAAGCTCAGAGTACTGGTGCTCCAACTCACGCAGCTGCGCTTCCAAGTCGCTCGCTCGCTTCTCGCGGGCCTCGCAGTGCTCTTGCAACTGCGTAACTTGCAAGTGCAAGTCTTTGACTTCGTTTTCCAATTTATCAATTCCTTGCTGTTCTTCTGTTGGCTGTAGCCTCTCAATTTCCGCCTTGCACTGCTGTAGCTCCGCATCTTGCTGCGTTTTTTGGGCATCTAGTGCTTCGCACCTCAGTTTCACTTCGGCCAGCTCCCGTAGTAGGCTCTCATTCTCCTGCGTCACTTGGCTGTAGTCTTGGGACAGCTCGCCGTTTCTTCGGTTCAGTTCGCTTATTTCTTCTAGAGCTCTGTAAAAAATATTTATATCTTATTCCAATGTAGTCACATGATCATTGTTTTATTTAGGTATCTGAGAAGAAGATAAGAGTTTGAGTTTTTCATAGTTTTATTATGAATATCCAATGAGGAATCAGGCTGACGCTTCGATTAAAGCTATCTGAATACTAACGATGCAATATATTCAGTTATTCTCCTTGTATTTCAAATATTAGTTTTAAGAATTAATTATCATGCTAAAATAAACTATCTATGAAAGAGTTTTTTGCCAACGCGCGGGCTAAAGGCATTAAAATTGGGGTCAAATATTGAAGGTTAATAAGTTTACTTAGTGTTGTATTTAAGAGAGGACTTTCATCAAGTGGTCAGTCTGAGTCTGGAACATATAACTAGTTTATCGCTCTTAAGGGGCAAAAAAACAAACCACGATACAGTGAAAAAGCGAGTGACATCAGAAAATGCCAAAATATTATCTGCAACGACCCGATTGACGTCAGCAGCTAGCCCGATTACGTTATCTACCATCCCAGTGACGTTAACAACGGCCTCCCAACACCATCCCTACCACACTCGCACGAGTAGTATAAAAGCGAAAACGCACGGGACAGTCACTTAATTTTTAGAAAATTTTCTTTTGAAGATCTCCGTCGCAGTTGTAGATGAAACGTCAAGAGTTTCCGAACTCCGACCACAACCTAATAACCCGAGAACCAACCACACGATGTAAAGTGAAAATTGCTGCAATTTTTCAAAAAATTTTAATTGAAGCTTAGGTGCATGATAACAAAAAATAGAGTTCTTTTAATATCATGATAAAGAAAATGGGAACAGTAAAATAATACAAAACATCCGGAGAAAGTCTATGTTTGGACAGATATCATGTAAGAATAGAAAAACTAAGTATATTTGCTAATAATCTTAACTCCAAAAGAATGGTAATATACCAAAAGTCTTTTGACATTAATAAAAAAATTTTAAAAAAAAGTTTGGATTATTGATGAGTGAAAAGATGAAAATAGTGGTAACGTCAAAGGACCAATAATAAACTTAATGTTATAGGCACCATATATTCGATAACAGTGGAAACACACTTCTACGTGACAGACTGTATCATCACACTTAAATTGTTTTTTATTTTAAGGATAATAAATAAATGAGAGACAAGAATGTTTAAGTACATAAGAGATGAAAACTTAATTGAAAATTAATTATAGTCTTGCACCGATTGTTGATGGTGTTTCTTATGTACATAACAAAACGGAGAGAAGTCTAATTGTACCAAAACAGGAGTCAAAATGCAATGTGCTAATTATAAAATACCTATTATTGCAAAGTGGACCTACTTGCAATTAGTTTCCCTTAAAGTCCAACTTTCTTCTTCCTGCCGCCTGTCTTGATCCTGCAACCGATTAACTTCTTTCTGCAGCCTCTGATTTTCACCATCCAGGCCACTGCTCCTCTGCTCCAACTCCTGAATCTTTTCTTCTAGCAATCTCTGCCCTGCCTCCACATTAGACAACCTCAACACTTGCTGATGTAATTTTTCATTCTCTTCCTTTTCTGCCATCACCTTAGATTCAACTTGAGATACTTGCTCCTTTAGATTGTTGTTCTGGTCTATACTACTTTGAAGTTCCTGTTTTAACTCTTCATTTTCCTCCCGAAGCCGATTCAAGCTGTTGTTCTTCGTCAACAATTCTTCCTTAAGGCTCTCCGTGCTTTGTGATAAACTTAAATATTCTGCTTTTGCAACATCTAACAACTGTTTTAATTTATCTACTTCAGCTGTGAAGGCTTGCAGTTGGAGGTTTCTCTTTTCGTATTCAGAAAGCTTTTTCTTATATTCATCTATGGTTTCCTGAATCACCCGATTCTTATCTTTGAAACCAGAGATTTCGTTATTAAGGCCCTGAATATCACTGTGGTACTGAGCTTTTTGCTCCTTCAGCTTTTTATTTAGCGCTTGCTTTGTGTCTTCAGAGGTTCTACGAGCCTCTGCTAGTAACTGTTTCGTATCTATCAGTTCTGTTTCAACAGCTACAAATTCCTCCTGCTTGCAGGTATTGCTCTCGTAATCCGTAAGCTTCTCTTGTAATATCACAATGTCCTGCTGAAACGCTCCGTTCGCTATTGTAATCTGGTCGATGCGCTCTTCAAGACTAGAATTGAGCTGCTTTAAGTCGGAGACCGTTTTCCGGAGATCAGCAACTTCGTTTTGCAATGCCAATTTGTTTGTGTGCAGATCCGAGTTGCTCTCTTCTAATGCCAATGTAGCATTATCCGCAAGTGCAAGTTTCTTTTGTAAATTGGTAACTTCATTTTGTAGAGATTCCTTTTCTTGACGCAAAGATTTGATATCTTGCCTTAGGTTTTCAAAGTCATTGCTCAATTTTGCCTTTTCATCATTTAAAGCGAGCATCTTTTCTTTTTGTGCCGTCAAGTTTTCTTCCAATTTGCAAACATTTTTTCTAAGTTCAGTGTTTTCTTTCTCCGACTTAGCTAAACTGTTTCTGACATCTGTGCTTTCTGAAATTAAATCCAAGTGATTTGTTTCAAGGTCTTTATATTTTTCTAGTTTTCGTTCTAGAGTATCTTCAACAATTTTTAATTTTTCTTCCAAACTGTCGACCTGTTGCTCCTTCTCAAACAATCTCATTTGGATTTCTTTAATATTATTGTCAGTACTTGATAGCTGTTGTAATTTTTCTTGAAATTCCGAGGTCATTTTTTCTTCTTTTTTGTCATAGTCGGCCTTTAAACCGTCTTTAATTTTAGTTTCTAAAGTCAACAGCATCTGCTTTGTACCCTCCCTGTATCCCACGACTCTTTCATCAAATTCTTCCTCTTGCTGTTTTAATTCTTGCTGTAGCTTCAGTTTTTCTTCGTTCACTCTTTTATGTTCTGAGAGAAGTTTTTGCAGCTCGTTTTCCTTTTCGAGCAACTTCGCCTCGCGCGAACTCTTCTCTTCCTCCAGCTGCTCTACCTTAGCGTTAAGCAAATCGACAGTTTTTCTCAAATTATGCGCTTCTACTCGCAGCTGCTCGGCCTTCTCCTCCTCTGCTTTGCTGGCACTGGTCCGATTTTCGTACTGCTCCAGATCGGCCCGCAGCACCTCGACGTCGTGCTTCAGATTCTCGATTTCTAAGTCGCGGTTCTGTATCTCTGTGTGCAGCTCCATTTTGGTCTGCGCGATGATCAAGTTGTTTTCACGCTCGCGTTCCAGCACCTGCTCGTGTTCCTGCGCCCTCGTGCGGACGGTTTCTTCCAGCTCGGCGACGCGGCTCTTGAGGGTGGCTTCCCTGCTGCCGGCCACGATGGCCGAGGCCTTCATTTCCTGCAGCTTCAGGTTGAGGCCGTCTATGTCCGCGCGTGCGTCCTGCAGCTCCTTTGTTAGGACCTCCGAGGCGTCGCTGCGTTGCTTGTCTGTGGAGTCGCTGGAGGAGTTGCCGATGTCCACGAGCAGCTCTGGCTTGTTCTGGTCCCCGTTGTTCTTGGCGCTCGTCTGCAGAAGACTTACTTTTGTCTTCAACGTGTCTATGACATACTGTTTTTCATCGAGCTCTACGCGCAGGGCGTTTTCCAGGTGGGCTTTGGCCTTCTGCTCTAACGAGCATTGCTCGCGCAGCTCGGCCACTCGCCTTAGCGCCTTGTCTTGGGTTTCTACGAGCACCGACTGCAATAGAAGAAGAATAATATTATTATTTGTTTAAGAATATCTTGATTAACATATCAATTATCTCGATATGCATATGGTCTAACCAGGAGTAGCCAAGCGCATAATCACCACATAATTTCGCCTTATTGTGGTAAGAGATTTAATTAGGTACTCCTCATTTAAACTACCAAGACTTTCTTATGTCCTTTACAATATGTAAAAGAGCTTGCATAACCATAGATTGCAATTCTTCAATAGTTAATGATTAACATGGCAAAAATTGTGAATGGAGGAGGATGCCGTTATGCAAAAGGTATCCTTAACATATCCTAAGTATACTTAATACATCTTCTTTTCATTCTCAATATTTCCTAGAAAATATGGACGTGATTATGTCCATACACTCCTACAGAGGGCAATGTATTGTTACATAATCAAATTCAGGTATATCAGGCCAGTGAAATTATGTCTATCAAGGACATGGAGGGGTATATGAGAGATGAACATATTCCAACTTACATTAGGATATCAGCACTTCCAAAACAATCTCCCTCATAGATGTTTTTATGTGTCCACCAAATGAACACACGTAATAAATTACTCCAAAGAAAACCTGAACTTGTCTCTGAACAATAGACAGCACTCCTAGTTATTAGACCAAGTTACCCAAGTCACCCATTTTCTAGATTTACAGGTAAACAGTTTCTTTGGTTGGTTTGTTGAAAATATGCACCCTAATAACTGATACAAGATCTGTACTGAGAACACTCCTTTCTGTACTATGCAGTCGCCTTCTAATACTTATTTCTAACATTTTCAGTCTTTTAGAACCTCCTTTGCAACTTTGGAGTGAAAGTTGAAGCTCCTGGACGACTGCTTGTTGAATGACATCAAGTCCAAGTTGGAGAAAAGTTCGATTTCTTTAACATATTAACCGAATAGATGGGCGTCGTTTTACTAAATGAGAAATGTTTTATGTAAGACAATATGAGAAAAACATTATTACAAAGGAAAAGGCTAAAAAAGAAACGATAGGAATCTTAAATTAATACATGAAGAGAACAGAAACAGATGAACAAAAGTTGGCAGGACAGAAATTAAAAGAATGAAGATACAGAGCATAGAATAATAGAGAAATAGCGAACTGAGAAAAAAACAATCAAAATAAAGAAAACAAGATAAATTAATTCTTCTTCTTCTTTTTAACCCTTTTACCCTAAACGGGTGTTGAGTGATAAATTAATTAAAAGAGGTTTAATGTAAAGAAGATGTTTTCATTAAGAAAAAACTAAAATAAAAGTCTACAGCTTATAAAATTGCTAAGCTAAGAAGTAACCAAACTGTAATTGATTTAAACAAATTAAATTTCTGAAAACAGAATAAAATTGAGAATCCAAAAACAATCAAAATTTACATTAACAGGGTCATAAAAATAAATACAATTAGTTTTAGATCGATATTTCAGGATGGCGTATACTTGTACTATACACATATCTCTAATACATTTCACAAGTTGCAACTCAACAAGCAACTGATATTGCTTTATGAATGCTCTTTTTGGGAAGAGATTTGAAGGGGTGTTCCTGTGTCGTCACTCCAAAGACCAGCATTATTTACACAAGTCTCCTGATAGATAAAAGGCATACAGGAAAAGGTGCTAGTAACCTTAGCAAAAAATGATCAGAGGATAGTCACCTCAAATGTCGTTTAAAAGTTGCCAAAAAGTATACATTATATGGTAAAATTGAGTACATGGAAAAACGACATTCATGAGCAGAAGGAAGAAGTAACTTAATATTATAGGTTTGGCTGCCTTTTATATGTCACCTAAACTCCTAGTTTTTCAAATAGAGGGGTTTATTTTACATTCTCTAATATATTGGCAAATATGGGCGACACTGAAAAAACAAAACAAATGTTCGTGCAAACAGGTGCAAAATTGAAAACGACAGAAGATGCACTAGATAAAACCTCAGAGATACTAATAGAACAAAAAAAAAAATCTAAAAGACTATATGAATGGGTTGTGTAAATGATATCAAGAATGGTAATGGAGATGAGCAACTGGAAACAAAAATAAGGTACAGGAACTATTTGATAAAACTGGGGTAGAAATTAGTACCAATTAGGAAGCTATAAAGCAAATAAGAACAAACCAATACTTGGGCAAAAATGGAAATATTTGGAAAGGCAAAAAATAGTAGATTTTGGCCCAAGAAAGGTACAAGAACTTGATACTTCACCTAAAAAAGGCAAGACAGAAAAGATATCGAGCGTTGTTCAGATACAACCTTACTGTGAGTGGTATGATAAAAATATAGCAACCGGAGGCTCAAAACAACAATAGGTATATGGCAAGTGAAAGATCCCTGAGAAACGTAGAATACGACTAGCAAGCAACAAAGGACGAGTACAAAATTAATATGCAAAAGGTACTGAATGGATGTAGAGCATAACAAGAAGACAAAGCTACAGAAACCAAACAAGAAAAATGGCAGGAAGAGGCAAAAGAAATACGGTATATAAAATTGCAATACTAGCAATTTAAAAAGTGGATAGAAAAAGATGTATACTAGGATTCAAGAGAATTAATGGAAAGGATCTCTTACCTTAGGATAACGAATTACATAGCTAATATATCTTAGTAAACGTGAAAGTACTAACCAGGAAAGGGGGGGAAAATAGAGAAAAATGACTTCTATGAGAGATTGGCAAAAACCCGAGAAAAAACTTCAAAACACAATATTCTTATAGTTCTTGGAGATTTCAAAAGAAACAGTGCTCAATGTTACAAATGACAATGGAACAAGCATAGGTAACCTGACAATAGATAAGGGTAGTACAAAATTTAAATATAAAATGGACTACAAAGTCATTTGGCTGATCCTAATTTCTCTTCTTCTTTCACCTCTTCCTTACATCCTTTCAGGTGTCGGATTTGGACTAGGTTCCTTTTATCCATCCACTAATTTCTTTCAATGCATTCTATTTAATACTCTTTTCTCCATTTTGCCCCTTTCCTTTCCCACATCTATCATTTGTTTTTTTTTGTCTTCCGCTCCTTATTTTATTGTGATTTTTTGCTCTCCTGGTCATCTTAGTGATGTGGCCGGTCCAGTTCAGTTGTCTTCTTTGTATTTTGCTTATTATTGGCTTTTGCTTAGTCATCTCGATTCCGATAAAAATTAGAAATCAGATCATTTATGTGTTGATATGTAAAAGAGACAAAAAATACTTCACCATATATCAGGGAGCCCATGTTGGATCAGATCACCTCTAGTAGGGAAAGTTTAATCAAAAGAAAGATGCAAAGCTGAAAAATACAAGAATACTACAAAACGAAGTATAGAAAATATTACAAACAAAATAATAGGTAGAAGGGAACCAGATAAAAAGAACAATTGGTGACTAAGACTGCAAGGTCGCAATAAAGCATAAGAAAAAAGAAAGGTCAGCTACAAAATGTATCAAGTAATTGGGAACAAGTACACACATGATAAAAAAACAAGAGAATGTGGATAGAACATGTGTGGTATGGACACATGCAGAGGACGGAAAACTTTAAAGAAGTGTAAACTATACTAACAAAGAATTCAAAGGTTCATGATCAGGAGCAGGATAGATGGGGGAAAATAATGGAGGAAGCAAGGGCAAGATTGGACCAGATATAATTTCTAGCAAAGTAGGTATGGGGTTTAATTAAAAGATGATCTAATCTAATACATTTTCTCTTTTAACCCTTACATAAAATTTCTTTCATTTAGTTGCAAGTAATATTTGTACAATATCTCACGTTATTTTCAACGAACTTAAAAAGTTCGTTACTGAATTCTATATGTCTGTCGCTGTCACAAAATTATGGATTTTTTAAAATTTTAAAATGGATTCTTATAGGAAATTTTACGCTGATTTCAAAATCGAAATCAAAAAGTTTCTATCTCGAATAGTTTTCGAGATATTCGACTTCGAATTTCGGGGAAATTTTCGACATTGCGATTTTAAATGTGATTCTTATAGGAAATTTTACGCTGAATTCGAAAATGAAGAAAAAATTCTATGTCGAATAATTTTCCAGATATCGAAAGGTTTTTTTAAGTTCGTTCTGGGATTGCTTACAGAGCAATCTCTTCGCCGGTCCCATGTTTTATTTTGTTATATTATTAATTTATATATAATACGTTCTACTTTATTACCTGCCTCCATCACTTTGACATGTCCTTGCACATTTACAGTACATCCTTTACATTTTTTAAAAAACCCTCTAAAATTAACTAACACAAACCTAAATTATAACTAGTAACAGCGAGTGTTTTTCGAGTCACACTATTGTTAATAACTAAAGTTCTTTGCACATTACATTTTTCTTTAATACAAGTTTGATTACCTTCATCTTTGCGTTCTCTCTTTCCAATTCCTGTAGTGATTAGCAATATCCGTGTAGCGCCCCCTATACTTGTGGTATCTCATCTGGGCCTTCTGAAAGGCAGCATATATTTGCTCCTTGCTAAGATGTCCGAGCTGCGACGACGTCGACGCGTTGTCTTCGACCTCACTGGCTGATATGTCCAGATCCGACTAAAAACCTCAGCATTACAAAGGCTGCAGATCAGAACTTGCGAAACGTTACCTGCAGGTGGTACAAGTTTGTGGTCGATTCATATCGTGGCAGGAATGACATGTCGCTAGCCACTGAGGAGCTGGAGTTCCTGCGGAGCCGCCCGCTGTTCGACAGCGGGACTGTAGAGAAGCCCGGCTCGGGGTTCGGGCTCGCGCTCGCGGCGTCTAAAATACTGTTCTGGTTAGTGCGTGTGGGTGCGAGCAAGCTCTGTGTCGGTACCATCGTCCCCGATGGAGAAAAAGCTCTCGTCGCTGGTCGCATTCTGAATCTTCTCCGTCACAGATTGCGTTAGTTGCTGGAATCTCTGCGGCGATATCTTCACTTCTTCGGCGATCTTGTCCTTCAGCTTCTTGAACATTTTACGCTGGTGCGCCGCAAGCGTAAAAGTAATTCAAAGTAAATAAAAACCCATAACACTTCTCAATCGTAACCTTTACTTGACGTGTCATATGGGCGATTAATCACAGACATACAGCACTAGTTCTATCGATTTTCTTTGTATTTCAAACGAGCAGAATCAATGTCCCTAATGCAGGACGTAAGTCCTGACGATTTTAATTATAATGAAAATCCCCCAGCTCTCAGGGACTTTTCTTATCTAATTGTTTATCACTTTCGTAGTGCTGTTTATTTAATAGTAAGGTGTGAGTGTCGTTTCTAATGACAGAAAATGTAGATTTTTGCTGCCTGACGAAGCCTTGAGCCTTAGTTAACCTTTTTTGCATCTTAAAGATTACGCTTGCTTGCGCGCCTCAATAATTTCCAAATGGTAAATAGCGGCCGCCTCCTGCTTTGAGGTTATGACGGCCAGGCGACGCTTGTCTTAAGTTGCTGCTTAGTGGGGCCGCAGCCTGCAGCCACTTAGTGATCTTTGTCTGTTCGAAGGATCCTACTCTGGCTAATATACCACCGCCGGGCTACGGGCCGCCGCCGGCTGCCATCGGGACCCCACCGCTTATTCCGCCTGTGCACATTCCTCCAATGGCAGGCTTCCCTCCCATGATTCCGCCGTTTAGTGTTCCGCCGCCGGGCTTCAACGCCTTCCCGCCTCCTCCTGCCAACCAAGCACAGGAGTGGACCGAGCACAAGGCCCCCGACGGCAGAACTTACTATTACAACTCCATTACAAAGCAAAGTTCATGGCAGAAGCCTGACATGCTAAAGTCTCCATCAGAAGTAAGGGTGTGCTGTACTATACCGGTGCTCGTAGATCCTTATTATTTTCAGTTGCTTTTATCGCAATGCCCTTGGAAAGAATATACGGCTGACAATGGGAAGGTGTATTACCATAATATAAACACAAAAGAGTCCAGATGGGTTGTACCACCAGAGCTGGAGGAAATTAAGAAGAAAATCATGGAGGAAGAGTAAGTCATTTTATTATATTGATCATATTTTTCATTAATATTACTTTGATATTATTCTTCTTTAATTTCTTTTATGTGCAAATATTGCATGGAGTCTTGTGGCTTTTGCTCATACAGCATCTGTTTATAAGACTCCAATTTTTGCTATGTGGATAATACTAAATGGTTTCATTCAAATGAGTCGAATTACATCATCCTTCTAGGTAATGTAAATTTATGTTTCTGAAGGAAGGGAGGAGTAAATCTTGATGTAGCTTATACAAGCTTGTTTAATTCTATCATGACTGATAGTACTCTTTATAATTTTCCAATTAGATCAAAAAGGCCCACAACCCCTGTTGCACCCGATGTCACCAGCCCCTTTCAGTGCAGACAACCGTCAGTGGCAGCACTTCCGTAATAAATTCTCCCATACCGGCAACTTCTGCAAGTGAGTATGCCTTCTGAAGATTCAAATTGCAAAATATAAATTGACGTTAAACCCAGATACAAGTCCTGGAGCAAAAAGTGCATTAGAGGCATCGATGGCTGCGACTCTCGCAGCGATCAATCTGCCAACACCGCCCCCCAAGCAAGGTATTTTCTAACCACACACAGCGGTGCTGGTTAAGTTTCACATGAGCTTTGCAGATGACGACTCGAACCTGTCGACGCCCAGTGCGCCGCCAGTTGTAGAATCGCGCAACTCCACACCCGAGCCGAAAGTGTTCAAGGACAAGAAAGAGGCCATGGAGGCGTTCAAGGAGTTGCTAAAGGAGTACAACATAGCATCGAACGCGACGTGGGAGCAATGCGTCAAAGTGATCCAGAACGATGCCCGGTATGAGACTTTCAAGAAACTAAATGAGAAGAAGCAGGTTTTTAATGCATACAAAACGCAGAAGCAGAAAGATGAGAAGGAGGAGAACCGTTTGAAGGCGAAGAAGGCTAAGGAGAACCTGGAGGAGTTTCTGCTAAACTCTGACAAAATAACTTCGGCCACAAAGTATTATAAATGCGATGAGATTTTTGTTAATTTAGAGGCGAGTTAAAAACTTTAATAGTAGGACAGAAATATGATTTAGTTTGTATTTTAGGTATGGCAAGCCGTCCCGGATGCTGACAGACGCGAAATATATGATGATGTGGTGTTTACGTTAGCTAAAAGAGAGAAGGAGGAATCGAAAATCCTGAAGAAGCGCAACATGAAAAAGTTGGCTGAAGTGTTAGACAGCATGACTGAAATCAACTATGATACAACATGGAGTGAGGCTCAAGCTATGCTGCTGGGCAACACTGCTTTTAAAAATGACGTAAATTTGTTAGGTAAGTTGTTTGGGTTTAGTTTATATGTGTTATTAATTGATTAATATTTTTAGCAATGGATAAGGAGGATGCATTAATAGTCTTTGAGGAGCACATTCGACAGTTGGAGAAGGAAGAGGTGGAGGATAAAGAACGAGAGAAGCGCAGGTATAAACGACAGTGCAGGAAGAACCGAGACCAATTCCTTGCGCTACTAGATTCTTTGCATGAAGAGGGTAAACTGACGTCGATGTCCTTATGGGTCGAGCTCTACCCGATTATTTCAGCAGATGTCCGATTTTCAGCCATGCTTGGTAGTAAGTTTAGCAAATTTGAATGTCATATAACAATCATAATTCTCCAGGACAGAGTGGATCTACCCCGCTTGACTTGTTCAAGTTTTATGTGGAAGATTTAAAGGCGCGGTTCTACGATGAGAAAAAGATAATCCGGGAGATTTTGAAGGAGCGAGAGTTTGAAGTTCGAGTTGACACGACCTTCGAGCAGTTTGCAACAGTCGTCTGCGAGGATAAGCGCAGTGCCAGCCTAGATGCTGGAAACGTCAAGCTCACCTACAACTCCTTGCTTGAGAAGGTGGGTGCGCTTGTTCTTTCCAAGCTTGTTCTAGTTTGTTTCTAATTTAGGCAGAAGTGAAGGAAAAAGAAAGGGTTAAAGAAGAGTCGAAGAGGATGAAGAAGCTCGAGACTAATTTCAAGAATTTGCTGAGGGAGATGAATATTGTTTATGAGCTGTCATGGGACGAAGTGCGGCCGAAACTAGAAAATAAGGAAGAGTTCTTGGCTTTTGCGTCTGACAGTGAAAGGAGCAGAGTTTATAAGGTAATCAATTATTTGCTGGTTTGCATTTTGTGTTATTTATACTTTCTTATATTATTAAATGATCCTAGTCAGATTGGTATAATCGTTACACATTTATCTTTTAACTCTAATTTGTTGTAGCTCTAGTTTGTTGGTTTAGGGGACTATTGGCCAATAGGGTTACAGCTTGAAAATATTCGGTAGCTGCAAAAGTAATTTTGGTTTAGCAACTTTATGTGAAATCTACCCATGAAATGCACATGGTATATTTCGATGGTGAACATACTTGTGTAAATGATCATAACAATCATGCTCATCAGTATCAGTTTTGCAGCATTTCAACTATGTCCCTCGTGGATTTTTGTCAATGACAATTTTGACTTGGAAATTTAATCTTATTCAAGATAACCCTTGATGGTTAATTGTTAAATCAAAACAAGCTGGGTGTAATCATTTGAAGTTGCTCCACTTATTATGTAGCTTTAATCGTGTGATTCTAAAAATATTCAGTGAGGCATGGCAGACAGAAGAAATCCCAGAGAATTGGCAAGTTAATATTATAATCCCGATACACAAGAAGGGCGACTTCACACTTTGTGAGAATTACAGGGCCATATGCCTATCCTCCACCTGTTTTAAATTATATACAAATGTAATAGAAAGAAGATTAAGGAAAATAATTGATAGCAAACTAGCAGATGAACAAGCGGCTTACAGGACGGGAAGACAGACTAATGACAATATCTACATACTAAGAAATTTGATAGAAAAGAATCCTGTGATAAGGGATTACCATTTTTTCTAAACACTAAGGAAGTTTTTCAACAAAGCGGGGCTCCATCAGTGGATAGACAAGTTCTTTGCATTGAAGTAGGGATTGATAAGCTAAGCAAATGTTTTGTTCAAATTTTTTTAACACCTTTAGAGAAAATAAAGAATAAAAACTGATAAAAACAACAAAATTACTTTAACAGTTAGCCATAGTTTGCACACTTTATTTTATTTTTGTCATTTTACATTGTAGATAGATTTTGGCTAGTTTGGAAAATAGAAAAAGATACATGTGCACCATCTTTTAAATTAATTTTCTAGGATTTCCAATATGAAATGGAAGAGTCTTGCAGCCACCATCACTCCAGGTCGCGAAAGTCTAAGAAGTCGAAGAAGAACAAGAAGTACAAGTCTTCCAGCAGCGACTCGGAGGAGGAGCGTGTGAAGAAGGGCAAGCACCGGTCGCGCAGCAACTCGGCAGTCTCGCTTGAGAGCGGCGACGAGTACAGTAAGAAAAAAAAGAAGAAGAAGCACAAAAAGAAGAGCGCGTCTGTGAGTTCTTAGCCTTATTGCATGTTTTTGTCTGGTTAGTTCGTTCTGGTTTGGCTGTGACCCGCAAAGACTGATCTGACAAAATTGCGAGGAAGCTGTGCATGTCTTAGCCTTAGGTGGAATGCACGAGTGTTCCCATGTAATGTTGCAGCTGTATACTTTTGCAATAAATTTTGTGAAACGTTGCAGGCTACATAATTTCTGACTGTATTTTTTGAAAGAACAATGCAAAATTGTTTTCATTGTGGGTTTGTTCTAACTTCCTTATGTAAGGTGAAGTTAAAGCGATATTAAGTTTTTAAAATGTTTCAATGAGAAATTTATGGTAAAACAAATCCGTGATTTCAAAATTTAACTGGAATGGGATATTAGTAGATTTGATCGTGAATTTCTTTCTATATGTTGTATGGCATCTTTGGGGTAATTTGATTTTGAAGATTTGTGACGTTTATGGTAAGCTGGTACCTATGATCACACATTTCCATAACAATAAATGCGCCAACTATTTTAAAACTCTCTAGTTAATCTTTGAGCAATTTGTATTGGTCTTCCATGATTAATATTTTTATTTGATGTACTAAGATAAAAAAGAGGAGACAAAACTTTTAGGCTTAAAAGAAAAGGAAATTTAACTGCCTAAGAGAAATATATAAATATTTTTTGAAATATTTAAAAAGGATATAATGGAAAACTGCTGACGTCATATGAAGTACTGTAGGTAACGGCATCTGAACTGTTGCTGACGTCATCAGTTGAGCTTTTTTACAGTTACACATTTTTGTTTTTAGTAGCAACAAACCTACATCTAAGCAGATGGAAGTTTTTATGTTAAAACTGGGTGGTAGTTTCTAAAATTGGGCAAGACTTGATAATAAACCTTGTATGATTCTAATAATAGTATTACTATCTTACCTGCAGCAAAATAGATGACGTCAGCACTATATTCTCATCAACATTACTCCTACTACACATGCTGGAATGCTCTTTTGAAAATGTTTGAACTCCCAGACAATCTATTAAATTGAGAAACGCCAATGCCATATTGCTAAAGCCGTATTTAATAAATTTAATATAATTTTGATTTGAACCCTAGAAGGATAGTTTTTTTACAACTATACAAATGATATTGGACATGGTTAGACTGATTAAAAGTATCTGGACACCTACTCGAAACTCACCTTATACCATAAGTTCCAGTAATTAACGATAATATGCTCCAATGGTAGCCTCAACTTTACAGGTGCCCAAGCTGTTTTGGAGAAATGGTACCCTTTCTTTCAGAAGAGCTGTAGCCGGGGCATTTCATGTTGTAGATGATTGGCGTCTGGAATGAAGCCAGGTTTTAATTCATCTCAAAGGAATTCATTGGGGTGCAACTTCCGAGAAATATCTTCCTACAGGCGTTTGCTATACTTAAACCTTGCTACATTGTAAACCACGATTTGTCACTCCAAACCACAAGTTTCTAGTTGTCCACAGTTCAGTGTCAGCCTTTACGTCAGAATTTTTCATTTGGGGTGGTTTGCCTGCTCAACCCTGGAACCTTCACATGTAGTAATCATGATGATTAGACAAATTGTAGCACTGCGAATCTTACAAGAGATTTTTTTTGTATTACTGACGGTTTTTGTGTCTGGTATTAAATATAGCTTATCTGACTGTAGTGTAGTTGTGGTTGTGCTTTCAATTTTCTACGTCTCAATCATATCACTAACGGTTGGCCTGGACAAATTGAGGACTGGAATGTTTTTGATTGATAACTAGACTGTCTTTAGTCACTGAGTTCCTTTGACTTATCTGGTTGTACTGGTTAGTATAAATGTTTAGCTCTTATACCTATCAGTTAGGTCATCTCGACCTCTAGATGTCAATTACGAGTTAGAGTTATGCGTCCAGATATGTTTGATCAAATTTATGGTTATTAATGGAATTATCTGTGTTTCTCTCAAAAAACTACTTTAGAAAGAGAACACTAAGGTGACCAAATTTGGCTTCTTGAAGTTGCTACTGTATTCAGATGAAGGAATGGAATCATCTAGCTTAGAAGAGGATTAAAAACCATCAATAATTAACTACTGCTCAATATTTTTAATTTCATTAGCATGAGTTGGCATAAGAATAGGTGATATTAATTCCATATATTGACTATTATTTTCAATAGAGAAGAAATTTATAATATTGGGATCGTATTAAAAATCTATGGTCATGGTATAGTTTATTGATGTGAACCGATCAGCAAATATAAAATTATAGTGAAGATTGTTGTTGGTTAAGCATGGTATCAGATAACTGAGTTACGTGCGACTTCTGCTGAAGGTTTTTTAAGGGAAAATTTGACCTATAATTGGAAAAGTGTTCATTAGAAGTTTAATACAATTGAGCTCGAGTGACAAGTGTGTTGATTAGTCTTGATTAATCATAAATGGGGGGGTACAATATTTTTTGCATAGACCAGATTCAAACATTTGAAAAGTTTTGACCATTGATTTTTAATTGAAACACAAGAATTTTGCGCCTTTGGTACATCACCCGCTTGTCAACTCTTTCCAGGAGGCTGTCTGTTATACCGTTGCAAGTCTGTGTCTATAGATTTCCAATGGAACAACTTCTACTACAATATTTTTCACCCTAAAAGATTTTTTATTTAACATAGTGTGGGCATTGTTGGAAATGTGGCCAAAAAACAATAAAATTAAAATTAGAGGGCCTTAAAAAAATGATTTGTAGTCAAGCAAGAATGGGTAAATAGACGGGCATTGCAGAATCTTTGCTCATCAAATTATTTGTTTAGATGAAGCCAATCTGGAACCACTGTAGTGTTACTTTAGGGTAGTTTCTAATGCTATTGTAATATAGAAAAAAGAAAAACGCGAAAACGCAAACAAATGCTAGTTCACTGTATGTAAATAAAACAATTACAATGTGTGCTCTAATAGACAAAAAAATATTTTCTCTATTTTGTCATGCTTATTAATATCTACCAATTTAAAATTTAAAGCCTTCAGATGTGTCAATGTAGTTCACCATTTGTAGTTAGTGTACAAGCACGTAGTGATTATATAATTTCTCACCTGCCGTAGCGGACGCCTTCAGAGGAGCGAGGTGCATCTAAGCGCTCGAACCGCAGGCCTTCCGACAGCAGCGCCCCGGGCAAGAGCAGCGAACTCAGCGAGTCAGAGCTGGAAAAGCAGCGAGCCCTCTTACTGGCCCAGCTCAAGGAGCCAGAGAGCGATTAGGCGGCTCCAGGAGCGTTCCTGTTTTGCCACGCTGATTTCAGGCCAATAGTTACTACAGCTAGGGCTTGGTTAGAATACACGGCGGACTCTGTAAAGTGCAACTGTGGAGCGAGAGCTGTAATAAAGCAGTTACGGTGATCACTGTTTATTTCAATGTTTTCATTTGTGCCCATTCATTTTAAGTTACGCTGCGGAGAGTTGCTTTCTTTAACTGGTTGTGCTGGACTTATTTAGAAATGAACAATAAAATGTGTGGGTTAATTGCTAACTTCTGCTTGTTGGTTTTTCTCAGTAGAGTAGCACTGCAGTCATTGGGAACGTTAATGGTTGTTGCTGACTAATAAGATTTTTGCATGTAACATGCATTGGTCTTAAGTATTGTGGAACAAACCTCTCAGGAATTGAGGTATTGAGATGTTTAATATCTAAATCGAAATATGGACAGGACATTAACTAATGTTTTTCCTTAAAATTTTTGTGAAACACCAGTTTGGCATTTGACATAATTATCTGTCGGTAGTCCAATTTGAGTTTTATGTAGATGATTCTGAAAACCCTTGATTTTGTTTTTGACAGTTTCATGGAGAAAGAAAGAATTTTGTTTGGTAAGTCTAGTAAACAACGAAAAAGTGCTATTTTGAATAGTAAAAGTTAACCTAGGTTTTTGTTTCTATTTATATGTGTGTATGAGTGACTAAGCAAAATGCAGGGTTTAATTTACTAATATATTTATTAGAAACTGTACAAACGGAATTCATAGTCCAATCGTGGTGGCGATAACTAATAGTTAAGACAACAGTATCAAATTAACGTTTTTCAGTACAACCATCATTTGTTATTTCTGTTTTTATGAGTAATTTTGTTATGTTAGGCTTTTGCTCTACCCCATTTTAATGCTTTTATAATGTCAAGTGGGGAAATGTTTTATAATCAATATATTGATTCTGGGAGTGTTGCAGCATCTTCATAACTTAAATTTCTATTAAAAGATCATGTTCATGATTATACAAATGAAATTCTGCATATTATTTCCACAAATTGTATAAAAAATTTTATACGTGCCAAGGTTATAATGCGATGCTGATTTTAAGCATTATTGGTCTGCCTACTTGGCCACTAAAAATAATTGGGTACTTCCATTCACTTCAAACAAAAAGTAATAACATAGATGTTTAGGTGGTTTGGTATTAGAAATGGTATTCAACGTAGTGAACAGAAGCCTAGACTTTCCAGTTCACAAGCTGATATTCCCTGATGTAACGAAATATTTCACAAAAATCACTGTTTCTTATTTCTACATAGACAATAGTAGTATAAGAATGAATCAGACTTTTTTTGGTAATGAAGACATTGCTTTGGCAAGATAACTTTTCATATCATCAGAATATTGATGAACTTTAGGCTAGATTGTAGATATGTTGAATATAAAGTCCTCAATGGTTTAATATTTATAATTTACCTTCAAGGTTTGGACCCTAAAGGAATTCTGAAAATATATAGCTTTCTGGTTTTAATCTGTTAAAAGTCTCCGTTTTTGGTAAACATGGAGATTTTCTTCTGTACTCCTAGCATACTCAAATATTTGCAGAACCTACAATGGGAATGTCTTATATACTCTAGCAATAATTGAAGCATGAGGTAAAGCTGAGTACTATGATGTCAGAGTGAAATAGACAAAGATCTACATGGTCATGGACCGAGTTGTTTGTGATGGCTTGTATTGAGAAATGAGTCTGTCTTTAGAAATATCTTTATTGGCAGTGAATTGGGTTGTCGCTTACTTTAAAAGAAATGATAAAATTTGGTAGTGCTAAGATAAATGAGATTCAACCAATTAAATTGAGTCTTTAAAAAACCTTCAGAATAAGAAGTCTTTAAGGTAGAGTTCTATGTTGATATTACTTTCATTTTAGAAGATATCTATGATTTAACATTAAAATTTACAAGTTTTTAAAGGACCCATTTATTTTATCATATTTCTCCCCTCCCCTCTCTCGCCCAACCTCAGTGAAGTCTATTCTTTCTAGTGCATCTTTGATTCTATCCCATATTCTATCAATGTGCTGTGGATTTATCTTCTTCGTTGATAACGATAAAGATTCTCTAATGGGTGCTATGTTATAAGCAATTGTTTGATTAGAGTAGATATTTATTACATAGTGGTGCTACCGTAACATGGAAATATGTACAAAAACATTGCTTAGAACTATTTTCCATTGGAACTATATTTTAATTAGGAATAATTTATACTGTGTGCCAAGGTTATTGTCGTCGCAATTTTGAAAGTTGGGGTAGGGATGAGGGGTATTAGAGAATTAAATATTTAAATTCCAGAAGTATTTTTAATCCAAGTGCGATAAGCAGCAACATCAGTGAATACATCGGGAGCACCCTTGGCGCAAGGAGCTCCCCACGATACGATACCAACTTGGATACCGGCTGCCACAAGAGGGCCTCCAGAGTCACCTCGGCATGCTCCATACCCTGGGGCAGAGCCAGTGCACATTTGGGTATGAAAGATTTGGTTATTGATCATGGCACTCTCGCAGTCTTCGGTTTTGATCGAGTGCAAAAAGATGTGCTGCAGCTTATCGGGGATATCCTTGGATGGGTATGTGGTCAAGCCCCATCCCGATAACACGCATAGCGTGGACCCTTGAACTGGAACCTCGTTAAGCGGAATAGGCCTAATTAACCCCGTGTATTTGATGCTATTTTCCAGCCGAAGGAGGGAAATATCATGCTGCTTGGTTTGGATGCTGAACTCCTCGTGGTTGTAGATTCCAGCGACATGGTACATTACACCTCCGCTACTAAGAGTGTTGGTGCCTGCCACAACGATTATGTCTGCTGTATTACGCCTGTGTTTAATAAAGAAAATACTAAAATCGCTTGAAGAACAATTTAATTACTCCTTCACCTTTTAATGCAGTGCGCAGCAGTTAAAATCCAGTCGGGACTTATAATGGAGCCGCCACAGAAATGTTTATTGTAGTTTGTTCTTAGAGATACCTGGTAAGGATACGCTCCTTCGGGTGCAGTTTGCCCACCAACGATGCGATTTTTGCTACTGTCAGTGCCTAAAAGTATGTTTGTTGGCTCAATCGTCATTGTATGTAATTTTTTACCTGAGGCACTGGTAAATAGTAAGAAAAACAAAACTGTTAATTTTTCCATTACTAATACGACTTGCTGGTTGCATTGCGGGCATTTATAGGAACTTGGAGTGTTGACAACAAACAAAGGCATTTTTCTAGAACTACTTCAGCTTTTATTGCGTGAAGACCTAGTTTTTGAGTATCTCATATAAGTGTTGCAATGTTTTTTTGTTATTTAAATTTTTGATAGTGGGTATACTTGTTAACAACAGAAATAAGTGATGGTTTTAAAATCATTGTGTAATTAATGTTTTTCCAATCTCCACTTAAAGGCCTCATCTTTATTGCTGTGATTTCTGTTCTTTGAATCCATTTTATTATTATGCTTCATACATGTATACATTTTTGCTTTCTAAGGATGAGCAAATGCACAAAATTCTAGCTGCAGTATTTGGGAGAGCAAGCTGAAGGTGCTTTGCATGGTTATGCAAGCTAGAGCTATTTGTGCATGTTCATATTGCGACCGACTCCATGGAGTGTTTCTGATGCAGGTACCCCAAGACTATCTATCCCCAGTTCTGAGGGGGTGGTAAACGTCATTGTAATTTTCAAATTCGACAGGCATAGAATTTTCTCCAAGACTACCAATTAGTTTTTTGTCAACCATGCAGAAGGACATAGAGTACGATATTCATATGCCTGTTAAGACATTTGAAAACCTCGATCTGATACTGTAGGGCCTGTTTTTTTCTTCAGCCATTCCAGATAATATTGAGCACCAACTCTGTTGGGTGATGAAAAAATCAAGGAAGGCGTCACGAAGAAGGTCACTGGTGTGATCCCCTTTGATGCGGTCAATGCTTTCATTGCTTTTTATTGTTCAAACTGACGTTATTCAATACTTTATTTATTCCTTGGCGTTATTTAACATATATCTTCAACACAACAACCCAATATTTACATGGTATTATGTTCCTATCTGGTAGTGTGTTTTACATCAAGGAATTTGTGCATGCCAAGAAGAGCACAGTAATACTATCCTTCAGGAAGAATGACGATCTGATACCACTTATGGCCTTTAATTGGGAGAAGAGACAAAATACCTCAAAGCTTATGTCCAACGAAACTAATTCGACAAATTCTGAATGATGCGCTTCATCCTGGAACTGGTTACCCTTCCAAAACACAAAACATCTGAGAAAACCATCTTCCAACCCTTCTGTTGCTCAAAGCAGGCTTTTTGTAGTTTTTGATAGGACTGTAATTATGGAATGGGGAGGAAAGTTATATAATTCGAGCGCCGCTCAGAGGACGATGTAAATTTTTCATTTGCGTGGGAACGATTTAGGAGTGTGTGTGTGTGTGGGGGGTGAGTATGTATGAATAATTAGGTGCTGTGCAATTATAACGCATGCGAATCGCCTCACCAACTTAGCGGCTCTATAAGCATTTTGTGTGAATCTCAAAATAGAATAGATACTATGGGGTTGCAAGGACCAGTTCCAAGAAATTTGTTACATAAACTCTGATGACATCATTTCCAGACGCTTTTCCTTGAAAGCAGCGATGGACCAATCAGACCGCACTTAGTAAGCTTTTGCAGCTTTTGGCGGGAGTTTCGATGTGGGGCGTCTCGACCAATCAGGACCATCCGTCAGCTTAAACAAGTGCGAAATAAGCGCTTTTTGTGTTAGGTCCGGTAGCCCAGTAACGAATGCGCGTTCAGGTCGGTCGTGATGCGACGCGGGGGTGCTGTTTTTGATAATTAGGTTCCCTGTGACGGCGATGATGAACTTTAGTGTTGTATGGCTGACTAATAAGTGCTTCGTGTTGAATGGACGAAGAGGATGCAGTTTAAAGCTGTGGCGAGTTCAGCGTTGGCAAAGAAGCTGCCTAAAGGTAGATCTATAATTTTTGGCTGTTGTGCAAAGCAGGCTTTTTGTAATAGAGGATAATCATGTAATTTGATTGCCGCGCAGAGGACGTAAATTTTCATTTGCGCATGATCGACTGGAGGGGTAGTATGCACCGCATACATGTAACTCGGACCCTTAACTCTGAGGCCTTTTAGGTGGGATAATACAATAGGCAATTCAAAATCATTGCTCATATAAAATAAATACAATCATTCACAATTAGATGCAATTATATCGCATGCGAACCGCCTTACTAACTTTTTTAATTTTATATTTGAATTTAAAAAAAAAACGTTATGTGGTTGCAACGACCAGTTCTAAGAAATTCATTACATAAGCTGTGGTGACGTCATTTTCAGACGCTTTTCCGAGAAAGCCTAGCAAGGGGTGGCATGAGATCTTGAAAGCAGCGGTGGACCAATCAGAACGCACTTAGTAACAGCCTGTGCAGCTTTCTGCGGTTGACAATTTGGGATGAGAACGGCTGTACCAACTTAAATTTTTGTTTATTTAAAATACTAGTTTACTGTCAGCTTAATCCCTTTGGGTAATATAAATTTATCCAATTAATACTTTTAAGCAAACTGAAGTAAATAGGAAGACAAATTTATTTTATAATTTTGAAAAAATAGACGAAAACTTTATTTGCACAGGAACGGAAAAAATACGAGTCATGTAATTCGGGTGCTGTGCGGAGGAAAACGTAATCTTTTGTTTGTCCAGAATTGGCTTAAGTGGTGGGGGAGGGCTATGTATCGAGTACATATATCAGGTTTTTCAACTTTGTAAAATAATAATGTAATTAACAGCCTCACTAATTGAGTGGCATTATGTGTTTGAATCTTTTAAAATAAAATAGATGGTATGGAGTTGGAACGACCAGCTTTTAGAAACGATGCGTCAATCAGACCGCACTTGGTAATAGTTTCTGCAACTTTTGGTGGCTATTTCGATGGCAAGATGCGTTGACCAATTAGGCCGCGTTTAGTAACGGCTCATGTAACTTTACGCGCGTTTTTCAATCGTGGGACATCTCGACCAATCACAACTGCACCTGTGTCAGCTTAAACAAATCCGATGTAAGGGTTCCTCTTGTTCCGAGCAGGTGATGAAAGACCTTGAAACCAGAGAGTTGGGACGAGAAAGGTGGTGCCAACTTAATTTTTGTTTATTCAAATCAGTAATTTATGCCGGTATCATAATCTTATGCTAAATATATATTAACTATGTAACTAATGAATATAAAGCTTATACTCGTTAATTGTAACTCTAATGCTCCATCATATAATATTCCCCAAAACCCTAACTTTTGTATTAGGTTTGTTTCTTCTAAATCTTTTTATTTTTTATCGTTCTATAATAATTATGTATTTATTTTTTCTGCTAGCGATTTTTATTTCTGCTACTCTTTTCCATGTGCGCTGTTTTTTTAATTGTATATATATGTTGCTTAGTATTTTTTAGGGTTTTTATACTAGTTTATTTCTTATTTCCTTCTTTCTTACTTTTTCATTTTATCTCTTTTACTTTGTTGTTTCATAAGAATTACTGTTTTATTATATTTTGGATATATTTTTGTTTTCTTATTCTTTGTTAGTATTATTAACAGCTGGTTATATTCTTTCTTTGTTATCATTTGCTATATTTCCTTATATTGTTTTATTATGTTTCGCTTCTACAGTTCATTGATGTATTGTTTATTCTGTTTGGGCCTTTTTTTATTTTTCTTAGTTTTCTTGATCTTCAAGTCGATTTTTACTAAGAAGAATTGATATCTGTACCTCTACATGATTTTACATTTTTATTATTACTCTTTTCAATTCAGTTCTCTATTATTATGTTGCGATCTATTTTATTAGTATACGATTTATCTAAGGAAACCATCTTCTTCTTCTTATAAAGATTATTTCTTGTAAACTGTGTGTCCATTGTCGTAATCTACTTTTCTTCTGAGAATTATATTAAGCTTCTTCCGTTATCTTTATTACCGTGTCATATTTTTTTGTTCACTATTATGTGCTTGCTCATGAATTGTCTATCTAACTTTGCATTTCCGTTTTCCATTATTAGTCCTATTCTAATAATGGTAATGGTAAGGCTCTAAAGTCCCGAGTGGGAGCACGGCCTGCGAACTGAGAGGTTAAGGTTCTCATACCTTTGTTCTTTCTACCCGGTCGTCGCGCACTGTCTCTGATGCGGGACGATGTGGTAAGCACCGCGTTTTAGACAACTGCCATTATTACTCCTTGCTCGAGCGAGCGCAGGTATTCATTTTTTGAGTGATTGAGTAGGCCACCCGCTAGGCATCAAAGAGCTCCGGGAATGGAACCCGGGTCGTCTCGCGCCTTAACCACTGGATCATACCTTTCATCATTTTTTTGAGAAAATTTCTAATTTCTCGTAGTCATCTTTCACCCTTCGTCTTTTTCTCAGTTGGAGCACGCATGAGTAGTATGACTATATTATTTCATTTCTTACTTTTATGAAGTATAGATTTGTACCTCTGTGCCACATTCTTTAAGTTTTAGTGTTCTTACATTCCATACCCTATTCTCTTCCAATTCCAATAAGTTTTGTGTTTCTTTTTTTATTTTAATCATTTTATCATAATCGTGTCTTTTTCTTGTTTATTTTGTTTCCATTTTGCATCTACATCTTCATTCAGTTTCTTGATTCTAGTTCTTTAAGCTTTTCTTTTACTTTTTCCATCTTCACTCCACGTTTTTATTATGCTTCTTCTTTTTTACCTTGTTTATAATTCTCCCGTTTTCCTGTGTTCTTTCTCCAATTTCTGGCGTTAATGATTTTATTTACTCAGCTCACTTTGAAAGTTTCGGTTCTCTTTCTTTCATGAGTGGCGTCATACACCCGTAAAGTGGTGTTTTAGTGAGATTTTATATGATGTTAATAATCTTCACGATTTTGGCTTTTATTAGTTGATTTCTGTGTTGTTCTACATTTATCATCGATTCCGTTCAATATGCTGTATGCGATTTTTTGTTAATATGTCCGTTGCATGTGATACCAGGCTGATTGTTCGATAGTTTTTATATTTATTTACTTTTTTACTTCTTGGGATCGGTATTATTAGTGTTATTAGTAAAGTCTTCTGGAGCTATTCTTGTTCCTTATTCCTTGTATACTATTTGGTGTAGGAGCCGTGGTGGTTTAGTGGATAGATCGCGAGACTACGAAACCAAGAGTTGCGGGTTCGAATCCAGCTCTCGCCAATTCGATCACTGGCATTTTTACGGCCCAGATCGACTCAGGCTGCAATAAATGAGTACCTAGAGGTCATACTCTGAGGTAATAATAGGCGGTTGGTACGTAACGCTAGCCACGTTACTACCCTTGTGTACCGTAGGCTCTAGATTGTAGCAGACCTTATCCTGTTACGACCCCAAAGGGCCTTCAAGGCCTGTTACGGGGAACTATTATTATACTATTTGGTGTAATAATTATTTTTAGTCATGACAAGTAGCTCCGATTTACTAACTCAAAAATGAGGGAAATCGAGCGCCGCAATTAAAAGTGAAAGTGTTTTTAGAAGCTTGTCACAAGTAGGAGTACACACGTGTAGTAACTTTGCGTAGAAAAGATAGATTAGATAGAAATACAAACAGCTATCGGCAGTGAGAAGAGCAGAATCGCCGAGGCGTCGAACCCGACAAAGCTCTTATCGCGTTGTAATAAAAGCAATCAGGCGAACGGGCCTGCACTAAATTTAAAATTTTAAGCGTTGTTATAAATAAGGGCCTTGAGAATTGGATAATGGACGATAGAAAAGAGGAATGTGCACGAGTGCGATGAGAGCCTTGGAAAAAGCAAGAAGCCCAAGAAAACCTCAGATAAATCAATAGGAAAACAGGAAGACAAACTTGAGAAAGTAGTAGATATGTGCTGCAAAAACTAACACAAGAAGTCGAAGAACTAAGACAAGACCAGAGGAGATAATACTCCAGTTAAAAGATATGGAAAGCTAAGATACCGAGGAAGAAGAGAAGAGGATAACTTAGGGAGACCTGGGACAATATAATTCTAACAAAAAAGGGAAGGACGTGGAATGAAGCAAAGATGATAAAAGAAAATTTGTGAAAAGTGAAGTGAACTAGTACTTTATCTCATCCCTACACCCTTTGGGGAAATATTGGGAAAACCAGAATGAAATAGTGAAATACAAAACAATCATGCATGATAAGAAAAAATTAAAACAAATTTGAACAAAATTTAGAACAAGTCGCTCTTCTTATCTGATTACTTGGTTAGGTTTCATGATTCTTTGGGTTTGAAATGAATCCAACTTGTTACATCTATCTTATGTTGTCTTATTAACTGGAACTTAAACTTGATTTATATATTCTCTTTTGAAAAAACCTTATTCAAAAATTTTATTTGTGCTTTCTCAAACAATTAAAATGTATGGTAGACTCTCAAGGTTACTCAGGTTTATTTTCTAAAATAGGATATATTTTAGGGCCCCTCTTCTCTTTATTTCCATTACATCTATCAATTAGAATTTAGGATTTTTTTTATCTCAAAAATACGAACTCTTGCGGGTTATTACTATAGAGAACCCAAAAATACTTAGGGTGAACCACCCGATTAAAGAATTACGCGGGAGTTTACTGTGCAGTTTAGTTTAGTTACGCAGAGTTTACATAATTGAATGATTTGTTTGTACGTGACAAAATATCTAGTTTAACCCTGTTAGCTAATTGAATTTTAAAAGGTTAGTGAGACACTTTACCTCATTTTTTAGACCTGGTGGTTTCTTAAACTGCTATTTGAACCATTAGACTTTTATTTTGTCGACTAGTTAGGACTTATCGATTAGTTTATTATCTGAAAGGTTGCTCCTATTGATTGGATAGACTTGAGGCGCACAATATTTGGATTTTCTATAGCAGACCCTAAAAAATTAGGATCAGTTATCTTGTTTCGAAGCTATGCACATCTAAATTGCTTTTATTATTGTTCTTTTTGACATAGTAAATTATTTAGGGTCAATTATCTTTGCTGAATTATGAATTTAATATTTATGAGATATTTTATCTTAGCTTCGTAAATGAACTGAACCTTATGGAATGCTCTATATATTTCAAAAATTGATTAGTTACCGGATTTATTTTAGTTTAATATAGTTTTTAGAGCCATTTATGTTTGCCCCATTTTTTGGCTAATTTTGCGGACTTGGTTTACATCTGGCTTTTCTTTAGGGGAATTTAGGATAAATGGGGCCACTTTTGTATAGCGTTTATAAAAATATTTATATTCCTCGCATTTGCCATGTGCGATATTCAACATATGTAACGTAAATCAGAATTTTTCCAGTAAGACCCTAAAAGAGGTAAGTCAAACATTTAAATTTTTTCCACCACTCACTTAGGGTTGTAGGTAAGCAATGAGGTGACTACTAAGCTAATAGATTTAGAATACGTGAACTTACAGAAGTGTACTGTGGAAAGTTTTAGGAAAATTTAGGGTTAATTTTAAGGATTATTAATTAGGGTTTACAAGATATATTATCTGATGTGTTTGTTTATTAAATATTCTGGTAACAACTTATTAGATTCCAATTAAACTGTTCCTGTCACTTCAGTCCAATTACATTTTTATTTTTTAAATTTTGGCTTGTTATGCAGAAAACCCTATAAGAGTTTAGGATCTGCCGTGTTGTTATTTTGTTAGGGCTTGTATAACATTTTAACACTGAAATGAACTTTTAATCAAAGAATCTATAGAAGGGTCACTTAATGTTTAACATTTATGCTTCCTTAAAAGAAACCCTAGCAGAATCAAGTTTTTCGTTGTGTCTCCCAACAGCCAAACTTTCTGAAACTTCCTGCATCTTAAATGGTGCGATTTGACCTGTTGGTCTAATGTAAGCTATGTTATGAAAGTCTTATAAAAAACTAGGGTCGTCAATTACTCCTTTTAGCCTAACCACATGTTTACAAAAGATCAGTTAAAATTAAGCACACAACGCATTTTATTATTAAAGCTGCAGGATTACTAATTTACTGAAATACCAAGACTTTATTTGTCTAGTTTGTTTTGGGTTCTTTGTTGCGACATTATGTAATTAATTTTTTTAATTTAGATTAATAATTTTTTGGACAGGGATTTTTATTCCCTTATTTAAGTCTCAAAACATTGAGCTTTGTGATTATGATTACTTAATTCGAAGACTACAAAAGTTAAGTTTAATAGTGTTATTTTATTTTATTAGTCTAATAGGATACCCTAGAAGAATTTAGGGCGAATCATTTTGTTCGTATCCTTTACGCCGTTATTATTGTTTTGCGAGTCTTTCCGGTTGTGAAACTTTTCCACTAGTAATTCGTTAGGTAAATTCTGACGTAGATTTTTTTAGGAATTTCTAGAAAATCTAGGGTCATTCACCCTGTTCTCATTCAAAAGTCAAATGTATTTGTAATCAAGAGATTGTTAGGAATTATTTAGAGATGAAGAGTCACCTGTATGATTCATTTTTGATTTGTTTAAAAATTACCTTACTTTTGAAGTTCTAAATTTGGAAACTTATTGTCGAAAGGTTTTAGGGCTCTTGTAATGAGTGAAGGCAGTAAATATTTAAAAAGAATATATTTTTAAGAAAAATGTTACAAATTAAGTACGAATTTATGCCTTAATCTACAAAGATCTCCTTATACTTTAGCTTTGGTCCTTATCCAACTGCGATAGGCATACACGCTGGTGTACACGTCGGGGTTCCCTTTAGCGCAAGGTATGCCCCAAGACACAATGCCGTGCTGTTCACCCCTGCAAACCAAGGGACCGCCCGTGTCGCCGTCGCACGCTCCCTTTCCTACCTGTTCTAGGGTACATATGTTGGACCCGTTTATTGGGTAATTGGGCAAATATCGCTGACACAAGGGGAGGGACAACGAGGTAAGGTTCACCTGCTGCAAATTGGCGGGGAGGACCTGCGATGGGTAGTTAGTCAGACCCCACCCTGTCAGGGTGCATTGTATGCCGGTTGGGAAGGCTCCGTTGGTAAGCGCGACTCCCCTAACCGCAGTACCAAACGTAATGGTTCTGGACGTTTTGAGCAACGCTATGTTGTGGTACTTCGTGTTCGCGTTGTACTTCTCGTGGATGACGATGCTCGACACGTCGTAGCCGAGCCCGCCTGAGGTTAGAGAGTTGGTTCCTACCACTATCATGATCGTCGACGCTGCCTTCCTGCAAGCACGTTATAAAATTGCAACCTTTAGTGGTTTGTACAAAAACGCCGCTTTACCCTTGAACGCAGCTGGCCGCCGTCAAGATCCAGTTGGTACTAATGATGGACGCACCGCAGAAGTGCTGCCTCGTCTGCTTCAGTTGCAAGGAGACCTGGTATGGGTACTGGCCTAGGTATGCTGCAGATCCTCCTAAGATGCGCTCTTCCATGAATGGAAGCGCAGCTGCAAAAATGCGTCATTCCTTGTCGATTACGATTGTTTTTGTACTTACCAAAAGCGCCGCATATCAGCAGACCAAAAGCTAACAGCACCTTAGCCATTGCAGTTGAGGGTGAGCTCCACATCTTGATCGCTTGCTTAAATAGAGAAAACTTGGACGACGCGTTCTATCTATCGGAATTTTTCTCGGCTGATAAGGCTGCTTATTATATCTTCCAGCAAAGGGAATTGCTACAGGAAAGCGCAATTGAGATATCTCAAGTGGTGCAGCGATAACTGAAACATCAGCGCCTGGAAATTGTTACCTAGGCTTCATCAAGCAAAAAGTGTAGTGACGTTCTCCCTTTATCCTGACCATATAATTTTTGTATAATTCTAAATCTATGTAGTAAAGATACTTTGAGACATATAGTAAGGGATAATGATGGTGTTTTGCCATCAGCCTTATTGATAAGAATCAGTAATTTAATTGAACTTCAAGTACAAAATTTATCATATTCCCAGAAAATGTTATCGTAATTAAGGCGGCGTCATATTGTGATATTGTAACGAGGTAAACATTGTATATATTTTTGGTGTTTATTCCCAGAAGCAAAAATCGACAAATGTGAAATTTCTGTTGAATAAGAGATATAAAACTTTCTTGGAAAAATCTATTTTCACCGTACTTTTTGACTAGGATTAGGTCAAAGGTGAAGACACGTTTGCAGAATCTCTTAAAGTCAATTTTTGCTAATGTACAAGGCTTTATATGAATTTGGCATACTCAAATGAAGATGAAAACAAATGAAATATAGCTATGGGGGACAATCAAATGTTTGGGTTCACCCTATTTGGATCCCAAAATTTTACGATCAATTTTATATCGCATGCAATATATTGTATGGAGTATATCGTTTTGGTGATCATTATATTCTATAAGTTCCTAGTAATAGCATAAGGCACAATATTAATGTTGATGTAGTATACCAGCAATAAGTGAACTTTAAGCTAGAGTCGGAAGTCAAAGTTCAACTTCTTCCAAATGAGTAATCGGTATCAAAGTTAACATGAACTAATTTAATCAATTTTGTCCTTTGCAACTCCAAGGAACAGATCTTGCTCTGTTTTTTTGTGGAGATCTGAAGATATTGTCCCGGCGGATTTTACAATAATTTTTCTGTAGAAATTTTGTGTCGTCCTGTCTTCTCCTGCCTCCTTCTGTCTTTTCCTCTTTCCTCCTGTCTCCTGCCTCCTGTCTCTTGCCTCCTGTCTCTTGCCTCCTGTCTCCTGTCGCCTGTCGCCTGTCGCCTGTCTCCTGTCTCCTGCCTCCTGCCTCCTGCCTCCTGCCTCCTGCCTCCTGTCTCCTGTCTCGCATCTCCTATCTCGCGTCTGCTGTCTCGTGTCTTTCGTCTCCTATATTCCGTTTCCTGTCTTCTGCCTCCTGTCCGTTGTCCCCAGTCTTTGTTTTTGGTTTTTTGCAAGATTTTATACCCCCCCCCCCAATCTGAAATTTGTTCAATAACTTATTTTTCCAATTGCCTGTTGGTTATTTATATGTACCTTTCTTATATATGTTTTTTTATTTTTACTTCAGATGTTATTTTCTTTTATTTCGTCTTCCACATAATGTTGATTTTAATGCACCAACCATAAGTTTTTTTTAATATTACTATTTTAGGCATCTTTTGCATTCAGGTGTCCTATTTTCTTAGTCTATCTATTATTCTCTTAATCTTATTTTTTTCGTTCTTCTCATTTTTTATTTTTCTCTTTATTTTCTTTGTTTTTTGCATTCTTTGCAATTTGTTGTCGTGATTGGTTAGATCTGCTAGCCTACATTGTCTGATATCCATTAGGTGTATATAACAAACTAGTACAATGTATTTTCCTGGCCACATTACACACCCTAGATCTCTGAATCCTTCATTCAATGTCTTTTTCTTTTCTTCTTTGCTTTAAGAATATTAGATATCTTCTCTAAATCCATTTTTAATCGAAAGCTTTTTCTGTGTCATTTATTAGACAATATCACAAGTATCACAATATTTTATCGTTTTCCGTCTTTTATATTTTCTAGGTACATGATCTACATAACCAGTTAAAAATCGATTAGGAATAATATTTTTGATACGCGTATGAGTGTTCCATTTGCTTGTTTGACCTTATTACCGTTTGCAGTGTTGGGGTAGCTTTTGTTCATCATCTCCCCTCTGATTTCAAATATGCTTGTCCTTTCTAGTATCAAGAGATCTATACGAAGAGCATCTCGTAGATGCTGTGTCGTTGCAGGACTACTAACGTTATATTTATATTTTTAGATGTAGGCCTCATACCAGACAGAAGCTCCCTAAGTTATGATATGTTGAATCATCCTTTCTTACGGTTTCTATGATAATCTAACCCAGGTGCTCTTTTGGATTTTAATCAATTTTTACCATCTAGCAGTTCTTTGCTTGTAAAGGGTTCTACGACTTATGTTCGGCCAATACTTCTCCGAGAATTCTTTTTTTTGGAAAATATCTTGCTTACCTCATTTAAGCCCGTTTTATACCTAAAAGGTAGACTTTTGAAATGTCTTATTACAATGGATACTCTTCTGTCCAAACAGTTTTCAGGCTTTTTTAATTTGTTGCGGCACGCCTTGTCTTATTTCTCACAATCTCATATTATTCTTTGTAGTTTTTAATTTTTGTACTTTCTATGCTACGGCTTTAGTTTTTCTTTGACTTCCTCATTTTTACAGTAAGCTTGTTATGTTTATCCTTTCTTAAGTACCCCACGGAAGAAAGATCATGAGCCTTTTTAATGTGTCATCAGTAGACTAGCTGCTTTAAGTATTTGCTTATTAAGTATCACGCTACTTTTTCTTTTTCTGCTTGATGTTCTTGGTATATTGTTACTTATTTTAAAGAAGGCAAATTTTCCTCCAGATACTTTCTAACCGGCCATTTTCTTTGACAAACCCGAGGGTCTCACAAAGGTTGTTTTGCCTTCACAGTTAACGGTTGTCAGACCTTATCTACTCAGGAACAGTTTTTCTTATATATTTAGTAGATAACCCCGTAAAGGAGGCTTTTAGACTTTCATCCATAACTTCGCCCATTTACTATTTGAAAGCATCATTGAAAACAAGAAGAAGACTTAGAGATAAGTGGAACGACAAAACAGATATATTTAAAACGGAAAAGACTAGATTTGATCAAGGCACAAGAAAAACGTGGAGAAGGAAAATAAAAACAGCAGCTAGAAAAAACTTAGTCTTCATAGTGGTATTATTGGTACATGAGGAAGTAAGTTCTTATAGGTGGTTAATTATATGACCTGACAGTTGGAAATATTAAAATCAAAGAAATAGCCCCCTCCCTGTTGTTTTTACTACTTTATTCTACGTTGCATTGGTGAGCATTGCAACCAGTTACAATTATGAGTTGGGGGTTTGTAAGCCAGTTGTAGTTCATCCGATCGAGATGTGGGAGTGGAAGGTATATCAAGCTAAATGTATATTTTTTTAGAAATTCATCAGTTTTAAAGCATTAAGTCAATGCAGGACCTAACATTATCAATGTTTCTGTTGCATCTTAATTTATTCTAGACAGTTCCAAAGTCGGACACTTTTTTATTAACAGCCAAGGCCTTTTAAATCATAGGGCTTGGTGAGTTTGGAGACCATGTGTTTGCACAAGGCAGCAGTTGCATGCTGTACTGAAAGTTTATTTGAACAATCTTTACCATCCGGAGTTTTGAAAGTTTCGTTGGTTAAACCAATTTGTTGCTCGGTTACTGGAAATGATTCGCCAGTTGGCTCTCACCAGGTTTTGTTTGTGTTGTTAGCAGATGAATGAGTTTGGATACTTACTTTTAATGGAGGTCTATAACAACACTCTAGAGGTTATTACTATGTCCTTAGCCGCTCACAGCATCTGTCCACAACTGAAGTTCTTCGAGTCTTCAATTGCACAGGACATGAACGGCACTTCACTATATGGACAGTTGACATTTTAAGTTTTGTTTAGTGCTTATTCTATCTGTTTCGTTTGGTTATGGTCATCTTTATGACTTTGGTGTTGTAACAGGTTTAACTATAGAGTCATCCTCCTTGCCCTTCACTGATGCTTGCAAAATGGAATAACGGGTACGCCCTTTCGTTTTCCTGGGGTTTTTAGGCTTAATGGACTCTCCTCTACTTTTATCGTTACTATAATGAGTCTTTGATGTTATGTACCAGAAAGCTTCTTTGCATGATTCCTAAATTTGGTTTTGCTTTGGGTAAGGTCAGAGGCTATTACGCAAAGGATTAGTTCGTTTGTCGAGAAGGATGGCTACACGCGTATAGCCAGTGGCCAAGAGAGTTAATTTCACCTGGAGACGTTGCAGACGGGCACCACCAGACGGATTTAACATTGTAACTACAGACATGAACAATATAAGGACAAGAGGAACACATGTTGTGTAGGTATAATCTGATTTATATGCGAATTTTGTTGTATTATAAACCTACTAACAATTGGGCAGTTATAAAGTTTTTATGGACTGTAAAAATCTACAAGCTTTCGATGTTTTCTTTTGGTATTTGATAATCTTCTGTATTAGTTTTCTTAGAACATTACTAATAATCTTGTAGTTGCTGAAGACCTGCAAAAATAGTTTAGTTATACTTTAAAATTGAAAGAACAACCTTTACGCGTACCAAAGCTTTCATAATAAGTCTAAACGTATTGAAAATAAAAATAGTAGGGTACATAGGGTTAGTGTATAATAGACGTGGTTTTACAGGGCCGTCTTATTTTGAATCCAGCCTCTATATGCAAACACGTCGGTGTATATGTCGGGATTTTCCAGAGCACACGGTATGCCCCATGACACAATGCCGTGTAGCTTTCCGTTGCACACCAAAGGCCCTCCCGTATCCCCCTCGCACGGCCCTTTCCTTGGACTCTCGTAAGTACATACGTGGTAGTCGTCTATCGGATATCCAGGCATGACCCTCCTGCATTCATCGATTGATATAGTATTTAGCTTTATGTATCTCAAATGATTTGAAAGGTATTTGGAAGGGTATGTGGTCATGCCCCACCCAGAAAGGACGCACGAAGTTTGAGGTGCAACATCGGCTTCGGCGAGCGGAATTGGCTTGATTGCTTCTCCATACTTGAACGATTTAACCGTTTTGACCAGCGCTATGTCGTCGTACTTGGTTTTGCACAGTCACTATCAACCCCTAGGCAGACCTCCTGAAATTATAGGGGAAATGGTGATGTGGCTCTGGCGGGTTAGCGAAATTTTACCAATAGACAGAAGTAGCCGCCGTCAAAACCCAGTTCGGGCCGATGATTGAGCCGCCGCAGATGTGCTCCTGCATCATTCTGGTTCTTATGAATACTTGGAAGGGGAACTGGCTGGGTTTTGCCTCTTGCCCTCCTAGAATTCTCTACTCCCCATTCTTATCGGCAGAAGATCGAGGTGCTACTAAAAAATACCATGCACTGCCCTAAATCTTCTCTGGTCTTTACTTAGCCAAAATGGCACACACTATCAGAACAAACGCAATTAGGAGTTTAATCATTGCGGTTAATATCACTATAACAGTTTTGTTTTAACTAAAAAAAAATACAAAGAGTGATCTCAAAAGCTATTGAGATAAGCAGCAAAAACAATAGTTTTGTGATAAGATTTAAGGTGGCTTATACGTCAAATCTTGGAATTTTTTCGTACTATTTTTGTTAATGCTAATTTTGTATTGTAAAAACACTACAATAGCTTTGAGTGCTGGAGTGGAGTAGTAGGCAAATTTGCATTTGGGTCCTTGCTTTATGGTATTTATCTGAGATTTCGCGGTGTACTCCCACACTGATGTCGCCTAGATCATAATGAGATGTGAGATGGTCTTGTTTATTGTCATCTTATTTTTGAAGGACAATTGGTTTTGTGGGTCGAAGATGGAGCCCAGACTTTGTGAGCCTGAGTTTGGTTTTGATTGGTGGGCCTTCTATGTAAGCTTTTGTTCGTACTTGTTTTGAGGTACTTTGCTTTGTTCTTCTAGGGTATCTTTCAGTTGGTGATCCTGAATGGTGTCGTATCGTCACGCCGACTAAGTCTCATTTGGTGCTGCTCTTTGCGTTGACTTTGATCTCTACCGATGGTAGCAATCTTTAATATGGTTAAAGTATTCCTGAAGTAGGGTGCAGCTGTGTCGTCTGAGTACTAGACCATCGTCAAGGAGGACGTCGTTGACATGCTTCTGCTGCAGATGTTAAATAATGCTGGGGATAGGACGGCCATATAGGAAGGACTAAATCAGTCGTTTGGTAGCGGGTAGACACTCTTCGTAATCCCGACGAAGATAGGTCTACTTCAGGTATACGACCCTGCCCACGCGAGTCTTGGTTCTCTCTCACCTCCCCTATATAGAGAGGAACCATGTCCTAACCTTTAAATCCCTCACTCATCTCACAATTAACCCTGTCTGTATCCCTAACCACACGCCAACCCGCCTGGCCAGCGTGGCGATTTATGAAAAGTGACGAATTTGAAAACAGACGGAGTAATACCCCAGATGGGTGATAAATCCCACACCCCTAAAAGGGTCTGCCTCAAGGATTCTGGGGAGACAAAAATTCGTTAATATCAACGAACCAAATCACGCAAATCAGAACAAGGAAAAACAAGGCTAACGATCGGCACTTTAAATGTAAAGACTTTAATGAACGACTCTAAATTATACGAACTGGAAGACGAGATGAAGCACATAAAATGGGATCTTATCGGTCTTTGTGAAATAAGAAGAAGAAGAGAGGACTTCGTCATATTAAAATCAGGACACACATTCTACTACAAAAGCTCGGATAACGAAAGCCAACGAAGTGTAGGATTTATTATAAATAAAGCTCTAGCTCCAAATATAGATAAATTTGATAATATTTCAGACAGGGTAGCATATGTCCTGCTGAAAATCTCGAAACAATGTAAAATCAAAATTATACAATGTTATGCGCCAATATCAAGTTATAAAGACGTGGAAGTAGAAATATTTTACGACAACCTGAGGGAAGCAATTAATAGAGAAACATCCACATCTACTTTTGTCATAGGCGATTTCAACGCAAAACTAGGAAAGAAACAAGAAAACAATGAAGACACTAGAAACGATAGAGGCAACATGCTTCTGGATTTCATAACAGAATACCGATTATACGCCATGAATTTCTTCTTTAACGAAAAGAACAAAAAAGGACATGGTTAAGCCCGGACGGGCAAACAAAAAATGAAATTGATTACTTCCTCTCTAGTGACAGATACATAATTACCGACGTGACAACAATAAATTGTAACATAAACAGTGATCACTGAATATTGCGAACTAAAATAACAATAAATACTAAACTACAAAGAACTAAAATATGCAAACCGAAAAACATGCTATAGACATAGAGCTATTGAAAGCACCAAGAAACATTAAGGAGAGATAGAAATAATGGACGAAACCCAGGATGGAGAAAATTTAGACAGAATGAGTACCTCATTGTCAACAGCCTTAAACAATGCCGCAAGAAGTGTAGCCAAAAGAAAATTAACTCAAACCTGGGCAATTACCCAAATTTCAATGGTTATGCTCCAAACAACGCAGAGAGCTATGGAAAGGCGGATGATTGGAATTTCTCTAATACAACGGAAGAGGAACGAATACATAAGAGCGGAACTCAAGTGGAACTTTGCAGACCATGTGGCCAGATGCCAGGATGAAAGATGGACAAAAATAGTACTACAATAGAGAGAGAGACCACACCAAGGAAAAAGATCCAGAGGACTATCACCTAAGCGCTGGAACAGACGACATAAATCTTATAGCGGGTTTACCATGGATGAGAGAGGCACAGAACAGAGACAAATGGAAACAAATGAGGGTTGTTAAAAAAATCAGTCGTACCATTAGCATTGGGATGGACGTTGAAGCCATACCATATCGAAGACCTTGGTGATCGCAAAGAAGACTGCACCGGTAACTTTTTTTAGGAGTTTTTTGCGATTTTTCTAGATGGGCGAAGTCAAATTGATCTTCCGGGACTAGTTACAGGTTTTTGACTTTCGTTTTCAGGCGTTGATAGATGATGTGCTTTATAAGCTTTTCCATGGTCGGTAGAAGCATGATCATGTTTCGCTGCTTTTTAAGAAATATGGAAGTAGTGGAGGCGGAGAACGGCGTTAACTAATGGCGGTAAGACACTTGACTGCTTTCCGTGGAAGAACCTCGAACGCGCGGTTTGGGATGCCGTCGGATCCTGGGGTATTGCACACCTTCAAAGTTTGGATCAGCTGAAGTCTTTGTTAGACGCTGGCTTCAAGTGGTCGTGTGGCTATTGCTATCGAAGGAATCGATGTATATGTGGTTAAAATCGGCATCGGTATAGTCCAGGCTGCGCTGACATTCTAGACAATGAGCGAAGATTTCGGATTTATCAGTAGCGGAACTGGGAGGGACGATTCAGCAGAACCTTGGCCAACTTCTGAAGAGAGTCGTCGGCCATATCGAAGGCCCCCAAATTGCTTTTCTAGGTGTTGTGGAGGTACTCGGTGACGGCGGTATTCATCTCGAAGATAGTGAGGGCAAGGGAGTCCAACTGTAGGTGTATGGTAGGTCATTTAGAAGGTTATTGCCAAGATTCTTTTAAGACAATTTTTAGGATAAAATGGAAAAATGTGGCAAGTCATTCAGGAGGTTGCAGGTTCTTCGAAGATGATTTTTGGGGTATAAAGAAAAATATCAATGAGGACAAGGGAGTCTAACTTTAAGTATATGGCACATAATTTAAAAAATTGTTGGCAAGACTCTTTTACGGCAATTTTTAGGTTAAAAGGGAAAAATGTGCGAGATCATTTAGGTGATTTCTGGGGATATGTATTGAAGACAATTTTTGTGGTATAAAGGAAGATATTAGTATATGGTATGTTATTTAGATGATTGTCGGTGGTGGAGTATTTTAAGATCATTTGCATGGAATAAGGGAACATATTGTTGAGTACTAGAAAGACCAACTTCAAGCATGTAGCAGGTCATTTAGGAGCTTATCGGCGATAAGCCCTTAGAAGACAATTTTAGGACAGAAAGGAAAATATCATCGTGGGTCAGGGAGCCGGTTAATTAGAAGATTCCCGGTGATAGGCTCTTTTAAAACGATGATAGAGCATAAAGTACTGTTAAGCACTATAGAAACCAACTTTAACCATGTAATCATTGTTAGCGATAGACCTTTTGAAGACAATTTTTATGGAATAAGGAAAAGTATTATTGAGGGTTAGGGAGGCCGATTTTAAGCATACAGCAGGCCATTTAAAAGAATGTTGGCGACAGATTCTGTAAAGGCAATTTTTAGGACATAAAGGAAAATATCATTAAGTATTAAGAAAACTAACTCTGGTTTATAGCGAGTCATTTAGAAGATATCACTGAAGATCATAAAGACTAATTTTAAGCTTAGAGCAAGTTAACCAGAATTTTGTCGGTGACGGAGTCTTTAATGACAATTTGTGGGACTTAAGAGAAAATATCATTGAGGGTTAGAGAGACCAACTGTAAGCATGCAGCAGAGCATTCAGAAGATTGTCTGCGATAAGCTCCCCAATTTTAGGACACAATTGAAAATATCTTTGAGTACCAGGGAGACCAACTTTAAACATGTGGCAGGTCTCTTTTAAGACAATTTTTATGCAATGAGGGAAAATGTCATTGAATGCCAAGGAGACTAACTAAGTAAGCTGAAATTTCTTTAATTTTGTTAGTCTAGTTCTTCTTAATTAAAAATAAAGTTTGCGTGACTATGATCAGAACGACCTATTAATTTTATAAAGGTAGTTGATGGTAGCCTCTAGCAGAGCAAACTGTAAGATTTTCTATCTTTAGCCGACGAATGTAGATGGATTTATCTTGTCCTTTAGACGAAGTAGATAATAATTTTGCCATTTCTTGTATCTTAGAAGACAGGTTGGAAATTGGTAGGTCGGAAAGGTTGTCTTTTCGCAAATCTTAGTAATCTAATAAAAGATTTTGTCGTACAGGGGTTAAAACATTTCTCCCCATATTTAACTTTTCGACATTCGATGATAGTAACCATTTTATTCTTCTCTAATCCTTAGTGCCCTTTCGGGCGTCGGATAATGTTGGTAAGCAAATTTTGGAAAATTTTTCGGGGACTTAGCAAGCGTAGTCCCTTTTCGTAGAGCTGATGTGCTGCGGTTGACGTAAAAATACGTGTTTTATAAGTGAGTGGAAAATATTCAATGGTTGGGTGATAATAAACAACAAAGGCACTATTAGAATATTTGCTTTTATGTCTTTTTTAGAATGTCTACAGTAGAACTATACACCAGAAACGCTTCGAATCCAATTTCGGTAGTGGGCTACGCTCGTGAACATGTCAGGGGCTCCTCTTGCGCAGGGAATGCCCCAAGACACCACACCAACTTGGACGTTACCTGAGATCAGGGGGCCGCCAGAGTCACCCTGGCAGGCTCCTTGTCCAGGCGCAGAATAGGTACAGACGTGTGTTGGGAAAACGGGATATCCAGGCAGAGCACTTGCGCATTGTTCATAGCTTATGGATGTCAGCGCAATGTGCTGCAGTTCATTCGGGAGCTGGTTAGATGGGAAACTCGTAAGACCCCATCCCGACAAGATGCACGTTACTTTTGCCGCCAAAGGTTGGCTGCTGAGTGCTATAGGCTGAACGTAGTGGTCAAACCGAATTGTGCCACTTATAACAAGCAGCGCGATGTCGTGTTGGTTGTTGCTCGGGTCGTAGTAATCATGGATATAAATGTCGGACACCGCGTAAGCCACCCCGCCGTTGCTCAGGCTGTTCGTGCCCACCACGACCAGCAGGTTCCCGCTGTACTGGCTGCGGAAGAGTGAATAGATTATTGTTGAGCTTCCGAGCGACTTTGCCCTTACTTTCGAACGCAATGCGCCGCAGTGAGAATCCAGTTGGCGTCGATGATTGAGCCCCCGCAGAAGTGCTTGTTGTCGCGGGTCCTCAGCGAGATCTGGTGGGGGTATAGTCCACGCGGCGCGGTGACTCCCCCAACAATGCGGCTGTCGGACTCGTCCGGTACAGGCACAGCTACGACAAACGTGTCAATTACAACAAACATTTTTCCAAATGAATGCAACTCACCGAAGGCGCCGGCCACCATTAAACTAACCACAACTATCAGCTGCCTCATCTCGGATGATGCTTAACTCTGCAGCCGAACCGATATTTATACCAGACTTTAAGCAGTTCGCCCATTCAAACTGCAGATAACATAGTTTTTGAGTGTCCAGGAAATTCCTATTATAACTCTATAGTTTTGTAACACTTTTTAGGTTAAATATTTGGTACTTCAGGATATCGTTATTGCTAAAGCGTTTTATTTACATACAAAATGATGTTATTTCATTATCTATAATTATAGTACAACTACCATACAACGTTAATATATTTGAATTGGTTAGTTAACTATAAATTTAACCTAGAAACTTAATTTATTCTAACAGTTGCGGTATTTTATAAAATATTTTTCGACTGCCTCTCGTATACATTATACCAAGAACTATCTGAAAGCAAACAGATATTTAGGTGGAGGGTTTTATTTTATTTTACTAACTATAGCTTTAAAGCACTTTTACTTTGTCGCAGAGTTTATATTTTCTATTCTGCCTTGGAAGAAGAGCAGTTTCGAATGTCCAGCTTGGGAATAAAGGCTTTCCGATACCTTAATATAGCTCAGTTGCTAGTTCTACTCTACATCAAATTCTATTAGTAGTACAATGAGAGATTTACCATATTTGTTACGGGTTCTTTTAAGATGAAAATCTCTTTCATTAAAAATTATTTTAATGTAAAAACCCACAAAACCCTAATTTAATCCAATTAAAAATGCCTGTACCCAACCTTCAAGATTATTGTGAGTTCTAAAACAATATTTGTAAACACTTTCTGAATTTGCTCGAAAAGGGTGGGTCTATAATTATTTATTGTATTTATTAAGATACCCTGCTGTGCGTAGGTCCCACCTCCTTTCTACAATTGGCTAGCCGTGATACCCCTACTCTAATTTTGTTGTATACTAGCTCCGTCTCCTCTGATCAGTTTACAAATCCTCAACGCTGCAGCGGCTCAATTTTGTTTATTTTTGTATTCATTGTTAAGTTTTTTAATTTAATAAAAAAAATATTAAACCTAACCACTTGTTCTAAAGATGAGTGCTCTTTTGGCATAAGTTTGCGCAGGAGTCTTTTGTCTATTTAAGGCCCGCCCTACACTTTTCTTCAGTTTTCTTTTCCATTTTGTATTTGTGTCATTTTGAACGGTGATTAACCCGAAATGGCCGAAGAGACAAAAATTTAGTCATTTGGTGGTTTTTGATCATCACACACTGAAACTGGAACTGCAATAATTGCATCAAACTATCTGGTGTTTCAAAAGACCCAATGCAGAAGAAAAATAAAAAATTACTATTTTATTATGATTACCATTGTTTGCCTTTTATGCTCATACCAGACTCATCAGCGTCATAGAACAGCGTTACAATTTACTCCACTTTTGGACACATTCCTTCAACGTACTCCGGGTGTTTCTCCGTCCCGCTTGCCTGTTTGAGGTCTTCATAAGGTCGTCTTTTTACTCCATCTTTCGTCGTCTCTACGTACAAGGCGGTCTGCTCATCTCCATCATTGACTTTTGCTCCTTTGCTTACTAATGCATTGTTTTTGCTGTCCAGTAGCCTGATCTTTAACATCGCTCTTTTTATTTTCCTTTGTACCGCTTTCAGTTTTACCATGTTGGTGTTTGTGTTTGATAACATTCGAGTCTCAGAAGCATACATTAGGCTAGGCAGTACGCATTGCTTGAATACCTTTGTTTCTTGGATTTGTGTGAATGTTCCTTTAAAAACATTTCTTGGTTTGCCAAAAGCCGTCCACACAAGTTGAATCCTTCTACTTAAATGTTAATTTTTCCTCGGGCATGTGTACTCATTAACCAGCTCTGTTCGTTATCGATTCAATAGTAATTCCCTCCTGTCGTTTTTATTTGTCATTGATTTTGAGTCTTACTTCTACCATAGTTTCGGTCTTCCCCATACTATCGAAATTATGGTAGACATATGGTAACATATTAGGTACTGCGCAAGTAAATAATCCGTGCTCCTATCCTTTTTTTAAATAAAGCATCTTTAAATAATTTTATAGATAAAAGTCAACTGGGGTGAGGACGGTACATTTTGTAGGATTTTGAGGACTAATCCAGAAATGTTGAAAATGTGGAGGATCTTAGGACGTTCTTTATTAACAGTCATATGTACGTTATCGGTTAGACTTTGTGTGTGCGTATGACGTAAAACTGGTTGCATATATTCCGACATTAAATGTGGAATTAAGTGCAGAAAGTAACTTTACCTGGATTTGATAGTATTTGAAATTATTTTTTGTAACAAATTACTTGTTAGTCATATTTGGGAATTACTCAAAAAAGCAGAACGATGATGTTCCTTAGATACTTAAAAATAGTATTACATTGCATAGATCAAATCTCTCATAAAATTCACAAATTGATAAGACTGATTGTGTCCGATAAGACTCATTATAAAGTCACCCAATTTGAACTTTATATTGTACGTAGGTCTTGATTAGCATATTTCCATAGACGAGAGCATGATCCTGTATTGTGGGAAGCACTACAGAATCAGTCGAACCAATTAGGTTTTGTTCTCCAAATGGATACTTATTTGCCTTTGGACCTTATATGGAAAAATTTCCCTATAGGAAGAAAGTAAAGTCTCGGTGGAGATGTACCATTAGTTTCATACAACCAGCAAAAAATTCGTTAGCCAAGTGCATTAAATCTGTTTTGATTAAGTTCTTAATGTTCATCAACCTGCTGGAGCATTTGACGGGGAAAGGGTATGCATTAACGGGAACCACGAGGCATAGTTGCACGGAAAAATGTTTCTCTAAGTGAGGAAGCTCAGACTTTAAAATAATAGAGGAAAAAGTTGTGGTGGACGGTGAGTAATGTCATTACAACTTGACGAAATAGATAAAGTCCTTCTGCTAAGCGCCTCCACCGCTTTTGGTGACTATTACCAATTTGTCATCGCGTAGTTGATCACCTTCATCATAATCTGTCCAAAATTTTTAAAAATCAATACGAAAGTGAAGAAAAACGAACAATAAAAAGTTCTTCAAGTTTGTTTTTGCCCATCCTTTCAAATTCTTTAACAAAATAAGACAACTTATATATTTTCAAGCTATACGTCGTTCAAGTAAAGTAAGAAAATTGTATACATGGGTGTTCAAAAATGCACTCATACGTGAAATCACAATAAATGCTGTGTTTATTGACTTACAGATAATAATTTAACGACTGCCTCTTTCCAAATATAGCCGATAATGGGGATCAATGGATTCGAAAGGCTTACGAATTATACCGTTTGGACTGCGAGAAATTTGCTTTCAATTTGCTCTCTCAACTCTTTGATTGTTGCTGGTGTTGAGCACAACTTTTTACTAGAGAAACTTCTATAAAATGAAGTCCATTGAACGTGCAACACCACCTAGTCGAATTCGTTTGTTCGGAAAAGTTGCATCGGGATAAGTCCTTGTATTACGATGGCAGTGGGGGCAGTGCTAAAAGCAAATTGGCAATTCACCAAACATGCTTTGATATGCAATGTTATCGGCAACAGTTTGGTCAATAAAGAATAGTTCTAGGATGCCCAATGTCGATATACATATCACATTACATGTAGCCTTTATTAGGTTCAAATGGTGTTTCATGGTAGCATGTGGATTTTGAGCAGCCTAGTAGCTACAGTTGCGTCCATTTAACTTATAAGTAGCTATTAAACCACCTATAGCATGGTTTAGATAATCTATTGAGCACAGACTTGGCTACAAGTTTGCAAGATAACATTATGAAACATAGATTGCTTATGTCTGTTGTCCGAGTTACTAGGAGTCTTTTTTAAGGTATCCGAAACTTTATAATATGGTAAAGATTTCGTGTCCCAAATTATAACAAACATGGTCTGCTATAAGTCATATTGATCCATTATAACGGACGACTTTTACTGAGGATATACTTAATGTTTTTTTTTAATCTACATACTTCGAGAAAATGAGATATCATTAACTGAAAACTTTGTACAAGAACGAGTTGTTTGGTTTTTAGTTTCTTTCTCACCAAAGAAACAGTGGGCCTCATTTTTCACCACTTTTTGAATTCCTATCTTATGCTTACAGCATAAAAGTTTTGTAGCACCAATTAAGTACTGCATAATAAAGAAGGATATTAATAATCATAAATAACAATAGAAGTGCCCCAAGGTAATGGAAATGATCTGCATTAAAACAGACGAAAAGCTAAATAAAAAACTAGAACTTCAAAACTAAGTATTATTTAGACAAATAGATGCGAAGGCTTTCACGGCCGGTCATGGCATCGTGTAGATAGTTCTCGGGTTATTAGGCCGTGGTCGGAACATCTTGAAGAAGAAAATCTAAAAATGAAGTGACTGTCCCGTGCGTTTTCGTTTTTATACTCGTGCGAGTGTGGTAGGGATGGTGTTGGTGGGGGGCGTTCTTGACATATAATTGTTGTTTCAGATAATGTTTTGGTATCTTTTTAACTACCCAAATCTTGGTTTATCGCTATCAGGGGCAAAAAACAAAACGCGATACGGCAAACGAGCGATTGACGTCAGAAAATGCCAAAATATTACCTGCAACGACCAATTGACGTCAGCAGCTAGCCCGATCATGTTATCTACCACCCCGGTGACGTCCAACAATCATCCCTACTACACTCGCACGAGTATAAAAGCGAAAGCGCACGGGACAGTCACTTAATGTTTAGAGAAAGGAAGAATGTAAATTAACGTTGTGTGGGGAGTAATTACTTGTGACCATAGTCGGATAGTACATATGTGGTGTTTGAGGAAATGGTCGCAAAATACACTTTAGCACATATTGCAAACAGAAGGACGATCCGATTATTCTCAAGTTAAGGGTACAATTAAAATTGGACCAGAGATGATTCTCTTTTGTATAATACTTTTTAAGAGATAACAGGTGGGAATGTCTTGGCTGTTACCGATAACCTTGGGAGCAGCAACATTCTGTTGTATCAAATTTTTCTATGAAATTGTGCCAATTATGTCAAACCAAAACCAAATTAGTATACGCCGACAAATAAAATATAAATCGGAAACTGAACATTCTAAATGCTACTTTTGTCCGTTGTACAACGGATTACTATCAAATTTCTTGGAACAAAAAGCGTAAAATTGCCAGATTTTTTGAGTAAACTTATGACAGTTCGGGGATAACATCAAATGTACGTGTAGCATAAACAACTTTTGGAGAGACTAGAAGAGACAGTAGCAGTGCTCAGACAATCCGACACGTTATCCTGTTTCACGACAACGCCCGATCCCATACAGCTACCCAAATTGGATAAAAAAACTGAAACATCCCGAGAGCCTGCCTATGTGAGTTATAATTTTATTTCCAACTTTCAAATTCCAGAAGAGAATTATGTTTCCTTCTTGATCATATTCGTAATACAAGGGCGAATCAAATATAAATCGGGATTTTTGATTTTAACGAATGGCTGGATATGTCTGAAAGGGATTTCTCTTATAGAATATATCATTCTATCCCTTCTTTAGTTATTACCGCAATGTTACGGTGCTCAACGGATTATTATCAAATTTCTTATGGCAGACTTGGAGTACAGTTCGCAGACATATCTTTAAGAATATATATATATATATATATATATATATATAATATATATATATATATATATATATATATATATATATATATATATATATATACATATATATATTGAGATTTCTTGTGCGATCAGCTAGTATCACAACCACCTTAATTTTACCATAGCGGGATTAGGAAACTATCCATCTCTTGGAAAAGCAATGCCTTTTATGCCATAAAATTATGCAGAAGAATAACTTTGTATGTTAGTATATACACCAGTAAATTTAAATAAATAATTTTGGTTTATATTTGATTCACCTTCGTACATTAAGTTTTGTTTCGTCTTCCAAAGTTTCAAATAGGAAGATTTGCAAGAAGATTAGAAAACTGGATAAGAAGACGTTACAGACAGTTTCATACCAGAAGAGCAAAGAAAGAGTAGAATGTAAAAAAATCACTAGTACCCCGTATAAATAATACATGAAAACTTTTTAGATTCAACTTTATGAATTATAAAATGAAGAAGGTTAAATAATATTTTTTTAAATAAAAATGAAATCAAATATAAGAATAAATTTATAATTAGCCGTAGAAAATACATAGTTTCTGTAATTGAACAGATTTTTAATTTTTTATTATGCACCCAGAAGTGGGTGATGATTTTGTATTACGTCACAAATCAACGCACTTGTGCTGATTACCAGAAGTGGACGTTTTAGAAATGCCAATAAACAATTAGAGTGATTGATAAGAATATTCTGTTAGGCAATAAGACCCAATTGTAACAGTGAGAGCTTTCTTAATTTTTATTATAATTTTCTTAAATTTTTTGGTGCATGTAGAGTATAGCAGATGATTGCATAAGTTCATGCCTGATTCTGTTGGGCCAAAGAAAAATATTTCAAAATTCGCTATTCGCATGTGTATGGGTTTTGGAAAGGAAGGTGTACTGGAATCGCAAAAAGGCTATGGATGTTCATCCAGAAAGTACTTCTGCTTTTAGATAGTGAAAAGTGGTTTAGCATTTAGTATTATTATGGAAGTTGTATTCACTTCTACGCTCGGTACATGGATGTTGTATTACAAGAGAAATGATGAAAAACATGAGCCCAAAAGGAGTACTGATGTTAACAAAAATAGGTTATATGGCATAGGAAGAATGGAGTGTATCAAAAGACTGGGAGATGGGTGTTACTGTGCTAATATACAAAGAAGGTGACAGGAGAGACTGCAATAACTATCGAGGACTTACCCTGTCTAGTACGAAAGAATATTGGAAATAAAACTAAATTGGGAATTAAAAATACTCGAACGATTTCAGATAGAGTGTTGGAGAATCGTAAATAATGGAAGAAAGAATGAAAACATGATATAAATATACTTGGTATTTTAAAGAAATTAACCCGAAACTAATAAGACCAATAATAAGTATGTCTAAAAACAGCAAAAATATCGCACGAACAAACAATATATAGTCAAATGAGTTCTCAGTAAATAAGGCAAGGAGGTATCTTGGGCTTAATTTCGTTTAACTTGATAACGAACGATGTAAAGAAGTTAGGAAAAGTATATATATAACCCAGCTCTGCAGGCCTTAAATGCCCATGGCTTCTATTTTCTTTATTATCTCTTCCAACTTCTTCTTGTTCCTGGTTAGGTTCTGCCATCTTTCTATCCCCAGTGCTCTCAGGTCTTTTTCGCAAGCCTCTAGCCATTTTCTCCGTGCTCGTCCTCTCCTTCTTCATCTGCTCAATACATTTTTTGCCCATCTGTTATCTGCTATTCTGGAAACATGACCCAACTATCGTAATCCAGTTGCCATGACTTTCTGACTTATCGTTTGTTCTTCTCCATACATTTACTTGTTTTTTGGTGCCCCTAAAGATTTTTCTTAACACTTTACGTTCCCAGGTGTTCTGTTTCTCCTCCTCTCTCTTGTTCATAATCTAGTACTTACATCCATCCCAATTGGTATCGCTGCCCATGAGATGTTTTTGGTTCTAAATAAGTTGTGAAGAGCTTCTATCGATCTATTTCCCCTTGCAATTCTCTTGTCTATTTTTATCTCGTCTCCTTTACTAGTTACTGTTATGCCATTCGACCTTTTCGAATTTGGGAAAGTTTGTATACATTAAATATGGGGTACCGAAATTTAGAACCAGTCCCAATAAGTGAATGCGGGTTAGCTAGCGATCTCGTTATATTAAAAATGAAAGAGTATTGAAGAAAAACAAAATAATGGGTAGTGGAAAATCAGACTAAATAGATAAGTAATAGAACAAGTTGATACCTCCAAATACTTGGAAGTACGACTTAATACTAGGGAAAATTATAAAATAGAAATTAATGACGCATTAGAGAGTGTATCACAGGTATATTACAGCCTCCGTAATAATTTTCCGAGGAAAGGAAAGCTTCTATGAAAACAAAAATGAGTATAATATTTGGCAGCGAAACCTGGGTACTAATAAAGAGACTAAAGACCAAGTTCAAAAGTATGGAAATTACCTATCTAAGACAAGTGTTAGAGTCGCGGGATGAGATCATATAAGAAATGATATACTAGAAAATACCTACAGGTAGAGCGAACATTTTTAGAGAAGAATACATACGTCACACTGACGTCATCAGCGCAGAGAACAAATATCCGGTCGGACTAGTCCAATTTCCATTGAAAGGGGTGGTCTGAGCACATGAGCGTACTTATCTTTTTCTTGTGACACATCTGAAATTTTGGAATAGACCCTTTCTTTGAGTTGGGAAATGTTAGTCGTCACATAGAAATTTACTCAATTTTTTCCAGAACAAAATAATTTATATCGTTTTTTATTCATTTGACATAAGACTTTTGCCCGCAATCCAGTTACAACCTAAATCTGTTACGCCACTGCCGTCTCTCGCAACGGGCAAGTGCACGCAGCTTTGTATCACGTGGTGTATTCTTCTCTGAAAATTTTCGCTCTACAATCACTTATAAAACGTATTAAGGGACTGTTAACTGAAACGGTATGGACCCTTAAGCGAATGACTAAGGTCAGACCAGTTAAAAGAGTCAAAGTTAGAAGAACAGGGGAAGACCAAAGAGAATATGAAATTTAAACATTGGGAAGATGGTAAAATTGACAAAATCAGACTTTAAGATGCAACTATCAAGAGATGTAAAGGAGATTTGGAATTTAGAAAGTCAAGGAACCGGGGTCTGATAACCTTGAACATCAACCGCGTTGCGGCCGAGCATCCGTTTTGGATGAAGGCTCGCAAACGCGATTTGTCGGCTGAACTTAGAGTCTCGCGCATTACTGTCTGGAATCATTTGGGTCAACTCTGTTTTCTGCCTAAAATCCAAAACAAGGCCCTCACAACCTGGCTGAAGCACAAGCCAACATGCAAATAGATGATCGGTTAGCTGTGATGAAGGATGGTTTTATCTTGCTAATAGTGATCGGTTTATACACCCCCCACCAGTTGGTCGACAAGATCTTTTGCCAAGAGTCATGATTTCAGTTTGGTGGAATTTTAAAGGTGTTGTGCGCTTTGAATTGGTTCCAAATAGATAACTGGTTTACAAAGTTTTAAATCCAAAGTATCCAACTATGATCAACCACAAACAAGGTCTTCTTTAATAAGACAACATTATGCTACGAGTACCACAGAGAATTGAGGTCTTGTACGTTCTGATTCCGGTCTGTTTCGATCTATGGCGGGCGCTGTTTTAAGTCGATAGATTAGTATTGTGGATGAATTTAACAAACTTGTATTGTGCTGGCCAAAAGCCATTGATAATGATTGGATGTACTGTTGTTTTTGACTATAATTTCCTCCTCAGTTATGTTGATTTCATGGACGATGTCGTTCACTTTCATTTTTAATTGCTTCTTGTCTTCCCTAATGCTACGTGTGTACTTGAGATTTTTTAAGAGTGTTCTTCCCTAACTGTGCCTCAAGTCTTCCTAAAATATTGGTTTTCATTCTCTTTGTTGTGAAAAATATATCTCGAGAATTTTCCAACGCGGACAGAATAATCAGTTCGAAGTTCGAATAATTGCATTTACAGTAATTTGACTTTTCTTCTAAAATTTGTCTCGATATATTTGATCACAAATAAAAGGAGTTTTCTCTTCTTGCTTGTTCATAAACACATTTGGTACCTTTGAAAGTTTCACACCGAATTACCGAAACTTACCATTTCGTAAGCCTGAATGACTTGAAATAGATTTATGAGATAAGAACAAAAATATGAAGCTCAAAGCAAGTGAAACCAGTTAGCACTGCGTCTTCATCATATTTCATAGCTGTAATAACTACTAGGGACAAGAAAAGCTCTAAACCTCAAACGACCTGGCTAGCGAAGCAGCTCTTATTCGCGCATGCGCATTTCACTCCACTCCCATTGACTGCCAGGTTAGATAGTGGCCGCTCTATTTTCATTATTATTAACATTAGCTAAAAGTTTTGTTAGAGAGTTTACATACAAAAACTGTAACATAATATGAAAATACTTATTATCTTAATAGTGACCACAGAAAATGCCAATATTATTATATGTTGTTACACACACGAGGGGTTGCTCACAAAAAGGTATTTTTGACGTCCTAAGCTGACAATTTTTCACCCGCCTTCCCACAAATTTTTACAAGGCGGGAACGTAGAACAATTTATTTACAAATGATAACAGTGGGATAAGTCGGTGTGGTGACCTTGCGGAAGTAATGTATGCAAAACGACTCTGAAGTTAGGCAACCAAACGTACGCTCAGTCACGCCACATTTCATATCAGCTGTCTTTGTTTACTTTCTGTTTACATGTATAGTAGATAAGTAAAGTACATGCAAAACTGGTGAGAAAATAGGAAAAATTAAGATGATGATTGAACTATTTCTTATGGACACCTTGGTCACAAGTCAAAAATCTCAACTCTCTGTTTACACCTTTGTAAGTAGGCTATATAGATGGTGCAAACATTTTTGTTGGTGTGCTTTAGAAACCACCACTTATAGAAGCTTTCTTTTTGCACCTTATTAAACGGGTTATTTTTATGTTAGGGCGCACTTGTTAGGCCTTATTGTACCTATTAAGATAGAGTTGGGGTGCCGCTGTTGAACCGGCGCAGGCGAGTTCAAGTTTCGCTCAAACCTGTGGGTGTATGTGAAGTCCTATTATTACGGCATAGTTAAGTGCTTGTTAGTAGGTGCCGGTATGTGCACCCCAACAAAAAAAAATACACTCAACTAACTTAATTATACGACGTCACATACAGCTATAGGTTTCAGCGAGACTCGAACTTGCCCCGCCGCCTCGCGGACAGAGGAGCAAGGCTAGTAATCACGAGACCACAGCGACAGCCTAAGGTGGTGGTTACACTCATACCTCAGTTTTACGAAACTTTAAAACGATCATATAAAACTACAGAGCAACCAAGTTAGTATTTTTGAATTTCAAAGCGTGCTGTGATTAGGTAAGAGCCGTTGCTTTAATAGTTGACCGCTAGTTGGCGCAGGCTTTCATTGTGTTTACACAAGAGTCTGGATAATATGCCGGTTGCGATAAAATCCTAAAAATGCAAGTTGATGATCATTTCCAAAATAGTTTTGGTGGTGTGCGGTTGGGCATTGCCTTGAAGCAAAATGAATTTTCTTCCCTGCTTGTCGGTATAAGGCGTCTAGGGCGTCACTAACGAGCATCAGTTGCTGCTGATATGGTGCGGCCGTTTAATTAGATGAAAGCAACTCATAATGTGTGGTCCCACCAATACACAGCAATATTTCTCGGTTTATCTAAATATTATTTTTTTGAATTCTCTTTTTCTTGAGTCTGGAGAGTCACAACATTGCAACATCTTAGAGTCTATGTTTGTTCTCAGCTCTGAGTTTATTGGGGGACTTAACTTCCTCCGACCTGTACAGGCACTTGGAAATGACTTAGCGAGTTATCTTAGATTTTCCTTAGCTATCGAGGACATTTGCTGTCTTGTATGCTCCAAGTGTTGTTTGCCTTTCGATACTGCTTTCACCACTGATTGTTAAGTTATGTCGGTAAAATAGGCACATCTTGCAGTGCGTTGTTAAGCTGACAGATGGCGGCTACAACATAAATTTGAATAAGTACTATCATCTATTGAAGTTTGAGGCCGAGAATTAAATCCAAACATTAAAACTGATCTTAGATCTCTATTAACCATTGGAAAACACAATATTATGATGCCTTATGTTAAGATGAAAAAAACTAGGATTTGTTTTCAACATCATTTTTCAAAATTCCTCAAGAAGCTGCTTTTATTTATTCATTTTCCATTGAATTTAAAATTCTTGTACTACCTTTTTATTATTAACTAGCAGCTTGTCAATTTAGTTCATATTAGCGCATTTATAGTGAAAATTTGCTTGCTTCTCTTTCTATTTTTCTTGTGCCACGTGTGCTCAAAAGCTAGCTGAAACTTAATTATTTGTCCGGCATACGCTTTTTAATTTTGTACTATTCGCAGTTGCGGTTAATTTTCTAATTATAAATAAAATATAAGATTGGGGCTCGTTGAATGCTTACTAGTAGGTTTTAGTGCGGCCTGTTTTTTTTTATCTTATTTGCTTAGCGATTATTATATGTGTATGCGCATATATAGTATTCGCTGGGTAAAAACACTGCAAGGTGACTTGCTAGAAGTGCAACTATCTGGCCTATTTTTTAAGTACTCGAGTTAAATTTTTTAAACTTTGCAAACCAAGAGAACGTCAAAATAAATGGGCATTCAAACAGGTAATAACACAGTGAAAAACATACAAATAGTAAATTTTATTTTTTTTTATTATAAGCGATTTTGGAAGTCATACTCCAGAAGTCTTTCGGATCCAAGATCGGTACTGGGCAACACTGGTGAACATGTCCGGAGATCCTTTTGCACAAGGAATGCCCCAGGACACTATACCTACTTGCACTTTGGCTGCAACAAGTGGGCCGCCAGAGTCGCCTTGGCAGGCCCCAACGCCGGCTCTAGAAGTGGTGCACAAGTGCGTTGGAAAAATGGGATGTCTTGGCAGGCGCTTTTTGCACTCTTCGTAGCTGATGGACTTCAACAAAACATGCTGCAACGCGTTCGAAAGCCGATTGGAGGGATAGCTTGTTAGACCCCATCCTGACAAGATGCATTCTGTATTCGCAGGCACAATACTACTGGCAATGGTTATGGGTTTAACTGAGTTGTTGAACTGAATATTGGAGGAAGTACGAAGAAGTGCAATGTCGTGGTGGTTATTGCGTGGATTGTAGCTTTCGTGGACGTATATATGGGACACTCCGTAAGTTACGCCACCTCTGTCCAACCTATTGGTGCCCACCACGACTCTTATAGTGTCACTGCGTTGACTGCAAATCATTTAATAATCTTTTAAGCTTTTGCCTAAAGTAATACTTACTTCTTTAAGCAATGGGCAGCAGTCAAAATCCAGGTTGGGGCGATAATGGAACCTCCGCAGAAATGTTTGTTCGTAGGATACCTCAAAGAAACCTGGTAAGGGTACTGCTCAGCGGCTGCGGCAACTCCTCCAATAATACGATTTTCAGGATCATCGGACATAGGTACAGCTGCGGAGAAACGTAGCATATAAAGATGGAGTTGTAAGAATTTGGTCGTCTTACCTAGTGAGCTGGCGATTAGGAAACCAAGCACAACCGCCACTTGTTCCATCTTGGATGCTTTTACCTATTTAATCGAGTGGGTATTTATACTGGCGCGATTTACTCTGCCTTAATTAGATTTGCATATTTTGTTTGGGGTTGTATTCCTTAAATAAGGCGCAAGGGCATTTCGGAGAAAAATTTCCGTATTTTTTACCGTAGATCCTTGAGGTTGGCCTTTGCTTAACTCGGATATCAATTAATTTGAGGCCTGAAGCCTAACAAACACCATAATTTAAATAGCCTTACATCTGTTAACTACAATAAAACATAAATTGGGTTGTCGCACTGCTAAGTCAAAATAAGGATTAAACATAAACAGCTGACCTTTCAATTACAATTTAAGTACTGTGCTTGTCCTCAAGGATCTTACTTAAATAGAAAAATACAAAACTGCGAGAAGGTTAAATGTGCCTTGACCTGATTTGTTGAGTTTGAACACTCTTTAGAAGTGTTTGCGTCTTTGTCTTTGTCATGTTTTATTTTTTGCATGGTAAACCTGAAAGGAACAACTATCAAAAATATTATTTTGTTAAAGAAATTGGCATACATTAATATAAAACAGGGTGTAAAGAAGAATTTAATAGAAGAAAATAAATACATGGAAGGCAAAACGGAATCCACAATTGGGCGAGCAAAAAGTTAGTCCTTAAAAACAATGACAACTAGTCTTCAGCCTCTATGATCTTTGATCATCGTTCCGCAAGCTGTCGGATTTGACCAAAGTACCATTCTAGCTCTTTCGGATCAATTAATTCTTGACACCCTTCTTCACAACAAATTGGCGATCACGCAAGAAGGCGGCCACGTTCCTCAAATTTGGCGGCAGATCTCGACTCGCTTGTTGGTTTGTGCTTCGGAGAGTTCTCTTGTGAACAAAATGAAGCTGATTGAGGTAGTTGAGCACAGTTGTATTGGACAAAACTCCAAGAACCAACTTACAAAGCTTTCAACAATTTTTTCTTGTTCTACTTTCACGGCCGATCGGAACAGGGCTTGTCATTAAGATCAAAATCTTTGTTAAAGCTCTAGAACCATTCGACCACACTTTGTTGAGCAACTGTCATTCCTTTTTCTAATAATGTCATAACAAAACCTGACATTCACTGTTTATAAGCTCGCAATCATTGTCAGCCACCCTGAAAAGAGATTGAAATATGTTAATTATAATTACCAACACAAAATAACATGGAAGAAAGACAAAACAAAACGTCATTTTTGATCTTGAACTTTTTAGAGGGGAGACTATGTGGGGTGACAAATAAGTTCGTTCAGTTTTTGTCTCTGTGAAAGTTTATTCCAAAATCAAAATATAGTTCACCAAATTATCCTTCTGACAGTTTAACGAAGACGCTAGAGACAATAGTTACAGAAAAACAATAAAGAAAGTCGTGATAGAATTAGCACGAGACTACAGCAGAACAACATAATTAGTAAATTTAAGCTTTAAAAGAACACTTTAGTGGAAACAACATGGAAGATGTAAACGACAACAATTGTAAAGAAGAAAGAAGCACAATAAAAAATATGGTGAAAGAACGCAAACGAAAAAGATGGGAAGATTTCAGAAAGAAAAGCAAAACTTTAAAACATTTGAGAGAAAAAAAAGGAACAGAGACAAAGACAAACCTAGTTGAGATAGTGGAGCTTTTACAAGAAACAAACAAGAAATAACAGGAAACAATCGATGACACAGAAAAGGTAAAGGATACAACCCTCTTCCCCCAAATATACGAATTTACATCTTTGGATACAGCTGCGGAGAAACCATAGATAACAAAATAACAATAGAAGAACGTGTGCAACAACGAAGTTTACATTAGCAAAACACCAAGCGTTGACAAAATTACAGCAAAGGTGGTTAAATTTTTGGAGAAATTGACAAGGAATTGGAATTTTAGTACCCTTTTTTAAGATAAGTGCAACTACAAGGGAACTTCTTTGTGAAATATTAGTTAATATGCAAATTAGATAAGTGAATGGAAGATACACGAGACCATATAGTTGTAGTGAGGCAGATTTGAAAGAAAATCATAATTCATCTACGTTTTACAGATTTAGAGAAGTCCTTTAGCGAAAACTCCAGAAAAATAGTATAGCAACACCAAAGGAGTTGGGTAGACGATATTAAGGAGAAAATTAGGAAGATATGGCTACAGTCCACACAAAACACAATGTTTGCGTTCAGAAGCGGTTAAAAAGAAGAAAGACGACGTAGATCACAGAGAATTACTGGCAATCTAAGCCTTAATGAAAATAGTGGAAATATAGTTAAAAGGAAGCACAAGCAGTTAGAATTTACAGTTTAATTAAACTATTTGCAATATATAGCTAAAGAAGATTATGGTTCTAGAAAAAAAATGTAACCAAGGGGGCCAAATAAAAAAAAACAACCTCAATTTTCACCTACGGCTGTGAGTCTTGGTCAATAATGCAAAAACATCGGAGGCAAGTAGAACATATGGAAATGAGGTTCCAGTGGAGCGATTGAGTTGTTTTTGCCTTAACAGGGTAGTTATTAGTTGATGTCCTCACTGAGCTCTATATGTTACAAGTTCAGGATGAGGCAAGGTTTCTTTCCTCTTTTAAGCTGAATAAAAAAAGCTAGGAGGTATATAAATTTTATTTTACAAAGTAAAACTACAGAACTTTAAGTTTTATTTCAATGTACTTTAAAGAGGTTAATCGCCAAAGTGATGTCCGTCATTTTCGTTGCACTGTAGAAGTCATTTTTGAAATTCTTTATTACCGTTTCCTATATGTGTTGAGGAGTCTGAGTTTTTTTGGTGTGCTAAGGAGGCGTTGTAAACCTTAGTCTTGAAATATTTTCTTAGGAAAGTCAGACGAGGGAGACCCGGTGAGCGGGTTGGCCAAGCGATGTCACCGCGTTGCAAGATTAGCACTTGGAGTTCTTGCTGTATGGACTGTGTCGGAACTAAACGTCTTCCAGTTGGAGTGTATGGAAATTCGGTGCGAAAAATTGTCGAATAATTTCCACATATAAATTAGAACTGACAATAACATATTGAGGGTTAAGGACCTCGATTTTACTCAATTTACACACAGCAGTGATACGTTTGTTGTGCAGGGATTTTTATTGATATCGCGTGGGTTATTATTACCCCAATAAGGAAAGTTTGTTTATTAACACATCTGAAGGGAAAATGCGTTTCGTTACGTGGCTCTCTTTCCAAAATTTTGCTAATCGCATACGGAAAGTTCTTGTACCACGTATTCTGAACTCAATTGCCTCAGAAGAACGAGTTTAAAACTTCAGGCAAAAAATGCATTGAAAGTGAGCAGTGGACCTCTATGTCTTTTCCCTTTCCCACAAGAACTCAGATAGAACGTAGTCACTTTTTTGAGTGGCCTAAGCTAAACATGTGTTGTAACCATGAAGAATAATATTCAAATAAGACTGTAAAGTCAGCAAAATCAGATTTTATTTATATATTTTCTTTATGACAACAGTAAAGGAAATGCCCCGAATCCAGGAGCTGTAGTGAGCAACGCTGGTGAATATATCGGGAGCTCTCTTCCGCAAGGAATAATCCATGAGGCCACGCCCACTTGGACGGTACCTTCGATCAGTGGGCCACCAGAGTCAGCCAGACAGACTCCCTGTCCAACTGGAACGCTGGTACATATATTGGTTGAGTGAATAGGGTACCTTGGCAGTATGCTTCGACACTTTTCGAGGCTGCTGGAAGTCAGAGAGAGGTGCTGCAGTTCGTTCGAAAGCTCGTGTGTCGGGAACTTCGTCATACCCCACCCGGCCAATTCTAAAGCGACGTTTTCAGGTAGAGGGGCGGTGCTAAGGGCGATACAGCAATGAGGGCAATGTCGTGCTCCTTGCTGGTACTGTTGCAACCTTCGTGGATGTAGGAGACCCCTCCGTAAGTTACACCGCCTTTGTCTAAGGTGTTTGTGCCCGCAACCACCATTAAGTTGTCGCTTTCGTGCCTGAAATAGTATATAACATTGTCCAATTCTGAACAGTTGCAAGGTTTTTACCTTAGGAGGCAATGAGCCGCCGTTAAGATCCAGTTGGCATCAATGATAGAACCGCGCATTCTCAATGAGATCTGATGAGGATACTGCCCAACATCAGGAAGAGGCACAGCTGCGTGAAAATTTATAGAATAAAATTATCTAAATGAAAATTGCTTACCGAAAGCGCTGGCGATCAGCAACTGTAACTGCTAGCTTCTTCATCTTCCTTCCCCGCATTCGCTGAAATTTATATCAAAATTTAGCTGAGTGTCTTTGAAAATTACTAAGATTCTATAGTTCAAGTGTAGATAATACTCTGAAAATCGGCCACATTTATAGATTACAAAGTTGCATATTCATTACTTTCAAAAACATTACGATCAAATGGTTTACACTTAATTTAAGAAACGACACTACTTAAAGTTAATCAAGTCATTTAAAACAACTTTAAATATAACGGCGACATTTGTGTGTAAGGAAAGTAGATAAAAAGACGGCAAGATTAACTAAAAATAAAAAAGTAGAAAGTTCCTCCAATTTAGAGTAATCTTAACGCCATTAAACAAACTGTAGAAGAACTGAATAGGAACTCAAAGTGGCTATGCGCAAAATCTCGCTGTGAAACATCTCCAAACAGTATTTTCAGTCAGAAAATTAGGATAGCAATCCAGCTACTATTTTGAACACACCAATAACATCTACAAGCATACAAGAATAGAACAAACATACCGCTATTGACCAGACCATGGAATATGAAGCTATCCTAACCTCCTTACTATAGGATTGCAGATAATGGAGCGTCCTCAGAGTTAAAGTATGCGGTAGGAAGGAAGAAGGGTTATCGCCAGCCGAGAATGGAAAAACTTCTACCAAATTATTAACTAAAAGTGGAAATGAAGAAGAATTCCACCACTAAGAAGTGCCAGAATGCATTTTGTGGGTAATCGTGCATTGTGACAAACTGCTACACTCTTTTCCGCTGAAGAATATCATATGGGATCAGAATTTATAACGCCATTAGTATTTTCAAAGTCATAGCCTGCACCACTCATCAGGCAATTCGGACCTCAGCACCCCAACTTAAAAATTTCAATCTTCTATAGAGAGTTGATATACTTTTTCGACTCCTCTAGTCCCTGAACAAGGCCACCACAGCCGGAGAAGTGTTCAGATTATGCTCAAGACTTCCAAAATAGGTTGATTTCCTGCATTGTATATCGCCCATCTGGATATTTCAGGCCCAACTGGTCTTCTGAAATGTGGATGGTCTGAAGAACTAGAACGTTCGCGCATCTTTATAATTTGGACGTTATTCTGAACTGTAAGAGACACCCCAATGAAGCAGATGGGGTGAGGCTATCAAATTATACGCATTACCGCACTAAAGCCAAAGAGAGTACTGCTGTATCTATTAAGAATTTCCCCAGATAAAAGATAGACCATTGAAGTCTATCTACTACGATTCGTTGCGTCTTTGCGTTCTATAACCCCTGTTTACAGTCCATATAAGGAAGACCAAGGACCAATTCCAGTTATTCGGTCTGGGAAAGATTTAGAGGATGCCGTGCAACACCTTACCGCCTCCTTCAAGGCCCATTTAAGCTGAAAATGGAAGAGACCTTTTACCTTCAGAGTTGAAAGAGCATGTGTATGAGAAGAACTGGGTACAATGACATGCGTGATAGTTTTTGCGCTCTGGTGACTAGCAGTACAAGTAACTAACTGCAGAAGTCAAGTCACAAAATATCGCAATGCCGTTTGGGAGGGCAAGATGGAAATCTACAACGCTACCAATAACTCGCTGATTGATTAAGGTCTTGCGCAGATAAATTCCTTAATACCACGTATACCTTGTTGCACATGCAGCAGGAAAGCAATCCGAAGTATTCCCATCTGGATTATACAAACGCCTATCTTAACAATCTAAATTTTGTTGTTGCAAAATCAAAACTTGGGGCCATCTTATTACAAAGAAATCTAGCTTCGAAAGTTTCCAGGGTCAGGTGGCATCTTGAATTGTACTCTGCAAGTTCCCCCAAAGAAAGAAATCGTCTGCATTACTGCTATCTTCGTTGTCCGGCATCTGCTCCACTTTTTGAGCGCTTAGAAACATAACTATGCTTTCTTAGCCCATTAAGTCAGACACGTTTTCCTAGGACTACCACCCCATGTCTTTGATGTGGAAATTCGGGGGGCAAATAATATATCAACATCTAAAGACAATAGTCGAAGGCCTTTAGTAGAAATTTATGGGTTTCATGAAGAAGCAGTACACTGCTGGGGAGTCTGTCCTGTCTGGTCAGAAGTTTCGCATCGAGTTTGGTGGCATGAAGTTATTGGAAAGCTATGTTAGAATCGTAGGTGGTACCCTATTCTATCTGTACTTCTGGGACATGTCGGCGACCCTTCTATGACTCGATTTATATACGGTGAATCTGATGAAAAATGGTACGACCGATGGAGAATTAGGACAAATTTTCTCCTCAAACAGAAAATGCGACCGCGTTATGATCTGAGGAACATTAAATCATTGATCGAGATATACTGTCTTAGAAGAGGCACAGTACTTTGGAGCGATCTCAGATAAGAAACTTACTTAAAAACTTTATGTGAAGAATTAATAGAGTGAAAACAGTCAGGTAAGCACTTGACTCGCTGCTGATTGTCAAGTTGCAAAAAATTACAATTTACAAAACTTAAGTGAAAATTTCCGGAATAATTCAAAATTCCAAAAAGGTAGTCAGAGAAACGCCTTCATTCGTGGTCTATACATCTTCGAGATAGAGGCACCATGTCACCGAAGAAGAAATGTGTTAGGACGTAGAACTAGGAACCTCCAATAACCTAATTGTTGCAGCATATATTATTGTCAATTACGTAACATTCTAGGACTGGCAGAAATAAAATGGAATGGATAAGAAGAACATGAAGCAACAGAAGCCTTAACTACATCTAGTATTATGATGAAAATGAGCCTTTCTCTGACGACCTTACACGAAGCTTTTATGACCAATTAGGGCATATTTTCAACATGGTCTTGGTAGACTTAAATGCCAGGTCGGTGGTAATTAAAAAGAAAATGAAGGCTACATACAAATAAAGAAGTTATCGATTAACACTAGCCCACCCACCAAAATGGACATCGAAATGGCGATAGGTTAACAAAATTGCCGGCCTTGACAACCTGCCTAGTAAATCCTTTAAAGACGGACATATTCTAAGCTAAGATATCGCTCTTTCTATATACAAATGTTAATAGCATGAGCAGTGATAACCACCAATCTTAGAAGTCAAACTGGAAATTAAGAAACGCACAATATTCCCAAGTACTGAAAAGGAGACTTTCACGAATATAGAATATTAAATATGTCATCGCTTTTTAATATCTTACTAAAGAAATACAGAATCGAAAAGAATGGATGTGAATGACAAAATCTTAAATCCATGAGAATAAGTATCAACAGAAATTAACTCCTTAACAATTGAAGATCATCAAGAACTGTACTTGATTGTCATGAATTGATGCCAAAAACTGAGAAGACAAAAATCTAAATCAACAAACGTTACAACGGAATCTGTAAAACATTCAAATGAGACAGACTTATAAATGAACAAAACAAGTCAATAACCAAACATCAAAGCAAACCCACGTTAATAAGATCAAAATTCGGGGAGCTAAGTTCATCCCCAGAAACATACTGGGAATAAATAATAATTAAAAAGAAAATGAAGGCTACATACAAATAAAGAAGTTATCGATTAACACTAGCCCCAAGCAAGCCCCCACTAGCATCCAAATGGCGATAGGTTAACAAAATTGCCGGCCTTGACAACCTGCCTAGTAAATCCTTTAAAACGAACTCTTCTAAGCTGATTCACTCTTTTCTTATACACATTTTGCAAGCAGACGCCATCTTGGAGTAATGGAAAGAAGAACGCACAATATTCCTACTGAAAAAGGAGATTTCACGAAATGTTTAAATTGTCATCGCTTTTTTAATATCTTACTAGATACAGCTCTCGAAAAGGAAATGTGAGCAAAACGAAATCCATGAGAATAAGTGTCACAAAAATTAACTTCTTCTGAATTGGTCATCAAGGCTGTACTTGTTGAAGGAGGTGTCAGAATTGATGCCAGAAACGGAATCAAAAAGCTCAACAAGCCTTTGGACAACTGAAACCTATCTGGACCTCAAGACCTCTATCAACAACAACAAAACTAAGAATATATAATTGTAGTGTAATTAATCTGTATTACCAACGTAGAAAGTAATGAAGGATAATATCATCGGAAATTTAAGTATCTATTAATATATAATAATGAAAAAGATAATGTGCAAAGAACAAACTAAAGATCTTGAGAGAATTGAAACAACATAACAAGAGGGGAAAAACATGGCGGGAAACAGGGTCTCTTTAGAAGTTTTCCTTATATCAGGTCTCTTAAAATTAGAGTTTGCTGCTCTTCGTTTATGGGCGTGTATTGTGCCTTCAGTATCTTCTAAACTGTTTAAGCTGTTGGAGTCGAGCTTTCTGGGGTCAAGATGTGCTTGGACGGACATGGAGGAGGAGGGGGAGGTTCCAGATCCTAAAATAAATCTTAAAAGATGCGGGTTGATAAACGCACGTATTTGTGGTTGACTGTGAGAATCTCCACGACTTCCAATACGGAAGACAAAGGGATCCATCCTGCTCTCTCTTCTT